>CM024564.1:23858299-24458299 GCA_014182515.1 Eucalyptus microcorys
TTAGCTCTCCCAAACATTTGGCGGCAACGTATTCTCATTGGACACGATGCTCCTCATCGGCTGCTCCTAGTCGGTCTACTTGTGCTCATAAGATTGGCGGCTCACTGTATTTGCGATTGCGAACGCGATTAATTCAAATAATTGGAAAAATTTTGAGGGTTGGCCGAGAAAGGGGAACTGGAGACAGGGAAAATGGTCACTGTTCCAATCACTTGTTCCTTTATGGCCTCAAAGGGCTTTGACACTGTTGGAAGTGGCCCTTGAAGTCCCTAGGGCCCAAAATGGTTGGGCCCCCAAACCATGTATATTTCAAGAATTTTCATATGTCCTCTAAATGAACCGGTGTATAAATGTTGATATTTTAAAAGGTTATAGGTCTTCAACATCAATCAAAAATCCCGAATTTCATGAACCGCAAAAAAGATCAAAAGACAAAGAAGCAAAATTTAGTGGATTGGACATGCCTTAAATTCGGTTGAACCTTCCTCCCACCTCAAGGAGGGAAGGTTTAACCATTACATGAAACTCTTTCACCCAATTCATTCACATGTGTACCTTGATACCAACGACTTTAATAGTATTAATTTGCATCTCAATGGTATTGAAAACTAAAGTTCGTATTTTTAACATTACCTTCAACTGCGTAAGAATTTCCTTTATCATTCATAATTTCTCTTTTAATTGTTGCAACTAATTGATTAATTGCTATAGTTGATCTTTTTGGCTTTGAAGCCATGTCAATTTTTCTGGCACCAACGAAATGAGGAAGAAAGACTAGTAAAACTCAATTGAAAGTGGATCATTATTAGGTCCACAGATGGTATAATATTTTTTCGCATAATCTTTCATAATTGTTAGTTTTTTTTTTGAGGACCATTATCACATCCACATCATAAAAATCTCACCAATTGATCTTTTTTTGTGGTGATATGTGGATGAATTTGATTACATAATTATTTCTACGTATATATCATCAATTCGACGGTGGATAGAATAACGTTTAATCTAATAAAAATCCAATAATGAACAACATGAGGAAACAAAGCAATGCCATACGTCTCACGGGATACTTAATGAATCATGGCAGATTGCTTTTTGTCAGTAATAGTCTAATTTTAGAATCACGAGTGATGTCATCAAAATCGAACGTTTATAGCGAAAGTTTCAACGTGATGTGAATCCACAAGTTAGTGGGAAGTCGGTCGATATGTCTTTAGGAGCTCTTTGTCATACCCAATCATGGATACCTAAAATTAATCCTTTTTTTCTTAGTCTCTAAAAAGAAAAGACTTTTAAAATAAGAATCCAAATCCAAACTGGACGTATATTATAAAAAGAGGAAACTTAGAACTTTTTTTGATACTCTAAAAGTGCTGAAAGATAGTTTATTCAACATTTAATAAATTAAAGCACATTTGATCATTATAACTAGTCTAATATAAAAGATTCAATCAAGCCTAAAAAAATACTTAATTCACTGATGAAATTATTTTAAACTATATAGTAAAGAAGGCATTCAGATAGGTGATAAAATCTTGTCTATTACAACGTGTTAAAAGCATAAGATCTACCAATAATATTCACAATTTGATGTTTGGCAAAACTCACAAAAGTTTTATAGCATACAAATGTTGACATATAAATTTATTTATAATTTTCTGAAATATAATTTATAAGAAAGATATGCACGTTTTGATTGTTCTTGTTAAGATCAAATGTTGAATCAAATCAATCTCTCTCTTACCGAGAAAATAGGTGTCGAGAGTTGACTTTTACAGCAAAGAGAAAAAGCCAGCGTATTTTGCCCCAACTATAGGGGAAAATGTTAGGTGCTCCAGCAGTGCGATGCATTATGCTTGAGCAGCATTGAGAATGGGACATTATCTCGCAAGAAAGAGCTTTGCAAATTATTTTTTAAATATTTTCCTAAACCTTGCCTCCCAAAACCATCTTCTGCTGCAAATCTTTCCCATGGGAGACGAATTTTAGAAATGATTTTAGAAATATTTTTTTGATAGATATCTGAAATTATGCTCCTTTTTTGGTAGATGTGATATGTGAAAAAGATGCTTTAGAGTTTAATATCAATGGAACATTGTCAATTGCTTTAGCTAGCAGCTAGATGTCATGACATGTAAGATGAAAACTTGAACTAGACTCATGTAATTGAAGCAAAGTCAACACAACTCAGCTATGACTCCCCATGTCAATACGAAACCCTTCGGTGCAGCTCAGGAGTCATAGAAACCAGCTCACATGTCGGCCTTAGTAGTATCTAGATTCAATATTTCCAAATCAAGAAAGGAGCATACTGGTTCCACTTGACACGAGTCACATTTTCGATGGTGTCTCAAACACCATTGTCATGGCACTACCAAAGCGCCTAATATTTTCTTGAATTGGACCTGAAAAGAGCTTTTAACGGATCCTCGAGAAAGTCAAAATTCAGATCGGGAATTGTTTAGTGGGACAAATCCAAGGGTTAATTCCTTCTTTGAATTTTGGTCCGGTCAGTTTCATATAAAATGATGAAGAATTACAAAAATAGCCCTGTACTATTGTCCATATTCGATTTTGTTCCTCGTATCTCGTCATGCGACTAATCCCCAATCACGATTCCTGGACGATCCTTCCATTACTGTTCTAATGTCCACGGAAAATACTAATTAGGGAATGGAGTTGAAATTGGTTTTAAACACGTGGCGTTGGTGTGGAATTAACAAAAAAAATTGAGGAGAAGTTACAAAAAGGATCCCCATCCTATTGCCCAAGTTCGATTTTTGAGACAAGTTTGGTTCACAAACTAATTTTATCCTCAAGTAATTTTTTTTCCATTCAAATGCAGTTAGAATTTGCTGACTGAGTGTTGGACGTCGATGTTGTGTCCATATGGAATGACTATGAAAAATTGATGATTGACTTCGTTTATTTTGCAGAAACTAAATAATTTGAAATTTTTTTAATAAAAATAATCACTTGTATTACTTATAAAAATGAATAAATGAAACATATTTTGATCATGTACAAAAATATTTATACATAAATTGTTGTTGATAATAAAGATATATTTCATTGACTAATTATTTCAAGCAATACAAGTTATCATTTTAGGAAAATACTTTCAAAATCATTTATTTTTCATGAACAGTCTTAAGTTTAGTATGGTTTAAATTTGTCTGGTCTTTAGAGGCCAAGTTCCTTAAAATCAAATATTAACCATCTAGGGAGAAATACTACTAGGTCACTGACTTACTAAACTAAGTATAAACATGTGACTCTCTATGTTATTCTTTAACAATTAGCTTTTGTTTGAAATTGGACAAATAAAAACTTCTTAGAGGTCACGTTTATCAAAACATTATCAGGAAGGCATAGCCAGATCATGCCTCATGCCCTTTGATCACTAATCTTCCACTCCTTCAATTCAGTAGATGCGGATTCCTTTGCCTTGTTCTCCTTCGACTTTCCCTTGGTGTTTTCCTCAGGTTTATCTTTCTTGTGGCACGGATCTCTATCTACAAGCAGAGCCTCTATCTATAATTTCCATAACTTGAAACCCATTCCTCTGAATTTCTCTACTTCAATCCATGATTGACTAGATGACAGCATCTTCCCAAGATTTGATTTTTCTGGAACCTCTTCATTGAGAAACCCTAACCTCAAACTTGGCTTTGATACCAAATGTTAGGATTCGTCGCACAACCACAAAGAAAAAGAGAGTAAAAGTGAGAAAGAGAATCGAGACGCAAGATTTTATCCCAGTTCACCTTTAAACTAAGGCTACATCTAGTTGAGGATTCCACTATAATTAGCATCTCCCACTCTCTATTTACATCCCTTAATTACAAAAGAAAAAATATATAAATATATCAAAATAAAATATATTTTTAGCTGCTATTCATGAGTCTAAGCTCAAATTGTCAATAAAATATAAAAAAGAATATATATATCCAAATGGTATATATAAATTCGGTAGCTATTCAAGAACCAAAGTCCAAACTACCAATAAATATGAGTTCATCCTCTAGAGTCATGGTGGAGCATTGCCTACACAGGTTGATGAGGAGTATGAATCACACCCCAACAAAATTCAATGGCAAATCAACCATCACATCACATGATTTATCAAATAATTTAATTGCGCTACTAGATGTTAAGCAAATAAATGGAGGGAGACTTAAATATAGGACCTATTGAAATTTGATGCTTTAATATCCTTTGTCATGTACAAGTCAGAGGGGAGCGCCCATATGAAAAATTAATCAAGATGAAACTTGATTCGATATCTTGTTCAAAGGTTTAACCCAAAAATTAATTCAAAAGAATAAGCTAATAGATGATGGGACAAAAACTTTAACACTCTCAAACTCTATAAGAGTCCAATTGAAATTTAGTGCATCTATACTGTCTTATTAAGAAAAGGTGAGACTGAAATTGAGGGAAATGCTCACGTGCATTTTTTTTTTCCGCAAGAGATTTTGACTTTAGGATCCTTTATCGTGCACGGGTATGATGAAAAATCTTCGGTGTTTTCCAATTATACAAGTAATCTGATCTCTATGGTATAATATTTATCCATTTTAATATTAATTTAAGTTGACATGAGGACACAATTAACCGAGATGTTAGTTAACCAATTTATTGCGGCCACGCTAATTGACTAAGCTTTTGATGGAATGGATATCTATCTTACACGTAGAAGAAATGAAGCTACTCGGTCCACTTGCTTTGCTTGATCAAAGCAAGCAACATTGTCATGGATCGACATGCATGACACATAAGGGAACGGTGCATACATAGGTAAATTCACAAAAAAGACAGCTATATTTCTGTTATTCTGAGGAAAGGTTAAAGTAATTGATGTGAACAATAATAAGAATGATGCGCGTGTGGGCAAGTAATAGCGAGAATGGGGAATTTTCTAGGTAATGTGTGTATGGATGGGTATGTGTGAGGATGATTGTCAATGGGTAAATGCAAATGTAGGATAGAATACAATCAATCACCAAGACCTTAAAGACATGCCACCAACCAAGGATGAAGATTGGGGTTGATGAAGTTCACCACCATGGCTTAAAGGACAAGCCACCTGTTGAGGATATAAGACTTTAGGATAGGAGAAACTCACCACAAGGCTTAAAGGAAAAACCACCAATCGAGGATAAGGCGTTTCTTGCTCACCACCGAGGTGTAATTTACTCTCTAAGGATAGAAAGCCAAAATAGAAGCTATCAACTCCCCAAAAATATTCACTTGTGTATTTACGTTCGCTAAAGTCTACATTACAATTAAGAACTCTTCCCAATTTACAGAGGAGGGACCAAGACATAGGAGATAGACAAACATTAAAAGACATGGGAACTACCCAAACATTAAAGTATGGGAACTAGACAGCAATTAAAGAACTAGAAACTAGAAAATGCTTTAAAACGCATAGGAACCATGAAATGCTATAATGCCATGGAGACTTGAAATCATGACTCTTCGGCCTTGTGGTTCATCTTCCAAAATTCCTCCCCTTGCTTTGACCAGAGAATAACCATATCAAGAGTTCAGCAAATATCCAAGGAAATTGCTCAAATAGGCTCTCATCCATATGTTGCTGATTAACTTCGAAATTAGCAACAAAAATGGTGAATCGGTAACTTAATATTTGAATGACAAGGGAAGAATTAATAATTCCTTAGTAATTGATAACCTGGTTGATAGTCTTTCATTGACGACTTCATACTCGACGCATTGAAAAAAAGTTATGATCGAAATCTGCCTTATCTTGAATGAACATTAATTGTGTTGAGTTCCACGATGGAGCTAAGTCCAATGCTCCCACATCAAGGTAAAAGCAAGGTGAATATCACCAAAGTGAAGGTTCTAGCTTCAATTGGGTATTGACATAAATTAAACACGCATTGAATTGTTGGCTTTATTGGAATACCCAAATATAATTGCCACTTTAGTTAATAAAATTTTCATTAAGATTTCTTTATATATGTATAGCATTGCTCGTTTTATTATTGATTTTATGACTGCAATACCCTTCAGATATTTTTTAAACTTGGATTAATGTGCTTTGATATTACAAAAAAGATATTGATTTCATATTTAATCTTTATCATGGTGTCTCGACTCGTTATTTACTTATTTTGAATATTTTATGGCTCGACAAAAATATGTTCAAGAGACTTGTTAACAAAATTACACATATTATGAATTATATCTCTCCATTTCAACAAGGTTTTCCAGAAAAAAATGTCCATAGATGTAACACGAAAATCAAGGCATATGGAACTTTAAACATACTTTCATTTGCAATTTGAATCACATGAATAATAATACACAAAACCATTTAAGCAGTTTATGCCATCTAACAAAGCAAACGAACATATGAACCCTCGAATCAATCAAATCGACAAGCAAACCATAAGGGATGATAATCTTCATCCGTCGCACTTCTCATGATCACAGGCTCAGCGAAATGAAGTGTAGCAACTCATCGTTGCGCTCGAACTCGATCATGTCGTGCTCGTGCAATGTGATCCAAGCTTGGATCCCGTTCCCGCACCTCGTTCCATTAAATACACAATATTTCTTATCGGCAAACCGGTGGTGCACACCCAACTGGGCCTTCCCAAGCCGAAATCCATCGTAGAAAGGAAACTTCACCCAACTGCTGAACCCGTAGAGCTCCATCTTTCCCGCAGACGACTCCGCCAACTTCCGTGCCGCCGTGAGGCTTTCGTAGGCCTTTGGCCAATCCCCCTCTCGCCTTGAAGCACGCTCAAATACTCGCCATCAATTGCCCTTATTGATTTCCCTGAGACTGCCTGCAAAGTCCTGCAATTCAACTCCCTTTGTTTGTGTCTATCAGTGGTGCAACAGTGAGCTGCCACAGATTGCCGAGGGCATGCTCAGGCAATGGTTGTGGCCTCATCCTGCTTCTGATGTTCACCGTGTGGGTCGCTGCTGATGAGGGATATTTCTCGTTCCACTCTGGCCTTTTCCTCGCTGCCTCCACTGCGGATTTCCAAATTAGGGCGGTCACTGCCTCGACGCGAGTAGGAGTTGCACTGCCAAACCTGGCCTGGAGCCGCGCCAAGTTCTCACCGTCGAAACGAAACCTCTTGGTCAAAAGCTTCTTCTCTGCTGCTGAATCTGCGTGGCATTTGGAAGTTTACGTCCTTTGTGAGAAGAGCTCAGATGCTTTCAAGAAGGGAGTGATGAGGCCAGCTTTGCCGTTGATGCCATTGAGGGCAATTTCCGACCATGCGGTGAGGAAACCAGAGACTGACGCAGCGTCAGCAATCTTATGAGACATGCAGATGCCAATCCCGATGCCGCCACAGTCGAAGAAGTTGGCTTGGACCCCTACAATGACTTGTTCCTCAATGTTGGGAACGACTTTGTCTGAAGAGAACGGGAGGAATTGCTGAGCTGATTGATGTCCGGTTCGACAGAACTTCGGACAATTCGAAGCAAGCTTTTGCCTCCAATAGAGTGCCCCTCGTCGTTGCAATCGATGGCAGTGTTGCCCTTCATCCTTCCGCCTAGAGGGTAGAAGAGGGAAAGCGCCTGCGAAAGCGAAGTTTTCAAGTTTCCAGTGACGGAGGCAGAGTTCGCTGCCACCTCGTTGTTGGAAGCCGAGTAGAACAGGATGACCGGAACCCAAAACGGGGGAGCCAGTTGGTCAAGGAGACAGAGCTTGAAGTTCCTGAGGTGAGATGGAGTTGGAGAGGAAGGCTTGACGGTCTCAGTGGAGACAACCTCAACTTTCATGGCCATGTTTTGTTGGAAATTGAGAGATTTGACAGTGGGCTTTTGAGATTCTTTCAGTAGAAAGTGTGCTTCTTTGGTGCTTTTTAATTGCAAGATCTTGTTGTGTATATATAGTAAAAAGAGAGGAGAAATTTGCAATATTTGGGTCATAGGCTGCGTCATAGGCTGCATCATGGCTAAATAAATAGTAAATGCCGGTCTCTTGTGGAGCTTACATTTTGAAGGATGGAGCAGATATAATGTAAAACCTAATTTGATTTCTGAAGCTTCTTTTATTTGATATTGTTGAAAATTATGATCCATTTTCTAAAACTATCTAGAAACTACTAACTTAATCATGAAGGCGAGAGCCTTGGCAGCAACATCCACGTTGAAGATTGTCTCTAATTGTCTAGAATGGAGTTTGCTAGCTGAATCTAGAAGATTCACGTGGGAATGCAAGCAAAGAAGCCAAGTTGAAGAAGAAATCCTAGAACAAGCTAGAGAAGTCTATGTGCATGGGAAATCGTGAAAAAGTAAAAAATGTCATGCTTGAAGTTAGCTGTAATTGCCTATAAATAGGCTTGTAGTTCATTCATTTGTGTGTGTGAGATGAATCCTCCACCTTGTGTGGGGTAAATCCTCCACTGTGAGAGGTCTTAGACCTCCACCATGCTCATGTGGGGAGTGAGCACCAATATCTTCATCAAACTATTTTGTTCAACTAATGAAACTATTTTCCCCCATATCTCATGTCCTATATCCTTCAATTATCCTATCTTGTCCCTTGTCTATCCTCTACAAACTATATTATACATATGCACACATTACTAATCAAAAACTATCATCAATACCAAAAGCATGCTTCCGCATGCACACATCCAAAATTTTTAACAGATATAAAAGTATCATATAATTGTACACTTACTCTCCTTCTATAAAATGATTGACAAAGTTAATCGCACAATGCTTAAAACATATTGGATCCATATTCTTTTCACCGGATCCAAGTGTGTGTGTATATATCCTTAATTCCTCAATCTATTCAAAGATAGGTCATCCATGCCGAGTTATTGATTTTACAAGGAATTGTTTGCTTGCAGCGTGATTGTTACCAATTGTGTTAAAGAGACATTGTATAAGAATTTCGTACTATTGGACATACCTAGTCGGGAATATAATTTGGGGATTGGGATCTCTCAGGCGTAAAATATTTTTTTTTGGATTTTATGAAGGGAAATTTAGGCATTACGAAGGCCTATTCATTCAGGAAAAGCCTAATCAAAAGCTAACAGAGTAACGCCTTATTTTGCTTAATAATTCTAGCCTTGCCCTAGCATTATATGGTTATTTATTTATTTTTATTTTTGTTGTTTTTTTTTCTTTTTTTTTTTTGGGGGTGGGGTTTGGTTGAACCCTTACCAATCGTTGTGCGAATTGTCTTCAATTCATACCATCCTGAGATCGCCGCAAATCTACGAGCCTAGATCTCATTGAGATTTCCTCACAAATGAGAAAATTGAATTTGAGAGAATATAATAATTGAATGGGGGAGTTTTGGAATGAGTTATCCTGTTAAAAACGAGCGAATGTACCCTTTCTTTACTGAAGATCTGATTCTTCCTTTTTTCTCAAACCTCTCAAAGTCCTGACGTGTCGCGGGGCGATCTCAATATGGAATCATTAGCTTTTTCATGCTTCAGGTAACGTGTTATTTTCAACTGAAAGAAAACTTCACTCAGTTCGAATTTTTCTTGCATCTTGATTTCGGAGAAGAGTCTCATTGCCCCCTGCACATCCTTTGATCTTTTCTTCGAGGCGGGGCCGATCTTTTCCTTTCCTCCTCTCCCTTTCAGCTTCTATGGTTTATCAAACGGTGGCATCCTGGTTTGATCGGGTCCGATTCACTTCTATCACGACTGGAGGTGTATCATCAGCAGATTGCTCGGTTCCAGACTGTTCAGTCATGTTTCGAGCCCACTGAATAAGCATGGCCCAAAATTCATGCGTGGTAGCTGGATAGACAGCGAGAAAAATTTCCACTGGCTACAGTCTTTGATGAAGAAGACTTTCCCTTTACGGCATTGAAAGGGAGTTGCATGAAGACAACCGAGAAGAAAAATTCCTTCCCCGCACGCAAAAATCAAGGGGGGTTTCGTCCTGTCAAAGGTGAAGGAAGATCTCGTTCAATTATGGCTTATCATGATGGCACGTGTGAAGGATAAGGAGCCCATGCGGTAGATGGAAAAGAGAAGAACAAGAAAGTTGCAATGATGGCTTGTGATTATTCATGATGGCCATTCACTGTAACTTTCTTCTCATTCATGGTAAACTTCTATATAAGGAGGAGTTATCGTCTGGAGAATACATGCGAAGTTAGAGCACGAGGATGAGGAATAGGTAGCTCTGAACACGCTGTATTTTGTGCAGTATATTTACATCCATTTTGAGTGTTTTAAGTTAGACTAAACACTGTGGATTTAGGGTGTGAATTATAGGACTAGGAAACACTTGAGCATGAGTAAATTGTAGGTTTTGACACTCGGGTTAAATTATGTAAATTTCTTTTGTCCTTTATTGTTCCTTGTATCATTGTCTCTGATAATTTTGTGTCACGATATAATTACAAAATCAGGTTGGTGTGACAACACAGACCGTATGTCCATCTTTGCAGGAGTTTCGGCCATCATTTTTTCTATCTAGGTGAATTTCTTCAGGATCTGCTTGAGAGCGAGGAAGTGGATGTCGCCAGCCGGCTGAGGAATTCTCTTGTGCCATTCGTATCTCAAATTTATTTTTAAACGGACTTTGGAATATAAGGTGCTTCTTTGGAGTTATGCTTCAGAAGCTGTTAAATAAACAAACGTAACTCACAAGTCAAAAATATAAATTTACCTGGATGAAGATCTTTATAACATTCAGAATGATATAATACAAGTAAAAGTGGTGCTGAAGCCGGGTAGTGTGCATATACATAGCTTGGAATCCCGCCCCCTCCCCGCCCAACAAAATGTCCAACTTGTCATATCCAATTCTGTACCAAACTCCATGCGCTCGACGAAAGTACCAAAACTGGCTATGGGCCGGAGGTTCTCACACCAAATCGGGCGGCGTTCGCATCGTACATCGAGTGCATTAATGTCTTTCCCATCACCATGATCTCATTCCCATTTGGACCGCTTTTCTTACCCCCATACTTTCGTAGTATAGAAGGAGCACGGTTGTGATCCCTTTGCTGTCCCCGGCCGAGTTCAGCAGACAAAAGAAAGGCAGAATGTTCATGTTGTTGGCGAGAACTGAGCAACAATTCAACAAGAACTAATCCAATCCAGAATCAATTTCTGTCCCAAAACTAAACCGACCAAAATCGACATAACCCTAGCCACAACCAGCAGTATATTCCAGTAACTAAACCTCAAAATAAGTAAATATAAGGTTGACATGTTAAAGAGACGCAGCAACGACAAGACTAGGATATTTACGTGGAAAACTCGATGCAGTAAAAACCTGGACCACTCAATTTTTTTTACTAGTAGGATACACAAAAGATTTTCTCTAGTCACCATCAAAGACTTAACACCAACAATACAACAATATTTCATCACCATGAAGGTGGATTAATACAAATGGAGTTAAAAAATCTTACTATGGTTGAAGATTACGAAAGATAACTTGGAGAAGGTTCTCAACAAATGAAATCGATCAATTTAAAGGTCTCAGTCTCATGAACAAAATACTAAAACTTGAACCAATTTCGATCATGTTTGTGTTGGATGTTTCAATAATATTTTGAATTATTTACAATAATAACTTCGATAATAGTTATGACCGCATTGAAGACCATCATTATTTTTAACAGTCACATAACGGTTTTTTAACAGTCATACAACGACTTTTCAATCGTTTTGTAACGTTTAATTTATTTTTCAAATAAACCCTTCATTATTTTACAACGGCTCTTTTAACGGCTCTATTTTGTCTGAATATAAAATCTTATCGGGCAATCTTAAAAATACACACCGACTGAAACAAGAATATTCTTTCTTTTGAAATCTTTCCTTTCCTTTTCCTTGCTGGGTTATACACAGACGTTGTTTCTGTTCCTTCTAATATTCAGTGCGGAATATAGAAGAAGGTCTGTTGTATCTTGGGAGGATAGCCGTCAGAAGCCTATCGCACCGAGTTTCGCACTCCGAGGGGCGGAATTATCCTTAAGGACAGTGCTTACGCTTGCACGCCTCGGACAAATTTATCTCGTTCTTTTTAGCCTTCTTTTCCTACAATCTTAAGGATAAGTCCCATGGAGCATCAAGTCGACATCTTTGTTGCCGAAGCCTCAATCTCCACCAGTCTAGTTACACTACCACCACTACCACATATGTCCTATGCCAAACCATTCCCAACATATCGAAGATCGAAGTTTTCAACGGCAACAATTTCAGAAGGTGGCAAGAAAGGGTTTTCTCTATCCTAGATGTGCACGGCGTGGCTTTCGCACTTACGGAGGCTGAACCAATTGGTAACAAGCTTCGAGATCAATGGATACATGCTAATAAGGTATGTAGGCACACAATTATTAGTACTCTTTCTAATGAATTGTTTGATGTCTACTGTCCATACAAGGAAGCAAAACAAATATGGGACTCCATGACTGCAAAGTACATTGCTGAAGATGTGGGTAGACAAAAATTTGTAATCGGAAATTATTATCGATGGGAAATGTCTAATGATAAGGAGATCAAGACACAAATTAATGAATATCACAAGCTAGTGGAGGACTTGAAGGCATAAAACATCAATTTACAAGAAGAATTTCTTGCGGGCTCGTTGATTGAAAAGTTGCCCGAGTCTTGGAATAACTACAAGCAACAACTCAAGCACAAGGACAAACAATTGTCACTAGCCGATCGATCGTGCATATTATCATTGAGGATACAACTCGCAAGGAGATCAAAGCTGCCAAAGCTAAGGAAATTGCTACGAGGGCAAATTTGGTGCAAGGCAAATTTCAACATCACCAAAACAGGTATTATAACAAAAAACCTGATTACAAACCCAAAGTTGCTCACCCCACCTTCAAAAGAAAGGCTCTTGCTTTGTTTGTGGAAAACCAGGTCATTATGCAGCGCCTTTGCAGAAAGAGAATGATGGGAAATGACAATCCCTGCTAAACCAAAAGTCAATTTGGTTAAAGCAGATGACTCTAATGATATAATTGCTGCGGTTATTTCCCGAGGGCCAACATTGTGGCCAATGTGAAAGAGTGGGTGGTAGACTCGGGTGCTACCCGGCATATTTGTGCAAACAAAATGCCTTTTCCTCCTACACGCCAGTAGGGGAAGGAGAAGAAGTTATTTATCTTGGTGATTCAAGAACAACTCAAGTTCTTGGGAAAGGAAACATTCTTCTCAAGCTGACAGATCGGCAAGACTTTGGCCCGAATGATGTATTACATGTCCCTAATATAAGGGCAAACCTGGTCTCGTAGCGCTTTTGGGAAAGGTTGGGGTGAAGGTGTCATTCGAATCGATAAGATTGTGATGACAAAAAATAACATCTTTGTGGGAAAGGGTTATTGTAATCAAGGACTTTTGTTCTTAACGTTTCTAATGTTATTAATGAAAATGCTACTGCTTTCGCTTACTTGGCTGAATCTATTGATTTATGGCATGGTAGATTAGGTCATGTTAGTATTTATTATATTAAGAAAATGCAAAAACAAGGTTTAATTTATGGAATTAAAAACCCATGTTTTAATAAATATATAATATGTGCCAAACAAAATTAACAAAAAAGCCTTGTATTTCTGTAAATAGAGAATCTGATTTGTTGAGTTTAATTCATACTGATCTAGGAGATTTAAAACAAACCGTGACTAGAGGAGGTAAAAAATATTACGTGACCTTTATTGATGATTATTTTAGATTTACTAAAATTTATTTGCTTAGGCATAAAGATGAAGCTTTTGATATGTTCCTTTTGTATAAAGCTGAGGTAGAAAACCAATTGAATAAAAGGATAAAAAGAATTACATCGGATAGAGGTGGAGAATATGTATTGCTTAATAAATTTTGTGAAAAAGGATGGAATAATTCATGAAACTACGCCTCCTTATTCCCTTGAATCTAATGGCATAGCTGAAAGAAAAAATAGGACTTTGAAAGAGATGATGAATTCTATGCTTGTTAGTTCTAATGCTCCAAATAATTTATGGGGTGAAGCTATTTTATCTGCATGTCACATCCAAAATAGAATACCTCATAAGAAAACAGGTAAAACACCCTATGAATTTTGGAAAGGTTATCGTCCTAATTTAAAATATTTGAAAGTGTGGGGGTGTCTTGCTAAGGTTATGCTTCCTAATTCTAAGAAAAGGAAAATAGGCTCTAAATCATCTGACTGCATGTTTATTGGTTATGCTGAACATAGTGCTGCATATAGATTTCTTGTATTAAAAAGTGACGTGCTTGATAATAATACTATAGTTGAGACAAAAAATGCAGAATTTTTGAGCATATTTTTCCATTAAGTGTTGATACTATTTCTCCTGCGCCTATTCATAAAAATGTTTTCGAAAATTCAAATGATGAATTGAGAAGGAGCAAAAGAATAAGGAAAGAAACTTCTTTTGGGAATGATTTTTATACTTATCTTATTGATAATGATCCTTTAACTTATTCTGAAGCAATATCTTCCTCAGAAAGCAATTTTTGGAAAGAAGCTATAAAAATCAAGATTGATTCTATCTTACAAAATCAAACTTAGAAATTAGTTGATTTATCACCCGGTGCAAAACCGATCGGTTGTAAATGGATTTTTAAAAGAAAATATAATCCTGATGGTTCTATTGTTAAATATAAAGCAAGATTAGTTGCAAAAGGTTTTGCTCAAAAACAAAATATTGATTATTTTGACACTTTTGCTCCAGTTACAAGAATCTCTTCAATTCGTGTTTTAATTGCTTTGGCTTCTATTTATAAACTTATTATTCACCAAATGGATGTTAAAACAGCTTTTTAAATGGTGATTTGGAAGAGGAAATTTACATGGTGCAACCTGAGAGCTGTATTTTCCTGGCCAAGAAAACAAAGTTTGTAAACTTCTTAAATCTTTATACGGCTTAAAGCAAGCGCCAAAGCAATGGTATGAGAAATTTAATGATGTTCTAGTTAGTAATGGATTTTTCTCTATTGGAGTAGATAAATGTGTATACACAAAAATAATTGATGGTGAATTTATAATTATTAGCTTATATGTTGATGACATGCTTATTTTTGGTACGTGTATTGATGTTGTGAATGAAACAAAATATTTTTTGACTTCTAAATTCGATATGAAGGACTTGGGGGAAGCTAATATTATTTTGGGTGTTAGAATCATAAAGAGTGATGGTGGCCTAATGCTTACTCAAGCGCATTATGTGGAGAGGTTACTTAAAAATATGATCACTTTGATGTCAAACCTGTGAATACTCCTTATGATTCTAATATCCAATTAATGAAAAATAAAGGAGATGGTGTGGCTCAGTCTAAGTATGCTCAAATTATTGGGAGTTTGATGCATTTGATGAATTATACTCGACCTGATATAGCTTATGCTGTATGTAGATTGAGCAGATATACACAAAATCCCAATGATGATCATTGGACTGCTTTGAGCAGATTAATGAAATATTTGAGAGGAACCATGAATTATGGTATTTTATATAGTGGATTTCCCACTGTATTAGAAGGATACAGTGATGCTAATTGGATTTCAGATTCAGATGAGACAAAATCCACTAGTGGATATGTGTTTACTCTTGGTGGAGGTGCTGTAACTTGGAAGTCAGCCAAACAAACAATAATTGCAAAATCCACCATGGAGTCAGAGTTTGTGGCTCTAGAATTGGCTGGCAATGAGGCTGAGTGGTTAAGGAATCTCTTAGCGGATATTCCTTTGGGAATGAAACCGATACCTTCTGTGTCTATGCACTGTGATTGCCAAGCGGCAATAGCCATTGCAAAGAATAAAACTTTCAATGGTAAAAATAGACACATTCGATTGAGACATGATGTAGTAAAGCAGCTGCTTAAAGATGGAATTATATCCATTGATTTTGTAAAGTCGAAGTGAATTTGGCCGATCCTCGACTAAACCTGTGGGAAGAAAATTAATTTATGACACATTGAGGGGAATGGGACTTAAGCCAATTGAGGAAAAGTAACAGTGATGGTAACCCAACTTATGTGATTGACGATCCCATGAATTAGGTTCATATGGGTAATAACAAGTCACTTGTTGTTCTAGTGATGCACTATTAAAAATTATTGTCCATCCTAAGATGAGAATAGTGCAAAATTGCAAGGAAAAAAAGAGGTTGAGCTAAGCTCTTAATGAAATTCCATAGCCATTATTGGTGGTGTATTAAGCTGCAAAATACACTTGATGGAATCACCTATATAAGTGTGGAGTGAGGCCGCTCCTATGAGAATTTTGGCGAAAATCTCTAAAGCACTTATGAATAAACCAAGCACGCGCATGGCCTATTAGCGCAAAACCGCGTTGAACAACAAAGTTTGTGGGAGTGCAATGTGATTGATGAAAATTATAATTCACAAAAGAAATTTTTGGTTCATAGAAGTTTCAAACTTCACCAATAATTTTGTGACTTATATTTCATTTTTTCTAGGGCTGGTTCATAGCCTAACAAGCACTAGTTCCGATGCATTACACTCCAATAACCCAGCATCATATTAATTTTCTATTTTCAAAATCTTTTGAAATATGTGGGGGATTGTTGGATATTTCAATAATATTTTGAATTATTTACAATAATAACTTCGATAATAGTTATGACCGCATTGAAGACCATCATTATTTTTAACGGTCACATAACGGTTTTTTAACAGTCATACAACGACTTTTCAATCGTTTTGTAACGTTTAATTTATTTCTCAAATAAACCCTTCATTATTTTACAACGGCTCTTTTAACGGCTCTATTTTGTCTGAATATAAAATCTTATCAGGCAATCTTAAAAATACACACTGACTGAAACAGAGAATATTCTTTCTTTTTGAAATCTTTCCTTTCCTTTTCCTTGCTGGGTTATACACAGACGTTGTTTCCGTTCCTTCTAATATTCAGTGCGGAATATAGAAGAAGGTCTGTTGTATCTTGGGAGGATAGCCGTCAGAAGCCTATTGCACCGAGTCTCGCACTCCGAGGGGCGGAATTATCCTTAAGGATAGTGCTTACGCTTGCACGCCTCAGACAAATTTATCTGTTCTTTTTAGCCTTCTTTTCCTACAGTTTGGCCATCAAATCTTCGAAGCCATTGCCTCTCTGTCTTCTTCTCATGCATACTCTCTCGGTAAAAAGAGCTCTCTCTCTCTCTCTCTCTCTCTCCACACAAACATCCCTTTGTTTCTTCTTTTGCTTTTTGACTTTTATTTTTTGTTTATGTTAGTTAAGCCCCACAAAGAGGCAGACCTAATCAACAAATCTCCTCCTTCACCTAACGTGGAAAATCCATTGTGCCGTCTTTATTTTTACAAGAGTTAAGTTTCATCATGGGCAATGCTTTAGTCATCATGTTAGATCCATTATAGTTGGTGTAGACTTTCTCAAACAGAAAGAGCTTCTCTTTTAAATTTTCTCAAATCTAATGATATTTCACATCAATATGCTTCGATGTTGAATGCAACACCGGATTATTGCTAAAATAGATAACATTTATACTATCACAGTACCAAAGAATCTTCTCTTACTTCATGTCCAACTCTTGTAGGAATTTTTGCATCCATAAGAGTTCCTTATCTGAAAAAAAATATTTCACCTCAATACGTTTCAATAATACCAATATATTCCGCTATAGTCGTTAAGAAAATAACACATTTTTGCATTCTTAATTGGCACAAAACTGCTCTACTTGCAAAACTCATTGTTAAATTATTCTCAAGTAAGAGATTGTATAAGATGTTCTTACTTTTAATTCAATTGTGGCTATGAGAGGGAACAAAATAAGGGGCATACTTGTCTTTGTAATATTGAAGTCTTCTCTTTTAATAGTCCCATACTGGGGCTAGAGAAGAGAACAAAAGTAAAACAAATATAGGGTTTCTTGGCTTAGCCCTAGGTTTTCCTTTCCTTGAAGAAGTGGTTGCAAGAGAGTGGGTTCTTTAAGCGCACAAAAGTTGCACAAGAAGGTCAGGGTTTCAAGGAGAGAGCATAATAGCTCTCCTTGAGGGATCATCACATGAAGAAGGCAACCACACAATGAGGTCTTGATGTAGAAGAATGAACAGAGAACGAAAGTGAAGAAGATGTCTAGAGTTCTTGTTTCTTTGGCCCTTGTTGACATCTAAATTTTGACGACCTAGTCATTTATTTATCGGATTAAAAATTAGGATTAACTTTTTAACCCCTAAGAAAAAAATATTTGAATTAAGTTGCATAGCATATATTTTTAGGAGCATTTTTTTTATTATTTGCATTAGACCGGCGACGGATGGGTTCAACTTCATAGTTTAGAGCTTTAATTTGACAAGTTGGACTAAAACCACGAAGAGAGTAAATTGGCCCAAGCTCGTATTTTTGAGGAGATATTACGAACTCATCTTTGTGAGATTTCAAATTTGAGAAAAATACTATTGTAGTTTTGAATATTTGGCAATATGTGATAAAATCGGTGGAGAATATTCATTTTTGCAAAGGAAATCTAGAAGAGGTGTGGAAAATAAAAACAAATATTGCGTTTGGAAAAAAAATCCTCATAAATATTGATCTAAAACCCTAGTCCACTCACCTATAAATAGGTTACTACACTATAGAAAATGGAGGCCACACATTGAATATACGCCCACACAAAATGGGTTTTTTTTTTTTAATCACGTCGAAGGGCCTTTTCTCGTTTCTTTTGGGGGGACAAAAATCAACACTACAAAGGGGCCTTTTTTCTATTTTCGGAGTTCCTTTTTGAATTGGTAAAAGTCCACAAAAGGTGAGTTTTACTTATGCAGAAAGCGACAGCAACGAGTAGTGAGGGAGACGTGAGAGAGAGAAAGAAATAAAAAAAAGAGAGAAGAACACTATTCTTCTTCTCCAGCGAACGTGCCTTCCGCTTGCTTACGCCCGCCCTCGCTTGCTCGAGGCCACGTCGCCCGCGCCAGCACCACCTAACGCCGGCAGCCGAGTCGCCGACCACCGTTGCTCCGCCAGCGACCTGCGAGCCCCCGCGCCGGCCCGCGCCTGCCCTTCTGCCCGAGCGCCGACGCCACCTCTGCTACTCGTGCCTCGCCACCGCCAGGGTTCCCCTCGCTCGCGGGCTTGCACCCCTGCTCCGGTGTGCCGATCCGCGACAACCCGACACTTCCACCTTTGCTGCTCCTAGTTGCCCACCGCGGGCAAATTTGTCCCCTCGCCGTGACCCACCGTCCTCGCCTATCGTCCGAGCACCAAACCTGCTCCACCGTGCTAGGGTTCCCTTCGCTGCGAGCTCGCTCCACCGTCCTTGCAGCACCTCTACCCGGCGCTGCCGCGCCTCACCCGTGACTGCAGCAATCGCCGCGCCATCTGCTAGCACTTTTGTGATTCCGGCTGCTGCCGCCTTTCTGCCGATCGCCGCTAGTCTCCTCGCGGAGCTCCGAACTAGCTATAGCCAGCCCTCGAAAGCCACATAGCAGCCCCTTCGTTGAGCCACGTCAAGCCCACCAAGCCGTCGGTTGCTAAGCGCGATTAGGAAGTCGGAAAAGTCAATTTGGGTAGTTTATTTTATTTTATTTATTTTTATTTTATTTTGTTTCTTTATTTGAAATATTCCTTGATGTAAGATTGAAATCCCTGTGAATTAGCTTTTTAAATTAGGGATTGACAAGTTCGATTTTCGCGCCCGAAATCCGATTTGCAATCGCACGGAAAATCGCCAATCTAATCTCACACTCGAGATTCGATTCGTGGTTTTATTTAAAATTGACTAATCCGATCCCATGCGCGGGATATGATTCGTCAATTTATGGATATCAATCTTATCTTGCTGGATGTGCTGTCGTGTTATTGGAATCGATTTTTTTTCATAAAAAAAATCCAAAAAAATCTGAATTAGATTAGGTTCTTGCATATTTGGAATAAGAAATTTATTTTGATTTAAAAAAAAAAAAACAAAAACCCAAAAGCATCAACTTAGGATGTTAGTTTTTAGGTTGCACATTTAATTATTTGACAATTTTAATTTCGAATTTCATAGAAAAGAAAAAGATAAAAAACTAGAATTATGACATTCTTTGCACATCATTGTATATTAGGATAAGATTGCATGTTTAATTTTTATTTAATTAAGTTTATATTTTTTTTCCTAGATAAATTGCATTTTAGGTTAGGGATAACATCCTAGTTTAAATAAAGATTTGGCTCAACCTAATATAAGCTGAATAACATTTCGATCTGAATAGATATTTTTCGCAACTTTATATTTTATTTATGTCATATAGTTTAGATTAGAATTCACATCGATAGTCCTAAATATGATTCTAATTAACACGCAATTACTTTTTTTGTTTTCACTTATTTAATGAGAATCATGTTTTATGCAATGCAATGTTACCGATCTAATATGAAATGATATGACATGGAAATATGACCTAAATTATATGACATAAATAAAATATAAACATGCAGTTTATCCTAAAGAATGAAATTAATTTATTCTGAGACAATTTTTTTGTATTTTCCATGAAATTCAAAACTAGAAAGTTGCGAAAATTATCTATTCAGATCGAGATTTTATCCAGCTTATATTAGGTTGAGCCAAATCTTAATTTAAACTAGGATGTTATCCCTAACCTAAAATGCAATCTATCAAGGAAAAAAAATCTAAACTTAATTAAAATAAAAATTAAATATGTAATCTTATCCTAATATGCAACGACGTGCAAAGAATACCCTAATTCTAGTTTTTCTTTTTTTCTTTTTCTTTTTAATGAAATTTGAAATTAAAATTGTCAAATAATTAAACGTGCAACCTAAAAAAACTAACATCCTAAGTTGATGCTTTTTTTGGTTTTTGTTTGTCTTTTTTTTTAAAATCAAAATAAATTTTCTATTCTAAATATGCAAGATAACCCTAAAACAAGCAAAGGACCTAATCTAATTCAGATTTTTTTGGATTTTTCTTTTTACGAAAACAAAATCGATTCAAATAACACGACAACACATTCGGCAAGATAAGATTGATATCTATAAATTGACGAATCATATCCCACGCATGGGATCGGATTGGTCAATTTTAAATAAAACCGCGAATCGAATTTCGAGGGTGAGATCGGATTGGCGATTTTCCGTGCGATTACGAGTGGATTTTGGGCGCGAAAATTGGACTGTCAATCCCTAATTTAAAAGCTACTTCACATTGGGGATTTCAATCTTACATCAAGGAATATTTCAAATAAAGAAAAAATAAAATAAAATAAAATAAACTACCTAAATTGAATTTTTCGCTTCCTAATCGAGCTTAGCAACCGACGACTCGGTGGGCTCGGCATGGCTCAACGAAAAGGGCTGCTGTGTGGCTTTCGGGGCTGGCTATAGCTGGTTCGGAGCTTCGGCGAGGAGACTGATGGCGGGCGGAGGTGGCAACAACAGGCAGCCGGAATCACAGGTGCTACAACAAGGGCGCGGAGCAATTGCTGCAGGTCGCGAGTGAGGAGCAGCGAGCGCCGGGTAGAGGTGTTGCAAGGATGACGGAGCGGGCTCGCAGGCGAGGGGAACCCTTGCGCGGTGGAGCGAGTCTGGTGCTCGGACGATAGGCAGGGACAGTAGGTTGTAGCGAGGGGACAGATTTGCCAACAGCGAGTGGTAAGGAGTAGTAACGCGGAAGCGTGAGGTCATCGCAGATCGGCACGGCGGGGCGGTGATGCGAGCCCGTGGGCGAGGGGAACCCTGGCGGTGGCGCGGCACGAGCAACAGAGGTGGCGTCAGCGCTTGGGCGGAAGGGCAGGCGTGGGTGGCTGGCGAAGTGGCAGTGGTCGGTTGCTCGGCTGCCGGTGCTAGGTGGTGCAGCTGAAATTTTGTCGCGACTTGCTTGGCGACTTCCATTTGGGGATTTGAGTTAAAACTCTTCGTGAACTTAGGCCAATTTTCTCTTTCTTTGAAAAAAAAAGTTTTTGTTTGGCAGCGATGATTCCAAGTACGTCCCTAACATTTAAGGTGTTAAATGTTTTTGCAGGATGTGAGGTATAAATGGAAGTGTTTGCTAACCTTTGTTTTGGAGGGAGGTGTAGGAATGTATGGTTTATTTTCATGTTGAAGTGTTGTTTGATATAAATTGTTGTGCATGCCTTGCATTTGCATTACACTCTAGTACACACAACCCGTCGCTAGAGTTGGGCCGCATAGGATTATCTAAGATAGTATCGAGATGGATACCATTCTGACCGCATGCCCGCGGTACGAGTTGCCCATCTCGATCCCAAAATTTCTTTTTTGGTGTCAAGAGTACCCACCTTGGTCCACATGCTCGCGATCCGGGTCGGCTCTTTGATCAAGCCGGAGTCATGAGGACCTGACGTAGTCCGCACACCCGTGGCTAGTCTGATCATCCTTATGGCTTTACTTTGTTAAGCCTTATAGACTGAAATCGAGCCACTTACCATGCGCATGTCTGTGATTGCCCCTTGTTTATTGGTAAAGTAAGTTATCTAAATTTTCACATTTGCAATTTACTTACTTTATCGTCTTATTTTGTCGGTCTATGACATTAGAATTGTCCTGAGTCTTGATCAATGTACAATGAGAATACCGAACATTCGAATTATTCTCCCTCCAAAGGAAGAGCTTAGCACATGATGGGACAAGTTAGACCAAGCTGGCCATCAATTTGTAGAGTCACACATTGGTCGACTATTTCCGCTGCTGTGTATCAACATACATGGCGGCCTCATCCAAGCACTTGCCCATTGTTGGTGCCCCGAGACTTCTACTTTCATCTTCGGCGGTAAGCATGAGCTCACGCCCACCTTGGAAGAGTATAGCATTGTAGTAGGAAAATCTTTGAAAGCTGAATTAATTAGTCCCCTATGCAACTTATGACAGCTCAAATCCAATCCCTCCGAGCAAATCCGACTCCGACTCCTATACTCGTTCTTCCAGAGATAGTTATCCCAAAGCAAGCAAACAAGGCTCAAATGGGTGATGACGACATGCTTGAATTGCAAGATGACCCACTGTTGGTCACTGCCAAAAAAACTAAGCCTAACAATGTCCTTAAATGGAGCAAGATGAAGCGGAAGTGATGGACACTCTGGGGCAGCCAAGTGGCAAATTCAATTATTTGGTGAAGTATTCGGCTCCTCCCAGCTCTTACGTTGATCCCCGCGACATAGTTCCAGACGGATAGGATGGCATGGACGATCCAACGCCTCCAAAGATAGAGAACTCTAATGACGCCCTGGAAGGAATCACAAGTCCTTTCAATGGCCTCTTCATAGGAGCCATTGACGAAGGACCTTCGAAAGACATGGGCATTAGCTCGCAAGAGTAACTTGTTACTTTTGCACATTCCCCTCGCGGGAATTTTTATCGCTTTTAGGAATTGTTTTCGCTGTCTAGGAATTGTTTTCGCTTTCTTCTTTTCGCTTTCTTTTTAGGGCTTAGGAATCGCATTTTCCATTCAATAAATGTAATTGATTGATGAATTTCAATGAAATTACAAGTTTTATTTTTAGGGCATGATGAGGTACACCAAACCAACCCGGTGATGATATCCAAAGATAAAAGAAAAGAAAAATCCAAGGAGAATTTTGAGGCCTAGGCTTCATCATGCTTTCGTGTCAAAATGTTTCAAGAAATGCTTTTCCAATTGCTTTTCAAAATTTGTTCGAAAATATCTTTCAAAAAATAAATAATATGATTTATCTTGCTTGTCTTTTTGATCATTCTATTTCCTATTTCGGGGACGATCATGTAGCATGCAAATGTGTGGAAATGGTCCAATCTAATGCAATAAGTGCTAATAATGATGATCCGAAGACTCGATCGAAGGTTCCATTGAGGTGCAACGTAGCTGGGAATAACATGAAAAGGCCAAGGCTCTTACATCCGAGCAAATTGTCACTATTAATTTAGGTGACACTGAAGAAGCCAAGGAGGTGAAAATTGGGGCAAATCTCCCCAAAGACGAGGTCGAGCGCCTAATTCAGTTACTGAAGGAATATTAGGATGTCTTTGCATGGACCTATGTTGACATGCTTGGTTTAGACCCGTCAATTGTGGAGCACTATTTACCTACTAATCCAGATGTGCCACCTAAGAAGCAGAGGCTGTAGAGGACTGAACTCGAGCTCTCAAAGAAGATAGAGGAAGAAGTGATGAAGCTTCGAAAGTGGGATTCATTAAAGTCTTGTAATACCCTGAATGGGTGGCTAAACTTGATTGATGAGAAAAGATCGAAGGCTCTTTGCCATGGCCAAACTTATTAACGAGATTGGTCGATCTTTCAATCGGAAGGTACGACTGAGACATTTTGAGGTAAATGATCTTGTTCTAAGGAAGTGTTGCTGATTTTTCCGAATCTTAGAGGCAAGTTTGCTCCAAATTACAGCTACCCATATGTCGTGAAGAAAGTACTTCCTGGAGGTGCCTTGATCTTAGCAGAAATGAATGATCGTGAGTTTTCCACTCCAGTTAATTCTGATGCTGTCAAGAAATATTACCCATGATAGAATTTGCTGAGTCATGTTTTGAACTGTAAGCATTTTTATGATGAATAAATTGCCTCATTGAATTGCAAATTCAATTGTCTAAATTTGTTGCAAATCTTGCATGTTTTCCTTGATGAATTGTGTGAGATAGATTGAATGTGTCAAATGGGATACTTTGGAATGATGAAAGGCAAGCTTTATTCCAATACACTTTTTCATACATTAATGCCCAGTGAATTGTGTGGAAAAATTCCATGCCCACAAGGAAAAGGGTGATCTTGTAAAGGGTTGCTAACCGGAGTGATGAGAGGTAGTTTCTTCTTCTACCCGAAACACTACAGGTATACCCATTGTTTAGCTCTTTGAGACCACACACATGAAGAGCTTTTTAAATTATCCCTGTCAAGGATCATCCCATACCTGGGACCAAATTTGAAGTGAATGATAGGAATTTTCTTATTCACACTTGCATCAATTTTCGAGTATTGCTTTCGCAAAGTGTAACTTATACGGTAATTGAAGTGCCTTAAGATGATGAAGAGCGGTTCTTTCTCTATCATATACACTTTTATCCATTGCATAGCCCATTTGAGCCTATGAATTCATTTCACATTAAACCAAGTTGGTGATCATCCCCCACACTAGGGCAAGGAAAAAAATTCAAATGGCTTGGTCTAGAATGATAAAAGATGGAGGTTGTACGAGTCCAAAGAAAGTAAGTGCAAAAAATAAAGGGCATGAAAAAGCAGTGTGCCTAGTAAAAGTAAGGCCAATGCCCAAAGAGAAAAAAAAAACACTTGATGTAGTGAGTCGTATCCCCAACAATGTGGTACTAAAAAACTCAAATGCTGTTGCAATCAATGGAGTTGTGATATGAAGAAAATCTTTGACGGTGGAGTAGAAAATTGGTGGAAATGTCAAGATGATCACCAACTTTGACCCCTTAAACACTTTTTGAGCCTAATGATCATTTCGTTTCTCAACCCATGAACTAAGCTTGCATTACGTCCCCTTGCAAAATCTTCAGATTAAGGCACTTGAATTAACGTAAAAGTTCATATGTTTGAGAGCATCGCTCGAAGAAGTGCGAATAAGATAATTTCTGCCTCATTTTATGTGTTTCTTGACTTGTAAACCCCAAGACAATTGCGAAATGTTATTTTTCAATAGCCTCGACTCAAAGTAGTTCCATTTGTTAAGCCGTTGACCAAGCCCACATTACAGTCCCTGTTAAAGACGTCTTAGATTGGTAATGTTCGTACCACTTGTGAGATTGTTCAGACCCTTGTTTGGCACGACAATAAAAAATATAGAGTGATTGTGAAGATCCTGCATCAAAGGTCAGGATGAAATGGCCCTTTTAATGAGGATGAGTGAAAAATCCTTTTAGACTGAAATATCCTTCACTTGACACATCCATGGCACTCATGTGTTCAGATTGGAATATTCTTTTGAAATCTTTCCCAATGAAAATTAGGTGATGCAAGATTGATAAAAATCATCATGCATGAACCTCTCTTGAATTAATGCATGTTGCCTCTCCTACGACCATGTTTTGCGGGATACATATCCTCAAGGATCAGAGATGTTACTAGGTAAGTATATCTCTATCCATATCTTAAATACTTGTAATTACACAGGTATTCCTCCTCAAGTGCACCAACACTCAACTCGGTCGAGCTATCCCCCAAAGATTTTTCTCCAAGATTTAGCCTGGTTTAGGTGATTGTAGAATGATACGGGTTCTAGACAATATTTAAGTGAAGTTCTCATGAAAGTCAAAAGAGTTTGCCCTAAGCATTAGGATTTGTCCAAATCGTCCGGTAACCCAATCAAGCCTTCGGGCGGGGTACCCTGTGTAAGTATCAAATCTTTTGAAGTGCCTAAGGTAAAGCTCGGGTAACTCATTTGCTAATCAAAATGCTTACGGAAAAATTTGAGTATCTTCTCTAATTTGCAGAATGTGAATTTCACCAAAATCTTTCAATCCATTGTTAACATCTCGTTTGGATCGAATGTCACAAAATTTTTCATTTAAACATTTCATTTTGGATGTGAATGTTTTTCGATTTTTCTCATTATACCTTAGTCTGGATCTAGGTATTTCGAGCTCCAAAATTTTGACATCTCAGTCTGGATCTGGATGTCTTAATTATTTTCATCTAAACATTTCACTTTAGATGTGAATGTTTTTCAATCTTTCTCGTTATACCTTAGTCTGGATCTAGATATTTGGAGTTCCAAAATCTTGACATCTCGTTTGATTTGGATGTCTTAATTATTTTCATCTAAACATTTCACTTTGGATGTGAATGTTTTTTTGATCTTCTCGTTATACCTTAGTTTGATCTAGGTATTTCGAGTTCAAAAATCTTGACATCTCAATTTGGATCTGGATGTCTTAATTCTTCTCGTTGAACATTTCACTCTGGATGTGAATGTTTTTCGATCTTTCTCGTTATACCTTAGTCCTGGATCTAGGTATTTCGACTACAAAAATCTTGACATCTTAGTCCGGATGCGGATGTCTTAATTCTTTTCATTGAACATTTCACGGATGTGAATGTTTTTCGATCTTTCTTGTTATACCTTAGTCTCGGATCTAGGTATTTCGAGTTCCAAAATCTTGACTTCTCGCCTGGATCTAGATGTCTTAATTCTTTTCGTTGAACATTTCACTGGATGTGAATGTTTTTCGATCTTTCTCGTTATACCTTAGTCCTGGATTTAGGTATTTCGAGTACAAAAATCTTGATATCTCATTTTGG
The DNA here is from genome assembly GCA_014182515.1 of Eucalyptus microcorys. Taxonomy (NCBI): domain Eukaryota; kingdom Viridiplantae; phylum Streptophyta; class Magnoliopsida; order Myrtales; family Myrtaceae; genus Eucalyptus; species Eucalyptus microcorys. The sequence goes on from CM024564.1 coordinate 23,885,496, forward strand.
ATCGGATGTCTTAATTCTTTTTGTAGAACATTTCACTTTGGATGTGAATGTTTTTCGATCTTTCTCGTTATACCTTAATTTGGATCTAGGTATTTCGAGCACAAAAATCTTGACATCTCAGTTTGGATATGGATGTCTCAATTCTTTTCGTTTGAACATTTCACTATGGATGTGAATGTTTTTCGATCTTTCTCGTTATACCTTAGTCTGGATCTAGGTATTTCGAGTTCAAAAATCTTGACATCTCAGTCTGGATCTGGATGTCTTAATTCTTTTCGTTGAACATTTCACCCTGGATGTGGATGTTTTTCGATCTTTTTCGTTATAACTTAGTCTAGATCTAGGTATTTCGAGTTCCAAAATCTTGACTTCTCAGTCTGGATCTGGATGTCTTAATTATTTTCATCTAAACATTTTACTCTGAATGTGAATGTTTTTCGATCTTTCTCATTATACCTTAGTTTGGATCTAGGTATTTCGAGTTCTAAAATCTTGATATCTCAACTGGATCCGGATGCCTTAATTCTTTTCGTTAAGCATTTCATTCTGGATATGAATGTTTTTCGATCTTTTCATTATATCTTAATTCAAATCTAGGTATTACGATAAACATGAGACTCTTCAAGGAACTTGAGTGAAGACTGGATACTTATGGAGTAAAGGAAGATTTATCCCGTACCTTAAGATGCCCTACCGCACCGATTGGTAAGTAACTATAGGCACGTTCTTTCCTTTCGCATCATGCATTTATATTAGCATTTTGGGATTCATTTTCAAAAAAAAAAAATCATTCAATGCATGTGCCTGACCAAAATTTAGGTCTCAATTTATCTTTGAAGGCAACCTCTACGAGCTCACCTTCAAAGAGAGGCAGCTATTGCCACCTAAATTTTGGCGACCCGGTCATTTATTTATCGGATTAAAAATTAGGGATTAACTTTTTAACCCCTGAGCAAAAATATTTGAATTAAGTTGCATAGCATATAGTTTTAGGAGCATTTTTTTTATTATTTGCATTGGACCGGCGACGAATGGGTTCGATTTGATGGTTCAGAGCTTTAATTTGACAAGTTGGATAAAGCCCACGAAGAGAGTAAATTGGCCCAAGCCCGTATCGTTGAAAAGATATTACGAACGCATCTTTGTGAGATTTCAAATTTGAGAAAAATCCTATTGCAATTTTGAATCTTTGGCAATATGTGATAAAATTGGTGGAGAATATTCATTTTTGTAAAGGAAATCTAGAAGAGATGTGGAAACTAAAAGTAAATATTGCATTCGGAAAAAAATCCTCATGGATGTTGATCTAAAACCCTAGTCTACTCACCTATAAATAGGTTGCTACACTACAGAAAAGGGAGGCCACACATTGAATATAAGGCCACACAAAAGGGTTTTTTTTTTTTTTTATCATGTCGAAGGGCCTTTTCTCATTTTTTTTTTTTTGGGTCAAAAATCAACACTACAAAGGGGGTCCTTTTTCTATTTTTGAGAGTTCCTTTTTGAATTGGTACAAGTCCACAAAAGGTGAGTTTTACTTCTGTAGAAAGGGACAGCAATGAGCAGTGAGGGAGACGTGAGGAGAGAGAGAAATAAAAAAAAGGGAGAAGAACACTGTTCTTCTTCTCCAGCAAATGTGCCTTCTACCTGCCCGCGCTCCGCCCTTTGCTTGCTGGAGGCCGCATTGCTGCTGTGCCAGCACCACCTAGCGTCGGTAGCTGAGCCGTAGACCACTGTTGCTCTACTAGCGACCGGCAAGCCCCCGCACCGGCCCGCGCCTGCTCTTCCGCCCAAGTGCGGATGCCGCCTCGCTACTTATGCCGCGCCACCACCAGGGTTTCCCTTTCTCGCGGGCTCACACCGCCGCCCCACCGTGCCGATCCACGACGACTTAATGCTTCCGCGCTGCTACTCTTAGCTGCCCGTTGCTGGCGAATCTGTCCACTCACCGCAACCCATTGTCCTCACCTGTTGTCCAACCACCAGACCCACTTTACCGCGCCAGGGTTCCCTTCGCCCACGAGCTCGCTCTGCCATCCTTGTAGCACCTTTGCCCGGCGCTTGTTGCACCTCACCCGCGAACTACAGCAACTACTCCGCGCCCTTGCTGTATCACCTGTGATTCCGGCTACCCGCCGCTGCCGCCTCTGCTCGCCGCCGATCTCCTCGCCGGAGCTCTGAACCAGCTACAGCCAGCCCCCAAAGCTGCACAGCAGCCCCTTCGTTGAGCCACGCCGAGCCCACCGAGCCGTCGGTTGTTAAGCTCGATTAGGAAGCCGGAAAATTCAATTTAGTTTATTTTAATTTTATTTTATTTTATTTTATTTTATTTTATTTTATTTTATTTTTATTTATTTTGTTTCTTTATTTGAAATATTCCTTGATGTAAGATTGAAATCTCCAATGTGAAGTAGCCTTTTAAATTAGGGATTGTCAGTCCGATTTTCGCGCCCGAAATCCGACTCACAATCGTGGTTTTATTTAAAATTGACCAATCTAATCCCATGCGCGGGATATGATTCGTCAATTTATGGATATCAATTTTATCTTGCTGGATATGCTGTCGTGTTATTTGAATCGATTTTGTTTTCGTAAAAAAATCCAAAAAAATCTGAATTAGATTAGGTTCTTTGCTTGTTTTAGGGTTATCTTGCATATTTAGCATAGGAAATTATTTCGATTTAAAAAAAAAAAACCCAAAATGCATCAACTTAGGATGTTAGTTTTTTTGGGTTGCACGTTTAATTATTTGACAATTTTAATTTCGAATTTCATAGAAAAGAAAAAGAAAAAAAAGTAGAATTAGGGCATTCTTTGCACGTCATTGCATATTAGGATAATATTGCATGTTTAAATTTTATTTTATTTAAGTTTAGATTTTTTTTCCTAGATAGATTGCATTTTAGGTTAGGGGTAACATCTAGTTTAAATTAAGATTTGGCTCAACCTAATATAAGCTGGATAACATCTCGATCCGTATAGATAATTTCCACAACATTCTAGTTTCAAATTTCATGGAAAATACAAAAACTTGTCTTAGAATAAAATAATTTCATTCTTTAGGATAGATTGCACGTTTATATTTTATTTATGTCATATAGTTTAGTTCATATTGCCATGTCATATCATTTTATGTTAGATTATTAACATTGCATTGCATAAAGCACGATCCTCATTAAATAAGTGAAAACAAAAAAAAAAGTAATTGCGTGTTAATTAGAAATCATATTTAGGACCGTCGATGTGAATTCTGATCTAACATTGCAAATGCTTTCGTTGCCATGAGGTAAGTCTTGCAATTTATTCACTGCTTTATCTGGGTTTTAAATTGGTGGTTTACGCACCTGCACGATAACCTCACATGTTAAGGAAATAAATTGAAATCAATTCGAGCTGCTTGCAAAATTTTTTTTTCGTTTAAAACAAAAGAGAAAGGTATCAAAGGGCGGTAGAGAAATCTAGCGTAACCAAGTCCCTGAACTCATAAATCTCTGGTTTGTAAAAGTAAAGTAAATCTCCCGTTACTTAACTTGGGTTTCTAATCGACCTAACAAAAATAGATTAGTGGCGACTCCTAGTTGAAAAATCATTTGCATGTCAAGAACTTGAACCTAAGTCGCGAATTGGTATGTGCTTGGGAGAGCCCGAGTTAAGTCTAGGCTTAGCAATCCATTAGCCAAACCCTAGGTGGTGCACTCGAAATTTTAGTTGCGACAGCCCTATAGATGTGTCTTAGACATTGTGATTTGTGCCATGAGTTTTATATCCATTTGAGTTGTTTATTTGTGAACAACTTGGGTTTGGGTATAATTTAGATGTAGGAAATATTTGAGCGTGTGAGTGATTGTAATTTGGATTATTTGATTATAGTGAATTATTATTGCTTGCTCTCCTTGTAGATGTAGATATTGACATTCGAACCAATCCACGTAAATCTTGGGTATCCTTTATTGTTCCTCATTTTTTTTTCTCTAATTCTCTCATGTTGAAATAAATTGTAAGATCCTAGTTAAATTTCATGTTAATATTACAACAATTGGTATCACGGTTTGATGATAAGATTTTTTGGATTTTGTTTTGGGGCTTTTACTTGTCTGATTAATATTTGGAAATTCTGTTATTACAGTTATGTCTAGAGTGAAAGTAGAAATTGAGAAGTTCAATAGGAGGAACCACTTTGGGTTATGGGGCATTAAGATGGAGGCACTAGTAACAACTCTAGGTTTGATCAAAGTATTTATAGGCAAGGATAAATTGCTCAATTTAATGAAAGATGCTAAAAAGGACGTGCTTAAGGCAAGAAGCATAATCCTATTGAAGCTGTCAAATAAGGTGTTAGTAGAGGTAGTCGAGGATAAGGATGTTGCAGCATTGTGGGCAAAACTATAGGGACTCTACGTGATAAAGGGTTTGAACAATTGCATGTACATGTTGAAGAAGATGTTTCAGTTTCGATATACGGAAGATACATTGATTAGGTCCCACCTAGATGAGTTGATAAACTCATAATGGATTTAAAGAATGTTGGTAAAATTCTCAATGGTAAAAAACAATGCTTGATGTTGTGAGCTTCTTTACTGGAGTTATAAGAGAACTTTACTAATTCATTACTACAAGGGTGTACTATGATGGTTTGGTGCAAAATATAGCACTAGGACTATTGATTCAAGGTAGTGATCAATGTCCGGGGTCCTATAGCAACAGAGGTAAAAGTAAGTCAAAGTTATGCCACAAAAAGTTCAAGGGACACATGAAGTTCTTTTAGTGCCATAAGGAGAGGCATATTAAGAGAGACTATTCAAAGTTGAGAAATAAATGTGACAAACAAAATGCCACAAAAAGTGTGATGAATGTTGCCAAGACGAGAATCGGTGATGCAAAGGCTATCTTGTGTGTGATTAATTGTGACATCCTGATTTTCTGATTATGTTTTCGATTGAATGAGTTAGGTTTTTCATCGACACGCCTATAGTTCTTTTCTCGAGCTGATCACTCATGAGATAAATTATCTATCGGTGAAGCCGTTAAGGAATTCAAACGCAATAGACTTGAGAATTCGATCGAAATCAACCGCTCGACCGTGCTATTCCGCAAGGGTCAATATGGCACTGTCAAAATCGATCAGAGATCGGAGATAGGTCGATTCAACTGAGGTATGTGATTAAAGTGTGGGTGATTCCACCTAATTGCAAAATTCTTGTTGAACAACACTAAATTGATTTTTCTGTCATTTCTGTACCTTGTGCCCGTATTTGAAACCTCGAGATTTTCACAACAACCGAGAGTTGCCAATGAGTTGAAGATGTACAATATGACTCGAAAATAATCGATCACGGGTCAAATGCGTTAAAATTCATAAAAGCTACTTGGTAGGTTAGGTCACGCTAAAATCGCGTTCGGTTGAAATTAATTTCGAAATTGAATCCGATTTCAAAAATTGAAAGTTCTGGCATATCACAATTTATTTTAAGAACGTCAATTCATTCACCGAAGATTTTTCGGCAAAACCAAGTTTTCGGCGAAATATCGAAGTTGGGCTATTTTGGACTGAAAAAATTAGAAAACCGTCTTTGGTTACACTTTTGGCGTTCATGTTGGACTAATTGGCAAGGAAAATGTGGAATCAAGTGTGGACACCTTGGCTGAATTTTTGGGCATCAATTGAGTTGATTTGAGTTGGAATTGAATTGAAATTTGAGGGGAATGTTGCAAAATTCGTAGGTCCATGGGGCTGCAACATTTTGGACACTTTGGATGGCTTGTTGGAGAAGTTTATGTCTAGAAATGGCTGAGGATTGAGGCAGCAACAAGTGGGGGCCAAGTGATGAGTGAAATGGGATATTTGTGAAGACTTTGGAGGCCATTGGTGGTCCCCCTTCAAGTTGCAGCCTTCATCTTCTTCCTTGGCCTTGCTTTCTCCATTTTTGTGCTTGTTTGAGAGCTCAACATAACCAGAGGAGATCAGCAGCCTTGCTGTTGACTGCTCGAGCCCCTTGTCGCTCGTTCGAGTGCCGTCGCCGCCGCTCGTAAGCCGAGTCACGTGTTCGTTCGCTGTTTTGGTCGTGCGACGTCCCCGTGAGCCTAGCTCGCTATCCCAAGCCACCTCTGTCGCCCAGGCCGTTGTCCAGCCACCGTTCGCCGCCCCCAAGCCGCTTGGAACCTTCGTTGCTCTCCGCCTGGTCCGCCGCTACCCGTCTCCTCGCCGTTTTAGCCTTGGTCCCCTTCGGTTCAGCCTTGGACAGAAGCAGACGTTCCAGCAAGAGTTGAAACTTCATGGCCTGTTTTAGGTCTCGTTCGGATCTCTCTTGGCGTCATCGTAGACTCGAGTGTCGCTCATCGTCGCGTTGACATCGCCATGGACTTACTAGTTTGCTAATCCGGTGAGTTTACTCACTAAACCTTGCTTAGGAGGTTAATGATGCTTAAGGGTTGATTAGGTTAGGCTAAGTATGGCTTAGGTGATTGGTTAGTTGTAATTAGTGATTTAGTTAGTTAATTAAGATTATTAGGTGGTTAGATTAGATTAATTAAGGGCTAGATAGAATGTACTATTTATGTGGATAGGTGCATTATTTTTCTAGGCCCATTTAGGTGGTTAGATTAGCATTTCCGGCCTAAGTATGCATCTATTGGATTAATGTGCATTTATTTAATTAATTTGGTAATTTATTTAATTATTTAATATTTTTCGAAAATTATACCGGGATAGTCCATAGCCAGAATTTTGTGCTGATTGCAGTGGTGTGCTTATTTTATGCAATTGAACATTAATTTGTGCAAATTGAGTGGTGATTGCGATTATGAGTTATTATTTCAAAATTATGAAATTTTGGTATTTAATTAGAAAATACCGGGTGTCGGGTTTTGATACCGAAAATATTTTTTTTAAATACTATATCAAATAGTGAGATTTTAAAAGGAAGTATATCAATTTTTAAAGTTCGATCTGATCATGTACCCACACACGATTATTTTCATTGGGTGTTTTTAATACGAAGAAAATAGGCCAAGTGCATTATCTTAATTCAAACATTTGAGTGTAATGCATGGTGTCCTTGGTGAAATTGAGTGATCATATGATGGTTATGAGAACCCATCCCCGATGTGCATTGGGTGGACGTTGCCCCTATATGAGATGCCCTTAGACAACGGATGTTGATCGCAGTAGAGGCTGGACTGCCGTCTCGTGTAGACATTATTGTGCTCAATGGGGTGAAACGATGCCTGGTTACGCTAGAAGACCACCGAACGTGGAGTAGGCCGTGCCCTAGGGGTTGTAATCAATTGGAACGTGTGATTGATTGAGATAGATGCGCCGGATTATGGGATAAAATTGTGTGGCACGGAATGGGACGTGTCATAACGATTTGGCCTTATAATCGGGACCTCTGTGATTGATTGAAATTGAGTGAGACGTTCCAATTGATGTGTGCATTTATTATATGCATCTATGATATGAACTGTACTGACATGCAGGAAGGAACTGAGGCGAGATGAGTCATCTGTGATGTGTGGTTAGACTACCTCTAGGCATATTTCCTTCCTAGTCGGGATTTAAGGGGTGAACTTGCTAAGATTATCTCACCCCCGTGGGCTCAATTTTTCCAAGTCCTTAGATGGCGGTGAGGCCGGATCGTTTTGGGTGGCCGCAAGAGGCCGAGACTCAACGTACCGTACTTCCTATCCACGGAATCCCGACTGGACCCGTGAGCTCGTGGTTACTACTATTTGGGTCGACGAGGGCCTACCTCAATTGGTCCCTTATAGATTCAAGGCGTGGTTCCGCCACGGGCCCAATGGTGTTTGAGAGGGCCCCTGGATGGCTTTGACAGACTTGCCATTGAAGATAAGTATTTGGTGGATCTCGACCTCGTGCATGACGTCAAGCTCATAGCTAATATCGAGGCGTACCAGGGACCTGAGGGTGAGGAGCCTGCAGTAGAGGTAGCTGAGCCTCTGGAGACTGACACCCCTAATGGTGTCGTGATAGATCCGGATCCCAAGTAGATAGGGTCCAGGATAGGGTAACCTAGTAGCCTCTTTTTGGTGTAGACTTTTGTATATAAACTTAGTCTGTTTATAAAGTGACTTTTGTGATTTTGTTGTCCTACTTTTCTATCCCATGTTGAGTGTTGTATGGGGATTATTATACGCTTCCGCATGTGCATAATTGATTGGGTTGGCGACGCATCCTAGGACGTCGCAAGTTTTATCGATCACCGAGGGATTTGCGTGCACTCGAGGTTCGGGGCGTGACATTACTAGTTTGTCATAAGATGAACGGGTGTTAGATTCTAGCTGTTCTTGTCATATGATGACTCATAAAAATTAGGTTACTACTTACAAGATTGCATATGGTGGTAGAGTTCTAATTGGGAGCCTATAAGGTTGTGGGGATACGGACAATTAGGATTCATATACATGATGGGGTGGTGCACACATTAACAGACATGAGGGACGTACTGGAGCTCAAGAAGAACTTTATTTTTTAGGGACACTCGATGACATCGGGTATAAGTATGCCGCTAAAGGTGGAGTATTGAAGATCTTTTGAGAAGCCATGACAGTAATGAAATGTAAGAAAATGAATACTTTCTATCATCTACCGAGAGAGACCGTGACGGTAATTGTTGTAATTTCATTAGGTGAGTCAGACTCTAACTTGACTTATTTATTGCATATACTCTTATGGCACATGAGTGAGGCAAATATGACAATGTTGGGTAAAAGGGAGTTGTTGATAGGGTGAAAGGCTATTAGCTATGAAACACTGATCCCAGATCACTTGGTTTTCTAATCACTAGAGAGATGATCTTCAACAAGATTGCAATACTTCAATGGAGGAGTGAGACATTATCAGCAAAGCAGATGGATTGTGGTGTTGGTTTTAAGGTGAAGTTTCAAGTGGAGATTTTAGAGATCTTAGAAGTAACGGGGTTGAGACTAGAGATGAGGTAACAGTTCCTAAAGTCAATAATACTTGAACAACTAGCACTACTACCACACATTATAGCCGTGAACAAAGATGCGATATATCTAGCATTTAATTTAGTTTATCACGAGCGGATGAAGAATATCGACATCGTGTATCATTGTGTCCGAGATGTCTTCGCGAAAGGTATGGTTATTGTAAGAAGATAGCGACAGTATAGAACTTGGCAAATATGATGATGAAACTTGTTTCTTTGGCAAAGCTCAAGATTCAAATCATGTTTGTAGAGAGCACTCGTCAAGGCATTGAGAGAGCAGCATGAATGATGAGCATTATGACTTAGTTTCAAAAGTCGAGCCAAGGTGGACAATTGTTAAGTTATATCTCGAGTTTGAGCCCATATTCGACGTGCTTCCTTTGAATTCAATTGTGACCATGAGGGAGAAAAAAAAAAAAGGGGCATACTTATCTTTGTAATTTTTATTTTTTTGGTAAAGTTATCTTTGTAATATTGTAGTCTTCTTTTTTTTATAGTACAAGAAGGGGCCCGCAAGTAGGAGTTGGAGAAAAGAGGGCAAAAGTAAAGCAAATATAGGCTTTCTTGTCTTAACCCTGGGTTGTCCTTTCTATGAAAAAGTAGCCGCAAAATTGGGTTCTTTAAGTGCACAGGAGTTGCACAATGAAGGGTGGGGGGTTTTTTAAAGAGAGTATTATAGCTCCCCTTGAGGGGTCGTCGCCCTAAGAACATAGCCACATGATGAGCTCTTGATGTAGCCACATGAATAGAGAATGAAAATGAAGATGTCTAGAGCTCTTGTTTCTTTGGTCTTGCAGGCGTGTTTTGGACATTGTCACAAAGTATAATGCATCTGGTCTTTAGATTTCAAAACAACAACTCACACTTTTCTAGAGCAATCATTAATAAATGTCACAAAGTGTAATACACCACCGAATGTTATAGCATCTAATGTAACAAATATCAGTGTAAACTAAATCAAATACATCTAATTTCGTTTTTAAAGATGAACTATGAAATGAAAATCGAGACTCGAACTCTTAGAGTACCAAAAATTGGCACGGGGGATACTTAAGTGAAAGTTACACTTAAGTATCAAAATTAGAATAAAATGGATCAGTTACAATGGCAAGAAAATTCAGCCAACATGCCGACCTCATGTTTTTCCGATGAGAAAAATGCATAACAATGTTGTTTTGCATAGTAACATGGCTTGATAAGTCGAAAATGGCGTCATTTTGCATACTAATGTGGCTAAATAAACAAAAAACGATGTTGTTTTGCCTCGGTTTGAATTTTAATATAAATATTAATGAAACTAAATTTAAAATTAAATTATTAAAAAAAAAGAAGAACAAGAAGTTGTAGGCGTTGGGCGAGGTCTATGCAAGCCCTCGTTGCTGCCGTCTCCCTACCATTGCCATGAAGTGCTAGCATCGAGGGGGGAGGGTCGGTTGGCATCGTCGGGCCCTAGCTAAGGGTCGGCAACCTTGGCCAACCAATGGCAAGGCCCTGCAAGCCCTTACCCAAATTTGGGGCAAGGGTCGCGGACCTTCCCCATATTTGGTGAGGGTCGTTAGCCCTCTCCTGGTCGAGCCAAGGGCCCTCGTCCGCTGGGTGGGTCCTCACCGTCGGTTGGCCAAGGTCGCCGACCTTGATGCTGGCCCCTAACTAAGGCCTGGTGATGCTAGCCAACCTTCCCCCACCATTGTCGGTGCGACGGTGAGGAGGCGGCGGCAAGGGCTGAGCCCTTGCCTTATGCCATCTTCATCTCCTTCCTTTTTTAATACTTTAATACAATTAATATTTATATTAAAATTCAAAAAAAGAGGAAAAACAACATCATTTTGATTATTCTTTACTAACTCAGCTCTTCAACTAGCCACATAAGCGAGTTATATTATTAAAAAATTGCCACGTAGAATTTTTGTATAACATCACCAGACTTGGTATTTAGGTATCCCAATTTTTATTTTTTTTTTTAAAATGACACTTAAGTGTACTTTTTGTAATTTTGGTACTCAAGTGTCCCCCAGTGCCACATTTTGGCACTTGCATTGTTCTTTTGCCAATGAAAATCTATGTTGCTTATTTGTTAGGCAATGACTACATTTCTAAAGATTTCTCTTCTTCAATGGTAGAAGATTCTTTCTAATAAGAGTTTCAAGCCCCTTCTTACTAAGATGACCAACTCTCATATGCCATAGGTCAATTGAAGAGTTCTCCACTGCATTTACCTCTTCCCTGATCAACTTAGCTTACATGGCGTGGAAAGTGCAGATCTTTTTACCCTTAGCCACTACCATGGAACCCTTAGTCAATTTTCATTTGGCATCATAGAAGGAATTGCAAAAGGCACTCGTGAAGATCAAGTGGAGTCGAATATCCGAAACATGTCTCACATTTTTTAGAAGCAAATTACATCCAACATCAATCTTCAAATATACATTTCCATGTTGATAACTTTGGAAACACCATTGTTTCCCATCATAACACAATCGATATCACTACAATGATAGGATGTAAAGTAGTCACGCTGTGAAGTGACATAAAAATTTTGCTATGGAATCAATAACCCAACTAGAGTCTTAACATGTAAGGTTCACACAAATAGTCACAAATGAACACAATATTGTCATTGGATGCAACTATTACTGAAACATGTTCCTATTTTTTCTTTCGTTCTCTATATCTATTATATAATTTCTCTTTTTTGGCAACCTGCATTCTTTAGCATAATATCTCATCTTGTCACAATTGTAATACTTCACATTCCTCCTCGACCTTCCTCTTGTCTTGCCTCTTTTATCATAATTCAAGAAATTTCTCGATTGATTTCTCTCCTTAATTTCCATAACAAGAGCCTCCAAATGAGAAGTATAATTCATGCTTTTTCTCCTTGTTTCTTCACTAAACGCTTTTTCATTAACCACGCTCATAGAAAGTACGTCATAACGAGCCGAATTGTTTAATGCAACAACCAAGTTGTTCCAATTGTCGGGAAAAGTACCAAGCAATAAATAAGCCCGTAACTATACCAAGGTCAATTTTCAAATTTGTCAACTAACTTACAAATTTTTAGAATTTATTTTAGTGTTTTGATATGCTGCTACATTCCTTGTATCTCAAATTTACAAGTCTTTTTATTAAAAAATATTATTTTGTGGGATTCTCCTCTAGTGGAGATCTTTCGATTTGTTTCACAAAGTTTCAAAATTCGTACCTTGAGCAACATTATGAAAAACACCATTGTCAATTTATTGACAAATAAAAATACAATTTTTCAATTCATTCGCTCCCATTCTTTGTCTTCCTTTTCTCTTTTACCCTCATCAATATTAGTGGGATCATACAAATCTTTTTAGTACAATATGTCTTTCATCTGAGGTTTCCAAATAGAATAATTTGAGGCTTTTAATTTAAACACGGTGGTACTGGTTTCTTCCATTTAACACTAAAGCCTCAACACCAACTCTGATAAAACTTTTTTGGGAAAACTAAATAACAATTCACAAAGAACTAATCCAATCTAGGATCAATTTCTTCCTCAATACTAAACCAACCAAAATTGACTTAACTCCAGCAATAACCATCATTATATTCAAGCAATACAACCTCAATATAAGTAAATATGGTGCTGAAATGTTAAAGAGACATGAACAACACCAAAATTTTAACGTGAAAAATCCAAAGTGAGAAAAACCATAGGCCACTAAAAACTTCCACTAATCATCAAGAACAATAGGATATAAAAAGGTTCTTCTCTGGTCACATGCTAGATGTTCAAAATGAAAAATACAATGATATTTCATCACAACAAAGGTTGAATAACACAATTGGAGCAAAAAAAATCTAACCCGCAGTTGGAGATTATGAGGAGTAATTTGGAGAAAGATTTCAATGAGCAAAACCGATCAACTCGTAGGTCTTGATCACAAGAACAACATATTAAAAATTGAGCCAATTTTGACAACATTTGACGGTCAAATCTTCAAAGTAAGCGGCTGCCCTTTTGTCTTCTTCTCGTGCGCTCTCTCCCTCCCTCCTCTCTCTCTCTCTCTCTCTCTCTCTCTCTCTCTCTCTCTCTCTCTCTCTCTCTCTTCTTTTTCTTCTCCACGAACCTCCCGTCGTTTGCATGTAATATTTGAGGAATCTTAATGGCAGAATATCCATGTAATGTTTAAAGAATTTGTCCCTCAGGGCATCCACAACAGGTTTTAAAATAAAAGCATCACCCTCTTTCTAGGGCAATCGATCCGATATCATGAGCAGAATGATAATAGAAAGGGAACTAGATGATTAATGACATATGAATAATTTCTTCGTTCTATCATTAAAAAGTTTGAGAAATCCCTAAAGCTTTCAGTAACCATGTCTGTCTTAAACGGTTATCATTACAATTGCATAATGAACGACAGAAAAAAAGGGGAGAATTGCCACCTCATGCATATCCTATCTAACATTAGATAAGTTGAATTTCACTGAGTGCACGCGACTTCTCCCTACGTTGCATGAAAGTGTGCTTCAACTCATGTCCACTAAAGGGCGAATCCCTAATGCGTGCAATCCATTCGTGCATACCAGTTACGCTATCAGAAAAAAAGAAACAGCCTTTCCCGAACATGTATACCAGTTACATGTTTGAAGTACAACTGAAGAAATTCTCATATAATTTGTATCTCCAATAGCGGTAACTGTCTTTTAAAGCAGAACAGAATAGTCAGGTGGGGCGGGGAGGTTTCCCCCGTTCCGATGCGCCTCAGTCAGGCAGTGCGGTGCTATAGTCACTTAGATGGATGAAGTTGTCATCCTATGGTTGGCGCGATATCTTGCGCACACTCCCCGCATAACCTACCAATATAGCTATCGGCAGCAACACCGAATAAACTCCATGTCCTAAGAGTATTCAACAGAAGATGCACATCAACTTCACTCGCAAACCAGCTTACTGTGTCCAATTGGTGGCTTCGATACATCTGCAAGTTGCTATCTCCGTATTCATCGCATTTCACAATCATGGACCGGGTTTGGTATTATATAAATTAGCTCATTGCAGGGTCTGTCTAACATCCAAAAGAGTCCCAAACCATTTATTGGATCGACCTGGTTTATAAATAATGTGATGGGTAGACTCCATCACAGAGCTATACTATAGAAAAGGTTCTATCGGCTTGGTTTAGTAAAATGAGTTCAGGCAAATACAAATTAGTCTATAAGGACCAAATAATCATGTGGCACGTCTACGTTATTCATGTGTGGTCAGAATTGCGCCAAGATTCAATTTAAAGGAAGGAAAAACAAGGGAATTCTCTCCCATCCTAAACCTCGGAGCACAGCTGCATCCTCAGGTCTAAAGGCTTAATTAACAAGACAAGATACAGAAGAGCGCAGAAAAAGGATATCTCTTCATGGCGACTCAGGCTACCTCAGAAAAGTTAATTGCGAGTAGGTATAAGTTGTGGGATCAGATTCCTAACCTTGGAGGTTTTAGCGCTAGCATTATCTATGGTAATGGAGAGAATTTTATCCGCAGTATCATACTTTTGAATAATCTTATGATTTCTCCAACCACATTTTCACTAATATAAGGAAAATTTTAGCACTGTAAGTCCTCTTTTCCAAGACCTAATTCGGACCAATCCAATGGCTAGCAGCGCAAGAAGGATTTAACCCGTTAGTGCCAGTCCACAAATCCAAAGTCAAGGAAATTCAAAAAAATGCCTATTAAAAGTACTGTACCAAGGCGGTATTTTCCTTTGTACCACCTCCTCATGTGACTTGTGAATGTTGATCAAGTTCTAAACCTAGTGCATTGATACCAATTTAATCATAAATGTTTCAATTGAATCAATTTAGTCCTAAAGCTCTTTATATTGATGCCGACTAAGTCTATCCAACCAATTTAAGCCAAAAATTACTGACATTGACGCTAGGGATCCTATGTCGAATGGCTAGCACTGTAGTGGAGATTTTATTTTAATTTTTAAATATTTCTTCACATTTATTATTAATTTTTCAATTCTTTTTTTCCTTCTATTCTTTCCTTCTTTCCTATGTCTTTTCTCCTTATTTCCCTCCATCGGTCACTGGCCTTCATGATGATCAGCGGAGGTTGTCGGCCGCCAGCGAGGACGAGAGTTGAGACGCTTTCACCAGCGACAAGCATGGGGACCCTTTCCCTCAACTAACCGTGGCTATAGGCAGTGAGGGCGAGATGCCATCGCCGACCTCAGGGGAGGTATGGCCTTGCTAGGGCAAGGGACCTTGCCAGAGGCCAATGATGGCCTTTCCAGGAATTTTCAATCATATGTTGATGCTTTAGACACGTTAAACAATCAGGCCATAAGCAATACGGCGTCTCCTTTGCCATTTTCAGGACAAACTATTTGCAGTATCTTTGTCATTTTCAAGACAAACTGTTAGTCAACCATTAATGCCCAACCCTTTTTAAAGAAAGATATGCACTTTTTATGATTCTTACACATTTGATAGGATGAAGTATGGTCACCATGGGTCAATTCCTTAATAGAATCTTAGTCCAGTAAGATTTATACATCATGGAGACTTACAAATATGGCACTGGACTATCGTTCATGATCAATTTTGGTCCTCATATTTTATCTCAAGTTCAATCACAATTGTGGGACAAAGTCCCATTGCCATTCGAATGTCAATGGGAAATGCTAACTAGGTATTGAATATGAACACGTGGCACTAACATGATGATACGAGAGGATAAAACTTTTGAGGAGAAAGTACAAAATGGTCATTGTACTGTCAGCCTAATTGTGAGCTTCGTGGGCTGTTCCGGGCCCGTCCGGACCTCGCTTGGTGTCACCGCAGGCTTATTTGTCGCTTGCATCCGCGTCACCGTTGCTGTCGCCGTGAACTCATCGGCCCGCAAAACCAGTGAGTTTACTTGCTAAACTCTGCTTAGGGAGTTAATGACATTTAATAGGTAATTAGGCTAAGTATGGTTTAGGTGGTTAGTTAGTGTTACTTAGTGATTTAGTTAGTTAATTATGATGGATGCCCTAATAATGGATGCCGGATTGCAGTAGAGGCCGGACAGAAACTCCTTCGGGAATGTCGTCCCCGATGTGTGTCGGGTGGACGTTGTCGTGCTCAAGGGATGAGGCAAAAGCTGGCTACGCCAGAGGACCGATGTGGGTCGGGTAAAACTGCCTATGTGGGTAGTAGTTAATTGGAACGCGTGATTGATTAAGATAGATGCGCTGGATTATGGGATAAAATTGTATGGCACGGAATAGGATGTGTCGTAACAATTTGGCCATATAATCAGGACCCCTATGATTGATTGAGATTGAGTGAGACGTTCCAATTGACGTGTGCATTGATTATATGGATCTGTGATATGAATTGTACTAATGTGCAGGAAGGAACTGAGGCGAGGTAAGTCTTCTTTGATGTGTGGTTAGACTACCTCTAGACGTATTTTCTTCCTAGTCGGGGTTTAGGGGGTGAACTTGTTGAGACGTTGTCTCACCCTGTCGTGGGCTTAACCTTTTCAGGTCCTTAAATGGCGGTCCCTTTGGAACATTTTGGTTAGCCTTGGGGGGTTACCGAGTGGAGCATAGACGTCCCTGTCCCCGGGAGTCACTAGGTCTATGAGCTCGTAGTGACCACTATCCGGGTCAATGAAGGCCTACCTCGAGGGTACCTCATCGATTCAGGGCGTGGTTTCGCCATGGGCTCAATGGATATAGGGTTGGTCCCCTTCAGGGTTTTGATATCCTCATCATTGCAATCAATGTTGCTCTGGGCGAGGGTGCAGCTGACCCTCTTGATGGAGTTGTGGAGAACCCGAAGCCCTCGGAGCCTGTGGAGGTGGAGTTTGAAGGATTGGCGAATGTGTCAGACTAATAGGTTGTAGGACAGCTTCTTTTTGAAAGCCGATCTTTTTGTGGACTTTTGTATATAAACCCAGTGCATTTATAAAAAGTGTCTTGTGAAAATTTGATCTTGCTTTTCTATCACATATTTGTGTCGTTTGGGGATTTGTTTATTCATTTCCGCATGTACAATAAAACGAATGGGTCGGTGACGCGTCTTGGGACGTCGCAATTTTATCAACCACCAAGGGATGTGCGCGCTTGAGTTTCGGGGTGTGACGTCCCCGCCTGAAGTGGTATTGGAGCTGGTTGGTAGTTAGAGTGATAAGGTGCGATGGGTTATGGGATAGTTAGTAGGAAAGGCCTTTTTATTATACTGATGCATGTGATTAATAGCTGTTTGGTAGCTTGTTTGGTGTGATTGCTCAGTTTCTAATTATGTATGGAATTGGTAATAGATTATGTATAAAGTCTACATAATGAGTGATCAAGGGGAGAGGACCCCTAGAAAGAGGACAATAGGAGTTGTGACTTGGGGTAGGACGCTGACCAGGGTCGGTACCCGAGGTGGTAGGGGTAGAGCACAGGCTCAAGCTAGCACAAGTGGATTAGCGCCGCTACCGGTTGGTGTTGGAGTAGCAGCACCTGGCAATCCGAGAATCGATGGGATCATTCAGGCGCTTGAGACACTTGCAGCTCTGATGGGGCAACAGGCCCAGAATCAAGTCATCGCCATTACCACCGCCGCTATAGCTGCCGCTACTGCCACCCCAATGCTGCTGTTGTTGCCGCTGCTGATGTCGCTGCTGCCACACCTGCTGCCGCACTTGCCGAAGTTCCACTTGGGAACGTGGTTGTTGAGAGGTCGATGCACAAACTAGTGGAACAGTTTTTGAAGCTGAACCCGCCAAGGTTCACCGGTGCAAGAGATCCTAATGCTGCAACACTCTGGATCCAAGACTTCGAGAAGACCTTTGCACTGCTGATGTGCACTGAAGAGGAGAAGGTTGTCCTGGCAATATATCGGCTATAGTGTAACACAAGTACTTGGTGGAGGACCACCAGAGGCATGGTATTCCCAGAAGGCATGGTTTTGGTATGGAACGCATTCCTCAGAGCTTTTAATAGCAAGTACTTTTCTGGTAGCGTAAGGGAGTAGAAGATGGAGGAATTCCAGTGCCTCCATCAAGGGATGCTAACAGTGGATCAGTATGAAGCTAAATTTGCGAAGCTATCGCTGTACGCTCCTAGACTGGTGGAAGATTCGGAGGACAAAGCTTGGAGGTTCAGGAATGGCCTCAGACCAGAGCTGAAGAATCCGCTGGTGCCGTTCGATCTCAAAGACTACAATGAGCTTTATGGACAAGCCTAGCTGATAGAAAGGAATTTGAGTGAGCAAGCTACCGCGTCTGGGTCGAGGTTTAGCTCGAACAAAGATGAAAACCGGTTTGGGAAGAAGTCCATGATCGAGGGAAGGTATCTTGTCCCACCTAACAGGAAATGTGGAGTAGGTAAGTCAGTATCGAGCTTCAATGGATTATGTTGCTTCTGCGGAAGGTGACATGGATCAGCCTCGTGCCATTTTAGGACGAGTCTGTGCTATGAGTGTGGCCAATAGGGTCACTTGGCTAGAGACTGTCCCAGAAAGTTGAGGGGACTACAACAGTTGTCGCCGCCACCATCAATGGGTAAGAATAGAGGGTACGTGCCGCATGGTGCACAGCAAGGTGGACAGAATAGACCTCCGGCTCAGGGCAGCGTGTATGCCGTCACCAGAGGACAAGCAGAGGACTTGCCTGATGTGATCATGGGTATAGTCTCGCTAAATGACCATGCTGGTTATGCTTTATTTGACCTTGGCACAACTCATTCGTTTATAACTGAGCAATTTGTTAAGCTGGTAGGATTGAGTCTTGAAATGTTGGAGTCAGTGGTTAGTATATCTACACCGTTAAAGGATAAGGTGTTGTCTACGGTGGGCTATCCTAGTTGCAAGTTAGTGATTGGTGAGCGAGAGGGGAGGATAGATTTGATAGTCCTAGCCATGTATGATTTTGATGTAATAATTGGCATGGATTGGCTCACCAAGCAAAGAGCTAAAATGGACTACTATCATAAAGCGATTCAGTTTACCAGTTAACGGGTGAAAGTTTCGAGTTTATTGGGAGTCGAGGAGGACCCTCGATTACCTTAATCTCGTCGCTTAAGGCAACCCATTTGTTAGGCGGGGGATGTCAAGGATACTTTGCAACTGTTGTAGATTCGACAGTTGAGGAGCTGAAGATCAAAGATATCGTAGTGGTTCAGGAGTTTCCAGATGTGTTTCCGAAGGAATTATGAGGTTTACTGCCAGAAAGAGAGATTGAGTTCGTGATTGAGTTGGCCCCCAGGACGGAGCCAATCTCTAAGGCTCCTTACCGCATGGTGTTGTCAGAGTTGAAAGAACTGAAGGTGTAGATGCAGGATTTGTTGGAAAAGAGATTCATACGCCCCAGTGTATCACCTTGGGGAGCACCAATTCTATTCATGAAGAAGAAAGATGGTTCGTTGCGTCTGTGCATCAACTATCGTCAACTCAATTAGGTGACAATCAAGAAGAAGTACCCGCTGCTGAAGATTGACGACTTGTTTGACCAGTTGCAAGGAGCGTCGATATTTTCTAAAATCGACCTGAGGACAGGGTATCATTAGTTGAGGATCAGAAAGGAGGATGTACCGAAGTTAGCGTTTCGTACGCAATACTGCCATTATGAGTTCACTGTAACGCCGTTTGGTTTGACAAACGCCCCAACTACTTTCATGGATATGATGAACCGAGTGTTTAAGGAGTATTTGGATTAGTTTGTGATAGTTTTCATCGACGATATCCTAGTGTACTCGAGAAGTCCTGAGGAGCACGAAATGCATTTGAGGATGGTGCTTCAGACATTGAAGAATCATGAAATGTACGCTAAGTTCAGTAAGTGTGAGTTTTGGTTAACTCATGTGGCGTTCCTAGGTCACGGAGAAGGAATCTCTGTGGACCCAACCAAGATCGAAGCAGTTATCAACTGGCCAAGACCGACGAGAATGACAGAGATCATAAGCTTTTTGGGTTTAGCAGGATACTACAGAAGGTTTGTGAAAGGATTTTCAGCTTTAGCCTCGCCATTGACTTGACTGTTGAAGAAGAAAGAGAAGTTTGTGTGGACAGATAAGTGTGAGTGTAGTTTCCAAGAGCTTAAGCAGAAGCTGACTACCGCACCAGTGTTAACAATACCATCGGTCCCGAATGGTACAAGATCTACGGTGATGCGTTGTTTAGAGAACTGGGTTGTGTGTTAATGCAGCATAGTAGAGTCATTGCATATGCGTCTCGTCAGTTAAGACCTCATGAGCTGAATTGCCCGATGCATGACTTAGAACTCGTAGCAATTATTTTCGCCTTGAAGATTTGGAGACACTATTTGTGTGGAGAAAGGTTCCAGATCTTTACTGATCATCAAAATCTCAAGTACTTGTTCTCTTAAAAGGAGTTGAATATGAGATAGCGTCGCTGGATGGAACTTCTTAAGGATTATGATTGCGACATCTGTATCATCTTGGAAAGGCTAATAAAGTCGTAGATGCGTTGAGTCGGAAGTCTTTGGTTGCGCGAGATGATGGTCAAAGAGTGGGTCTTACTCAAAGGAGCTCGAGATTCGATTTTCAAATTGGAGGAAGGTCACCTTTCAAATCTTTTGCCACCCTCAGAATTGAGCCGGAAGTGCAGATCAGGATCAAGACGCTTTAGTTGACAAACCCAGATATTCAAAAGATTCTGCAAGAGGATACAAAAAAAAGAGAGGCTACTTTCCATATTTTTGATGACGAAATACTAAGGTATCATGGATGATTGTGTGTACCTAACGATGTAGAGCTTAAGGAGGAGATCTTGTTAGAAGCTCATCATAATAGTTACAACATTCATCTAGGTAATACGAAGATGTATTAGAATCTGCGTGAACACTATTGGTGGACTGGTATGAAGGCGAATATCGCCAAGCATGTTGCTAGATGTCTGACGTGTCAACAAGTGAAGGCATAGCACCGTAAGCTGGGAGGACTTCTGCAACCTCTTGAGATTCCCAAGTAGAAATGGGAACACATCACGATGGATTTTGTGATAGGCTTATCGAGGAGTCAAAGGGGTAATTATTCCATTTGGGTTGTAGTTAACAGACTAACGAAGTCGGCTCACTTTATCGATGTACGAAAGAACCTTGCATTGGATATATATGCTGAATTGTACGTGCGTCAGATTGTTCGTTTACATGGGTTCCAGTGACAATTATATTTGACCGAGACTTGAGATTTACAGTTGCCTTTTGGAAAAGTTTGAAGACTGCTTTGGGAACAGCGTAGTACAATACGGCTTATCATCCTCGGACGAATAGCCGTCCGAGAAGACAACTCGAGACTCTCGAAGACATGTTGAAAGCGTGCGTGCTGGATTTCAAGGAAAATTGGGAAGAAGAGCTTCATCTCGTCGAGTTCGACTACAACAATAGCTACAAGCAGAGTATTCATATGGCACCTTTTGAAGCGTTGCATGGCAGAGCGTGTAGAACACTAGTGTGTTGGGATGAAGTTGGAGAACGAAAGATCACAGGCCCAGAGTTGGTTCAGTAGTCAGTGGATGCAGTTACGTGAATCAGAGACAGATTAAAGACTATGTAGAGTCGTCAGAGAAGCTATGCAAATAAGCGTCGAAGATCTTTGGAATTCCAAGTTGGTGAACACGTCTTTCTGAAGGTGTCACCACTGAGGGGTACTTCGCGCTTTGGCAAGAAAAGGGAAGCTAGGTCCAAGGTACGTACGTCCATTTGAGATTTTTGAAAGGATAAGGGCTCTAGCGTATCACCTTGCACTACCACCGAGATTGGCGCAAGTGCATGACGTCTTCCACGTGTCAATGTTGAGAAAGTAAGAGCTTGACCCGACCCACGTGCTGGATTTTGAAGAATTAGACATGGACAACAGAGTGTCGTATGTGGAAAGACCAGTTCGGATTGTGGACCGCAAGAAACAGGTTCTGCGCACCAAGACAATCTCGTTAGTCAAAGTGATCTAGCAACACCACGGGACAGAAGGAGTAACTTGGGAAAGTGAAGATTCAACGAGATGATAATACCCCCACCTTTTTGTTTAAGATTTGTAATGGTTTAAATTTCGAGGACGAAATTTTTATAAGAGGGGAAGAGTTGTGACATCCTGATTTTTTGATTCTGTTTTCGATTGAATGAGTTGGGCTTTTCATCGACTCGCCATAGTTCTTTTCTCTGAGTTGATCACTCACGAGATAACTAGTCTATTGGGTGAAGCCGTTAAGGGATTTTAACACAATAGACTTGAGAATTCAATTAGAAATCGACTGCTCGACTATGCTAATCTGCAATGGTCAATATGACACCGTCAAAATCGATCAAAGGTTGGAGATAGGTCGGTTCGACTGAGGAATGTGATTAAAGTGTGAGTGATTCCATCTAATTGCAAAATTCTCATTGAACGGTACTAAACTGATTTTTCTGTCATTTTTGTACCCTGTGCCTGTATTTAAAACCTCGAGATTTTCACAACAATTGAGAGTTGCTAATGAGTCGAAAATGTACAATGTGGCTCGAAAATAATCAACCATGGGTCAATTGCACTAAAAATTCCTAAAAGCTACCCGGTAGGTTAGGTCACGCTAAAATCGCGCCCGGTTAAAATTAATCGCGAAATTGAACCCGATTTCAGAAATTGAAAGTTTTGTCATGTTATGATTTATTTTAGGAACATCGACTCGTCCTCTGAAGAGTAACTTGGGAAAGTGAAGATTTGACGAGACGATAATACCCCCACCTTTTTGTTTAAGATTTGTAATGGTTTAAATTTCGAGGACGAAATTTTTATAAGAGGGGAAGAGTTGTGACATCCTGATTTTCTGATTCTGTTTTCGATTGAATGAGTTGGGTTTTTCATCGACGCGCCTATAGTTCTTTTCTCTGAGTTGATCACTCACGAGATAACTAGTCTATCAAATGAAGCCGTTAAGGGATTTTAACGCAATAAACTTGAGAATTCGATTAGAAATCGATTGCGCTAATCTACAATGGTCAGTATGACACCATCAAAATCGATCAGAGGTCGGAGATAGGTCGGTTCGACTGAGGAATGTGATTAAAGTGTGAGTGATTTCACCTAATTGCAAAATTCTCGTTGAACGGCACTAAGCTGATTTTTTTGTCATTTTTGTACCCTGTGCCCGTATTTAAAACCTCAAGATTTTCACAACAATTGAGAGTTTCCAATGAGTCGAAAATGTACAATGTGGCTAAAAAATAATCAACCATGGGTCAATTGCACTAAAAATTCCTAAAAGCTACCTGGTAGGCTAGGTCACGCTAAAATCGCGCCCGGTTAAAATTAATCGCGAAATTGAACCCGATTTCAGAAATTGAAAGTTTTGTCATGTTACGATTTATTTTAGGAACGTCAACTCATCCTCTGAAGATTTTTTTGCAAACCCGAGTTTTTGGCGAAAAATCAAATTTAGGCATTTTTGGACTGGGAAAATTAGAGGACTATTTTTTAGCGCACTTTTGGCTGTCAAGGAAAAATGTGGAATGTGATGTGGGCACTTTGGCTGAATTTATGAGCACCAATTTGAGTCCAATTGGAGAGGAATTGAAATGAAATTGGATGGGGAGTGCCTCAAATTCGTAGCCAAGGGGGGGTGCAATATTTGGACCACATGAGAGGCTTGTTGGAGAAGCCTTGGTGCAGCAAAGTGGCTGAGGATGGCAGCTGTGGGTTGGTGGGGCATGAACTCAAGTGTTTGGATATTTTGTGGCCCCCTCTTCAGCTACAGCTCACTCTTCCTTCTTCTTTAGCCTTAGTTCTTCCATTGTTGTAGTGTTTTGAAGTTAGAAAAACTAGAGGAAGCCAGCCAAGAGCTAGCAGCCACTGTCGACCGCCGCTCGAAGCTGTCCGAGCACCGTCGCTGCTGCCCGAAGCTGTCGCGCGGTCCCACTTCCTCGCTCGTTTGCACGTCCCCGCGAGCCCAACCATCTCCGTCGTCCAGGCCGTCGTCTAGCCACCGTTCATCGTCGTCCAGCCGCCGGAGCCACCGCTGACGCTCGCCTGGAGCCGTTGCAACAACCACCACCCGTCTCCTCACCGTTTCAGCCATAAAGCCTTCAGTTCAGCCTTGGACAAAAACCAAACCTTACAGTCCAGCTGTGAGCTTTGTGGGCTTTTCTAGGCCTGTCCGTACCTCGCTTGGTGTCGCCACAGGCTTGTTTATCGCTCGTCTCCGCGTCATTGTCACCGTGAACTCATCAGCCTGCAAAACCAATGAGTTTACTTGGTAAACTCTACTTATGGAGTAAATGATGTTTAATAGGTAATTAGATTAGGCTAAGTATGGTTTAGGTGGTTAGTTATTTTTAATTAGTGATTTAGTTGGTTAATTATGATTGTTAGGTGGTTAGAATAGATTAATTAAGGGCTAGATAGATTGTACTATTTATGTAAATAGGTGCATTATATTTCTAGGCCTGATTAGGTGGTTAAATTAGCATTTTAGGCTTAATTTTGCATTTATTGAATTAATGTGCATTTATTTAATTAATATTGTAATTGATTTAATTATTTAATGTTTTCCGAAAATTATACCGGGATAGCCGGTGACCGGAATTTTGTGCTGATTGTAGTGGTGTGCTTAGTTTATACACTTGAATGTTAATATGTGCAAATTGAGTGGTAATTGTGATTTTGAGTATTTATTTCAAAATTTGAAAATTTTGGTATTTAATTAGAAAATACCGGGTGTCGGGTTTTGATACCCAAAATATTTTTAAATACTATATCAAATAGCGGGAGTTTAAAAAGAGGGGTATCAATTTTTAAAAGTTCGATCTGACCATGTACCCACACACGATTATTTTCACCGGGTATTTTTAATACGAAGAAAATAGGCCAAGTGCATTATATTAATTGAGACATTTGAGTGCAATGCACGATATCCTTTGCCGGTATTGAATGATCGTGTGATGGTTAAGAGAACCCGTTGTCGATGTGTGTCGGGTGGACGTTGCCCCTATATAGGATGCCTTAATAATGGATGCCGGATCGCGGTAGAGGCTGGACCGAAACTCCTTCGGGAATGCCGTCCCCGATGTGTGTTGGGTGGACGTTGTCGTGCTCAAGGGATGAGGCGAAGGCTGGCTATGCCAGAGGACCGATGTGCGTCGGGTAAAACTGCTTATGCGGGTAGTAGTTAATTGGAACGCGTGATTGATTAAGATAGACACGCCGAATTATGGGACAAAATTGTATGGCACGGAATAGGATGTGTCGTAACGATTTGGTCATATAATCAGGATCCCTGTGATTGATTGAGATTGAGTGAGACGTTCCAATTGACATGTGCATTGATTATATGCATATGTGATATAAATTGTACTAACGTGCAGGAAGGAACTGAGGCGAGGTGAGTCCTCTGTGATGTGTGGTTAGACTACCTCTAGACGTATTTTCTTCCTAGTCGGGGTTTAAGGGGTGAACTTGCTGAGACGTTTTCTCACCCCGTCGTGGGCTTAACCTTTTCAGGTCCTTAGTTGGCAGTCCCTTCGAAACGTTTTGGTCAACCTCGGGGGGTTACCAAGTGGAGCATAGACATCCCTGTCCTCAGGAGTCATTGGGTCTATGAGCTTATAGTAACCACTGTTTGCGTCAATGAGGGCCTAGCTCAGAAGGTACCTCATTGATTCAAGGCGTGGTTTCGCCATGTGCTTAATGGATACAGGGTTGGTCCCCTTCAGGGTTTTGATATCCCCGCCGTTGCGGTCAATGCTGCTCTGGGCGAAGGTGCAGCTAACCCTCCTGATAGGGTTGTGGAGGACCCGAAGCTCCCGGAGCTTGTGGAGGTGGAGTCTGAAGGATCGGCAAATGTGTCCGACTAGTAGATTATAGGACAACGTCTTTTTGAAAGCCGATCTTTTTGTAGACTTTTGTATATAAACCTAGTGCGTTTATAAAAAGTGTTTTGTGAAAATTTGATCCTGCTTTTCTATCCCATATTTGTGTCATCTGGGGATTTGTTTATTTGCTTCCGTATGTACAATAAAACAAATGGGTCGGCGACGCATCCTAAGACGTCGCAATTTTATCAACCATCGATAGATGTGTGCGCGCTCGAGGTTCGGGGCGTGACACGCATGTTAGAATGTATCGGAAGAGAAGAGGAGAGAAAATAACTTGGTGGGTAAATTTTATGTTACGAAAAGTGATTTTATTTTTATTTTTCTTTTTACATATTTACATTTTGACTCATTATTTATTGAAAATTTTTAATATTGAACTTGTACATATAGGAATCGTGTTTCAAGATTTCGAACTCACATTTTGGAATTCCGGACTTGTGTGTCGAAGAGCATCAAGAAAGTAAATCAGATATCAAAGAATGTCAAAAAGTGTTGGAAAATGTCGAAAGATCCGACACATCACAAAAACTCCCATAAAGTGTTAATATTTTCTAGGGAAAGAGAGCATTCCCTTGGGAATCAAGGTTGCTCTCCTAGATCCACCAATGGGAAAGGAGAGAGAATCTTCCTTCATATAGGCTAGCCAATCATTTGTAAGGACAAGTTTAGTGACTTGTCCAAGAATGAGTGGTTAGGACTATTATAGGAAGGGCTTAGATAAATAGACTAGATAGGCAAGGGAGTTGACCAAGGAAGAGTCAAATGGGCTACATAGGCACTAGCCATAAAAGGGGCTTCATGGGCTGGCCTTTTTTTGGACCTAGTTTGGTCTTGATGGGCCAACCCTATTGGGCCCAAGATTGCATGGTCTTTCTTCACGTTTAACCATAGCCCTAAGCGCTGGATATGTCTCGAAATTATGTTTATTGGGCTTGGTTTGACCCAAAAAGTTGAAGTTGAATTTTTAGTAATAAGTCAACCAGTGAACTTTAGTGCTCTTCCGAAAAAAAAAAAAAAAAAGATTAAAAAAAAAATTCAGTGCTCTTCTAAGATTGACCGGCTCCCGAGTATTCGTTTGTCGAAAATTTTGTAATTGGGACTGAGGACTCTAAACTTGATTGTCCATAGATCAAATGTGTAGAAGAAACCAAGCAGAAAAAAATATCACAAGATAATGAAACTGCAACGTTTCTGATCGAAGGTTAAAAATCTTGGTTTGACCCAAAAATCAACCTTTGACCTATATAGGATAATTTAAAATTTAAAAACCTAAATTCGTATTCTGAGATGGAAGGAATGTCCATGTCCAATGTAGCGATGTTTTTGTTTTCAATTAGGAGTTAACTTTCTCAATTTGATCAAAAAGTAAACTCTTCAATTTACTTGTGAATGGCCTAAAAATGTGATTTAAATGCAAAGGACTTATTCTATATGTGCAGGTGGAATGTTGTTGATGTAGAATTGCTTGAAATAACTATTTTTGGATAAAGGAATGAACTTTGTTGTGATTGGAGATCTGAATCTTGAAATGATTTTCTTTTAAAATGCATGTTTAACTTGTCAACGAAATTCAAGTGTCAATACATCCCATGTACCAATTGAATTAAGAACGAAACATAGAATTGATAAATGGGCAGCTACATGCTCAACAGAAATGGGGCGAAACCTTACTCCTACTGTCACACTTCGAACCCCGGGCACGCAACAACCCTTTCCCTTGGTCGATAGAAAGTGGTGTCCCAGGAATCATTGACGACCATTCATTTTAAAATTTCATTATGCACAAACGGAAAACGAACCATCCCCTAGTAAAACAGACAATCAAGCAATCAAACAAGGATAGAGGGTTGAATAGCAAGAACAACAGCAACTACTCGTATATGCATTTTCATTGGATTAACCAATGAAGGATCGTTTTCAATTTACAAGCCCATTAGAGGGACTGATCCATCCTCTAAGCCAAACCAAAAAGTAACTAGGCTACGTTAATCCAACTATATAAAAAGAACCCTCGGGTTTGAAACCACTATCACTTGGCCCCATTGGACTCAGGCTCCGTCGGGTCGTAGTCGAAGGCGTTTGGGTCGACCACTAGTGGAGCGGGGGCAGGATTCTCCATTGCACTGTTAGGAGGGTTCAGCTCCATGGGATCCCAGTCGCTGTCCTCGGGGCACCTATCGAGCGGCCCGTCAAAAACCTTGTAGAGGATCGATCAGCATATCGTCCTCCTGAATGTACCACACCAAGAACCAATGGGGTATCCATTGCCTTGGTCCCACATCCACCCAGATGGTGGAGAGATACTTCTCGAAAAGATGCACCCAACCCGGAAAGCGGTGGTGCATCATCACGGTCTCTCAATCCTTAGGGATCCTGAATCGCACTAGTGGGTGCGCCATTCTAAGGGCTTGAAAGTGGTTTATACAATAACTAGTGAGATAAAGTCTCAGGGAGTCCTCCCCCTAAGCCTCGGTTAGTACACTAACTCAACTCGGGTATCTCTCCAGAACCACCCTACAAGCAAACCAACGACCAACGACCAACAACCAACAACCAATAAATAACAACAACTAGGGCCAACCAACAATCAAATATTCGGTTCGCATGCAACCTTACCCGGTATGCCATACCCTGCACGTTATATCTCAACACAATACACGCAATGCACATGGCCATTAGATGATGCAGTTCATCAATCACATACGAGTTGCATCACAAGCGATCTCACTTGGCCATTGCCACACACTACACATTATCGATTCATGCGTGCGTGCCATAAACAATGTGATAAGCTCATGCATAATCAGAACCAATGATGTCATGTTTCTCATACGCTCTTGCACCCACACGTGATCCGATTATTACTGCCCCTCAAGGCTACAACCGAACCCCCACTGGTGTCTACTGGCATAACTAGGCATTGCCCTCCCCCGTGAGGCGCGACGACGTTGAGGGTTCTCTCCCAAGACGACATTCTCGAAAGAGCATGGGCTCGGCCTCTACCACTACTCCGCATCCAGACCCTTACCAAGTTTCCGATAAATTGAACTATCACCCCCACAAACTACAGCCGGGGCGACGGGTTCAACTTAGTGATCACGCAAGCATATCACCACAACCCACTTTTTATCTTTGAGCATTAGTCAATGCACACATGCTTGCATATACAACCTCAATTTGTTTTCTCATAAAAGTGGTCCATTTCCAGTGTCCCTCGAACAAATCATTTTCCCATTTTTGTGAAAACCATCTGATTCATGCGGATGTCCACGCATTTACACATCCAATTCACCTCATAAGATCAAAACACATGCAATTAGACAATTTTTCACATCTGGATGAACAGTGCGAGTGAATAGTGCGTGTGAACAGTGCACTATGAACAATGTAATTTCAAAATTAAACAATTAATAAATTAAACCTCCTAAACCAAAATTAACCATGACTAAACCCATCCTAAGCAAGTTTAGGCAATAAACAAGGATTAAGGGCTAAACTTACCCGTTAAACAGGCTAGAGACACAGACATGGTAGCGACGACGGAGGCAACGCATGGGGACCTCAACCACAGCAATCCAAGGCGGTCCCGGGGTCAAAACAACGGCAAGTAACTTAGACTCCCTCCTCAACATTGAAAAACTGAACTGCCAGAGGAGGAAAGGGACTAAGCAGGCTGATCAGAGGTCTGGCGAGTGGTTGGCCGGCGACCTACGGCACCTAGGGTCAAGGGGGACCGGTTGGTGGCTAGGCTAGGCGGTGGTTGGGTCGAAATAGGAGGAAAACAATTGAATTGGGCGGAGTAGTGCAGGGACAGGCGGATGGGAGCGGCTGACTTCCGACCGGCAGGCAGATCGGCAGGCGGCTCCATTCGGCGAACGGCCGCCGAGAGGCGTATCGATTGGGCCTCCTAAGCACGATGGTGGGTGGCATGGGCGGTGATTAGCATGGGAAGACAATGAACAACTCAGGTTTTTGGACGAAGGTCTGAAGGAGAAGGAGAAGGAAGTGAGAGAAACAAGGGGAGAGAGAGGGTGCGTGTGGCACCCCCGAAATGGCCCCCGATCTGTTAGGGTCGCCATAGTTCGCTCACCTTTCTCTTGACCTGATAATATTTCACTCTGATACCATTTAATTATAGTGGGTCCATATATCCTAGGGATTTATATTATCTCAATCGGTCCTAGCGCAGTTCATATAACGGAAGCATATCCAACATCTCCCTAACCCATATTGAAACTAAATAATACAATGCAATGCACACCAACCACACATTTTTCATAAATAGGTTAGAGTTGAACCACTTTTATTTACATAACTTTGATGGACATCACGAGTCGGTACATCAAAAGGCCAAGGCTTTACTAAGCTCAGCTATAACCAAAAGTACCCGACTCCACATCAGTCATATACATCGATCCATCATCCAATGTCGGCTATCCAAAAGGTGTCATCCTTTACTAGTCACACGCGCAATCACACCCAACTCGGTGCATCGGCTGGCGGCAACGGCAGCATCCCCATCATAACCCCGTTGCGGCGGACATGCACGGACAGGAAATCTGGACTACAGGGCCATCAGGTAGACCCACATCATACATAACTAAAACTCGAACACGGATGTATACCAATCCATGAGCACCACTACAGGAGTGCTCCTAAACCATAGAAAGTACCACATGTGATCGGTAACAGAGGCATCTCTCAATCTGAAATGTTAGTCCCCAAAAGGGGTGAGTACAACCACTCAGCAATAAAAGATCCATCAAACTACACAATGCAACAGGCAAGACAACCACAATTTCATGTGAAATGCACATATCATCCATGCAATCATGCTTGTATTTCCATGAGGTTCATTCATTAAGGCAATTTATCTTCCATGCCATATGCACATACATGCGCATGATTCATATCATCCATACAATCATGTATATATCCCCATGAGATCCATTCAATGCCTTCATCATCGCATTCTCAATGTCAAATAGTATTAATTCAATTTCATAGGCAATTCATGCATCAATCCATATGCACACACACATGCACACGATTCAATTCCCAATTTTAATTTTCAAAAGGATCTCATTTTTCTTCCAGGGACCAGTGTTTGCATCCCTCATATCGCTCGCACCCAACCTGGCATCATGAGGAACCTCTGACACACACCTCCGGGCATCTCGAAACTCTCGAGGACATCCGGCACATACCTCTGGGCATCCGGCACACACCTCCGAGCATCCCGACACTCCCGGGGCATCGTCGACTCAAGGGTCCGACGGTATCATTATCGTCACAATGCATATTCACATATATGTTTCACTTTCACAATAGCATTTATGCAATAATGTCAAAGGTTTAAACCAGCTCTTTGATGTCATGTGATATGCTCAATGTCACCACATATGTAGTACAAGTAACAACCCAAGATATCACATCTCATAGAGCAATTCATTGGTTCTTGAAAATAAAACAATTTTCGGATAAAACAGAATGCCATGCATCACAGCCTTAAAATTCTGGAAAAATTAGTAAACAATCTTAATAAATTCTGAGAATTTAACATGTTATAAATGAGATCCAGAGAAAAAGGTTTCATGCAGAACACCATGTCAAAAGAGCTTCGTACGAGTCGCTACAGTCCATGCATCACAGCCTTAAAATTTCAAAACATCATCATTACACAGTTTTATTCATAAATTCAGTATAAACCATAAATCAACTCAGAAAATTCTGAAAATTTGATATGTTATAGTCAAGACCTAGAGTAAAAAGTTTTGTGAAGAACTCGAAGTCCGATTCGTTATAGATCATGAGCTATATTCACTAAAACTCCCCTTAACCCTCGGTAACGATTTCCAGATTTAATACTTTCAAAGAAAAATCATTTCACCGACCAATACTTGTCTGTTTCTTCTAAAATTTTAGTATGTTACTCCTCAAGATGTCATCTACAACTCTTATCAAGAACACGAAATCAAATTTCGACTGCATAAGTTTATAAAAATTCACGGAATCGCAAGGGGTCGGGCTGTTCTTACGTGAAACAGTTTGCTTGTTCTAGGAAAGCTACTACCATTCATTTGAATTTCAGCATCCGGCATCAAGATACAAGCATCTCCAAGATTTACCACATTTCACTAGACTGCCACAACATAGGATCAAGTAGATCAATGGACTTCACTTGCCTTAAGTTCACGCAAACACAGCAAGCAAACGGCGACTCGGGGACTTCGGGCACGGCTCGATCAACAGCGGCTGTTGGTGCACGCATGGCGGGGCTGGTCTCCTTCCTCCCTCGCCGAAGCACCCTCACTCCCGCTCGAACCCTCCTCTCTTTCTCTCGGACTCTCTCTCTCTCGCTCGCCTGCTCGGTCTCCCTCTCTCTCGCGAACACTCTCTCTCTCTCTCTCTCTCTCGGTTGCTGCCTCGTCCATTCCACCCCTCTCTCCCTTTTTCTTCCTTTCACCCTCATGATTAGCTAGTAATCATGAGGTTTTGCATGGGAATGGACACTTGTAGAGTCCCTCTCGCCACTTGTAATTCTTCATGCAAAGAGGTGGCCTTAATGGGCCGGGCTTGGGCTAGGCTTTGGTCGACCAAATGGGGGAAATGGTGGGCTGGTTTTGGGCGGTTATTGGACCTTAAGAAATCAGCCCACACTTGCTCTTGATTTTCCACCTTAATCCCCACTCATAATCACTTAATTTCAATTATTTACATGGCCATAAAATTTTGCAATATCAATCGATGGTAATCCAACTTATAAAGTACATGTCCATGAATAGAAAATTTCTCATCAATTCATCTTTTAACACAACCTAGATCATACATGGACATAGGATAGATTTCCAACAAAGCAATAATCCATTCAATGCTCGACCCTGTTTAATTGTAATCCATTAGTCTAATGACCATAGTATAGTCCGATGGCGCTTCCATCACCTATTCATGGGCCGCAGTGTATCTAGGGATTGTCATGAAATTTTAGGATGCCACAGTGTGGTCGTGAGGAGCTGAAGGAGAGGAGAGAGAGTGAAGTGAAGGCTGAATGTCAAGCCTTATTAAGGCCATTAATGCTTGCTTCAACTCCCCATGCAACATGACATCATCTTCTCTCACTTCTTTTATCTTTTCCCCATAATATCTAGGGGCAAAATGGTCATTTCCACCTTGCACATTTCCCAATTTGCCCTTGGGCTGAAATGAAAGGGCGGGCCTGAGAAACAGGCTAGGAAATGAATAGGAACGAGCTCGGGAATTGGTTGGGCTCAAAACGGCTCAAGGTTAGACAATGGGCTCGGAATGGTAAATTGGTCAGTTGGGTCCAACGGGTTCACTTGCTTGTCTCGGGTCTACCATGGTGACTGTCCCACCTTGGGAATGAGGCCCATACTGGCCTTACCCGGCCCACGTCCTCATAGGCTCATTTCCTTGGTCCATAAATCCTTTTTCCAAATACTCGGCTTAATTGGCATTATCGACTGTTGAAGTAGCATCATCCAAAAGTCCGTCCCAGACGTTCCCGAAAATTCGAAGTCTAATCTTGGATTCTCATGCCATGTCAATTTCGCCCAAATACCATTTTGGTACAACTCAGACTGACAGGTGGCTTCGAGGATTCATGCATAACCGACTTGTGCCCAACCATGTTCAAGACATCTCGACACATGGACGTCCTTGACTTCATGAAATTGCGGAGGATAGATTCTTATTTCAAAGTACACGATTATCGAGAATCGACATAGGGTCGTTCACGGGCTCAATAACAGTAAACGGAATCACCCGTCTCTAGCAACAGGCTCGATGTGGTAGCATCTTCGTCCTATTATGTTCTGTCCACGAATCGACTTTTAGTCGTCCTTGAAATTGGCTTGCTTATCTATAGGATTGTCCTCATGCAAATCTCACCATCAAGTCATTTTCCCAAGTCAAGTTCTTTAGTCGCACGAGTTCTGTCCTCATTAGCCTTTCCCCTCAAGGTCAGTATCCTAGGAGTGATCAATTCCGAGTGAGATCCACCAACAATGCATTGACGAAATTCACGGTCATTCATCCATCAAATGGCTCAAATTTTAGGATGTCACAATTCCTCCCCCCTTACAAAAATTTTGTCCTTGAAATTTGCAATTACAGGTAAATTCTCAAAAAGATGGGGGTGGTGTTGCTTCATTGCTTCCTCACTTTCCTATGTAGCTCCCTCTGTCCCGTGATGTTGCTAGATCACCTTAACTAAGGTGATAGTCTTGTTTCGAAGCACTTGCTCTTTACGGTCCTCTATTCGTATTGGCCTCTGTATGTACGACACCTTATCATCTACGTCTAGTTCTTCAAAGTTCAATATGTGAGTCAGGTCCGGTTCATACATTCTCAACATGGACACGTGGAAAACATCATGTACTTGTGCAAGCTTCGGTGGCAACGCAAGACGATATGCCAAAACCCCGATCCTTTCCAAAATTTCAAAGATTCCAACATACCTCGGACTTAACTTTCCTTTCTTGCCGAACCTGGAAGTACCCTTCATTGGCGATACTTTCAAAAACACATGATCGCCCACCTTAAACTCCAACAGTCTATGATGTTTGTCTGCATAGCTTTTCTGACGACTCTGATCGGTCTTTAATCTATCTCGGATAATCTGAACTGCATTCAAAGATTGTTATACTAACTTTGGCCCCATGATTTTTCTCTCACCAACCTCGTCCTAACAAAGTAGACTTTTGCAGGGTCTCCCATACAAAGCCTCAATTGGTGCCATTTTAATACTCTGTTAAAAGCTGTTGTTGTAGGCAAACTCAACCAAGTGAAGTTGCTCTTCCCAACTGCCTCTAAAATCTAAAACACAGGCTCGTAACATGTCCTCAAGAGTTTGGGTTGTCTTTTCTGATTGACCGTCCGCTTGCAGATGGTACACTGTACTATACTGCAGTTTCATCCCCAAAGCGGATTGCAAACTTTTCCAAAAAGTTGCTGTGAATTTCGGGTCTCGATCAGACGTAATCGTCACTGGTACTCCATGCAGACGAACTATTTGGCGTATGTACAACTTAGCATATCTGTCCAATGCAAAATCTTTTCGTATGGTGATATAGTGAGCAGACTTCGTCAATCTGTCAACTATAGCCCCTATAGAATCATTACCTCACTAACTCCTTGGTAATCCCATCGCAAAGTCCATTATGATATGTTCCCATTTCCACTCGGGAATCTCCAAAGGTTATAAAAGTCCTCCTGGCTTGCAATGCCGTGCCTTCACTTGCTAACACGTTAGACACTTAGTGACATGTCTGGCGATATCCGCCTTCATACCAGTCCACCAATAGTGTTGACGTAGATTCTGATACATCTTCGTATTGCCTAGATGAATGCTGTAATTGCTACAATGAGCTTTTGACAAGATTTCCTCCTTAAACTCTACATCAATAGGTACACACAATCTTCCAGGAAACTTTAGTGTTCCGTCATGAAAAACTTGAAAGTCAGCCTTTCTCTTTTCCACATCCTCTTGCAAAATTTTCTGGATCTCTGGGTCTATCAACTGCAACGTCTTGATCCTTATCTGTACTTCTGGTTCAATTCTGAGGGTGGCCATAAGACTTGAAATGTGGCCTACCTCAAATTTGAAAACCGAATCTCGAGTTCCTTCGAGTAAGATCCATTCCTGAATCAACATCTGGGCAATTGAAAACTTTCAACTCAATGCATCTGTGACCTTATTAGCTTTTCCGGGATGATACAGGATGTCGTAGTCATAGTCCTTGAGAAGTTCCATCCAACGAGGTTGTCTCATGTTCAACTCTCTCTTAATCCTCAACTGATGATAACCCGTCCTCAGGTCAACTTTAGAGAATATCGACGCTCCATGCAACTAATGAAACAGATCATCAATCCTTGGTAACAGATACTTGTCCTTGATCGCCACTTAGTTGAGTTGTCGATCGTCGATGCAAAGGCGCAACGAACCAGCTTTCTTTCTCACAAACAGAACTGGTGCTCCCCAAGGTGATACACTAGAATGTATAAATCCTCTGTCCAACAACTCCTGCATCTGCACCTTTAGTTCCTTCAATTCTGACAACGCCATATGGTAAGGAGCCTTAGAGATTGGCTCCGTCTTGGGGGCCAACTCAGTTATGAACTCAATCTCCCTTTTTGGGGCAAACTGGGTAATTCTTCAGGAAACATGTCAGAAAACTCCTATACCACAACGATGTTCTCCATCTTCGGCTCCTCAACTGTCGTATCCACAACAATCGCCAAGTAACCTTAGCAACCCCTGTCTAACAAACGGGTTGCCTCAAGCGACGAGATTAAGGTAATCGAGGATCCTCCTCAACTTTCGATAAATTCAAAACTTTCAGCCGCTAACCGGTTAAACTGGACTACTGCATAACAATGATCCATTACAACAAAATGCTCCTTGAACCAATCCTTTTCATTTATACATAGCCAAAATAGTCAAGTACAACTCTAACTAGCGATTCTACTTTCTACGACTTCATTTCAACAAACCAAAGTTCTACAAGCTTAACGATATTTCGTTGCGTCACTCTGATAAAATTATCCCAGAAACACTACCCTTCATGTTCAGTGCATAGCTCAGTTCATTTCTGTTGACAACTCATTTAATTTTAGAAAATAGAATTAGAAGATAATCTTTGATTAAGAGGGAAATTTTGAAAAAAAAATTTGAATTCAAAAGAATTCAACAGTCGGATTTTGGAGCCACTATTTTGTTGAGCGGTTGAGCAAATATGTGCAAATCTTCACCTGCAAAAACAAAGTCGAGTGATTCTTCTATAAAAAGGAATTCGAGGTTTCAGAATTAGGAGGGGTTTTTCTCTTCATTGTTCGTCTAAAAAAAATAGCAAATTGAAGAGGAAGAGAAAAAGTCAAAAAGTGAAAAGAGAGGAGAAGGAAGAGGGGTTTCGGTTCTTTGGGAATAGAAAGTCAGAAAAGGAGCAGGTTTCTTTTTCCTTTCTGCTGATTTGCTGCAGAGGGAAAAAGAGAGCAGAAGGAAAAGAGAGCAGAGGGAGAAGACGTGAGAAGGGACGTGCGGCCAGAAAGAGAAAAAAAAAAAGAAAAAGCAACTGTTGATCTTCTTCTTCGCGGATTCGCCCTGCTGGCGTCCATTGCTGCCGTCCTCCGCACCAGCCCTCCTCCAAGCGCCGCCTCCGCTCGCCCGCACCTTACAACTCGAAGCTTCGAGCGACACCTGCAACTCCGTCCTCGCAGCTACTGTTTCGCGGTAGCCAGAGCTCCGAAAACCGTTGTTGTCGCAACTCACAGTAGCCTCCTCGCCGCATCATCGCACCACTCCGCCGTTTCCATTCATCATCGCCGGCGCGCCATCAACTCGCCTCCACTGCTCGTCGCAGCACCCATAGCAGCACCTGTGCCGCCGCACCATATCCGCGCCTCTGCACCCCCGACGATTGCGCCCGCTGTGTTCTACCCATTCCGAGATGACCCCGACACTCCCTGCTGCTGCAAATCGCAACACCAGCAGTTCACCGAAGCCCGTTGACGCCGCCGTTGCTGCTCCCCCCTTGCCGTCGCTGAGCACCACCAGAACCTGACGCCTGCGCCTTGCCCCCGGCGACCCGCGAGCCAGAACTTGAACCCGCTCCCATGACCTGCGATTTGCAGCTCGCCTGCGCCTCTGCCCGTGAGCTCGCCCCGACGTCACTGCTCACCATCACCGTAGCGACCCATAACCCAGCCACTGCTCGCCGGTCACTGACGCCGCGCCTCCTTACTACTGTCGCCACCCAGCCCTTGCCGGAGATCCGACGCCGGCTGTCTCCCTCGCTCGTTCAGACGCCGACCAGCCTTCATCCGAAATTGTCCAGCAAATTCAGTACCGTTGGTACCATTTTCCTTGTGCAAGTCACTTGAGGCTTGAGAAGGGTGAACTTGGCATCGTTCCTTGCTGGTTTCCATCTTGGAAATAATTTTTTTAAGCTAGGTAAATACTTTTAGATTAAATTAAGTCCAAATTTTAGGTTTCATAGTTGGTGAATTGTTCTGATTTATTTTCATCATTATCCAATTAGAAAATTTGTTATATTAAGTCATAATAATCAAAAATATTGAACCGCGAGACGTCGGGTTAGATTTTTGATTATTTCGACTTTTTATGGCAAAAGTCATGAATTGCTTTGCATCATTGATTCATATTAAAATAATATGCCATTGATTACATGGATGGATTTTTATTTTGACATGTTATTATTATTTTCTCATCACATATCATGCATCATATTAGGTATTTAGGTCTATACACATTTCACATTTGAAGTAACGCATTTTAGTTTTTTGTTAAGATTCATGTAGAATTAGGATGATTTTCCTTTAATAAAACTATAACAAAAAAAAAGATGTTATTTAGGTTATATAGATTTTATAATGCGCACATTACATGTTGTGTTTTAATTAGTGGGTTATAGGTTAATGTTTTAACATTCTCATCATGTAGTATTTTTTTAAATATAAAAAATAAAAAATGCCAAAAATTAGCATTGCATCATTACGTTACTTTTTAATAAAAATTATCAAGTCATTTCATTTTAATTAAAAAAAAACACAAAAGGTCATTTATTTGGTTAGTTAATAGGTTAGTTCATAATTAATCTCATTTCATGTCATCATTGTTAGTGCAGGTTGCATATGTGTAATAAAAAATCATTAAAAAATCATAAAAAGAACATGCATATAGAATTACCACGTCATACATCACATATCATATAACACATGCATATTTAGGATTATGTAAATAAGATTGCATACATATAGTGATAGTTCTAGTTATGCCATATGAATCGCATTTCACATATCATTAAAGTAAAATCCATGCATATTAAATTTAGATCAAGATTGCATATAATTAACATTTTTTAAAAAAAAAGAAAAAGAAAAATTAGGTGTCATGTCATTTAGAAATCATGTTTAGGGCATGCATTTTTATTAGCATTTTTATTGAATGTTATTTTATTGATTGTGCACCCGCATGACCACCATTTGCATGTTAGTAGCTTAAGTTAAAATTGATCAACATTGCCTGCAAAATATTTTTGAAATTAAAATAAAAGGTACCGAAAGGGCGTTAGATTAATCTAGCGTAACCATGTCCCCGGACTTCTACTGAATCTCTGGTTCGCAAAAGTAAAGTATTCTCCCATACTTTACTTGGGTTTCTAACCAACCCTAATTGGTTAGTGGCGGCTCCAAATTGAGTATAATTGCATGTTTAAATAGATTAATTTCTTAACATCAAGTCGCGATTGGTAGGACTTGGGAGGGTCCGTGCCAAGTCTTCGAACTTAGTAATCCATTAGCCTTTTGTGTAATTCACCTTCAAAAGAATTCGGGAGGGTCGCGACAGCTTGGCGACTCCGCTGGACAGAGTTAAAACTCATAGTGAACATAGGCCTATTTCTTTTTTTAAAAAAATATTTTGTTTGGCAGCATGGAAACAAGGTACGCTCCTAACATAAAGTGTTAAATGTTTTTGCAGATGGGAGGTATAAAGGCAGTAGTCTTTGCTAACCCTTGTTTTGCAGGTTGGGGTTAAGGATGAATGGTTGAATTTAAACTATAGAAGTGTTGTTTGCAATTAAACTGTTATGCATGTTTTATTGCTTTTAGCACTACACTATTGCACACACAACCTGCTGCCTGGCCTGGGCTGCGATAGGATCCTTAGGAGGGTGTTGAGAAGGATACTTCCTCTAAAGCGAGACTGCTATATAGAGGTTGACCTTCTCTTCCTTGAAAGTTCTTCATAGTGTCAAATGTGTTTGTCCATATCCGCGAGACTGCGTGATTATTAGGCGTTCCATTCAACTGAGCCGGGGTTAGGAGGACCTGACACGTTAATGCGAGATTGCAACGGTCAGATCATCCTCTTAGCTCCATTTTGCTAAGCCTTGTAGTTTAGGTGTTAAGCCTCACATCTCATGCGCCTGTCAATGTGGTTGCCATTTTTTTTGTGAAGTAAGTATTCTCACCTTATAATACGCAATTTATTTACTTTATTGCACTTTCTTTTGGTCCATGACACTAGGTTGATCATAAAACTTAATCTATATACAATGGGGAGATCCGATGTTCAATTCATTCCAACTCCCAAGATTGAGCTCAAAGGGTGGTGGAACAAATTAAGTAAAGAAGGTCAAGATTATGTGGAGTCGATACTGGGACGGCTCATCCCCCTTTTGGATATCGGAGTCCATTGTGGTGTTTTGCAAGCTATATCACACTTTTGGTGTCCCAAGACAGCTACATTTATTTTTGGTAAGAATGAGCTAACTCCAACACTGGAAGAGTATGGCATTATCATAGGAATGCCCCTTGAAACTGAACTCGTTAGGCCACCTCTTGGTATGGAACCCACATCAATTTTATCTCAATTTCTAAGAATTAAAACTGATGAGGTTAAGAAAGTTTTGAAAGCTAATTGTAATGCATGCCCTTTCTCCTTTTTGGCTGATCATTTTTTAAATCAATCTTCAATGCGCCAAAAGGGTAGGATATTCATCTTAGCATTCTTTGGACTTATAATATTTCCTCATTGAAGAAATGCTATTGATCCTTCGATTGCATGGGTGGTCAGACAAGTATGTGCTGGCATGAACTTTATAAACATGATTTTAGCTTAAACATTTTTATCCCTCAACCGTTTTAAACAAAATGGAGAAAAAATCATGAATGCCTCTCCTGAACTTTTACAAATTTGGTTTCTTTCTCACATGAAGGAGTTTGGTCATTTCATGCGTCGAGGTGAAATTGATGATTCTAATTACCCAATAAAGAGATTTTCAATCTTAGAGAAAAAGTATACCGGAAAATCATTTTCAGATTGGGTGACTTTTCTTAAAGATCTAGATCTCAAGGGCTTCCTATGGTATGCCAAATGGTTCCATGTTAGCGTGGCTCGTTTCTCTCACAAGACAGATAATCCAATTCCACTAATGGGAATTACTGGTGCAACATCTTACTATCCTTATAGAGTGGCCTGCTAGTATAGTGCTCCAAGATATCCCACCTCCTCTCCGAGTGGATCTGTTTCAAGCCAGCTTCGTGCGCAAGGATCACAAATACCTTGATGAGATCGAGCATCTTGAGAATGCATGGAAGGAATGCCATCCGGAAAAGATAGTGGTGCCTAGAAGATTAAAAGGAAAAGAGAAGGTTTTTCATGCCTCAGATTATTATATCCACCATCATGAGATCCCTCAAGCTCTGCTTCCCGTGATACCCGAAGTGACCATGAAGCCCACTCGTAAAGCACAAATTGAAAATCTTGAAGAAACGGTGGAAAGGAAAGAAGCTCGTATTTCGAGTTGGTTCGACGAACAAGAAGCTTCGAAAGACCGTGATCTCCCAATTGTATATAGAAAAGAGTCGCTAGATTTAGGAGTTTAATTATGGCTTTAGGGTGTTATTTCAATTTCTTAGATTGATGTTTTAGGAATTTAATTTCCTAGGGAGTTATTTTAACATTTTAAGTTGATGTCTTTGGAATTTGAATGTCTTTAGAATTTGATTTCACTTAATAAAATAAGCGATTGACCGTTGTCATGGACCAATCTCATTTGTTATGATACTTACTGTATTATTTTACATTGTTAGGTGACAACATGGCTCACCTAAGATCGCCAATTTGTACTCGTTCTAGAGCAACAATGGCTGATAACATTGAACAAACACGTGTTGCTGAACAAGCTCGTGTTGCTGCCCTTGAATCGGAGATGAAGCAAGTCTTGAATGTTCTTGAGCGACTCTCTAAGCAAATCGACTCTCTCCAAGCAAACACTGCCTCACCAGCTCCGCAAGTTGAAGTTGTGTTACCACAACATGCTCCCATGGCTGATCCGAGGGATAAAGGCAAGAATACATCCACAGTTGGGCCATCATTTTTGATGATGCCTCCGGGGTTAAAATTACTGACGCGCCTCAAATTGTTGTTGATGATGAGGTACAAGTGATACCTTCGGCTGTACCAAAAACTGAGCAAGAAAAACACTTGGCAAAAATCGAGGAGAAACTTAAGCAGCTACAGGGTTCATTTAGCCAAGACCCAATTGATCTGTCCCATTATGCAAAAATCAAGATGCCAAAGAAGTTCAAAATGCCAGACTTTGAAAAGTATGATGGCACCTTTTGCCCGAAGATCCATCTGCAGACTTATGTGGTCAGGATGACCCAATATGTTGATAACATCCCTTTGATGATTCAACAATTTCAAGCAAGCCTGATAGGACCGGCGCTTCAATGGTACATTATGAAGAAGATTAATCTGCTGGAGACTTGGGAGGATTTGACTGATGCCTTTTTCAAGCAATATAAGTATAATATTGATGTCACTCCATCTCGAGAAGATTTACTTCGCACTGAGAAGAAGAGGACGGAATCTTTTAAGGCATATGTCACGAGATGGAGGATCGTAGCCGCTCGATAACTCCAGAGCCAACGTAAAAGGAGCTAATGGACTTGTTCATGAAGACACTCCCGCCCGAGTATCAAAATTGAATCTTTGGGATCGATCGCCGAGTCATTCAATCGGCTAATCCCTATTGGCGAGCGAATTGAAGTAGCATTGCGTGATGGATGGGCGTCTGATCAAACCAGCTCATATGGGAGAGTCTCAACCAAGAAGGATAAGGAACTTGTAGCAGAGGTTAATGCAGCTTATGTGCAACCACCTCGCCCTACCCCTAACACTCATTAGGGAGGAGCACGACCATTCTTTGGCCAGTAGAAGAACTCTTCCAGGTGTCAATTTACGCCTCTTCCTAAGTTATTGTCCAAGAGCTTGCCAACCCTTCAAAAGAA
Organism: Eucalyptus microcorys; assembly: GCA_014182515.1. Classification (NCBI taxonomy): domain Eukaryota; kingdom Viridiplantae; phylum Streptophyta; class Magnoliopsida; order Myrtales; family Myrtaceae; genus Eucalyptus; species Eucalyptus microcorys. Next base: position 23,928,120 of record CM024564.1, read on the forward strand.
AGGATTACTCGCTAAGGAACCTAAGCGACCTAATCCTGAGCATTTCCCCAACTATGATTCTTCCAAGACATGTGCTTACCATATGGGGAGGTAGGGCATTCTGTTGACGATTGCTATACGCTGCAACATAAAATCCAAAATCTTTTGGATGCTAAAGTGGTCTCATTCCGCGATGCACAGCCGAACATCCAGAATAACCCACTCCCTGACCACCCAGAAGCTGTGAATGCCATTTTCAGTTTTGATGCTGAGCCCACCATGTTTCAGATGATGCATGAGGAAGCGAAGTGATGGACACCACAGGGCAACCAAGTGGCAAGTTCGATTACTATGTAAAGTATTCAGCTCCTCCCAGCTCCTACTTCGACCCACGGGATATCATCCTAGATGGATGGGGTGGCATAGATGATCCCGCACCTCCAAAGATTGAGAGCTCTGATGACGCACTCGAAGGAATGACTGAATTGTTTACCATCGACGAAGCTCGAGAGTAGGAGAATTTTAATTATTTGCAACTCCTCTGTGCAGGAGTCTTTATCGCTTTCCGTGTTTTCTTATTTGCATTTTCAATTCTAGGATTTCCCTCATTTCAATAATGTAATTTGCTTTTCATCCAATAAAATGCATTGAGATTTTTCATGTTTTAAGGGCATGTTGAAGTACACCAAACTAGCCCCGTGATGAAATCCTACCAAAAGAAAACGGCAAGGAGCTAATTTCAAATTTGGGCTTCTTCATGTTCCTTTGAAAATTTTTTCATAATAAAATAATTTTCCAGCATGCATCTAATTTACCCTGTTTGTTTCTTTTAATTATTTGCTTTATGTTTCAGGTGCAGCCCTGTGCACATTTAAGGAACCTCTATGAGCTCCCTTGCAAAGAGGGGCAAGACACAGACATTTAACAGCTTTGACTTTATGATAGAGCATAGCCTTTTTATCATTTCAGAATGTTTTCGCATGATGTGTAATTCACCAATTCACTTGGAATTTATCAAAATGGATAATTCAGTAAAGGATGTTGAGTTACTTGAACATGGTAAATGATGCTAAATGAAGCGTGAAAGGCAAGCCTTATCCCATACACAGTCCTTTGTCTACACATTGTGAGGTGAGTATGGAAACATTTTGTGTTTCAAGGTGAAGAGTTTTCTTGCTAGAAGTACGACAGCTGAAATGACGAGAGGCAATTCATTTTTCTATCCCAAACACTACAGATGATCCATTACTTAACCATTTTAAGCCCATACACTTATGGATATTTTTTCATACTACCCCTGTCAAGAACCACCCCACATCGGGGCAAATGGAGGTAAGTTGACATTGAAGGAGAGTGAAATGGATGGAAATTTTCTTGTTCTCACTTGCATCAATCTTCAAGTCATGCTATTACATTGAATTCATGTGGAAATTTAAGTGCCTTAGGATGATGAAGAGCGTTTCTTTCACTATCCTACACACTTATATCCTTTGCATAGCCCACTTGAGCCTGCAATTTCATTTCTTTAAACCCAGTTGGTGATCATCCCCCACACTGGGGCAAGGCAAGAGACAGATGAAGACCCTTGAAGGTTCGAGTGTCATTTAAAGTATACTTGACGCACACGCATTGTGCGCAAGAACTGAAATCAAAATAGAACTAAGGGGCATGAAAAAGCAGTGTGCCTGGTAAAAGCAAGGCTAATGCCCATGAAAAGAAGAGAGAAATGATTGATGAATTGGGGGGTATAAAAAAAAAGCAGTGTGCCTGATCGCTGCCCATCATCAAAGAAAATGATTTTAAAAAAAATGTTGAGAAAAGATCTCCAGTTGAATAATCATTGGCATCAGTGATACACTCTTGAGCCAATAAAGAAATCTGTCAAGAAGACAATCCGTGGCGAAGAAAACTGGTGGTAATGTCAAGATGATCACCAACTCTTACCCATTACACACATCTTTGAGCCTAACGATCCTTTTGTTTCTCAAACCCAAGAACCAAGCCTATGTTATGTCCCTTACAAAGTCTCTTCAGATTAGGGCATTTGAATTAACATAGGAATTCACATGTTTTGAGCATTGCTCGAAGAAGTGCGAGCAAAATTATTTCTTTCTCATTTTGCAAGGTTCTTGACTTGTAAACCCGAAGATGATTACAGAATTGTTCTTTCAATTACTTTGACTCAAAGACACCCTTTGTTAAGCCATTGACCAAGCCCACATTATAGTACCTGTTAAAGACCTCTCAGATTGGTAAGGTCGTACTGATTGCAAGAAAATTCGAACTCTTGTCGACAAGATGATGATAAGATTAAGTGATATATGGTCGGGATAAATAACCCCTCCTAAATGAGAGCGAGTGAAAAAGTCTTTTCACACCAAAAGTGTCTCATTTAGCATGTTCAAGAGATTCACAGCTTAGTGAAAATTGTCTTGATAATTTCCTTGTGGAAGTTTGAAAAAAACCATCATGTATGGACCTTCATTGAATTTAAAAAAAAAAATGAAGTGAATTTTTTCTCAAAGACCAAAGGATTTGTCTTTGAAACCCTGAGTTTTTTCAGTCATCTTGGTGCTTGATGAGAATTCCAAGTACCCATTTATAAAATCTTTTCAAAATGTCTAGTTTGAGTCCCAAATATTTGAATTCTTAAACGCTTGAAGTGATTTCCAAGTGTTTGTCTTTTCAAACATCGATGTGATTTCAGATGTTTAGTAAAATATTTTCAAATGTCTAGTGTGAACTCCAGATATTTGAACCCTTAAGTGCTTGATGTGACTTCCAAGTGTTGGTCTTTTCAAACGTCTGATGTGATTTCCAGATGTTTAGTAAATATTTTCAAATGTCTAGTATGTATTCAAGATATTTGAACCTTTAAATGCTTGATGTGATTTCCAAGTATTTGTCTTTTCAAGCATCTGATGTGATTTCCAAATGTTCAGTAAATGCTTTCAAATGTCTGACATAAGAATCAGATTTTTGAAATTTTACGTACTTGATGTAATTTCCAGGTGCTCGGGATCTGATGAGAGTTCTAGATCCCTGAAGACTTTGAGCTTTTCAATTATCTGAAGAGATTTCCAGATATTTGTCAGGTCTCATAGGAATCATTTCACTCCTAATAATACTTTTCTGAATCTCCAGATAAGTATGACAGGTACGTGTTTTTCTTTGCATTTGCATTTCATTAAGCATGGACACATAGTATTATATGTTCTTGACCAAATCATTGCATTTACATGGCATTCTTTATTGCATGACCTTGCATTTATTTGAGTCCATTTCTTTTTAAAAAAAAGGTCATTACAATTAGCATTTGAGTATTCATTTTGCATCCATTTTGCACGGTTAGAATTTAGGTGTCATTTATCTTTGAAGGAAACCTCTACGAGTTTTCCTTCAAAGAGGGGCAGCTGTTGACACCTCATTTAATTTTAGAAAATAGAATTAGAAGATAATCTTTGATTAAGAGGGAAATTTTGAAAAAAAAATTTGAATTCAAAAGAATTCAACAGTTGAATTTTGGAGCCACTATTTTGTTGAGCGGTTGAGCAAATATGTGCAAATCTTCACCTCCAAAAACAAAGTCGAGTGATTCTTCTATAAAAAGGAATGCGAGGTTTCAGAATTAGGGGGGGTTTTCTCTTCATTGTTCGTCTAAAAAAAATAGCAAATTGAAGAGGAAGAGAAAAAGTCAAAAAGTGAAAAGAGAGGAGAAGGAAGAGGGGTTTCGGTTCTTTGGGAATAGAAAGTCAGAAAAGGAGCAGGTTTCTTTTTCCTTTCTGCTGATTTGCTGCAGAGGGAAAAAGAGAGCAGAAGGAAAAGAGAGCAGAGGGAGAAGACGTGAGAAGGGACGTGCGGCCAGAAAGAGAAAAAAAAAAGAAAAAGCAACTGTTGATCTTCTTCTTCGCGGATTTGCCCTGCCAGCGTCCATTGCTGCCGTCCTCCGCACCAGCCCTCCTCCAAGCGCCGCCTCCGCTCGCCCGCACCTTGCAACTCGAAGCTTCGAGCGACACCTGCAACTCCATCCCCGCAGCTACTGTTTCGAGGTAGCCGGAGCTCCGAAAACCGTTGTTGTCGCAACTCACAGTAGCCTCCCCGCCGCATCATCGCACCACTCCGCCGTTTCCATTCATCATCGCCGGCGCGCCATCAACTCGCCTCCATTGCTCGTCGCAGCACCCATAACAGCACCTGTGCCGCCGCACCATATCCGCGCCTCCGCACCCCCGACGATCGCGCCCGCTGTGTTCTACCCATTCCGAGACGACCCCGACACTCCTTGCTGCTGCAAATCGCAACACCAGCAGCTCACCGAAGCCCGTTGACGCCGCCGTTGCTGCTCCCCCCTTGCCGTCGCTGAGCACCACCAGAACCCGACGCCTGCACCTTGCCCCCGGCGACCCGCGAGCCAGAACTTGAACCTGCTCCCGTGACCTGCGATTTGCAGCTCGCCTGCGCCTCTGCCCGTGAGCTCGCCCCGACGTCACTGCTCACCATCACCGCAGCGACCCATAACCCAGCCGCTGTTCGCCGGTCACTGACGCCGCACCTCCTTACTGCTGCCGCCACCCAGCCCTCGCCGGAGATCCGACGCCGGCTATCTCCCTCGCTCGTTCAGACGCCGACCAGCCTTCATCCGAAATTGTCCAGCAAATTCAGTACCGTTGGTACCATTTTCCTTGTGCAAGTCACTTGAGGCTTGAGAAGGGTGAACTTGGCATCGTTCCTTGCTGGTTTCCATCTTGGAAATAATTTTTTTAAGCTAGGTAAATACTTTTAGATTAAATTAAGTCCAAATTTTAGGTTTCATAGTTGGTGAATTGTTCTGATTTATTTTCATCATTATCCAATTAGAAAATTTGTTATATTAAGTCATAATAATCAAAAATATTGAACCGCGAGACGTGGGGTTAGATTTTTGATTATTTCGACTTTTTATGGCAAAAGTCATGAATTGCTTTGCATCATTGATTCATATTAAAATAATATGCCATTGATTACATGGATGGATTTTTATTTTGGCGTGTTATTATTATTTGCTCATCACATATCATGCATCATATTAGGTATTTAGGGCTATACACATTTCACATAACGCATTTTAGTTTTTTGTTAAGATTCATGTAGAATTAGGATGATTTTCCTTTAATAAAACTAAAAAAAAAAAAAAAAAGATGTTATTTAGGTTATATAGATTTTATAATGCGCACATTACATGTTGTGTTTTAATTAGTGGGTTATAGGTTAATGTTTTAACATTCTCATCATGTAGTATTTTTTAAAATATAAAAAATAAAAAATGCCAAAAATTAGCATTGCATCATTACGTTACTTTTTAATAAAAATTATCAGGTCATTTCATTTTAAAAAAAAAAACACAAAAGGTCATTTATTTGGTTAGTTAATAGGTTAGTTCATAATTAATCTCATTTCATGTCATCATTGTTAGTGCAGGTTGCATATGTGTAATAAAAAAATCATTACAAAATCATAAAAAGAACATGCATATAGAATTACCACGTCATACATCACATATCATATAACACATGCATATTTAGGATTATGTAAATAAGATTGCATACATATAGTGATAGTTCTAGTTATGCCATATGAATCGCATTTCACATATCATTAAAGTAAAATCCATGCATATTAAATTTAGATCAAGATTGCATATAATTAACATTTTTTTAAAAAAAGAAAAAGAAAAATTAGGTGTCATGTCATTTAGAAATCATGTTTAGGGCATGCATTTTTATTAGCATTTTTATTGAATGTTAATTTATTGATTCCGCACCCGCATGACCACAATTTGCATGTTAGTAGCTTAAGTTAAAATTGATCAACATTGCCTGCAAAATATTTTTGAAATTAAAATAAAAGGTACCGAAAGGGCGTTAGATTAATCTAGCGTAACCATGTCCCCGGACTTACTGAATCTCTGGTTCGCAAAAGTAAAGTATTCTCCCATACTTTACTTGGGTTTCTAACCAACCCTAATTGGTTAGTGGCGGCTCCAAATTGAGTATAATTGCATGTTTAAATAGATTAATTTCTTAACATCAAGTCGCGATTGGTAGGACTTGGGAGGGTCTGTGCCAAGTCTTCGGACTTAGTAATCCATTAGCCTTTTGTGTAATTCACCTTCAAAAGAATTCGGGAGGGTCGCGACAATTTTTGCCCCCTTCGCCATCCTAGAAGCCTGTTAGGAGCCGTTCCTTGTCCAGGCCCTCTGGCCTCGGCGATCAGTCCCCGCCCTCATCAGATCGGGTCGTTACAGGTCCACCAGCTTTCCCCTGGTTCGTCCTCGAGCTACACATCTACTAAAGGGGTCCCGCTTCTATAGGGACTAATTCACAGAGATATTGTTTGCTTTTGCTTACCCCATATCGAGCCTCACAGTTTTATCCTCTGGTGCATAGACATGCATTTTCCCAGGAGGTCACCCATTCTGGTAATGCCCTGTCTATAGTAGTGGTGTCTGTGCTCCCTTGGACCTATGTGGACAGTCCTTCACCTGATGGCCGTGTTGACCACATCTGTAACACGCTCCCGTTATACCTAGACATGGGGTTAGTCCATGCTTCATTCTACAAATTTGACACACACCGTTCGAGTTAGGTGCTGGCTTTCCAATCCCACCTTTTCTGTTAGGCGGAAGAGAATATCTACCTCTAGACCTCGGCTTCTTCCCGAATCGATTACCATCTCTGCTAGATCTAAATCGCGACCCAAATGCAGCGGCTCATTCATTCAAGTTCCTTTCAATTAGCTGTGCCCTCTCATACAGATCGTTGTAATCCTTCAGATTAAACGGCACTAGCGGATCCTTTAGGTCCGGTCTCAATCCATCTCGGAATCTTCTTGCTCTGTTTACTAGATCCTCAATCAGCCTGAGGGTGTACTAGGACAACTCGGCGAACTTTGCCTCACATTGGTTCACAGATATCAGACCCTAACAAATACGCTGAAACTCTACCATCTTTTGCTCTCTGGCGCAGTCAGAAAAATACTTCCCATTGAAGACTTCTACGAAGGCATTCCACACCGGAACCGTGCCTTCTGGAAACACTCTTCCTCTAGTGGACTCCCACTAGGTACTTGTATTCCCCTACAGCTAGTAGACCACCAGGACTACCTTATCTTCCTCAGAGCACCTCAGTAGTGCGAAGACCTTCTCTAGCTCTCTGATCCAAAGGGTTGCAGCCTCGGGATTGCCTGTTCCTGAGAACCTCGGTGGTTTCAACTTCAGGAATTGCTCCACCAACTTATGCATCGGTCGTTCCCTGATCACATTCCCAGGCGGGACTTTAATAGGTGCAACTGCAGCAGCGGCAGTGGCATTGGCGACAGCTTGATTCTGGGCCTACTATCCCATCAAGTTCCCGAAGGTCTCAAGCGTCTGAACGATCACATCTAATCTAGGATCGTCGACACCAGTACCGGCCTGTAGCAGTACTCTTTCTCTCACGCTGGCTTGAGTCGGCACTCTACCTCGGGCACCGACCCTAGTTGACGTCCTACCCTAAGAAACGAATGCTACTGTCCTCTTCCGAGGAGTCCTCTATTCCGGATCACTCATTCTGCAGGATCTTTATAAAAACCTGCTTTCCAATTCCAACACAGAATTAGAAAACTGAGCGACCCACACAAATCAATCAATCAGTCAATCACAACTGTCAGCATAAACAAAATGCCTTTCCTACTAACTATCCTAAGACTCATCGCACCTTATCACTCCAAACACTAACCAACTCTGATACCAAAATCGACGGGAATGTCATGTCCCGAACCCCGAGCACGCAACAACCCCTTCCCTTGGTTGATAGAAAGCAACATCCCAGGACTTATCGAAGACCATTCATATTAATCTTTCATTATGCACAAATGGAAAATGAACCATTCCCCAGTCAAATAGACAATCAATCAACTAAATAGGAATAAAGGGATGAACAATAAAAACAACAGCAACTACTCTTATATACATTTTCATTAGATTAACCAATGGAGGATCGTTTCTGATTTACAAGCCCATCAGAGGGACCGATCCATCCTCTAAGCTAGACCAGAAAGAAACTAGGCTAAACTAATCCAACTATACAAAAAGAACCCTCGGGTTCGACACCACTATCACTCGAACCCATCGGACTCAGGCTCGGTCGGGTCATAGTCGGAGGCATTTAGGTTGATCACTGGTGGAGTGGGGGCAGGATTCTCCACTGCACTGTCAGGAGGGTTCAACTCCATGGGATCCTAGTCGGCATCCTCGGGGCCCCTACCAGGCGGCCTATCAAAACCTCGTAGAGGACCAATCAGCATATCGTCCTTCCAGATGTACCACGCCAAGAACCAATGGGGTATCCATTGCCCCAATCCCTCATCCACCCAGATGGTGGAGAGATACTTCTCGTAAAGATGCACTCGACCCGGGAAACGGTGGCGCATCATGACGATCTCCCAATCCTTAGGGATCCGGAATTGCATCGGCGGGTGCACGATTCTAAGGGCTTGAAAGTGGTTTATACAATAACCAGTGAGATAAAATCTCGGCGAGTCCTCCCCCTAAGCCCCGATTAGTACACCAACTCAACTCGAGTATCTCTTCAAAACCACCCCACAAGCAAACCAACGACCAACAACCAACAACCAACAAATAATAATAGCCAGGGCCAACCAACAATCAAATAGTCAGTTCGCATGCAACTTTACCCGATATGCCATACCGTGCACGTTATATCTCAGCACAATACACGCAATGCACATGGCCATTAGATGTTGTAGTTCATCAATCACATACGAGTCGCGTCACAAGTGATCTCACCTGGCCATTACCACACCCTACACATTATCGATTCATGCGTGCGTGCCATAAACAATGTGATCAGCTCATGCATAATCAGAACCAATGATGTCATGTTTCTCATATGCTCTTGCACCCATACGTGATCCGATTATTATTGCCCCTCAGGGCTACAACCAAACCCCCGCCGATGTCTACTGGCATAACCAGGCATCGCCCTCCCTCATGAGGCGCGACGACGTCGAGGGTTCTCTCCCAAGACGACATTCTCGAAGGAGCATGGGCCCGGCCTCTATTGCTACTCTGCATTCGGACCCCCGCCGGGTTTCCGACAAATTGGACTATCACCCCCCCTCCCCCGGAACTATGGCCGAGGCAGTGGGTTCAACTTAGTGATCACGCAAGCATACCACCACAACCCACTTTTTATCTTTGAGCATTAGCCAATGCACACATGCTTGCATATACAACCTCAATTTGTTTTCTCATAAAAGCGGTCCATTTCTAGTGTCTCTCAGACAAATCATTTTCCCATTTTTTTTTTAAAAACCATACGATTCATGCGGATGTCCACGCATTGACACATCCAATTCATTTCATAAGATCAAAACACATGAAATTAAACAATTTTTTACTTCCGAATGAATAGTGCGCGTGAATAGTAATTTGTGAACGGTGCACTATGAATGGTGTAATTTCAGAATTAAACAATTCAAAAATTAAATTCAAAAATTAAACAAATCATTAATTAAGAGAAACAACCAAGTAATCAAGGCAAGGCATGCTTAATTAAACACATAAGCCACAACAAACAACATTAAGCAAGATAAAGTGAGATTAAACCAAGCTAATCTTAACAATCTATCTAACCACCTATCTTAGGGTTAATACAAATTAATTAAACCTCCTAAACCAAAATTAACCCTAACTAAACCCATCCTAAGCAAATTTAGGCACTAATCAAGGATTATGGGCTAAACTCACCCGTTAAGTGGGCTAGAGACACAGACGCGGCAGCAATGACGAAGGCGACGCATGGGGACCTCGACCACAGCGATCCAAGGCGGTCCCGAGGTTAAAACAGTAGCAAGCAACTCAGACTTCCTCTATAACACTGGAAAACTGAATTGCCGGAAGAGGAAAGGGAAAAAACGAGCTGATCGAAACTCCGATGAGTGGTTGGCCTAGGGTGAAGGGGACTAGCTGGTGGTTAGGCTGGGCAGCGGTTGGGTCGGAATAGGAGGAAAACAGCTGAACTGGGCGGAGTAGTGCAGGGACAGGCAGACGGGAACGGCTGACTTCAAGCCAGCAGGCAAGTCGACCGGTGGCTCCGTTCAGTGAACGGCCGCCGAGAGGCGTACCGATTGGGCCTCCTAAGCACGATGGTGGGTGGCATGGGTAGTGATTAGCACGAGAAGACAATGAACAACTCAGGTTTTTGGAGGAACGTCTAAAGGAGAAGAAGAAGGAAGTGAGAGAGAGGGTGCGGTCATGAGGGGCTGAAGGAGAGGAGAGAGAGTGAAGTGAAGGCTGAATGTCAAGCCTCATTAAAGCCATTAATGTTTGCTTCAATTCCCCATGCAACATGACATCATCTTCTATCTCTTCTTTTATCTTTTCCCCATAATATCTAAGGGCAAAATGGCCATTTCCACCTTGCACATTTCCCAATATGCCCTTGGGCTGAAATGAAAAGGCGGGCCTAAGAAACGGGCTCGGGAATTGGTTGGGCTCGAAACAGCTCAAGGTTAGACAATGGGCTCGGAAGGGTAAATTGGTCGGTTGGGTCCAACAGGCTCACTTGCTTTTCTCGGATTTGTCATGGTGGCTGTTCCACCTTGGGCATGAGGCCCACATCAGCCTTGCCCGGCCCACGTCCTCATAGGCTCGTTTCCTCGGTCCATAAATCAATTTTCCAAATACTTGGCTTAACTAGCACTGTTGACTGTCGAAGTAGCATTGTCCAAAAGTCCGTCCCGAACGTTCCCGAAAATTCGAAATTCAATCTTGGAATTTCGCCCGAATGCCATTTTGGTACAACTCAGACTAACAGGCAGCTTCGAGGATTCACGCGTAACTAACTCGTGCCCAACCACGTTCAAGACATCTCAACACATGGACGTCCTTGACTACATGAAATTGCGGACGATAGATTCTTATTTCAAAGTACACGATTACTGAGAATCGACATAGGGTCGTTCGCAGGCTCGATAACAGTAAACGGAATCACCCTTTGTCCCATTATGTTCTGTCCGCGAATCGACTTCTAATTGTCCCTGAAATTGGCTTGCCTATCTACAGGATTGTCCTTATGCAAGTCTCACGGTCAAGTCGTTTTCCCATGTCAAGTTCTTTAGTCGCACGAGTTCTATCCTCATTAGCCTTTCTCTTCAAGGTCAATATCTCGGGAGTGATAAATTCTGAGTGAGATCCACCAACAATGCATTGATGAAATTCATGTTCATTCATCTCTCAAAGGGCTTGAATTTCAGGACATCACACCTATATTATAAGAGAAAGTCCAACCCAAATATCAACTCAAAAGCTCGAACTGGCTAAAGGATAATAACATAACACATGCAAAGGCTAATAGAATCTAACTGAAATAAGGTGCGTCTATGCTGTCTTTTTAAGAAATAGTATGCTAAAGCTCATAAATGTTTGTGTGCTTCTTTTCCTTTTCCGTAAGAAATTGTTAGTAACCTTCCTCGCTTTCTCTTTTGATGAAAAATCTTCAGTGTTTTCCTATTTAATAAGTCATCTGATCTTTATGGTATGCTATTTTTCCATTTTCATCTTCCTTTAGCTGACATGTTGACATGATTAACCAAAATGCTCTGTCTATAAGTTGACAATTTACTGCGGCCACCCTAGTTTGATTAGGCTTTTGACGTTATGGAATAGATAATTATCTAACATGAGAAGAAATGAAGCTAGTCAGTCCACTTGCTTTCATCGATCACATCAAGCAACATTTTCATGGACTGACCAACGGAGATATTGTTGGCCTCAACAGTGGTTATAACAGTAGGATTGATTTCAATGGTATGAGATTCACCACGCTTGCCCATATTCTTTAAAGATGCCTGGTATAGATCAACAAAATGTTTTGGCATACGACAGTACGTGACCGGTGCCCGGTCATGCCACAGCGATGACAAATACTTTCATTGATCACCTTCTTTGGCTTCTTTTCTTTGCCATGATTTAGGCCAAAGTTTGATTTCCTGGGGCGGTTAAATTTCTTGCCATCCCTTCTAGAATTATGTTCTTGCCTGCGCTTATAGCCCTTAAAATGGCCAGTATTTTTCTCAAAGTTAGCATGTGCTTCAGGCAATGCTTTTGAGCCAGCAGGTCTAAGATCATGATTTTTGAGCAGTAATTCATTGGTTTGCTCGGCAGTAAGAAGCACAGAAATTAATTCAGAATACGTGGCAACCGCGTTGCCGCGTATTGCTGTTGCAATACAATATTCGAAGCATGAAAGGTGGAGAAAGTTTTCTCAAGCAATTCCGCATCAGCGAGTTTGATACCACATAACTCAAGCCAAGAAACAATATCAAATAAAGCGGAATTATAATCGACACGATTTAAAATCTTGTAGTCCGAGATTTTGCCAGTCATATTGTGCTTGAGGGAGGATAATAGTTTTGGTATGATCATACCTATCCTTCAACATCCTCCACAAGATATGAGGGTCTCGAACGAATAAATATTGAGTCAGCAAGCTCTCATGCAAATGACGGCGAATAAAAATCAGCGCATTTGCTTTATCCTTTTCATTTGAGGTTCCATCCTCTGTAATTGTATTAGCGAGACCTTGCCCTTGGAGGTGCATTTCCATGTCAAGACACCAGGATAGATAATTCTTTCCACTCACTTCTAGGATGTGGAATTTGGGCTTCTCAATATTTACCATAATCCTTGCAAAAATAAATCCTTAAATTAATTAAAAGGATTTCCAAATATCCACCGCTACTTCAGGAGCAGAAGGATACTTTTAGATTTAAAATTTGGCTTCGGGCCAAGAAAAATAAAAATGAAGAATTGATAGAAGAAGATGAAGTATAAGTTGATTAATAAAAAGAATACCTACCTTGCAAAAATTACTTACTCAATTGGTAGATCTTCGTGCTGATAACGTGTTGTAAAATATTGTGTTGCGAATATATAATAGAGAAGAGATTGAGAAGAGAAATCAAGATATTTCACTGTATTGTGATTGTTATGTCTATTGTACATCAAAACTAAACTCCTATTTATAAGAGAACAGGAATGTACTTATCATTAATATCAATGTATCGAATGATACATGTACTGGATAAAGGAGATGAACGTTCATTGTACAAGGAGATGTACTTAGAAAATATGATACAAATGTATCATAATAAATACATTAGATAAGATGAATATAATGAATATTCATTCATGTATCTCATTCATTCATGTATTTCATAACAAAAAGAACCTATTCTTGAATGGAAATTAATTTTTGAAACGGGGATAGTTATCATTCACACTCTAAAGGCCCAAGCGATGGAAGCCATTGCCAGCCTTCCTTTGATTTTTCCCTGAATTAGCCATACATATTGCATTACAGTTAATTGCTTGAAAAATTGGGGCTGAGATTTGTGTTGTTGCTTCTATCCACTGCTGTACGGAGTTTTATAACCCTATGCAATTTTGGAATTAGTCAATTTCGTGTTAGATGTTTGATCCTCAATGTCTGTTAATACAAAATTATGTGGCAAAAGAATTTAAAACAAGTTTTAATAGGAAAATGTTAGATGTACATAGATATCTTACTAAAAATTACCTATAGTGACATTGCAAGTTACATTTGGGTATTAAAATAAATGAAAATCATGCATGAATCATTCGCTTCTAGATATACCCAATATAAAATTGTCGCATCGTTTAGTAAACCAAATTAATAAGTTTTCTTTATACATTTAGCTTTGCTCGTGTTAATAATGGATTTTATCAACGCAGTACCCTTAAGATGTTATTTAAGCTTGGATTAATGCGCTTAAAATATATTGATTTCATATTTAATTCTCCTTAGGGTGTCTGAACTTTTTATTTACTCTTTTTGAATATTTTGACTTGACAAAAATGCCTTTAGACATTTTTCTTTTTTAATTATATGCCCCAATGCACATTACATATTGTATTTCTCCATTTTAACAACGTTTTCCAAAGTGAATTGCCCATAGATATAATTACAAAATCAAAGCAAATGGATATCAAAATCAATGCACGTTAGGTTTGAATCACACGTGTGATAATACATCAACCATTAAACCAGTTTACGACATCTAACTAAGGGGACGAACATATGAGACCCTGAATCAAGCAAACAAACAATAAACGATCACTTTCATTGTGGTGTCGTGCGTCTGGTCAAGGGCTCCGCGCAATGAACTGCAGCAACTCATCATTGCGTTCGAACTCGATCATGTCATGCTCGGCCAGGGTGATCCATGCTTCGATCCCATCCCCACATTTAGTTCCCATCAAAATGACCACATTTTTCATGGGAACACTGGTGGTGCACACCCAAGCAGGCCTTCCCCAGCCAAAATCTGCCTCGTAGAACGGGAACCTCGCCCAGCTGCTGAACCTGTAGAGCTCAATCTCTCCCGCAAACGCCGCCGCCAGCCTCCGTGCTGCCGCGAGGTTCTCGCAGGCCTTGGCCAATCCATTCCCGCCTCAAAGCGCACTAAAATATTCACTGTCAATTGCCCTTATTGATTTCCTGATAATTCCTGCAAAGTCCTGCAATTCAGCTTCCTTGTTTGGTTCCATGAGTGGTGCCACAACGGACTGCCACAGATTGCTCAAGGCATTCTCAGGCAATGGTTGGGGCCTTATCCTGCTTCTGATGTTGACCACATGTGTCACTGCTGATGATGGGGGATACTTCTTGGTCCAGTCTGGCCTTTTCCTCGCAGCCTCCTCGGCAGATTTCTAGATGAAGGCAGTCACGGCCTCAATGCGTGTAGGGGCAGTACTGCCAAACCTGGCCCTGAGACGGCCCCAGCTCTCGCCATCAAAACGAAACATCTTGGTCAAAAACTTCTCTCTGCTGATGACCCCAGATGGCATTTGGAAGTTTATGTCCTTTGGTGGGAATATCTCAGATGCTTTCAAGAAGGGAGTCTTGAGGTTGGCTTCGCCGTCAACACCATTTAGGGCAATTTCAGACCATGCAGCGAGGAAAGCGGAGACTGATGCACCGTCGGCACTTTTGTGAGAGATACAAATGCCAATCGCGATACCGCCACAGTTGAAGAAAGTAAATTGGACCCCTACAATGACTTGTTCCTCAATGTTGGAAATGACTTTGTATGGAGAGAATGGAAGGAATTTCTGCAGCTGATTGATGTCAGGGTTTGACAGGACTTCAGACAACTCGAAGTGAGCTTTCGCCTCCAAATAAAGCACGCCATCATCGCTGCAATCGATGGCAGCATTGCCTTTCACCCTTCCACCTAGAGGGTAGAAGAGGGAAAGTGCCTGCGAGAGCGAAGTTTTGAAGTTTCCTGTCACCGAGGCAGAGTCCAGAGCTGCCTTGTCGTCGGGAGCTGAGTAGAACAGGATGGCTGGAACGTAAAACGGAGGGGCCAACTGGTCAAGGAGGCAGAACTTGAACCCCCTGTGGTGAGATGGAGTTGAAGAGGAAGGCTTGATGCTTTCTGCGGAGACAGTCTCAACTTTCATGGCCATGTTTTGTTGGAAATTGAGAGATTTGAAAGTTTGTCCTTTTAAGTTTCGTTCTGGAGAAGATGTGTTTCCTTTGTGCTTTTGAATCGCAAGATTTTGTAGTTTATATAGATGAAAGAGAGGAGAAAATTGTAATTTTTTTCCCTTACCAAAAAAAAAAAAAAAAATTGTAATTTTTTGGGTCATAGGCTCATCAATGATGGCTAAACAAGAAGTCAATGCTGATCTCTGGCGGTAGCTCACTTTTTGAAGGATTAAGCAGATACCACGTAACACTAACACCCAATGTGAAGAATCTATCAAGTTTCTGTATTTGATATAATGCCTTCATATATAATATAATTATAAACTTAATCCCCAGCCAAAACGAAGGACAAATTTAACCTCACAATGCTTCAAATACATTGGATCATATTCTTTTTATTGGAGCTAAGCACCATATGTATTTTATCTTTTTGATGTTACGACGATATGATAATTGTGGTAAGCTATTAATACCAAATTCTACATTTCCAATCTATCAAGAGAAAGGCCGTCCATGCCGGGATTAGTGAATTTACAGAGAATTGTTGGCTTGTAGCTTGATCATCACTAAGTGTGTTGAATAGGGTTGAACATGAATCCTCATACTATTTGAGATATCTAGTAGGCAATATAATTTGGGTATTAGGATCTCTAGGTAAATTTATTATATATACTCTATAAAAAATAATGACACATTAATCACCACTTATGTCATGATCGAAAGAACCTCAATTTATTTTCACTTAATTTGGACTATTCGCACCTATTTAATTTGTCTCAAACATTTGGAGCATTTTGTCATTCTAGCGTCATTACATGAGCAAAAAAGGGACCAAGCCTAGGATCTCCGAATCCGAGGGAAAAGAATTCATGGTAGATAATAACAAGAAGTCGAATTAATTTAATGAGGAAAACAAGTGGAAATATTACTTTGACACCAAGACTGTCTATTAGAGGACAAATTATAATAGTTCAGTCTGATTCGTGGAATGTCTAGTAGAGGACAAATTAGTTGAACGTCCACGGTGGTCGCGGATACTCAAGTAAATAAGTGTTGGGCTTCACCATCTGTTGGGTTTTGGCTCATACTGAGCCTAGAATATATTAATTGCAATTTTAGTTAAATTCTAAGGAACAATTAATGAGAAATTAAATTGTGGTCAGTAAGGTTTGGAAGAGCTTATGCAAAGCGCAAGTGCCACCTTGCTAAAGGGTAATCTGCACCTGCTTAACAATCCATTAAATTCTTAGGTTGCGTTTGGTCGTCCGGATTTCTAAACAGGATAAAACTGGATAGGATAGGATAAGAAATCCATGGATTTCTTCATATTCCATCAACTATTTGATGAACTACGGATTTAAAGTCGGATATTCTCATATCCTATCAAATCTACTGTTTGGTGAACTACGGAGAAGAAAAAGATCAAAGACAATGGAAGATTGAATGGCCACGAGGAAAGATCAAAGAGACGAGGCACAAACATGATTATTTTTTCTCGTAAAAAACCTTGCTATCCTTCAATGAACCAGACAGACCAAGAAGGACAACCTGGAAAAATCACAAAGAAGAAGTGACCCATTAAACATAACACCCCCAGAAATGCAAATATTTCTTTGTCTCGATCAGAAACAATTAGACCCAACAAAGGCACCGATCAAATAAGCTCTTATCTGAGAAGGCTATGATCGCAAGGATGGCAGACCCTGAGGACATAGAAGAGAAAACCAGGACACCCCTCGAGAGTAGAGAAGCTAACCAGATGTCACAACAAACAGTATAGCAACTTTCCTTCCAAGTCAAAAAGCAACAAGAGACCAGGATGAATGAAACAAACTCGCCGAGAGAGAGAGAGAGAGAGAGAGAGAGAGAGAGAGAGAGAGAGGAAATTTGAAGGGAAAAAGAAGGCAAAAAATGTACCCTGACAAGGAGAAAGCAAGCAGAGGCAAACGAGGAGTAGTAAAGGAACAAAGAGCTTGAGTGGCGAGGGTGCTGCGGTTGCTCCAACCAAAGCCATTGCAAAAGTAGACGAAAGCACAAAGAAAAGCAGAGGCTCGCACTAACTCCCCAATGCAGCTTAGCGAGGAGCTTGCTTCCTTCAAGCGCAATGTGGCTCGCTTTGGTTGGCCTTGTTCCCTGTGCTCCTTTGAACGAGTATATATGTACCCACTAATCGAGCATCCCACTTTGATTGCGCCTCGGTGGCCGGGGTGCAATCGAAGCGGGGAAAACATCGCGGTGGGGGAAATCAATCGAGAGGGCGACCGGCGGGCGATCGCCGGCAGACGGGGGGGTCTTACCTTGGCAGAGGAAGAAGGCTTTCATAAAATTTCGATGAGGATCGGAGAGCTATTGAGGAGAAGGCTTCAACATCGATACTTTGGAAATAGAGAGTCGTCTATGGATGAACGATGGAGAAAAAAAAAGCGTAGGGTTTTATGTTTTGGATAGAAAAAATCCTATCTGACCTTATCCCACCTCCCCCCTCGGATTGTTTTATCCGGTCTATATCCCATCTATATCCGACCTTATCCTATCCTAGATAGCTACCAAACACGGGATAGGATAAAACATATCCTATCCTGATTTTTATCCGGTCGACCAAACGCAACCTTATGGTTCATCTCGAAAGGTTGCCACAGCTTGGCGACTAAGTCGTTTGTTCGTGATGTTTATTTTCAACGCTTTAATTATTTTCCTTCCTTTTATCAACCCGTGCCTCGGAGTCTTTGAATTTGCCCAAATGGATCCATTTTGCAAAGCCATTTTCCAGAAACTAAACACATTGGTCCTCATGAGACGTAGGCCCATTTTTCAAAATAAAATTGTATTGGACCTTGATATGTCATTAGGCCTATTCTTCCAAAGGTAATTTTCCATCCAATAAGACCTAAGGCCCACTTTTCCAAAATATAAATCAAGATTGCTTTCGGCTCATCCATAAGTTGTGAAGCTCGTTCTTTGAAAGTCCATTAAGCCTGCTCACGCAAAACCCTTAAGATTGCATTGTACCTCTATGCATCTCTTTTGATTTTAAGATCCATTTTTCGAACAAAAATTTGAAGATAGCGTTTGCGTTTGCTCAAGACAAATAAAGCATGCTTTTGCAGGCTTTTATTTATAGAGTGGGACTTCAAGTCCAGCTAATAGCATTAAGCTTTTATAAACACCCATTTCCATAATCTTTTTCAAAATTACATGGGACCTTTACATCCTTCACGGTAGTTGAGCCCCAAACTCATTCCATCTAAATACACTTGGGCAATCGAACGATTTAGCATGATTATCAAACCTTTTGTGATGACATTTCATATACTGAAACTTTTGCAAAGGGAGAATCGAAGTTCTAGATCTTTGAGGTGTGCTAAAAGAGTGATATATGTATGGAAATGATGTAACAATGATTTTAGAGGCAAGCGAATATCTGTTGCCCCGATTTAAGCAAAACTCCTCTTGCATTCTACACCCTTTATGTTGAATTTCAAGAATTCTACAATTATAGAATCCTGTAGATGTGCTAGGGCGCAAATATGATGATCAATACCTAAGACACATGGAGGATTAGATCACCTCCTTCCCACCATGAATTCGTATTTAGACGTTGCATTGTCCAGCGTCGCAACCTTTGGGTTGAAAGAAAATGGAAGTAATTGCTCCAGATTTGATCGTACTAAAATAAATCCCGATGAATCTCTTTTTGCTCTTTTCCTATAGAACCTTTTCCAATTCTGCAACACAACACATGCTTGATAAATGCTGCATGGGGCTCCAAGATGTGGTTTGACAAGATAGGATTGAGAATAAGCTTTCGAGAAGAAAAATGTAGTATCCGTTCCAACTCCACATGATTCATACTGAACCTAGCATATGTCATTTTCCTTTATGCAAAATACGTAAATAAAACAGTATTGCATCAAGGGGAACTAAATCACGGCCGAAGGCATCCTTGAAGAAAAATTGTATTACTTATTCTAATTTAAGCTTGATTTGTTCCGAAAATGACTCGTACCTTTTTTTTTTCTTTTACAAAATTTACAAAAGTAGGGAAATTAATGAGGGGCAGAACTAGATGGACAAAAGGATTACAAAGGAGAAACAATCTAGTTGGGAGTGACGCCATCTTTGAAGAGAAAAGGAGAATGTTCCTTCTTAATATTAACACTTATTTATTTCGTGTTTACACAAATAACAAAGTGAGGCAAGAATGCAATTGATGATAAGATACAAAGGAACAAAAACAAAGGGGATTATCCTTTTTTTTTTTTTTTTTAAGGTGTACTTTGCTCCTAAACGTGATTCAATTTGTATGGAAAATGACAAATTATTTCCTTATGTGTACGTAACAGAGGAGAAGTCAAGTCAGGGCACGAGATTGCAAAACAGGATATAATGGAGCAAAGGATATTGAAATTATCTGATTTTGAGGAAAAAAAAAAAAAAGGTATATCTTATTCTTAAAAATAATTGAATAGATTATTCAAAATAACACTCTGTTTTCTTCTTTACAGATGACAAAAATAGGGCATGATAGAGCACATCATAAAGTGTGCGAAGGACTGCACAGTATTTGTCCCAAATTCCCGACAACAATTTTTACTTTTGCTAATTTTGTCTTTCCCTTGCAGGACCATGGAATTATAGGGACACCAAAGGGGAGAGGTTTCTGCTTTAAAATAAAAATCAAAAAATTGTTTGCAACAAAGCTTTCCGTAATGAACCGCCAAACTTTTCCCAAAGAGCATCTATTTGTGACGGCTTGCCAATCAGCATTTTCACTTTATTTGTGCGACTTCAATCAATTGAGAGGAAATGCTAACAGTGCCAAATGAAAGTGTCAAGATGAAGAAAGGCAACGCTCATTCCACATAATCCCTTAATATATACTTCAGGGGAGTTACAAGAAATTCCTAGACGTTTAAGGTAAAAGCTTTCCGCAAGAGGTTGCGGACCAAGAGGATGTTGGCCATTTCATTTCATTATCCCTACATACTACAAGTGACTTGTTGAAGCCGATCAAGCTCAAATTATTGAAGGAACTTTTCAGTATAATCCTATCAAGAATGAGCCCACTTCAAAACGAAATGGAGGTTAGGGTGGATCATATGAGGAAGGTGAGTGGCATTATCTTATTTACACTTGAATTAATCTTTGAGTGATAGGCGATTTCAACGAGAGTGTTTTTTTTTGGACAAAAAACGACTGCTCTTGATTTACTTAGCCAAGTTTGGAGGAAATACATCAAAAGCATCAGCGCATAACAAATCAAATAGAACGGGCGGGGGATTAGCTAACCAATTAGATCTACGAGCCTATGCAATCCAATCAGCTGGTCTATTAGAGTCCTTGCTACAATGGGCTAGAGAAAGGCCCGGAAACTCCTTTAGTTTTGTCTTGGCCCAATCCATGATGGTCTTCACTTCCCAACTGATATCCGTCGAAGACTTGATCCCTTGCATGAGCTAGAGGCAGTCAGAGTGTACTTGCAAAATGAGATGAGTTCAGTCTGAGAAGAACTCTAGGGTTTCGAGAAGGGCAAGGGCTTCCGCCTGTTCCGCCAAGGAAGCTGCCACTTGTTTGGTGAAGCCATCGATGAGACGGCCCCTGAAGTCTCGGCAAATACAGGCAATAGCTCCCCTATTTTCGTCCGCTCCCCTGCTCTCCCCGGATTCTGATTCAGCTGCGTCGTTTAGAGCAAAGGAAGCATCAATGTTGATTTTTAGCGAATCTGAAGTCGGGGGTTGCCATCTTTGAGGTTGGGTCGCTCTGTCCTGCTCTCCTTTTAATTTTCGGTTCCATGTGATGTAGTTTTCATGCAAAGCGACGGCCTTGAATAGTGTTTGTTGCGGGTGCAAGGGCGTTGGCCGAATATAAGTTGATTTCGGCCCTTCCAGATGCTCCAGAGGGTAGCGGCGGTTTGGTCGAACGTTATGGCGCTTCTTGGGTTTGCTTTTACCGTATACGGCCACTCATCAAGCCGTGTTAACCCTATTCTTGAAATTTTGATTTGCAGGGGAGCTGTTTTCCATATCTAAGCTATCCAAGAGCAGAGCAATAGAGTGTGTTCAATGGTTTCGGCTTCCTGTTTGCATATAGGGCATAGCGGGTCAGGTACTATTTTCCTCTTATGCAAGTTGTCCATTGTGGGTAGAGCATTTTGACATGCATTCCATAGGAATAGTTTAACTTTGGGTAGAGTTTCAGAGTGCCGATCTATTTCCATAGTTCTGGTTTTGTTTGATGAGATGAAGTTGCTGTTATATGTGTGCTGGTTAAACTTTCTTAGTGGTGAAGTAGTCGCTTTTTCGTATATGACCCTGATTTGTTTTTCATCCAAACCAACTTGTCTTCTTCAGTAGGCATTCCGATAGGTATTGCAAGTATTTCCTTTACTCTTTGGTCATCAAACAATGACTTTACCATTAATACGTTCCATTTTCCAGTCCCTTGGTCAATTAAATCAGCCACCTGACCTGGTTCACCACTTGTTGCTGGGCCGCCAATAGGTCCGCTCTTCAACCATTTATCCTCTCTAATCGAAATTTCTTTTCCATTCCCAACTGAGTACATAATATGCGGAGATATAGTCTCTTCCCAGTAGAATACTCAGCCATCCTCATGAAGGTCTTGATCCTTTTTCAGCTTTCCAAAACTCGCACTGTGGATAATACAGACCCTTCATAACTCGGCTTAAGAGGGACTGAGGGTGCTGTGAAATGTGCCGAGGGTGCTGTGAAATGCACCAAGCTTGCTTTCCTAGCATCGCCTTATTAAAAGCAATTAAATCTTTAAAGCCAAGACCCCCCTCATCCTTCCTAAGTTTCAGATTTTCCCATTTTTTCCAATGTATCCGAGCAATTTTATTACTATTTCTCCACCAGAAATTAGCAACTTTCATCTCAATAGCTTTGCAAATCGAAACAAGGATTTTGAAGATGGACATGGCATATTGAGGAATGGCTTGTATCACTGATTTAATCAATATTTTCTTCCCCGCTTTTGATAACAAGCTCTCTTTCCAACTTTCCAACTTCATGTTAACTCTAGCAAGAATCTAGGCAAACATATCATTCTTTGAAGCCCCCCAATCCAAAGGAATTCCTAAGTACTTCCTAGTTTTCTCAATTTCTGGAACTCTTAATTCTAAAGCCATGTTCCTCCTCAAGTTGTTTGGACAGCATTTGCTAAAATATATTCCCGATTTATTAAGGTTAATAGCCCGACTCGATGCAAAACAAGTATTGGTGTAGGATGGCCGCTAGATTTTGACATTCCAATATTGTTCCATTAAGAAAGAAAATGGAGTCATCCGCAAATAGCAAATGTGATAGAGTAGGGCGGCTACTATTCAACTTAATTCCTGGAAGTGTGCCATCAGCTATTGCTTGTTTCATCATGTTAGATAGAACATTGGCCACTAGAATAAAAAGATAGGGGGATAATGGATCACCTTGTCGAATCCCACATGTGGGCTTGAAAAAATGTAGAGGTTCCCCATTAAAGTTGACGCTGAATGAGACCGTTGAAACATACTGCATCACCCATTGAACCCACTGATCACAGAATCCCATCTTAATTAAGCATGCTCTAAGGAAATCCCATTCGATTTGATCATACGCCTTCTGCATATCAAGCTTTAGAACAGCTTGGAACTTCCTTTTCCTCCCCCGAGTTTGCAATCTGTGAAGAACTTCCTATACAATCAAAATGTTATCTTGTATTTGCCTTCCCCCCACAAAAGCACTTTGTTCTTCAGCAATAAGATTTGGTAGCAAAGGTTTGAGTCTGTCGGTCATCACTTTGGAAATTATTTTATAGATGAAATTACATAGGATAATTGGGCGATATTGTTCGAGCTTTTCTGGGTTTGGGATTTTAGGAACAAGGGTTATATGTGTTCTATTCATATCAAGATTTAGGTATCCAGTAGTGAAAAAATACGGAGTTTCCTTGAAAATATCAAGACATATATCCGACCAATGGCGTCAGAAGAAAAGTCCGTGAAGCCCACCTGGTCCTGGGGCTTTAGTTCCTCCTAATTGTTGCATAGCAGTAGTTATCTCATCCAAAGTGATTTCATCCACTGAGGTCGGGATATGTTGTAGCATAGGCTGGAAATCGCGAGACCCCGTTGACTTGTATAACTTTTTAAAGTATTTCTCCATCATTTCCTTCAAATGCTGGTCCTCTCTTACCCAAACATCTTCTTCGTTCTTCAACAAAGAGATTCTATTTCTGGTCCTTCTCTGAATAGCTGTGGCATGGAAAAACCTATGTTTCTATCACCCCATTTTAACCAGCTAATTCTCAACTGCATTCCCCAATACATCTCCTCTTGCCGCCATAATTGTTCTATTTCTTGGTTATCTTCTTAGCTGCCTCACTCTCTTGAGAGACCCCCGTGCTATTCATCAAACCTTGTAGTTCATTTTTCAAACATTCAATCCTCATTTTAGCATTAGAGAGTGAGGCAGCTAAGAAGTAGGGAAATTAATGAGGGGCAAAACTAGATGGACAACAGGATTACAAAGGAGAAACAATCTAGTTGGGAGTGACGCCATCTTTGAAGAGAAAAGGAGAATGTTCCTTCTTAATATTAACACTTATTGATTTCGTGTTTACACAAATAACAAAGTGAGGCAAGAATGTATGCCACAATTTGCAGTTTCTCCACCACATTTAGTCGTTGATGATAGTGCTAGTATGAACACCTAGAGAGGGGGTGAATAGGTATAAAACTAACTTTATAAAACTCAGTAACTTAATTCAACTTATATAACAACGGAAGACTTTAAGATGTAGAATATCTGCAATAATATAAGACTACGTATTAAGTAAAGAGAAAAGGGAAAGAGAATTTAAACACGGAGGTTTATAGTGGTTCGGCTTAGACCAAGCCTACTTCCACTTTCCCGCACTGATAGCCCACCGGCTGGATTTCACTATGAATCAAAAGAGTTGTTACAATCACACGTCCTTGATTCCACAGTATAGAGACTTTGCTACACTTTCTCAAGGTCTCTCAGGAATCTAATCTCTATTTTGACTACAAGTTTTCGCTCAACAAACGAATCAGAAAAGAACTGTAAGCTTCAGACTTTGGAATTTTTCTATCTCGCATTCTCCTTATATACTCCTCCATGCCTTCATAACCATTGGCACATTCCAAAGGAGTTCTTCCAATCTAACCATTGGACAGAATCAATTTAGAGAGATCTCAGATCATTCAAGGAAAATGAAGATAGCCCACCAATCCTGCTCACCCATACAATCAGGATCTAGGTTTCCATAAGTAGAACCTTCCAAGTTTACTTTGCCAATCAACGAATCTGAATTACTCGATTTATTTCAAACATGAATAATAGATCTTTAGATGTTATCTCCAGCCGTGATATAATCTTCAACCAAACAGATCAAATCTTTAAAGATGACCTGTATCTGAATAAGATTTCTCCGTCGATCTAGAGACTGTCAATGAAAGCGGACTTTAAATCTTAAGTTTGACGGTTTTTAGACTTTCATGGAAGGAAATGTTTTGTCAACTTCAAAACAGATAAGGAAGTTTTCTCCAACAATCTCCCCCTTTTTGATGGTGACAAAACTTTCCCGCAAATTTGAACACTTGAACATTTTGACCTGCAAAACAACACTTAAGCAAACCAAGATTTCTTGTAGATGAAAATTAGAGATTACGATAGAGATAGTAGCAATTCTGCAACCACATAAAACATGTTAGTCTCCTATAAACACAACTATCTTTAATATAATCAATAATAGCTTAGCTTAAGTTGCAAGCATCATCACCAGTCCAAACCATACCAATCAAAACCACATCAAACAAAAGTAAAAATAAAGTCAATGAAATCTGCATAAAACCTTTGCCCCTTTTTGTCAATAGTAAAAAGTGGAGAATAAACGAAGGAGATGGATGTAAAAGGGGTTAAAATCAAGGCTGTTTGGGCAGGCGAACAAGCGTGAATTCTCCCATAGCCTATCGAAACTCTGCTTCAGTATCGGAAAATCTTTACCTTGCAAAGACTGAACTTGAAGCTTCAGGGCGGTCAACTGTTCATGCAACGATAGTGAAGTGGCCTTAAAAGCATTCTTGAGATCCTGCATCTCAAACCCCATGGCATATTGCTGCTTTCTGACGTCCAAAAGAACTTCCAGCAATCTTGAATAGTCTACTGTCTAAGTAGATGCATCACTAGGACCAGCTGAGTCAAGGACTGGGAATTTGAGAATCGATGGAGCTTCAGCAGATTGTTCATCATGAATGTCTTCTGGATTGTGCGAGGCATACACATCTTCAGGGTCTGCTACAGAACGACTCACATCACTAACAGGCAAAGATGAATAAATACCTTTTGGATCAACAGCTCCCCTTGTTTTGATGCTCTCAAGTGGAGTAGGTGAAGTTTCCTTATCTGCAGAGGCACTAGACAGAGAGATAGCCAAAGTTGGCTCGAAAGAGTCCTCTTGACCCTGATCTTGTTCTCCTTCTCTCTCTCCTTCCTCTTCCTCTTCTGCTTCTCTTCTTCCTTCATCTTCTTCTCTTCCTTCCTCTTCTTCTTCTTCTTTTTCTTCTTCCTCTTCTCTTTCCTCTTCTCTTCTTTCTTCCTCTGCCCTCCTCTGTTCTTCTTCCTTCTGTGTGACTTCTCTCTCTCTTTCCTCTTCTTCTGGCTCTTCCCTTGTCTCACGAAAGCTGACAAAACTCTTTAAGTTTCTCAAAGTTGCTATTGTCAGTTCATCCTCATCTTCTTCATCTTGCAAGATGAGAGTTCTTTTCTTTTTCTTCATAGGAGCAACCATGGGCTCCTTGCCTTTTCTCTTCATAGCAGCAGAGTCTTGTTTCACTTTTGTAGGAGACTTCTTTTTCACATTCTCCAGCACTTTGTTCAATTCTTTCAGCCTCATCTTTGTCACTATTTTAAACCCTATCACCATAGGAGAGATGGTTGATAAGCATAATGGTGCAGAGATGTGAATTTTGAAGTGCCGAAAGAGCCTTGAGATAAGAGCAGAGTAAGGGAGTTGTCCCTTATCTTTTTCAACAGTGCAGTACATATGAAACAGAATGGTGTGAGGCAAAGAGAATTTATGGCCAGAGTTGATGGCACGCATCAACTTAGTTTCCGATCAAGAAACATATGTCTTGGATGTTGATTTAGGATGAATACAGTTTATCACAATCTTGTGTAGCAAAATGTTAGAGGAATTCATCCTTGAGTAAGAAATCTTGCCATCAATATCCCTATCTCTCACCAATGACAGAATAGCATGAGCAATGGACACATTAATTGGTTGGAAACTCGATCTTTCCACCCCAATTATGTCGGCCAGTGTGTCTGTATCCACCAAAAATTCTTTGTCCTTCATAGTGAAAATGAAACTATTCACATCCAAGAAAGAAAGGTTCGAATAAAAATATGCGGTGAGTTCTGGAAAAGCAGCAGTGGATTCAGAACAGAACCATTCCAGTTGTAGTAGAGCAAACTTCTCGTGGAGATTGACCTTTATAGAATCAAGAAAATCAAAATCAACAGTTCTAAGGTTCATTACCCCTCTCTTCAGAAGTTTTGTATAAACCTTCTTGTGCCCTTTCGATCTAAACAGATTAGAGCCATCAGTAACATGTGTAGCCACACCCGATTTAGGCTGAAAATTAGCAAACAACCGTTCATCGTCATCCTGAGGTTGATTTGCAGAGCTATAAAATAGGTCACTTGGTATGTTCTCAAATGTTTTGTCAACCGTTCCTTTCTTTATGACTCCTAATCTTTCCAAATCCCTCAAAAACATGGTTTCATTCTTGAATCCTCTATCTTTTAAGAATTCATCGATTAAGAACATTGGCGTACCTCCTGTCTTCAGATTAGAGTAGAGCTTATAGGCAACATTAGGAGTTAGAGTTCTTACAGGCTCAGTATCCTCTATAACCTCATCTTCAAGTTAAGTCGATGGAGAAGGTTGACGCTGCTGAGAAGGTTGTTGCTGACTCGGACGTAGTGGTGGAGAAGAATCTTCTTCCTCAGTTAAGTCAAAATGGGTAGGACCCTCAGGCATAGATCATGGTCCCTTGCCTGCAATTCTTGAAGACTTTCTCAAAGACATTGTCGCTTCAAGGGAGGAATTCACCACTTGCTTGAAAAAGGAGAGGACTTTTTAATAGATCGAGGGTGAAAGTGAAAACAAATAGGAATTTTGAATTCTAGGGTTTCAGTGAAAATGAATAAGACGAGTCTCGGCAGTATATAAAGCGAGTAAAGTAAGGTAAACGAAGCGTCGCAAAAGGAAAATAAAAATACCTTTTTGAAAATGATAACTTCCCTTTTTGAAAATAATTGTCTTTTCAAAAATTGATAACGCCTTTTGAAAAATAAAGAAAACTTAGAAAGGTAACCCCAATCAATTAGCGATTAATAGACAACCGTACCTTTTCAAATTTAGAAATACCTTACCATTGTAACTTTTGGATTTCTAAGTCTGAACTCATTCAGACTTTACCTTTTGAGTCTTGTGCACATCCAGACTCTACTGGGTAAGAGA
The DNA here is from genome assembly GCA_014182515.1 of Eucalyptus microcorys. Lineage (NCBI taxonomy): Eukaryota > Viridiplantae > Streptophyta > Magnoliopsida > Myrtales > Myrtaceae > Eucalyptus > Eucalyptus microcorys. The sequence goes on from CM024564.1 coordinate 23,956,196, forward strand.
TATAATATTCAGTTTGGTGCGAATAGACTCAAATAGATTTTTCTCCAGTAGCTTTGTAAATATATCCGCCAATTGATTCTTTGAGTCAATAAATTGAATCATGACTTCTCCATTTTGAACATGATCTCTAATAAAATGATGTCGAATCTCAATATGCTTTGCTCTTGAATGAAGAATTGGATTCTTGGTGAAATTGATGGCGTTGGTGTTATCACATCTAATCTCAGTGCATGAATATTTGATTCCAAAGTCTCTTAGTTGTTGTTTTATCCATAAGATTTGAGAACAACAACTTCCAAGAGCCACATATTCTACTTCTGCTATTGAAAGAGCTACTGTATTCTGCCTTCTTAAAAACCAAGATACTGTCCTATTACCAAGCAATTGACAAGTACCGGAAGTGCTTTTTCTTTCAACTCAGTAACCTACTAGATCTGCGTCTGAATATCCCAAGAGAGTAAAGTCTCCCTCTTTGGGATACCATAGACCTATCTTCGAGGTTGTTGCTACATATTTGATGATGCGTTTTGCAGCACTTAAATGAGATTCTTTTGGATCTAATTGAAGTCTGACACAAATGCAAACACTAAATAAAATGTCAGGTCTAGAGCAGTAAGATAAAGTAGTGAACCAATAATAGTCCTATAAAGTTTCTGATCAACTTTCTTTCCTCCTTCATCTTTATCCAATTTTGAAGAACTAGACATTGGTATTTCAATCTTTTTGCAATTTTCTAATCTTAACTTTTTAACAAGTTCTTTTGCATATTTTTCTTGATGAATAAAAATCCCTTCTTTCAATTGCTTTACTTGAAGTCCAAGAAAGACAGACAATTCACCCATCATGCTCATCTTGAATTCTTCCTGCATAGACTTAGAAAATTTCTTACATAGATTTTCGTTAGATGAACCAAATATTATATCATCAATATAAATTTGAACGAGTAAAAAGTTTTTACCTTCCTTTTTAATAAACAAAGTAGTATCCACTTTACCTTTGACAAAACCACTTAGGATTAAAACTTACTTAACCTGTCATACCAAGCTCGAGGTGCTTGCTTTAATCCATATAAAGCTTTCTTAAGTCTGAATACAGAGTCTGGTTTCCTTGGATCTTCAAAGCCAGGAGGTTGTTCCACATAGACTTCCTCTTGAATAAATCCATTTAAGAATGCACTTTTGACGTCCATTTAGAATAACCTGAAATTCTTATAACAAGCAAAAGCAACTAATAATCTAATTGCCTCTAATCTTGCTACTCGTGCGTAAGTCTCATCATAGTCTATTCCTTCTTCTTGCGTATATCCTTTGGCTACGAGTCTTGCCTTGTTCCTTACAACTTTTCCTTTTTTGTCCATCTTGTTCCTGAAAACCCATTTAGCTCCAATAACATATTTACCTTTTGGTTTAGGAGTTAGTTCCCAAACATCATTGACATTGAATTGTCTGAGCTCTTCTTGCATGGCTTCGATCCAACTTTCATCAGTCAAAGCTTCTTCTATGCTTTTGGGTTCTATTTCAGAAATAAGAGCTACAGCGCTAGACTCTTCATGCCTTTTGGATCTAGTACGAATTCCTTCATCAATGTTTACCAATGATGAGTTCTTTGAGATGACTGGACTTGTGCTTCCAGTTGCTGATTGGTCTGGCAGATTGCTGAACATCTTCTTCAGTTGATTCTTCGACATTTGATCGTTGTTGTTCTTCTGAAGTCTGAGGTGCTTCAGGGGAAGTAGACTTTGTAGAGTTTTGAGCAGATTCAGATTCTTTAGGTTGAGTCTGGATTGATTGATTTTGTATAAAGTCTTGAAATTTGACATTTATTGACTCTTCCACAGACTGAGTCTTCTTGTTGTATACTCCGTAAGCTTTGCTGGATGTTGAGTATCCAAGGAAGATTCCTTCATCTGATTTTTCTTCAAACTTACCAATTCGATCATTTGCATTTTTTAGGATAAAACATTTACAACCAAACACATGAAAATAAGAAACAATTGGCTTCTTTCCTTTGAACAACTCATAAGGAGTTTTCTCCAGAATAGGCCTTAAGAAAACTCTGTTAATAATATAACATGCTGTAGAAACTGCTTCAGCTCAAAAACGAGAAGAAACATTGCTTTCAATTAAAAGAGTTCTAGCCATTTCTTGCAACGATCTATTATTATTTTCCACAACTCCATTCTGTTCAGGAGTATATGGTGAGGAGAACATATGCTGAAAACTAGATTCATCACAAAATTTAGCAAAATCTTGATTTTCAAATTCACCTCCATGGTATGTCCGTATGCTTGAAATAACATACCCTTTTTCATTCTGAACCTTCTTGGCAAATTTGGTAAAATAAGAGAAGGTTTCAGACTTACTTGCCAAAAAGTAAACCCAAGTAAATCGTGAATAATCATCCACTATTACTAGGCAATATTTCTTTACACCAATGCTTTGAGTTCTAATTGGTCCAAAGAGATCCGTATGCAGGAGCTGCAGCACACGATTAGTGGAAAATTGATTTATCGGTTTGAAAGAATTTCTAACATGTTTTCCCAATACACATGGTGTACACAAGTCAGATTTTTGGTACTTCAAGTTGGGTAGACCACGAACAAGCTTCTTTGAAGAGATCTTGGCAATTTGTTTTATGTTGATATGGCCAAGCTTTCGATGCCAGAGATTTTCTTCATCTTGAATTGAAATTAGACATTGAGAACTTTCTGGATTGATATCCAAAAGATAGATATTTCCATGTCTTCTCCCAGTAAAAGATTGTGAAAGATCTTTACTAGTGTCCGAACATATCCCTTCTTGAAAATTGATCTTGAATCCAGTGTCGCATAATTGGCCGATGCTGAGTAAGTTGTAGTTGAGTCATTCCAATAAAGAGACGTTGTTGATTGTGAGACTTTCTATCTTTACAGTTCCACAACCAACAATTTTTCCCTTGCTGTTTCCGCCAAAGGAGAATTTTCCACCAATTACTTGCTTAAGTTTAATAAAACAATTTGAATCTCCAGTCATATGCCTTGAACAGCCACTATCCAAATACCATTTGACTTTTTCTTGATAGTGACCTGCAATTTGAAAAAGAAATTCAAGCTTTCTTTGGTACTCACACTTTCTTGGGTCCAGTGGAGTTAGTGCAATAAACGGTCTTTGCCCAATCCTTCTTAATAGGCCTCCAAACCATAGGACATTCTTTCTCAAAATGTTCTAAGTTGTTACACTTAGAATATCTAAGAGCACTTCGACCAACAGGTTTTACAAAGACTTTTTGAAAATGATTTCTATAGAAGGCTTTTGTGGGTCTTTGTTTGATTCTTTCTTTTACTTTTGGAAAATCAATTAAAGGAATAGTTTCAGATGTCATTCCCAAACCTGATTTATTAAAATAAGGTCTTTGTATTGAAAGAATCTTTTAGTTTCTCGATCCCATGGAAAACCTTTTTGAAATGTTTGAAATATCATTTTTCAAAAGTGTGTTTTCTTTTGAAAGAGATTCTGCATTTTCTCTTAAAATAATAAAACTTTTATCTAGATTTTCAAACTTTTCTTTTCATAAAATTTCCTGCTGCTTCAGTGTAGAATTCTCCATTTTTAGTTCGGAAATCCTCTTGAGAGAGGTTTTGAGACTAAGACATAATTCATTAATATATTTTGAGACTTTAATAGGAATTTGAAAATTACTTACCTCGATTTCACTTTCTGAATCTGAGTCGGTATTGATTTCTGAGTTTGAGTCTGATTCTGATTTTGCCATTAAAAAAATATTAGCATAATCATCATCACTCTCTTCGCATTCAATATCACTCCAAGTTTCTGCTTTGAGTGCATTTTTGTATTTCTCAGCTTTTCCTTTCTTTTTCTTCACCAAGGGACAGTTGGGTCTAATGTGTCCATTTTTCTTACATTCAAAGTAAATCACTTCTTTATTGGATTCATCATCCTCAGTTGATTTGTTTTGAAATCTTTAAGAGCTTTGTTTCTTCCAATTGAATCTTCTTCTCTTTTTGTTCAGTTTCCTGAACCTCTTTATCATGAGAGCAAGTTCTTCATCGTTTATGTCCTCTTCAAAATCTGTAACATTAGAATCATCGTTAGACTTTAAGACAATTGACTTTTTACCTTTGGGATCATCATTTTCATTGATTTTCTCCACTTCATAGGACTGAAGTGTTCCAACCAATTTGTCAACGGAGAGTGGCATGATTCTTTGTGTTCTCCTTATTGAAGTCTTTACGTGATTCCAGTCTTTGGAAAGTCCACGCGGCAATTTGTTGACCTTCATTGGTTCTAAAATTGGCTGTCCCTGATACTCTAGACCATTTACAATTTCTGTAAAATGACTAAACATCTCAGTGATGGATTCTACTAGTTTCATCTTGAAAGCTTCATACTGTCCGAGTAAAATGTTGATCCTTGTTTCTTTCACTCGATCAGTTCCTTCATAGGTAATATGCAACCTATCCCAAACTTCTTTGGCTGTTTCACAAGAAGATATTCTGTTATATTCGGCATAAGACAATGCAAAATATAATGAGTAAATTGCTTTAGCATCAAGAGCTTGTCTCTTGGATATCTCTTCTTGAGTCATGTCTCTAGCTTCTGCAACTTCTTTTTCCCTTTCTGACACCGATGTAGCTTTAGGAATAATTCATTTTTCTACCACATTCCATTCTAGAGGATCTTTTGATCTTAGGAATGCCTTCATCTTGTTTTTCCATATACTGTAATTCTTTCCATTGAAATAAGGCGGACTGGTGTTGCTTTGCCCTTCAACCAAACCTGGAGCCAACATACTAGCCATGGATCTTTAACTCTAAAGTAAAAACACTTCAATGAAATGAGTACACATGCTCTGATACCAATTGATAGTGCTAGTATGAACACCTAGAGGGGGGTGAATAGGTGTAAAACTAACTTTACAAAACTTAATAACTTAATTCAACTTATATAACAACGAAAGACTTTAAGATGTAGAATATCTCCAATAATATAAGACTACGAATTAAGTAAAGAGATAAGGGAAAGAGAATTTAAACACAGAGGTTTATAGTAGTTCGGCTTAAACCAAGCCTACGTCCACTCTTCCGCACTGACAGCCTACCGACTGGATTTCACTATGAATCAAAAGAGTTGTTACAATCACACGTCCTTGATTCCACAGTATAGAAACTTTGCTACACTTTCTCAAGGTCTCTCAAGAATCTAATCTCTCTTTTGAGTACAAGTTTTTGCTCAACAAACAAATCAGCAAAGAACTCTAAGCTTCAGACTTTGGAATTTTTCTATCTCGCACTCCTCAAATAGCTAGAGCATTCTCCTTATATACTCCTCCATGTCTTCATAACCATTGGCACCTTCCAAAAGAGTTCTTCCAATCTAACCGTTGGACAGAATCAATTTAGAGAGATCTCGGATCATTCAAGGAAAATGAAGATAGCCCACCAATCTTGCTCGCCCATACAATCAAGATCTAGATTTCCATAAGTAGAACCTCTCAAGTTTACTTCGCCAATCAACGGATCTAAATTACTCGATTTATTTCAAACACGAATAATAGATCTTTAGATGCTATTTCCAGCCGTAATATAATCTTCAACCAAACGGATCAAATCTTTAAAGATGACCTGTATCTAAATAAGATTTCTTCGTTGGTTTAGAGACTGTCAATGAGGGCATATTTTAAATCTTAAGTCTGACGGTCTTTAAACTTTGATGGAAGGAAACGTTTTGTCAACTTCAAAACAGATAAGGAAGTTTTCTCCAACAGTTGAGAGTTGGATTCTACCCAAGTTTCCTTGACTAGCAGTGCACATTCCTCATCCTCTGACCAGAAAGCTTCGTATTTGAATCTCTTTCCCTGCCGTTTCTTTTGTGGGTTAAGTGATAATATAATAGGGCTATGATCAGACCCTATAGCTTACATAGAGCTCTATCAAGACGCTTCTTGACCAAATGTTCTCCTTCTCTATTGTTTGTCCAGGTAAACACACATCCTTTACATTCCAAATCCATTAAAGAGCAGTGGTGCAGAAAGTCTTTGAAAGCTGTGAGTCAATAATTTTCTACTCTTTTTTTACCCACTTTTTCCCAGTTATATAAAATTTCATTAAAGTCCCCCAAGCAAAGCCAAGGTAGATGATAATGTAGACTTTCTCTATGAATAGCCTCCCATAACAGTACTCTCTCCTTAAATTCATTTGGAGCATGTAGAAATGTAATATGCATTCTCGTTTGGTTGCTTTAATTTGACATTGAGCATTAATAACATTAGCCGAGAAAGATTCAATAGATAATAGAACTCGATCATCCCAGAAAATGGCCAAACCCCCTGTTATTCCTTCTGGATTCACTAAGAAACTATTCTGAAATTTCAACCTCCTCCTTAAACATAGCACATTTTGCTCTTGATTTTTAGTTTTTATAATAAAGATAATACTGGGCCTTTCCTGAGTTACTAGGACTCTCAAAGCTTGAATTGTCAAGGGTGTGCCCAACCCTTGACAATTCCAACTTAACATCTTCATGAATAATTCGGTGGCTTATTAGGGCTAGCCACCAAAGCCTACTGATTTGACTTCTCTACCACTTTAATGGGGGTCTCCACCAGCTGTGTGTTTTCTAAGATTGGTGTTTTTGATGTTTAAGCACCATAAGGGCTGAATCTTTTCCCTTTTTTAGAGGAGAAGAGCTTGGTACTTTTGGATTTGTGCCTTATCAACCCCTTTTCACCTGCTGAGTTCTCTTGCATTTCCACTTCCGCTTCCTTTAGCTGTTCCTCATAGAGCACCATAACAGATTCTTCATCTAAGTAGCAACTTCCTCTCTTCTGGGAGCCTTTCTCTTCCATAAGTACTAGTGCTAGAGAAAGAAGAGATTGGCAGTTCTCCTTTTGAGTTGTTGGGTATTCTGCAATGTTCTGCTCACAAATAGAAAGAGTTTGTTTCTGATTTTGATCATGCAATTGTTTTTCTTTTTCAGAATCGGAGGGATAAGGGTCTCGAGCACACTCTCATCTTCTTCTTGTAGAATATCATGTTTTTCATAAAAGATTTTCCCGTATGGACTTAGTTCTGCGCTTCCGCTCTTAACTAATGTTCGAATCTTCTTGGTAAGTCCTCTGCAAGCCCTGAGTTCTCATAAGGTATTTCTTTGCAAAATGTGGCATAATGGCCAATTTTTCCACATGAATAACAATAGTGTGGAAGTCTCTCATATTTGAACTCTACCAACAGCCTCTTTCTATCCAGATTTGCAATAACTCCAGTCTTGAGAGGATTTTTCAAATTTAGCTTTACTTTTGCCTTGCCAATCTTGTAATTATTGTTCCATTTTACTTCTAGTTTCACCTCTATTACTTCTCCAAGTTTCGATGCAATATCCCTAACAACACCAGTTGTAACTCTCCCAAAGGCAAGGCCAAAGAAGTGCACCCAAAAGGCACAATGGTTAAATTCATAACTAATCTCAAGGGTGTCGGGATCACATTACTGTAGAACTAATAGATTACTGGAGAAAGACCATGGCTCAGAGTCTAAAACTCTCTGTTTTTCAGCTTCTAACTGAAAAGAGAAAGAGAAATAACCAGGCTCTATCAATGCATAGGTAAAATTTTTAGTCCTCCAAGCTCTTTTCTTAGTATTCACAATTCGGCTTAGAGAAAAATTTCCCAAACAGAGTTTTTCGACATTCTATCAGATTCTCTTTAGAAATATCACCTATAACATCGACCACATCTTCTTCGGACCATAGCTTACCTAAACTCTTGCAGAGGGCAGCCACCCTCCTTTATTCCTTGTACTAATCTGCCATCTATTGTTCTTTAGGAGCAAGGAGAAGCAGGAAAATGCAAGCTATGCCCTATAGAATTTGATTAATCTTCGCTCAAGCTGGTCTAAGTGTTTTGGAACCAGTTGATAAGGGAAACAGTCCAATATGGTTGAAGGGAACTCGAATCGGTGGTTGGGTGCAGAACAATTAACTGCACCAGGGGGATGGTGGTTCTGAGTTGCTCGAATGGGAAGGCAAGAGGCCATCACAATGGGAAGATAGGAGAGATGTTGGGTATTAGGATTTCTCCCACAGACGGAAGGAAGGAGAGGTAATGTGATTTAGGGTTTCTCTCTTGCACTAAAATCTGAATCGACGAATGTGGGGTGAAGGAAAGGGTAAGTGGTGGGTGGATTAGGGTTTGCCATCGAAGATGAAGCGAAGCCTACCCTGAAGGTAGAAGAATACTACCCAAATGGTAGAGAAAAATCTCCATTTTTGGAGAAGGACCCAAAAATGGAGAAAAAAAAAAATTAGTTTCTCTATTTCATACATTCACTGTGTACTACATAGCAAGTTGAGCTTGTTAATTCCATTTTCAACATAGTTGGTGATTATTCTCCACATTGAGGCAAGACAAGTGATATATGTCGCAATCAAAGCACATTTCAACCCCAGTTGAAATGTTTGAAGGCCCATGGAGGCACGAAGTCAGAGGCTCATGAATCCACAAAAGTGCTAAAAAAAGAAATAAGACAAGAAAATTGTTGATGAAAGTGTCAAGATGAGAAGTCCGAATTTTGAGAATAGTGCCTTATGGGAAACAAAAGGGTCACATAGCAAAGATGATTGCATGATCAAATTCAGATCACCCTAGGTTTCGTTTGTTTCGTGGAATATATGAAATTTTTGGGAACTATTTTTTAAGAAGTCATTTAAAAAAAAAAAATCAAATTTTCCATTATTTGGCTTAAATCTAAAAATGAATAGGAAAATATATTTTTTCTTATATTTTTTCCCTTAAGCATGTCATCAAATGCATAGTCGTTTCATCACGAAGGTTGAGCACCTTTGATCCTTTCTCGCTCAACATCTAGGACCTATTCTCGGAATTGTTGATTGCAAGATCGATTGCCCTATCACTACCATGGTCGGACGTCTCAAGGGAGGGTGTGCGAAGTAACTAGAGGGAGACGCTAGAGGCGATTAGGTTCTAGGTGGACCTACCATGGTTGAGGAAGGACGAGGTGAGAGTGGAAGTTGAGGAGGGGAGGGTGTTGAACATCAGCGGCAAACAAAAAAATTATCACATATTAAATTAGTACCAATTCAATTATAAACCTTTTAATTGGGTTAATTTAGTGTTAAAATTTTTCATATTAATACCAATTTAATTCATCCAACTAATTAAGCTAGAAATCACTAACATGGATGCTAGTTGTCATGTGGCACGACCTGCATTAACATGTACATTTTAATAATAGTTTGAATATTTTATAATTCCTTTGTTCTTTTCTTTTTCTACTATCTCTCTTTTTTTTTTTTTTTTTGTCCTTCATTTTGGCCAACGATGGCTAGCTCGCCTAGAGCTAGTGGGTCTATGAAGGGCTGTGAAGGGCCTAGGCAAGGGCTGCCTCACTGGGGTCCACGTTATCTATTTTCAGCCTAGATTGGTTGAATGAATTAAATTGGTACCAAAGTAAAAAGGTTTAGAATTAAATTAATCGAATCGAAATGTTGAGGAACTTTTTGATACTTTGTCATGGAGCAATTTCCTTAGACCAGTCTTGAATCAACTCCAAGAGAAGCTTGAATTTTGTGCTTGTCGTTGATGTTCTTTTGCTTGCGCCAGATAAATACCGACAATGTCTAGCTACTGCTATGTTATTAATAAATATGTTAAGGCAAACTCTTCTCATTTTTTCTAGGTAGATATTGTATAAGTAGATTGTCAAAGGTGGTCTAGTGACTTGTGATAGATACTAATCAAATATCTGTTCCCTCTATTGATTCTCCCACAGGATTGCCATCAAGTAGAGTCCTCTCGTGGGTGATACATTGACGCTCTGCCAGACAAAATATCAAGAGTTACGTCCTTAGTTCTTGGTCTGGCACAGCGGTTTTCAGCACGAACTAAGTGATGAATGAACTTGAAGCTTTACCTTTCCAATTTCTCTCCAAGCTGGTTATGAAACAAGACATCAGACAACAGATCGCCTGTGTGGACTTCGAGGGTAGCAACGCACTTCTAGAACTAGCTAGGCAATCCTGCATAATGTAAGATTGTCTCCAAGGCAGGAATGTAGGAAGAATGCACACCGCAATACATTTTCTCGTAAATATACAAATATAGTATACAACATGGACCGCCACAAAGTCTCAGTAATATCACAAATTGTTATTTGAAACTCGTCAGTGCACAACGTGATACTGGACGATGTGAGATCCAGATGAGTTTAATGGATGTAACATTAATCAATATTGACTGAGGTAGCTATCTCGCATCCACTCAATAAAAGAAATAAAATTTGAAGGCGTCTGACTGTAAGACTTTGGCTTCGTCTAATGAGGATGACTAGTTGAGGTTCATATGGTGTTTATAGATGCATTATAAATAATACTGACATACACTCCAAGGCAAGAATGAAACACTATTGCATGTGATTCATACTGCATGTGCTAAAAATCGACCAAAGGATAGAAAGAGCGAAATTGTAGTTATAGAAATTAATCCCTATACTCCACCTATGTGAGATCCTAGAGGTTACAAGTACCTCTTTAGTACCCTAAAGACTTTTAACTGTGTTTTGAAATCTCGATCTAGTGTCTTCTATTTTAGCATGTTTCCTCCATACATTAGGAACATGTTAGGAACACAGCTAGGTTGAGATGAAGAGATTCAATTGGGAAAGGAAGACTAATCTGTAATATTTTTGATACATGGATTCACTAGCTGGCTAGTCATGTCTTCCTTACATGGTCATGAGACACATGACATAATTGTGAACACGTGAAAGAGTTAAGCACGCTTTTCCAGGGAATTGAAATTGCTCAGACCAATGCAACGAGTTAGAATTAAGGTATAGCGAGATTATTTAAGGTGGCTTCTATATAACCTTAACCGGTGCATAGTAAACTTAATATAGGTGTACTTGCTAGTCCTGCGGCCAATATGCCCTTAAGAATTGATACGTAAAGACTATATATATATACTACACTGATATAGAAATTTTGTCAAGCTCATTATGTGCAAGTGGGAGGTGTTAAGTTTTAGACCAGGCTGCCCATAATGGGCTTGACACAAGCCCAACCCACTAGGCTTGAAGGTCCATGGAGTTGGAACATTTTTTTCGTCAAGAGAAGTAAATAATCCACTATGCACATGTATTGCAAGGTGCATGCAAGTTACAGATAAGTGCTTATGTGCTCGTGTGACGGTGAGCCCCAAAGAAGAGACTGAAAAATCTCTAGAAATTGTGATAGACAAATCAAGTGTTGTAAGATCAAGAGGCATATTTGGTCGTACATGCACGTGTTAGTCTAAACGCCGGATTACAGTATTGACCAATGCAAGTACACAAGTTTTATGAGGAGCAATCTCGACTCTTGAGACTTGAGATGCGATTCCACAAAAGCCTACGCCTTCCTTAGCTTTAAAGAAATAGCTTTTCTAATTTAGGTTATATAATTTTTCACAATAAATTGTTTGAAAAATCATAAGAGTTCATTTCCTAATAGATTATTTACTGGCTCAAATCAATTAACTTTAAAAGTTAGACAATCTACATAATCCATTTTTCTTTTGTTTTTGGTGTTCGACTTCATGATAACAATCTCGCTATAGAGAAACTTTTAAATGTTTCCAGAGATTACCATCCACTCAATTAATAACGGAGTACAAACATTATTAACTTCAGCAGAAGTATAAACCTAAGAACTTCTCTCTTGTTAAGTGGTAGCACATCAAGAATGATTGTGAGATTACTGTAGAACCAATTTAGGGTTCGGTTGTTTGAGCGAAAAATTTCCTGCAAATTAGTTCTTTAGATTTTTACACGTTTGGTTTTCTGAAAATGATTAGTTAATGAAAAAATATTTACAGTAAAAATATATGTTTGCTTAAAGTTGGGAAAATGAATTTTCTATCCCTAAAATGGAAAAATATTTTTCCGAAAGATAATTTCCCGAAAAGCATGTTCTTTCTCAATCAATACAAAAGTCAAGTGTGTTTGTTTCTCGATAATGGAGAATAAAAGTAAGTAATCAGAGGAAGAGATAATAGGGAAAATTCATGAGAGATTTGAAAGGACATACCATAAGGATTAGGGGAGAAGGATATAATTTGGGAAGAAAAGCAACGCCAGTACCAATATATTCTTAATCACCAGATCAGCGCAGCAAACCCTAAGCTAAACACAGTATCATTGACTTACCTACAAAGAAAACAACTGGCAAATAAAAAATAAACCAAATAGAATGGAGAATATCTTAATAACCTAGATAATATGAAATAACTAATTGGAAAGGAAAACATATATTAATAAGCTAATTGGGAGAATATTCTTCTACGTAATTACGGCAGTGTCCACTTCTTATTTTCCAATTTCTGGTGTAGAAGTGATTAAATTTCGAGAAAAAAAATTGAAAAGAAATTGATGGGCAGGAGTTGTAAAAGTGACAACAAGTAGGTAAACGGTACAATGTCTGAACCAGGGGTATTAGTTAGACATGTCGGTTCTAGACACTATGCAAAGCATTTGTCTAAATAGTAGAAAGCTAGCTTTTACTTGTAACAACCTCGACTTCAAGCCCTTTACATGGTAAAAAAGAAGTCCAAACTTGGTTTCACCGGTTAAGCTCAGTTGTGTCCACTTCCTCTGATCATGTCTTAGGCACGAACCCCCAACCAAATAAGATAGTCGATTGTGGTCAAATTTGATTAGTCCCTACCTGATGACAATGCCTTCAAAACTAAGATATTCCAAGTTAAATTTAACACCCTCGTCTTGTAGTTAATTAAGGAGCATCAACTGAGATGGACATATGGTACATTAGGGCTTAGCCTTGGAAGACAAGTATGAAACTTCAACTAGTCAAATTTTCTTAGAAAAATTAGTATGAACAAATGTGAACTAATGTGAACGCATTAAATGATGGGTGGAAAAGAGTGTCTTTATAGCCTAGGCCTAATCATACCCTAAATACCTAAGTGTGAAATGTGGACTATGGAGCCACTAGGAAAGGGCCACATACCCAAGAGGAAAAGAGAGAGAAGCCAAGTCAAGTTCAAACTTTGAACTCAACATAAGTTCACATTAATATCTCTTGAAATTTAGCCATCTAATAAGCAAGATGAAGTGTTCAAGCTAACCTAGGACCTAGTTCGAACCTTGGAGGATAAAGACGTCCAACAATTAATGCTTCTTGACCAAGTAGGATGCCACCTCTCTCCAATTAGATATGCTACCTTTGATTTTTGAAACTATCAAACCTCCACTATTTTCTAATTTTATAGAGCTTTTTTTGGTTCTAATTTGGAGAAGTTTCCTTAATGAAAGTTGTTCAAAACATCTTTATCTACACCATACTTAAATTTTATATTTTTATGAGATAAAATGGTTGGGACGAAGGCCCAATCAATTACCATATAGAACCTGCCCAGTATAGTGAAAATGGTAACCAAGTTGCTTGCTCGAATTTTCATAAAATCTTGCCTTGCGAGTTTGGACATGCATCCTTCATAAATTTTTTAAATGACATCCATATCTACAACATATTAAAATTTCAAAGGGTTTTGTGAAGATTTGGATTTCGAAATGAGTCTCTCTCTGACCGTTGAATCTGCTTGACGGATAAATTTTTAGGTTGTGTTCAATGAGTTTTTGTTCTTTCCACAGAATGAATTTGCTTGGGTTCCTTCATGAAAAATGTTTTCTAAGGTCTTTTCCATAACATATTAAAATTTTATAATTTTTCAAATTTGTTTGATAAAGTAATGGTACTAATTTTGAAAGTTGCTCAAAATTATTTTCGCCTTAGAATGGGAGAACCACACGCCCAACTTGGAAGAGAAAGGGGCTCCACACCCAACTTCAGGAGCAAGCTAATCTTGAAACTTCTTGGCTTGAAGATAATAATGCATTAAATACTTTTGGACCTTAGGGTGTTAAAGAGAAGAAACTTGGAGAGCAAGTTGGCTGATGTGAACACATCTAAGCCTAACGATTGCACGAAATATTGGCAATTAATAAGTGAGGTGAGTCACCTATTTAGGTGTCCCCTAGAATCTTAGGTGAGTCTTAGATTATGATGGCTCTAGATTGTAGTCTTGGTAAATAAGGTAAGGACCAACAAATTAGACAAAAACGAGTGCTAGACACCTGGCGTGCCAAAACTTGGTACGGAAGGACACTTAAGTGCCAAAAGTTAGGAAAGTGACACTAAGTGCCAAAATCGGAGCAAAATGGATCACTTAAGTGCCAACCCGACCAAAATCCGACCAAAATGCTGACGTAATGATTTTCCGACGAGGTAAATGCAAAATGACGACATTTTACATGCTGATGTGGCTAAAAAATGCAAAAGCAACGTCGTTTTGTCTCTAACGTGGTAAAAAATTAATGTAAAAATTAATTAAATTAAATTTAAAATTAAATTTGTTTAAAACATTTAAAAATAAAAAATTTAAAAAAAATGGGTGGGAGGGAGACGACTGAGGGCTGAGCCCTCGCGCCACCAGGAAGGGGCAGCGATAGAGGGAGGAGAGTCAGCTGGGGTCGTTAGCCCCCAGCCGACCGGCGGCTCGCCACTTCCCCATTGCTGCCGGGAAGGGCTGGCGACCAAGGGGGGGCTCGGCCGGGGGCTGGCGATAGCGAGGAGGCGGCGATGACGAGAGCTCAGCCCTCAACCGTCTCCCTCATCCCCTTTTTTTTTTTTTTAAATATTTGTTTTTTTAAATGTTTTAAATAAATTTAGTTTTAAATTTAATTTTATTAATTTTTATATTAAATTTTTACCACGTCAACACCAAAACGACATCGTTTTTGCATTATCTAGTCACGTCAACATACAAAACGACGCTGTTTTGCACTTACCTTGTTGGAAAATCACCACGTTAGCATTTTGACCAGATTTTGGCCAAATTGGCACTTAAGTGATCTATTTTACTCCGATTTTGGCACTTAAGTGTCACTTTCCTAACTTTTGACACTTAAGTATCCCTCCATGCCAAGTTTTAGCACTTGGGTTGTACTTTTACCAGAAGAAAACAATAGGCATTAAAGGGGCTTATGTGTCCCTTAGGCACCATAGGCAATAATAAGCCTAGAGTGAGGCTTGGAGAGCAAGCAAAAAGGTGGACCAATCACAAGCCAACACGAAAGGACATAGGTGCCAACTCAGGAAGATAGGTAGGCCAACTCATCATTTAGGCGTAATCATGAATTTGCATAAAAATCTAAGAGGAAGAGATTTATAAATAGGAGAAGACATCCTCATATTTTAAGACTTGGCATTTCTCTCCTTTCCTCTCCCTTCCTCTCCTTTCTTTCATGCCCTTCTCCTCCAAGCCACCCTAGACGCTGACCGATCATGAAAGAAGCATCTTGGAACTAGGTCCAAAAAGTAGTAAGTAGACTTTCCTAACTCTTCGATAGGGCGATGTGCTATGTTTATCGATTTTAGGATCATGTCATCGTTTGCTTGTTTTGGCTTTGTATTGTTATGCTTGTTGTGTCTCTATTGCTTGTTGTTGCATTAAGTAAGTTCATGATCCTGCATGGGTATCGAGCACACCCGGATGTCGAGGAGAGATCTCGATGACCATGGACAATGCTTAAGCCTTAGCAAATGGTTCCAAATCAAGGTTACGAGCCCAAATCACATCCGACATGTGTTTGATTTAATAAAACACAAGAGTCGTTCATTAGTTCACCTTGCATGGCATGCCTTCGGGCCTTTTATTCGGCTAAAAATTTAAACATAACATGAATCGGTTGATGCTTGAAATGCATGAACACACAATGGACTTATATGCCGACGCTGGGGATGCCGGGTCATTGCTTGGGGTAAAGCCCCGGATGCCATCCCGATATTGAGATCATGGACAATGCCGGCTTGAATGAGGCCGATGCCTGGGGTTGCCCTAGATTTCATCCTAATAATGAGATTGGGACGATGCCGGTTGCCAAGGGGGGGATCGATACCCAGTTGTTACCGAAAGAGTCCTAATTTCGACTAATATGATATTGAAAAAGAAAAATGAAAGTCCACGTGTGGTCCATGACTGATACATGTGTGATGCTTGCAAAAGCTGGGTTTGTTTGATATGTATTGTTAAGTCCTTGCATCAATTTGAGCATATATTTGAATTGGGTCACTTAGTGCTTGAATAAGTTTCATGAGATGCGACCATCCATTTTTATGACCGAAATGATCATAAGCCATGGATCTTTGAAAAGCTTGTTCATATGCACTAACTCATTCTCTTTGATTCTTGAAAGCACATAGACGGTTGAGAGCCTTTCATATGCATAAGCAAGGCAAGGCACGAACCTTGCTATTGATTTTCCATCGACAAGTGGGTGGTGACCTTATATTCGACAATCGACAGCAAGATGTCCTCCTATAGGAGAATTAGGGATTTCTATTTACTAAGTCATCGACTCACTCTTGTTATTCTCACCATTGGTGTGTGATGGGTGAACCAGGGTCCAAGAAGGGAATGAACCTAGCATGAGGGCCGCTTTTGGGAGCAGTTCGGTAGAGGAGCTAGGCTACCCCAGCCTTTTGATTGACTATGTATGGAAACGAAAATAAGTAACCTAGGACTAGGATGGGCATGCAATCAAAATAGCTTTTGATATGTGAATATGTATATGAATATATGTTGCTTTTATTTGCTTGGCTTGCATATGTCTTGCTCAGCTTCCATGTTTGTTTGTACGGAGATTCTTTATGATCGCTTCCGTATGTGCTTAACTAAAGATAAAAGACTTTCGAGACTTCGACATTGCGCGTGGCGTCGATGCTAACCTGCCGGGTCATGCTCTCGTGCCAAAAGTGGGGCGGGGGTGTGACACCGCTTTTCCAATAGGGGCTTCCAACGGTAGTCCAGTATTTCAACGCTCAATCTGGATGCGTTCCTTATTTTAACGTGTCGATACTCGTATGCCTTATCCCCACAATTGGAGAGAAAGTTTTTCTTTCCTTGTCCATGAGAATATCTCTAAATTCTACATCCTAGAGTTTAGACGAAGTAGTTTTATGACATACTTAGATCCAAAAGAAGGTAAACTGATCTCAAGTGCACTGTCTTTCAAAATCCATGTTTCAACAAGCTTTCCAGTTTGTGCATTTTTCACTTTGAATGATCTTGAAGTCGCTAATCTGCAGCATTCTATTGCTTTGGGTGAGACATAAAAGAAGCCGTCCATGACCTTACCTAACTCTAGTTAACTCCAAAAGCAATTTTATCAGGTTTCACTTGTGGTCATAATCTTCATTAATCCCCATCTTCATCAATTTCATCTTCTCAATTCTACGCTTTTTCCCTTTCTTAGGATGAAATGTAGATAAGACTGCAATAGAAAGTTGCAAATATGCATCTGAACAACTTTGTGGAATCTAAATAAAATTTTAATATCATTCATTTATTCAAGACTTAGTCAATCACGATATAAGTCCATATCATAGTCTTGGGGCACAAGTGCAGCGACCGATGGAATACTGCCGTAAGCCCTATGAATTTGTCTAGTTCCCACCTTTGACCAATGCATGTAATCTTGATTCACAGGAGTTGGCTTGCAGTTTATTTTGTGGGATTCGAACATGTGATTTTAAATCCCTGGAGTTGAATTTCCTAATGCTCCAACTAGTTACGACTAATCTGGGTAGACAACATAATTCTTAAGAGTTTGTTCGTGCTTCTTATTTTTGTGTGAGCATTTCATACATGTGAGACTTACTAGTTACCATAGCCAAAGCTTGTATGAAGTTGAAAAAAAACAAGAAAAGGGAACCAGCGATGTCGTTAAAACATCTGCAAGTTGTCTCTACTGAGTTTCAAGCAAAAAAAAAAAACAATATCCAATGTAACACCGGCTGAAACTCATCGTCTTCCTCTCCACACATATTCTTGTCTATTACCACTCTACAAGTTTAGAAAGCTTGAAAAACGTGAACTCATCCTCTATGGCGAGAAGTAACCCGCATGCTGTACCTTGTTGAATCGACAACAAGAGGCGAGGAGACTGCCTAATGAGCTAGCTAAGTTTCTGATCGTCCTGAATAGGATGACATGAATTATCCTGCCTCCACGACGGTGTCTTCTTTTTCTCGTCTTGATTTGTTTGGATTTCTTACTGATGAAGCATAGAAAACTCTAATTGGGGGATTCACTGTTGTTCTTCCTGTCATCGCTAATAATCGTTATAAGTCAGGCACAAGAACTTCTTCCTCAAGAAGGGTATTTTCTTTGATCCTGCAGTCGGCCCTGGACAAACGTGAAGCAACAAAAGTGAAATAAAAAATGGCTGGTCAAATTAAGAGAACCACCGTACGAGTTCTTGTATGGCACAAGCTGGTTCCAGCATCAAGAGAACATAGAATCTATCTGAAGCTGAAAGTCAACTTCTATAAAGCTACTTACCAAGAAAAACTATAAAGATGAACATCTGATTTTGGCTTTATCTGTCAATTCAATGGTGTCCGGCGAGACATCTTCAGTTGAGATATTCCTTTGTAAGTCCTTTCTTGCTTTTTATTTCCCTTGTTTCAAATTCACATGACGATTTTTGTTTTTGCATCAAACTATTTCTTTTCTGTTATCCGAGAAACTATTCAAATGTTGTTTAATCTTCCAAGGCTATTCATGTCGAATACAATCAAGTCGTCGTAATACATATTCCTTCCCATTCATGTGCAGCAGTTATATTGTCATCGTAAGAATATCCTTGAGCATCAGCGCTTGTTCTAGGTGATGGACCCTCAGAAGAGCCATGAATCTGGTTGCCCTCGCATTCTAGATGATCATGGTTGATAAGATTCTTGATGACATAGAGAAGCCCCTACGGTTCTCTTCTCAGCAGCTAAGACTGGCCACCAGTAGTTTCTCGCATTTACTGGTTGCAGGCAGTTTTGGGGACATCTATAAAGGGACGTTCATGAACGGCCTGTTAGTGGCTGTCAAAGTACTAAACAGCAGCTCAGACAAGAAGATTGAAGATCAGTTCTTGGCCGAAGTGACCACCAATGGTAGAACACACCATATGAATCTAGTTCTGTTAAATTGCTAAAGGGAGGAGAGATGAGGCTGAAACTTCATCTTACGTACAAAACAACCAAGTCTTTTACAAAAGACAAAATACATAACGTAAAACACACCATAACTACCCATGTTCTCCATAAAGCACTTGCCCCACTAACACCTAAAAACTAGGATAACCAACACACATGACTCAACTAACTCTAATAACTGAAAAACCAAATCAGCAACATGTGCAAAAAGAAATAACTATTATATCAACAATCCCTCCCTTAAACTGATGTTTGCTAACATTCAGTTTAAAGCCTTGACTTTTTTCACCGTGCAAACACCTAGTAACCTTCTGAGTTTTACAAATGACTCCATCTTGAGGGCCTTGGTGAATATATCAGCAACTTGATCTTCACTCCTGCAATAGATTAGATCAATTGTTCCATCATTGCTAAGATCTCTCAAGAAATAAAACTTCACATCAATGTGCTTGCTTCTTCCATGTAACACCGGATTCTTGGAGAGTTTTATTGCTGAGTTATTGTCACAAAAAATTTTAATAGGTCCCGGTTGCTTGAATTGTAGCTCCTCAAGAATTCTCCTTAGCCAAATAGCTTGACAAGCACTAGCTGTTGCAGCAACAAATTCAGATTCTGTACTTGACAATGTGACAATTGGTTGCTTCTTGGATGACCACGAAATAGCACATGTTCCAAACATAAAAGCATAACCCGAAGTGCTCCTCCTATCATCTTGATCTCTTGCATAGTCACTATCAGTAAATCCCAACAAATCAGACTTTTCACCCTTCTTGTAAAATAGCCTAAAGTCTCTAGTTCCTTGCAAGTAACGAAAGATTCTCTTGGCAGGCTAACAAATGCATTTGTTTAGGATTCTCCATATATCTACTGATTAAACTCATAGAATACATTATGTCTGGTCTTGTTGCAGTTAAATACATCAAACTGCCCACAATTTGTTTATAAAATGTGCTGTCAACCTTCCTCTCTTCATGATCTTTGTGTAACTTTAAGCCAAACTCAACTGGAGTATTTACAGGATTACAATTCTTCATCTGAAACCTGTCCAAAATTTCTCCCACATATTTCTTTTGAGAAATAAAGATCCCATCATCCGATTGTACCACTTCTATGCCAAGGAAGTAATGCATCATATCAAGATTAGACATTTCAAACTCATCCATCATAGATTTCTTGAATTCTTCAAACATGCCATCACAACTTCCAAGTAAATATAAGATCGTCAACATACAAGCGGACAATAAGCATTTTCCCTTTATCTCCAATCTTGACAAAAAGCGTATGCTCATAAGGACATTTTGAAAAACCAACTTTAAGAAAATAAGTTTCAATGCGACTATACCAAGCCCGAGGGGCTTGTTTTAGCCCATAAAGAGCTTTCTTCAATCTATAAACTTTATGCTCATTTCAAATCTTGACATAACCAGGGGGTTGCTCGACAAATACCTATTCCTCCAAGTACCCATGCAAGAATGTCGATTTGACATCTAGTTGGAATATAAGCCAAGAATGTTGTGCTGCCAATGCAACCACCAATCTGATCGTGTCATGTCTCGCAACTGGAGAAAAAACCTCTGTATAGTTGATCCCATATTGCTGCTTGTATCCCTTGGCTACCAAACGTGCTTTATATTTGTCAACTTCACCATTTTCTTTCAGTTTTGTTTTAAAGACCCATTTTACACCAATGGTTTTTTGTCCATCCGGAAGATCGGATAGTTCCCAAGTATCATTTCTTTCAATGGAATTAATTTCATCATCCATCGCTTTTCGCCATTTTTCTTCTTTGATAGCACTTTCAAAAGTTGTAGGATCATAGTCTGAAAATAAGGCAAAGTGAGTAATTGAATCTCCAATTTCAGTTACCTCATAATCTTCCATCCAAGCAGGCTTTCTTCTAACGCGGTGAAGAGATTGGGCTTCTTCTTCATTGACTTCAGAGCCTGTTGGTGAAATTCCAGCAATTGTAGAAGTCGTATTTGATGAATTTTGGGGCATACAAGGTGCTGAAATTTGCTCCTGTTCAGCATCATTGTCATAAAGAACTTGGGTAGGCTGCTACCTATTCCAATCCCAAGTGTTCTCTTCATCAAAAACAACATCCCTACTAGTCACAATCTTCTTTGTTAGTGGATTAAACAATTTATATGCTTTGGATGCTTCACTTACACCAAGAAAGACACATTTTTCAACCTTGTCATCAAGTTTCTTCCTTTTCACATCCGAGACATGGGCATATGCGATGCATCAAAAGATTCTAAAGTGATCTACAGCCAGTCTTCTCCCACTCCAAACCTCTTCTGGTGTCATATTCTGAACAGC
The DNA here is from genome assembly GCA_014182515.1 of Eucalyptus microcorys. NCBI lineage: Eukaryota > Viridiplantae > Streptophyta > Magnoliopsida > Myrtales > Myrtaceae > Eucalyptus > Eucalyptus microcorys. The sequence goes on from CM024564.1 coordinate 23,977,576, forward strand.
AAAAGTCCAACTTCTATTCAAAACATGAATACTCCAATTTACTGCTTCTGGCCAAAAAGTCTTTGGAACTCTTCCTCTTGCCAATAAGCTTCTCACCATGTTAAGAATGGTTCTATTTTTTCTCTTAGATACACCATTCTGCTGTGGTGTATATGCAGCAGTAAGCTCTCTTCGAATGCCATGCTCTGCACAAAAAACTTCAAATTCTTTTGAGCAATATTCACCACCACGATCTGTTCGAAGAGTCTTAATGGTCTTTCCTGCTTCATTTTCAACACGAGCTTTGAAGCTTTTAAATGTGGAGAAAGCTTTTGATTTTTCCTGTAAAAAATAAACCCAAGTTTTTCTGGACAAGTCATCAATGAAGGTAATTAAGTATCTTTTACCTCCATTAGAAGATGGGTTTATGGGACCGCAAATCTCCAAATGCACCAGCTGCAAAACATCCTTTGCTCTCCATGACTTTTCTTTTGAAAATTGAGAATGATGCTGTTTGCTAACAACACATTCTTCGCAGACTTGGGAAAGAACAGTAATTTGAGGAAGACCCGTCACCATGTTTTTCTGTTGGAGGGTTTTCAATCCACCAAAACTCAAGTGACCATAGCGAAAATGCCACAGCCATGAAGGATCTTTCTTTTCAGCCATCAAACAAGACTGAATATTTTCAATCTTTAATGGAAACAATCTATTTGAACTCATAGGAACAACTGCAATAGTACCTCTAACAGAATCATAAATTTCACAAACACCCCTTTGAATGGTGATTACATAACCCTTTTCTTGTAATTGGCCAGCACTCAATAGGTTACTTTTCAAGTTAGGAACATACAACACATTAGAGATCGTTTCCACAAAACCATTCTTGGTTCTTATCTTAATATCACATTTTCCCATCACTTTCACAGTAGAATGATCCCCAAAACTCACAGTGAAATAAAAATCTTCATTTAGATGAGAAAAAGAATACTTATTTCCACTCATGTGGTTACTACAGCCTGTATCCACATACCAAATATCTGACTCGCGCTTCTTTTCATCTTGAACAGCCATCAACAACGTTTCTACTTCCTTTTCTTCAACAAAATTTGAACTCTCTGCCTTTTCTTTATTATTAGCCAGCCTAGTATAACATTCAGATGCATAATGACCAAATTTATGACATCTAAAACACTCTACCTTGGATTTGTTAGGATCCCATCCTCTGCCTTTGCCTTGAAATTGGTCATTATTGGCTTTGAAATTCCTGCCAACATCTCTATTTCCTCGATCTCCCCTTCCTCTACCTCTACCTCTACCCCTTCCTCTGAAATTATTTGAATGAGTATTGGTAGAAGCCTTCAACATTTGCTCCTCTACTATTGAACTTCTGTTCATCTTCTGTTTATGGACCAATAAGGAGCTTTGCAATTCATCAAGAGAGAGTGCATCTATGTCTTTCGACTCTTCAATTGAGCAAACAACATAATTAAACTTTGGTGTCAAGGAACGCAAAATCTTCTCCACAATGGTGACGTCGTCCATCTTCTTGTCATGGAATCGCATCTTGTTGCTGATCTCCATTGTTCTGGCACAATAATTAGTGATAGATTCTCCATCCTTCATCGCTAGTATCTCAAAATCTCTTCTCAAGGCTTGAAGCTATGCACGCTTCACCTTAACGGAGCCTTGATATTTCTTCTTCATAGAATCCCAAATATCCTTGGAAGTTTCTTTACAAAGAATAGTCTCCAAGATGGAACAATCAATAGCTTGAAAAAGATAATTTTTTGCCTTCAGGTCCTTTAACTTTCTAGCTTCCAATTCTGCTTTCTGGGGATCTGTCAAAGGCATGCCTGCTGGTGGCTCTTGAACTCCAGATTCGACAACCGACCAATACTCCTTTGATCGTAAAAAATTCTCCATCAGCATGCTCCAATGGTCATAGTGACCATCAAAGCGTGGAATTGCTGGTTGAATAAAATTGTCGGTGGCCATTGGAAATATTGCTACTGCAATTATCTGATGAAAGTATCTCACACCTCTCTCACGTTTCTCTCTGGCTCTGATACCACTGTTAAATTGCTAAAGGGAGGAGAGATGAGGCTGAAACTTCATCTTACGTACAAAACAACCAAGTCTTTTACAAAAGACAAAATACATAACGTAAAACACACCATAACTACCCATGTTCTCCATAAAGCACTTGCCCCACTAACACCTAAAAACTAGGATAACCAACACACATGACTCCACTAACTGTAATAACTGAAAAACCAAATCAGCAACACGTGCAAAAAGAAATAACTATTATATCAACAAGTTCAGCTATATGGATTTAGCTTCAACAGAAACTTGAGAGCCCTTGTATACGAATTTATGCACAATGGTTCATTGGACTAACTACTGTTCTGTATAGGTAAAGATATAGAGTGGGAGATCTGCACAATATCGCAATCGGAACTGCCAAAGGGATCACCTATCTGCATGAGGAGTGTCATCAGATAATAATCCATTATGACATAAAGCCATGGAATATCCTCCTGGACACGAATTTTTGCCCAAAGGTAGCAGATTTCGGGCTAGCTAAGCTCTGTAACTGGGAAAAGACACGTGACGAGTAGCAGAGGGAGGGGACCCCAGCATATGTTGCACCGGAAATGTGGATGCCAATCCCCATCATCTAGAAGTGCGACGTGTACAGCTTTGGTATAAGAGGAACCTCAGCATGAATATGCCCAATAGCTAGGTGTCACATACAAAAGTTTGTATTTCCTAAGAGCAAAGTGTCTAAGGCTTGTATCATAAAAGAGAGCGGTGTCTAAACACGGGTGCCATGCCATTGATCAAACAATAAAAAGACATCAATGTCCTCTTTTTAGCTATTACACTAAACAGATTCAGCCGCTTTGAATCACCGACTGCACAGGCATTCCATGATTATTGATGATTGATCGGCCAGTCAGTTTGTCCAAACTGTACGAAGTGAAGTATTCCAGTTTAATAAGAAAGAGTAGCCGCTCTGCTGAAAGAGGCCTCCAGTCATGAACTAAATTAGGCTTAAAGAGAGGTCATAGCAGGTGAGCTCAAGAGTGCATTATGCAATTTTACATTTCTTAGGTTGGGGTCGAATTTCATTAAATCTAAGGCATTAATTACATTCCCATCACGTTTAGACTTAAATTCTCGAGTTATTCCTTGATATGCACTACAAATGATTTCCGAGATGGGTGTGGAAGAAGCGCAAGATGAGGAGGTTCTCGGATCTGATGATCGCATGTGGGATCCAAAAGAATTGCAGAGAAAAGGCCGAGCGGATGGTGACGGTCGCTCTGTGGTGCGTTCAGTACAAACCGGAGTCGAGGCCGAGCATAAGCATCACCCCGAAGATGCTGGAATGTGGCATAGAAATCCCGTTGCCCCCAAACCCGTTTCGCCACCTAATGGATTGTCCACTGCCAGACGTTCTAGCAGAAGTAGAAGGAGAAACATGCAGCTTCCCACCACCGGCCGTCAGAATGCTGGCTGAATCTTTCTAATCCTGGCATGGCTCCTACAATTTGGTAGGACTCATTTAAATGAAATTTCGGGATTAAGATTCATACGTCTCGTGTGTCGAAAAGTACATGACTTCGAGTAATGACGTCAATTTTCCTGTTTAAAATGTACAAGACCACTTTGTTTCATTCTTTTCATTCTGTTTTTCACTCATAAGTTCAAGCTTATTATAGAAAGTTCTTTTCTCTTCATCTTGTAGATAATGAAGGTGGACAAGATTTTCTTGCTTCTTAAGCTTCAGTTTCTCATGTCTAGTTCTATGTATGCTAAAGACAACTTCAGTTCGACACTGACAAAAGAAATGAACCGATTCTGCTCCTGAAACATTAGTCAGCATTCTGACTTCAATTGAAGTGACTACTGAAATTGTTCAGTCTGGACTTAGGACACGGCCTTGAATGCTCTAGGACAAAATCGTATAATGATCCTTCAACCATAGTACGACGTTGAGGTGGCATCATCAAGGATCATGAAACCTTTGTCTGATGGTTTTGTACATTGTCCGATGTTGTCATGGCGAGACATTGACGTAAGCGGATCAAATTCATTTACCAAGGGCAAATGATTTAGAAGGCCAATAGGCAATCCTCATGGTACTACCTGCTTTCTCCGAACATCGCAGTGACTCGGAAATTCAAGTGGAGTCAACCTAATACCTAATACTTAAGGATACTTAAATTAATGGGAAGCATACTTAATATTTAAGCTCAAATATGAGGAGGAGATTATTAAGATGTACATTTAAATAAAAAATTCATATTGAAAAATTGTTGGCATGGACATGATCGAGAAGTTAGTAAAATTGCTTTCCTACAAAACAGTTTCTCTAGCACATTTGAAGGGATGTAAAGCTAACCAGTGAGAAGAAGATTAGAGAGGATGGCGAAGCAATTTGAGTCTTATCAATAAAGAGCTTGGAGTTTGAATTTATAAATTGCAAGTTCTAGCTTTGATTGAAGAGTGCGATGAAGAAGGAATTGTGGCCGGCGTTGGTCGTCCCTCCTCCGGTTCAGCCGCCTCCCCACCGGTTCGGTAGTTCCATCGCTTCTCCGTCTTTGCTTGACTATGGGTCTGTTCTGGGCTTCTTCGAGAATGCGTCCACTAAGTTGCAAAATGGTAAGATATTCTGCTTTAGCTTGTCTATACATTGCCTTTTCTGAATGGCGGCTTTCTTGGTTTTCTTCTTCAATTTGTTCAGTATTTTCTTCTTCTGTTCCTGAATGAGGAAGAAGATCGGAAGTTTGAAGCTTTGATATGAACAAACCATGTTCCTTTTCTTCTTCTTCTTCTTTTTCCCCTTTTTTGGGGAAAGTTATGTCTTGTTATGGTAGATTGGTACGAAAGAGAAATGGGCGTTTCTGTTTTCCTCATTTTATTGGACAGGAAGAAAATAAAATGGTTTCTTGATCCCCGGTTTCTGCATTTTGCATGTGAACGTGTACATTATCAAAGTTCAGCTGCTCAATGTCCATATCGTGTAATTTTTAGCCGTGTTTTCTCTTCTTTTTTTCCTTCATTTTTTTTTTCTGCAGAATTTATTGAAATTCTTTTCTTGCTTAATTTTGCAGCTCAATCAAGCTTGGACGGCCACACGGCCCGTTGGCTTGGGTTGGACCAGTCGAGGTATCAGTGGGCGTTGGAAAATTATTACGATAACTGAAGATCAGTAGTAAGTTTTACCAAGGTCTTATTTTTATCTGTTTATATTGCACTTTGATTGGCTATTTTGTGTTTTTTCAGCTTTGCTTTCACTCTTTCCATTACTTTATGTCATGATTCTTTGAAAAGTAGCCTTCTTCAATGGTCTGCTTATCGAGGATTCTCAATTAGTCATGAAGTATGATGAGGTTGTTGGGCGTGTAATTTTGTGTAGGCGTCTTGTCAGGGGTGGTGGCCTGTCCTTGAGTACTTTTTTAGTTGTGAGATCATTTTCACTAACTCTTTTGCAGTTTTGCTGCATTTCCTCCTTTCATTACATCAATTTGCTTTAGATTTTGGTACGATAGCAGTTGCTGCAGTAAGCCTACTAAGTTGCTAAATGTTTGGTGTATACTATCGCCATTGCAGTTTTTGGTTGTAGATCAAATAGAGTATTGGAGAATTTGAGTTTGACTTGATTCTTGGAGTGCTCCATCTCGGCTCCAATCTACTGGAACTTGAACAGTTTAAAATTGTCATCGAAGCCCTGGCCTTGTCATGGCTTAGTTTCTCAGCTCAAGTTAAAATAGATTCAGCCCACCACCATCGTTCTCTTGCAAAACGTGAATACTGTTCTATGGACTTTATGTGTTCTACTGGTGGACGAGGAGGATCTGTAGATAGGGAGCGAACAGCATCCCCAAATAACTGCAAACCAAATTGTTGGAGTACATTTCATTGGAGATGCCCCAACTTCAGTGATTTCTCAATTAGGTTATTAGACTTTGAATTTAGTCATCCAATGCAATAAACTATTATTATTTTTTTTTGGCAATACACGCACTTTGACTGGAATTTGGCGAATATTCTATGAAATGCTAACGAGGCGGCCTCATGGTTGATGCGGCATCTAGAAAATTTTCTGCATGTCCGCAAAGTCAGCATCTCACCGGGAATTGAATGTATTCCAGATAGTTGACAAGCCACATGTCTTGGTGAAGTGATCTAGGCTTGAATTCCTGCTAAATGAATTGCTAGAAAATAGCCTCATCTTGTCTGGGTGGAAATTTTTCGTCTGCTCTTTCAAAAGTTCCTTAATGTGGCAATTTATCTGGCAATTCACTTGGCACAGTTTGCTATTGGTTATACAAAAAGCCTAGCCCAGCGTTCATGCAGGTTGTCTTTGCCAGTTTTACCATATGCAGTGAGTTCTCATTTTCAATTGAAGCAGCTTCTTTATATGGCAGTTTAGGCCACAAAATGTTCTAATTCCTTAGATCCTTCCTACCTTAGCAAGTGAATTGCTGAACACGACCAATAATATGTAACGCAAGTCAACTAAAGGAACTTATTATAGAAGTAACACCGAGGTAAGAAAATAAGATAATTCTGCTTGCCATGGCATGTCGTGCTGGACTGCTTGCTTTGCTTCCTCAGCCGGTAATGGGGGTGAGATATTAAGAGTCACTATAATTTGAGGTAAATTTAATCTAGATTGTTACTGAATTTCTGTGTCTTACACTCGACACAAATGAAAGTTAATCCAATGCACAGTGACCTTTGAGTTGTAACTTATTCCTGGTGATGATATTTGCAATTGCTATGTGTACTTATCAACTTATGATCTGCAACTAGAATTCCATTTTCACAGACTTATGACGTATACTCATTGCAGGGAAAGGAAGGTGAGAAAAATAAAATTTCAAACAAGTTGCTGAGTGTCTAATGCATTCTGGCTGATATAGATTCTGAAAGATGGATTCAATTGTGGCTCTGGTAAAGTACAATATCTGATCAGCAATCCTCTCAAGCAGGAACTGTGCCATATTTTTCATAAAGATGAGATCTTCCTCCAAAATGTACATAAGGTTTCCCAAGGTGCAATACTTGGAATCTGGTAACTCCCTGATGTATGTTGTTGGAATCCAGCATAGATGTCTTTCAGAATTCATATTTCAACAAGCTTTCCTGTTTGTGCATTTGTCACTTTTGAATTATCTAGAAGCTGCAAATCTGCAGTATTCTATTGGTTTGGGTGGGACTTAAAAGAAGCTGTCCATGACCTTACTGGACTCTAGTTATTTTATTCCAAAAGCAATATGTGGTAGGGAGCACTTGCCGTCCTAATCTTAATCCCCCATCTTATGGTTTTTAAATGCCTAATTAGTGAGTCCTATGCTATTAAAAAACAGAGTCTTCATCAATAGGATTTCATCTCCTCAGTTCTTTGCTTTTTCCCCTTCTTTGGATGAAAGGTAGATAGGACTGCAATATAATGTTGCGGATTTTCATCTGAACGCTCTTGTGGAATCTAAGAAAATCTGAAATATTTAGTCAATCATGAATGTAAGTATGTATTATAGTATTCATTGGTTCTCAGGTTCTCGTTAATTTTTTCGATTACCATTTTGGTCGATTCAATGGTGTTGAGCAAAATATCTACGATTGTGATATTCTTCTGTAAGTCTTTTCTAGCTTTTTAATTTCCTTGTTTTAAGTCCATTTGGGTTAATTATCCATGAAACTATTACTTTTCTCTTCTTGCAAGGAACTACTCATATGATGTTTAATCTTCCAAGGCTACTCGGGTCAGATACAATTGAGTCATCGTAAAACAAATTCCTCTGACATTTCTGTGCAGCGGTTATAATCTTCATCAGAATATCCTTGAGCATCAGCGCTTGTTCTAGGCGATCGGCCCTCAAAAGGGGCACGAATTTGGCTGCCCCCATGTTCTTGATGATCGTGGTCGATAAGATTCTCGATGACATAGTGAAGCCCATACGGTTCTCTTCTCAACAGCTGAGAATTGCCACCTGTAATTTCTTGCATTTACTAGGTGCAGGCAGTTCCGGGGCAGTTTCTAAAGGGACGTTCTCGAACGGGCTGTTAGTGGCCGTTAAAGTACCTAATGGCAGCTCGGACAAGAAGATTGAAAATCAATTCTTGGCAGAAGTGACCACCATCGGTAGAACGCACCAATGAATCTAGTTCAGCTATATGGATTTTGCTTCAACAGAAACTTCAGAGCGCTTATATACGAATTCATGCACAACAGTTCGTTGGACCGACTGCTGTTCAGTGTAGATAAAGATATAGAGTGGGAGGTTCTATACAACATTGCAATTGGAACTGCCAAAGGGATCGCGTATCTACGTGAGGAGTGTCACCAGATAATAATCCATTACGACATAAAGCCAGGTATCATCCTCCTGAACGCAAACTTCTGCCCAGAGGTTGCTTTTGGGCTTGCTAAGTTATGTAACCGGGAAAAGACTCACGTAACCATGACTGGAGGGAAGGGCCCCCCGGGATATGTGGCGCCGGAAATGTGGCTACCATTCCCCATCACCCAGAAGTGCGATGTGTACAGCTTCAGTATGCTCCTGTTTAAGATCCTTGGGCGCAGGAGGAACCTTGACGTGAATCTTCCTGACAGCCAGGTATTGCTTATAAAAGTTGAATTTCCTAATTGCAAGTGTCTAAGGCTGTGTCTTGTTATAGGGGGCGGTGTCTAAACACAGGTGCCATCGATCAAAGGAAAAACATATATCGAAGTCATTGTTATAACTGATTGATCTGGACTGATTCGACCTTTAAGGATGACTATATGTACAGGCATTCGATGATGAGTGATGATCGATTTGCCAGTCGGTCTGTCCAAAATACTCCACAGTCTAATAGTCATGAACTAAATTAGGCTTAAGAGAGGTCATAGAGGGGTGAGATCAAGAGAGGATTATGCAATTTACAGTTTCTTGGGTTGAGATCTAATTTCATTAAATCTGGGGCATTAGCTACATTTCATCACGTTTAGACTGACATTCTTGAGTTTTTCCTTGATACCGGTGCACCAGGAATGGTTTCCGAGATGGGTGTGGAAGAAGCACGAGAAGAAGAGGTTCTCGGACGTGATGATTGCATGCGGGATCCAAGAGAATTGCAGAGAGAAGGCTGAGAGGATGGTAATGGTCGCTCTGTGGTGCATTCAGTACCAACCGGGGTCGAGGCCAAGCATGAGGTGTGCCCTGAAGATGCTGGAAGGCAGCGTAGAAATAATAATGCCCCGCAACCCGTTTCGCCACCTAATGGAATCTCCTTTGCCGGAGGTCCTAGCAGAAGTAAAAGGAGAAGCGTGCAGCTTTCCGTCACCAGCCATCAGAATGCTGGCTGAATCTTCTAATCCTGGCATCGTTCCTACAATTTGATAGGATTCATTTAAATGGAACTTCTTGATCAAAATATCATAACTTCTAGTGATGAGCAGCAATTTTTTTTTTCTTTTGTTGAAGATGTACAAGACCCTTTTGTTTCATTTTCTTCACCCACTTTTTCATGCTTTAGCTAAAGCTTTTGCCAGTCTTCTCTAAGTTCTTTTCTTTTGATCTTGTAGATAATGAAGATGGCAATAAGATTCTTGCTTCTTACTTCAGTTTTTTATGTCTGAATCTATCTATTGTAAAGACAACTTCAGTTCAACACTGACAAAAGAAATGAACCCATTCTGATCCTGAAACTTTAAGTCACCATGGTGACTTCAATTCAAATGACCTTTGATATATTTAGTCAGGACTTGGGCCACGTCCTTGAATGCTCTAGGACAAAATGGTATTATGAGCCTCGGACTGTAGTACGACCTTGAGGCCGACATAACTGAACCTTGGTCGAATGGGATTGTACCTTCTCCGATGTTGTCATGGCGAGGCGTTGACAGAAGCGGTTCAAGATTCAATTTCGTGGAGCAAATGATTCATAAGTCCAATAGGCAATCCTCATGGGATCGACTCCCATTTTATTTCCGTCGAGGGCATTGTGCCCAAGACCCGTAGCCCTGGGAGCAAGTTCAGGATCGCCTGCCAAGTTCACATCTTTGCGAGGGTCGACGCCTTCGACCTTGTGAAGTCGGCTATTTCGCGAGGCAGGTGGTGCTCATTTCGGATGCGGGTGCTTTGTTTGCCCTGTCGGAGGTGGTCGTGGTGAAGGAGAGGAAGGGTGGGAAAGAGGTGAGGAGTGTGGATGAGATTTTTAAGCTGGCTGACGAAAATGTCAGGAAGAAGGCGAAGATGGAGGCCGAGGAGCCACCGGGAGAGGTGATTAAGTTTGAGTTGTTCAAAGATCAGAAGGAGGGTTTGGGTGTTATGTCATTGGGTATTATGATGCCTAAGTTAGAACATAGGTGTTTGTATTAGATAAGTTCACTGAACGTAACGCATATGGAATGATTAGCGACATGGAAGCTTTTAGTGTGGTCAATGTCTAATTGTTCATGCTTTGGTCTTGTGTAAATAATCCTTAGACCTGAGGCATAGTGTTAACTTGTGTATTGAACAACTATGGTTCACGGGTGTATATAATACCGAGTTGTTGATCCGTCTTTATACCTGATGGTCATAGTTCGTTCATATACGAAGTTGCAAGTGTGTGCAATATGGAATCTGTCTCCTCGTTACATGCAAGGTATAATAATGGTGTCCTATGCGATCTAATTATGACAATGCATTAAAATCCTCGGCCGGGGTTGTAACTGAGAATAAATTGTTTATGTCTCACATAAAATGCATGTCAATTAGATTTGTGCATATGATCGAATTAATGACTTGACAAATATTCCATGGTCTTTGTTTGATTGGGACATAGTAAGATAGAGGGATTGAATTACACTGTAGTCAATGCTGACAGGTTCATTATGTTCTTAAAATATTCACACTATCTGGGTAACCATGACATATTGTTAGATGTCAATCATGGCTTGTAAGATCCAAAGATTAATCGAGACAATTAATTCTATTTGGGAGTACTAATGTGTTAGTATAAGTCTTACTACCAGCTTAGTGATGAACCTAGGGATGTCACACACCATAAACAATTAGAATAACATAGAACAAGAGAAAAATATAATTGTAAATGTGTTTGCAATTACTACAATCGAATTGAGTCGATTTGAAATTAAATTAAATGAGATTTAATTTAATTTGTATTATAGTCACGAGCCTACTTGCATATGATGCACACGCATGCCCGAAGTGGATATATGTTAACGTACCACAATTGTACATATAAGGATTATGTTATTTTTATTTTTAAAAGGAATTGATTAATTAATCCTTTATTCGTTTAATTAATTAATTAATTAATTAATGTACAAATGGTTGCAAGGCACATGATATGTGCGTTGCCTTTTATTAGTAATAAAAAAAAAGAATTAAAGCTTTGTGCATGTGCACAATTCTTAAAATCGTGCACATGCATGAAATCGTGCACATGGTCAGCGGTTGCTGACCGTTCATGCACGAAGCATGGATGGTCAGCGCACGATGGTGCATGATCATGATTAGCAACCGTTGTTGATTCATGAAGGCTTTAAAAAAATAAAATGCCACAAAAGGTTGCGTGGAATTAGTGATGCTTTGCTGAAAATAGAGAGCAAAGTGTGTGCGTGTTCTTGTGTCTTCGAGACGCAAGAAAGAAGAGCGTTATCTCGTTCAAGCCGTGACTATTATACATCAAGAATACGACGGATTGTTTCCACATGATTACTAGCACAATTGAAGTGGTGAATATCCGAAAGTTCTCTCTTCCGTTTGATGTTCGTTGTTGGTGTGTCTGAACTAAAGGTCCGACGCTTGTGGGACTCAAACTATAGAACATCCGAACCGATTCATTTCAAAGCGCGCTTCGAGAGGTAATTCGTTTAAATTCTTTTTTATATTCAAATTTTTTATTAAAAACGCACGAATAACGCCTTAGGAAAATCATATGTAAAATATATATTTGTTTCCACTGTGTTCTTTTTGTTAATTTTACTTATACATGATTCATGAAACCCCAACAGTGGTATCAGAGCCAACCTTAGGTATTTTTCGTGCGTTTAATTGATTTATAGTTCAAATATATTTTTGCGTTCTAATGGCCAATTTATTTTTGTTAAGAGAATTGGTTCTCTTGCTCTTATGTGGCCTATAGAAGTTGATTAATTTACGTGATAAATTAGAATTAAATCAATTTTGAATAAAAAATCCGTAACTTGTTATACTTTGTGTTTATATTCTGCAAATGATTTGTGATTGTGAATTTAAATTTGACAACGCAACTTCCATTCGGAATCACGCTCGTGAAATTTGTTTCATCGATTTTGATTTCTTGACATGGTTTGCGTTTTTTGACTTTAAATTTGATTAAATGTAGAATTTTATCTTTGCCTTCCGGAGCTTTAAATTTTGAATTTATGGCTCGCAAGGAAGGGTGGTGATCATGGAAAAATCCCTAATATGTGATTGTTGTATGGATGAATGTATGATAATTACAGGTATTCATTTTTGGGGTTGTAATTATTAAATGGAGGCTGCGTCCTTCCTTTTATTTTATTTTAATTTTTCATGAAATGTAATTTTAGTTTAGTTTAGTATTTCAATTGTTGATGTAAATACTACAAGAGAGGAGGAGCCATTGGAGGAGCCATTAAATCGGTGAGCTCTCTAGGCCCGGTCTTTGAAGAGTTCAAAGATTGAAGAAAAAAGTGAAGAGCAGGTCCATATTATTAAAACATTAAAATGGCTAATTGGGTCTCTTTGGCTCGAGACCCATTGAACTATAATTCCATGATCACCACGTAGGATAGATGTTTATGTGATATATATTTATTTATTGTGCTTATGTTATCGTGTATATTAAACCGGTTAATGTGCAAAGTGAGACCGTTAATAACAACCCAAATCTCCTTATTAATAATATTAAGTCGAAACAGGTTTCGAACTCGTGGCCTTCGATTGTCCTGGTTTGATCCAATATTATAGTGGTTAACTGATTGGTTATGGATACATAGGGGTTAATTACCATTCATAATATTGGATCACTCCATTATGCATGTGATGCTGTGGGGTTGAAGCCAAATGATTTCTAATAACTGTCAGATGAGGGAATCGTTTGTGCCTTCAATACTTGCATGAGACAATGGGCGAGACTTAACTATGATTATGATGCCAATAACTGTTAGGTGAGGTTTTCATGGTCTAGAGGCCGAAGTTATGATTGGGACTCGCATATGATGCGTTGAACAAGTTGGTTCACTCACTAAGTTCATAGGAAACCAATAATTGTTAGGTGAGGTAGACTTTGGGCTAGTGGGACTCCAATCCCCACTAGTAATCTTTACCCAACAAAGATTACCGCTTCCCATCTTAAGGAGTATGGGATTCGAATATAAATTTAGTTGGAGGATCTATTTCATTTAAAGACCAAAATGAAATAGTTATTATGAAAAGTACAACGGCTAACAATTTATTTTCTGCAACAGATATATATTAGTACTTTGAAAAATGGTGACCACAAACCCACTCACTTCTATACTTGACAAGAATTGTTTGACTGGACCCAATTTCACTGACTAGGTGAGGAATTTGAGAATTGTTCTCAATTAAAAAAAATTGGGTATGTGCTTGATGAAAAGATGCCAACCTCCTTTCCTGAGGGTGGGACCCAAAAGAGCGTGTCACTTTTGATAAGTAGCGTGATGATGACTTAAAATTTAGGTCATATATGCTTGCTTCGATGAATAATGAATTACAAAATAAGTATGAATCTATGGAAGATGCTAGGTTGATCATTTTGCATTTAAAGGAATACTTTGATGAGAATAGTCGAACCTCTAGATATGAGATATCTAAGGCATTGTACCGTACGAGGATGTCTAAAGGATCATCAGTTAATGATCATGCTTTGAAAATGATCTGGCACATTGAAGAATTGGCTAGGCTGAATCTCGTTATGGACAACGAATTAGCTGTGGATTTGATCCTCCAATCTTTACCCGATTCTTTCTCTGGTTTTGTCCAAAACTTCCACATGCATAAGATGGAGAAAACTCTCGCTGAGTTACATAGCATGCTGGTAGTTTATGAGAAGGAAATGCACAACACAAGACTAAATGTAGTAGCTATGGCTAAGGCTTCTTCTTCAATGGGTAAGACCGTTTTGAAGAAAAAGAAATGGAAGAGGCCTGTCAAACCTGTTGTGCAACCAAAACCCAAGATTGATAAAGGGAAATGTCATTACTGTGGTGTCAAGGGGCACTAGAGGAGGAACTGTAGGAAGTACCTCACGAGCTTGAAAGCCTAAGGACCAACCTTATGAAGGTATGGTGTCTATGGTTATTGAAACTAATCTTATGGTTAGTGCTAAATCCAAATCATGGGTTCTAGATTCTGCTACAACTTCACATATTTGTATGTCTTTGCAAAATCTGGAAATAAGCAGGATGCTAGGGCGAAATGAGATTGTCCTGACGTTTGCCAATAGAGCAAGAGTTTCTGCGTTAGCTATAAGGACTTTTCGTTTATGTTTGCCTTCTGGAGATGTAATGGTTTTAAAGAACTGTTTGCATTATAAGAATGTTGTTAGGAACATCATCTCTATACCTTGTTTGGGTAAAGAGAATTATGAATTTTCTTTTGCTGATAATGTATGTTCTATTTATCATAATAGAAGATGTGTTGGTTCTAGCTTATTAACCAACAATCTTTATACCATTACAATGTCCGGTAATGAGATTACCAATGTCAATAAGCAAAATAGAATTGATATAAATGCCATAACTAATAAACACCCTAGAGATGGTCCAAATAAAAAGTATGTTTGGCATCTCCGATTAGGTCATATTGGAGAAGACAGAATTAACAAGTTGAGTAATGATGGATACATTGATCTTTCAAATTTTGAGTTATGCTCGACTTGTGAGGCATGTCTTATAGGAAAAATGACCAAAGCGCCTTTTGTGCGACAAAGTGCGCGAGCTGTTGACATATTAGAATTAATACATACAGATGTATGTGGACCAATTAATGAAACTGCTAGAGGTGGTTATAATTACTTCATTACCTTCATCGATGATCAGTCACGGTATGGTTATTTATACCTCATGAAGTATAAATCTGAATCCTTTGAAAAGTTCAAGCAATTCAAGGCTGAAATTGAGAAACAAACAGGAAAATGTATTAAGGCTCTTCGATCGGATCAAGGAGGTGAATACCTTAGTACTGAATTCCTAAACTATCTTAAAGAGAATGGCATTTTATCACAATGGACACCTCTTGGAACTCCAGAACATAATGGTGTATCTGAACGAAGAAATCGTACTTTATTAGATATGGTGTGATCTATGATGAGTTACACCGATTTGCCAATATTCCTTTAGGGATATGCTCTTGAGACAGCTGTATATATACTGAACAGAGTGCCGTCCAAATCTATTCCAACTACACCCTATGAGATATGGCATAGTAGGAAACCTAGTCTTGATCATATTAAGATTTAGGGTTGTCTAACTTTCGTGAAAAAGCTGAAAATGGAAAAATTGGAGGCAAGATCTAAACAAGGTTGCTTCATTGGATATCCAAAGGAAACTCTCGGATATTATTTCTATTTTCATTCAGACCAAAGAATTTTGGTGAGCAAGCACGATTCTTTTCTGGAGAATCGGTTCGTTCAAGAAGGTGGTGCTGGGCAAAAAATAGTCTTACAAGAAGAAAACAATGAAGTACCAAACAATCGAGTTCAGATACCAATCTCTGATTCAGTGGGAGCTTCTGATACACAATCTCTTAGGAGAAGTGCGAGAACGTCTCGCCCACCTGCTTGTTATAGACACTCGGTTGATCATATTGAATCATTTTTCATTGTGAATGATAGTGATCAACCTGGTAATCTTAAAACCTATGAAGAGGCGATGTTGAACATCGATTCTGGTAAATGACTAGATGTGGCATCCCAAAATTCATGACAACCTCCATATACATTAAGGCCTATGAATAGGTGATGGAAGTACCATCAAGTTGTATTGTAGCCATTTGATCCATGATTTGCAATAAGATTTATGGCCAAGCTTTTAATGGATAATTATTTGATAGGAAAGAAAATTCTATTATTGGCCATGTGTTTTATAAGTTGGAATTTATTGATTTATGATTTCAAGTTTTATGGCCAAGTGAATAAGGGAAATTAAGTATTTATATGAATGGGAAATTAGGTGGTGATTAAATGGGAAAAAATAGACAAGAGTGGGCCAAAACTCTTAGGCCAAGACCAGCCCATAAGCCCCCACCATTTGGCCATTTAGGCCTAGCCCGCAAAGCCTAAGGGTGAAGGGAGCTGCTGTCGACCAAGGGGGGAAGGAGGCTCGGCCCATCTTCTAGCCCATCATGTGCATGGGAGAAATGCCAAGTGTCTTTCCCCTAGGGCAAGGTGGCATTGCATGCAAACCAAATGATGAAGGGAAAGAAAAGAAGAGGGGGCAGATTGAGGGGGAGTTACTATCCGAGAGAGAGAGAGAGTGGGTCCAAGAGAGGGAGAGTGAGCGTGCGAGAGAAGAAGAGGAAGAAGGAGAAGTTCGTTCGCCGCCTAGTTGCCGCCGTTCGTTCGCCGCCTTGCCCCACCATCCTTGTTGCTGTGTTTTGTGCTCGGATTTGAGGCAAGTAGAGTCCTAAAACCTACCCTTTGCTGCTGTGATATGTGTTGTGAGGGATGATAAACTTTGGTTGTGGTAGAAGTGAAGAAATTCGAAGCTCTAGGGAGAAACATGGTAGCCTTGCATTCTGTTTTCTAGGAAGGCAGTCCGACCATTGATGAATTTATGAGCTGCATGTGACCTTTTAGTTGGAATACTATTTCGACTCCTTGATGAAAGTTGTAGAGAACTTCTTGGAGAGTAACATATCAAAATTTCAGAAGAAATGAACAAGTATAGACCGGTGAAACTATTTTTCTTTGGAGAAGTCAGATCTGGAATCGAAATGCTGACCTAGTATGATTCCATGAATTTTATAAAATTCTCCGGCTGAAATTTGATCTTGTGTTCTGAACGAAAGTTGAAGATGACACGTTAAGGAGCAACACACTAAAATTTTATAGGAAATGGATGAGTTTAGGTTGGTGAAATGATTTTTATTTGAAATGGTCAGATCTGGGAATTTTTGCCAAGGGTTAGAGACGGCTACGGTGATTATAGTTTTTAATCTATCACAAATATGATTTCGAGTTCTGCATGAAATATTTACTTATGGACCTTGTCTATAACATATAAAAATTTCAGAAGTTTTGGAATTGATTTAGGATTTTTACTGAATTTGTGAATAAAACTGTGTATGGCAATATGCCGAAATTTTAAGGACTGTGATGCGTGGATTGTACTAATTTGTGTGATGTTCTTTTGATATGGTGTTCTTCACGGAATACTTTCCTCTAGATCTTGTATATAACATGTCAAATGTTTAGAATTCAATAAGGCCGTTTACTAATTTTTCAAGAATTATGACCAAAGGAGCATAATCTGTTTTTATCCGAAATTTTGTTATATTTTCAAAAATAAATGAAATTGCTCCATGTGATATGATGTCTTGAATGGTTGATTATGCTGCATATGTGGTGACATATGGCGTGTTATATGACATCAAAAACTGGTTGAGACTCTTGATATTGATGCATCAAATGCCATGTTGAAATTGAGATACATGTGTGAATATAAATTGAGATAATAACAAGACCGTCGGAGGTGTGAGCTGACGATGCCTCGGGAGTTTCGAGATGCCCGGAGTATGAGTGCCGGATGCCCAGAGTGTGTGTGCCGGATGTCCTCGAGAGTTTTGAGATGCCCCGAGTGTGTGTGCTGGAAGCCCTGGAGGTGTGTGCCGGGGGTATCTCGTGATGCTAGTTGGGGTACGAGATGCCCAGAGTGTGTGTGCTGGATGCCTGGAGGTGTGTGCTGGGGTACCTCGTGATACTAGTTGGGGTACGAGATGCCTGGAGTGTGTGTGGCGGATGCTCGGAGGTGTGTGCCGGAGGTTCCTCGCGATGCCAGGATTGGATGCGAGCGATAAATTGTGGGATGCAAACACTGGTCCTTGGGAAGAAAAATGATGTGATCTAATTGAAAGATAAAAATCGAGAATTGAATCATGTGCATGGATGTGTGCTTATGGTATGGGATGAATTTCATGGGAATACAAGCCTGGAGTGCATGGCTGCTTGATGATATAAGTACAAGCGCATGGTGGTATATGCATGTTGTATGGTGATATATGCATGGCTACAAGGTGAGGTATGCTTGAATGCATGAATGATATGTGTATTATTCATGATACCTTGATTATTCTGTTTGACGCATTGTGTAGTTTAGTGGATCTTTACTGCTGAGTGGTTGTACTCACCCCTTTTGGGGATTAACATTTCAGATTAGAAATATGCCTCTTTCACTAGTTGTGCGTGGTACCTTCTATGGCATACCTACTGACATTGAGGTGGAGTGCACGAAGCATTCCTGTGTTAGTGTACTTGGTCTGGTGTTTGTTCGAGTTCGTGTCTTAGTGATGTACGACGTGGGTCTTGCTGATGGCCCGGTTATCCAGGAGTTTTTGTCTGTTCATGTCCGGCATGATGGAGTGATTCTGAGGATGCTATCGCCGCCGCCGCCTGATGCACCGGGTTGGGTGTGATGGTACGTACAACTGGTGGGAGCTGACATTTTTTGGGGATAGCCGACGCTTGTTGATGGAGGGGTGTACATGTTCGATGTAGGGTCGAGTTCTCTTTTGAGTTATAGCCAAGTATAGTTAAAAATCTTGGCATTTTGCTATACCGACCCGAGATGTCCATCATGAAAATGTAAATAAAAGCGACTCGGCTTTGTCATTTCTTTTGGTGCGTAGTTGGTGTGCATTGCATTATTGTTATTGGAGTAAGGGATGGTGAGACTTGTTTATGCTTTTGTTGATGAGCTGTGCTGGGACCTTTATAAAAAAAAAAAAAAAAAGAGAGAAAATGAGAAAAATGGGAGAAGAATTTTATTGATCAACCCCTATGAACTATGGTTTCACTTTAATCAAAAAGTTATTAGACTGGTATGTAGTAGGATAAGTGACAAGTACCTGTGGTGACCCTAACGGATCGGGGACCGTCGAGGGGTGCCACAGTAGAAGCCATGAAATCCGAAATGGATTCAATGTATTCCAATGAAGTTTGTACCTTAACTGACCTACCTGATGGTATTATACCAATTGGCTGTAAATGGATCTTCAAGAGGAAGATGAATGCTGAAGGTCAAATTGGAACTTACAAAGCACGGCTGGTGGCAAAAGGATATCATCAAAAAGAAGGAATTGATTATGATGAAACTTTCTCACTTGTGGCCATGCTAAAATTCATTCGGATTATGTTGGCTATAGCTGCACACCTTGATTATGAGATATTCCAGATGGATGTCAAAACGGCTTTTCTAAATGGTTTTCTCGATGAGGACATCTATATGGAACAGCCACAGGGTTTTGAATCGAATAGTGAAAAACGGAAGGTGTGTAAGCTTAAGAGATCCATTTATGGACTCAAACAAGCCTCTAGAAGTTGGAATATCCGTTTTGATGAGGTAGTCAAATCGTTTGGCTTCATAAAAAATCCGGATGAATCTTGTGTATATAAGAAGATCAGTGGGAGTGCAATTGCATTTCTAGTTTTGTATGTCGATGATATACTTTTGATTGGAAATGATGTACCAATGATATCATCGATAAAACTATTCTTGTCACAGAAATTCTCCATGAAAGATTTAGGAGAGGCAACCTACATTTTAGGTATCAAGATCTATAGAGATAGATCAAGACGATTGATTGGCCTCTCACAGTCTACGTACATAGATAAAGTGTTAACACGGTTTAATATGCAATATTCCAAGAGAAGACTATTGCATTTTAGGCAAAGGATCCGTCCTTCTAAGGAGATGTGTCCCAACACTCCTGAAGAAAGAGAGCGGATGGCAAAGATACCATATGCATCCGCTATTGGAAGCATAATGTATGCTATGTTATGTACTAGACCTGATATTGCACATGCTGTAAGTATTACTAGCAGATATCAGTCTAATCAAGTGAAGAGCACTGGATAGCAGTCAAGAATATTCTTAAGTACTTGTGAAGGACTAAGGATCTATTCTTGATATATGGAGAAGGAGAATTTAATGTTGTGGCTTATACTGATTCTGATTTTCAATCAGATCCTAATGATTATAAGTCTATGTCTGGGTTTGTCTTTACATTCAATGGTGGTGCAATTAGTTGGAAAAGTTCCAAACAAAGCATAACTACCGATTCCACCACTGAGGCAGAGTATGTAGCCGCTTCTGAAGCAGCAAAGGAAGCTGCTTGGATGAAGAAGTTTATTTCTGAACTTGGAGTTGTTCCTTCAATTGAGCAACCGATTACATTGTTTTGTGACAACAATGGGGCGATAGCTCAAGCTAAGGAACCAAGGTCTCACCAAAAGTCCAAGCATATTGAGAGACGTTTCCATCTCATCAAAGAAATTGTTCGGAGAGGTGATATCGCCTTGCAGAAAATTGCCTCAGTAGAAAATGTGGCAGATCCTTTCACTAAGGCTTTACCTCAGTCTTCTTTTGAAAGACATATTGACAAAATGCGTTTGAGGTACCAGGCAAGTTGGCTTTAGTGCAAGTGGGAGATTGTTGGATGTATGCCCTAAAGCTACTATGTAATAGTTACATATTAGGGATTTCAATTGTACTTTCATTATTATTATTTAATTAATGGCAATGACGTATTCATTCATTTGTCCAATTATTTTATATTTATGAATGATTCCATAAGATCAGTTGCAACTAGACTTATTCTTGAAACGTCAAGAATATATGTGACGGGTTTATAGTTAGACTGAATCTTTAAATCTTTCCCGGTCAATGGATTATTGAGTGGATATTAATAATCCTATTGAGACCGGTGTGTTCTTAACTTCGTCATTAAGTATTGGATACTTAAGGGAATGATGAGTCACATGTCATTGGGTATTATGATGCTTGAGTTAGAACACAGGTGTTTGTATTAGACAAGTTCACTGAACGTGACACATATGGAACGATTAGCGACATGGAAGCTTTTAGCGTGGTCAATGTCTAATTGTTCATGCTTTGGTCTTATGTAAATAATCCTTAGACCTGAGGCACAGTGTTAACTTGTGTATTGAACAACTATGGTTCACCGGTGCACATAATGCCAGGTCGTTGATCCGTCTTTATACCTGATGGTCATAGTTCGTTCATATACGAAGTTGCAAGTGTGCACAATATGGAATCTGTCTCCTCGTTACATGCAAGGTATAATAATGATGTCCTATGCGATCTAATTATGACAATGCATTAAAATCCTCGGCCGGGGTTGTAACTGAGAATAAATTGTTTATGTCTCAAATAAAATGCATGTCAATTAGATTTGTGCATATGATCGGATTAATGACTTGACAAATATTCCATGGTCTTTGTTTGATCGGGACATAGTAAGACAGAGGGATTGAATTACACTATAGCCAATGCTGACATTTTCATTATGTTCTTAAAATATTCACACTATCTGAGTAGCCATGACATATTGCTAGATGTCAATCATGGCTTGTAAGATCCAAAGATTAATCGGGACAATTAATTCTTTTGGGAGTACTAATGTGTTAGTACAAGTCTTACTACCAGCTTAATGATGAACCTAGGGATGTCACACACTATAAACAATTAGAATAATGTGGAATAAGAGAGAAATATAATTGCAAATGTGTTTGCAATTACTACAATCGAATTGAGTCGATTTGAAATTAAATTAAATGAGATTTAATTTAATTTGTATTATAGTCACGAGCCTACTTGCATATGATGCACACGCATGCCCGAAGTGGATATATGTTAACATACCCCAATTGTACATATAAGGATTATGTTATTTTTATTTTTAAAAGGAATTGATTAATTAATCCTTTATTCGTTTAATTAATTAATTAATTAATTAATGTACAAATGGTTGCAACGCCCATGATATGCGCGTTGCCTTTTATTAGTAATAAAAAAAAAAGAATTAAAGCTTCGTGCATGTGCACGATATGGTCAACAGTTGCTGACCATCATACACAAAGATCGTGCATGAACGGTCAGCAACCGCTAACTGTTCTTGCACGATGGTGCATGATCGTGATCAGCAACCATTGCTGATTTGTGAAGGCTTTAAAAAAAATAAAATGCCGCAAAAGGTTGCATGGAATCAGTGATGCTTTGCTGAAAATAGAGAGCAAAGTGTGTGCATGTTCTTGTGTCTTTGAGACGCAAGAAATAAGAGCGTTATCTCGTTCAGGCCGTAACTATTATACATCAAGAATACGACGGATTGTTTCCACGTGATTGCTAGCACAATCGAAGTGGTGAATATCCAAAAGTTCTCTCTTCCGTTCGACGTTCGTTGTTGGTGTGTCTGAACTAAAGGTCCGACGCTTGTGGGACTCAAACTGTAGAACATCCGAGCCGATTTGTTTCAAAGCGCGCTTCAAGAGGTAATTCGTTTAACTCCATTTTTATATTCAGATTTTTGATTAAAAATGCACGAATAACGTCTTAGGAGAATCATGTGTAAAGTATATCTTTGTTTCTGCTGCGTTCTTTTTGTTAATTTTACTTATACATGATTCATGAAACCCCAACATTGGGTTGGTTGGTTCATAGCAGAATTCCAGGGAATTGCCTCCGTTTTGGGAGGACAGAGATGGCAAGTATGTGAACGTGTTGATGAACTATCACACAGATAAGCGGGCAGAACCTCTGCAGGATTTTCGCAGATGATATAGGGTTGGGTAAGACTCTGACATTACTTTCTTTGATTGCTTTTGATAAATTTGGTAATTTTATAGCTGGGATGGTGTCAATAGTGCTGGTGAATAATGTGGGGTTGATGAGGTTCGATCTGATTCAGCTAAGGGAAAGGGGAAGAGGGGTAGAACGAGTAAAGGGGTTTCTTAGTCTCAAAAGAAGCGTAAAACCCAAAACACTGCTTTAGCTAGTAATCGGAAGGCATCATCTTCAAGTCTAGACGAGACGCCTGATGTGCTGAGTACCAAATTGACATTAGTTGTGTGCCCTCCATCTGTGTTTTCCACTTGGATTACACAGCTAAGCGAGCATACTATTCATAGGAAGAGGAAAGTATATATGTATTATGGAGACAAGACGAGAGATGCCAAGAAGCTTAAGACATATAATATTGTGCTGACCACCTATACCATATTGGCTACTGAGGAACCTTGGGAAAAAACTTCTATAAAAAAAATAGTGGTGGAGGGTCATTTTGGATGAAGCTAATCTGATTAAGAATGTGAATGCCCAACAAAGTCAAGCAGTCACTAAATTGAAGAGAAACATATATGTACGATTTTGAATGGTTCATTTGACTTGTTCTCTTTGATGTCATTTTTGCGGTTTGAGCCTTTTTCTATAAAGAGCTATTGGCAAAGTTTGATCCAGTGTCCACTCAACCAAGGAAATCAGACAGGGCTTTCCTGTCTGCAGGCAATTTTTTGGTGTTAATCAACTAACAATTTATGCATTAAAGAGAAACATGTATGTCCGATTTTGAGGTTGTGTGTGAGTTCTCTTTGATTCATTGTATCGTCGTATCCAAATGAGCTTGCAGTTTGACCAATTGCGCAAGAAGAGTTTTCTTGTTGTTTTATCATTTTTTCTTGATACCATTTCACATGGTACTGTCCTACTTAATGACGTGCACGTGAAACTGTTGCCATTCATCGTGCAAAAGACCTTCATTTTTCCATTGACAAGTTTGTATTCGAATGTCTGTCCTACAGTAGATATCTTTCTTAGCTAATCCGGGCAAATCCAGCTTGGGTTTGTCGGGTAGGGTTTTCATTGGATGTCTATTAGCGCTCCCAAATGTTTGGCGGCAGTGTATTCTCGTTAGACACGGTGCTCCTGATCGGCCTGCTCCTACTCGGTCTTCTTGTGCTCACAAGGTTGGCGGCTCATTGTATTTGCGATTGTGAACGCGATTAATTCAAATAATTGGAAAACTTTTTAGGGTTGGCCGAGAAAAGGGCGGAACTGGAGAAAGGGAAAATGATCACTGTTCCAATTACTGTTCAGGGCCTCAAAGGGCTCTAACACTGTTGGAAGTGGCCCTTGAAGTCCCTGGGCCCAAGGTGGCCCTCTAGGTCCAAAATAGTTTGGGCCCAAATCATGTAAATTTCAAGAATTTTCATATGTCCTCTAAATGAAATGGTGTATAAATGTTGATATTTTAAAAGGTTATAGGTCTTCAACATCAATCAAAAACCGAATTTCATGAACCGCAAGAAGATCAAAGAAGACAAAAGAAGCAAAGTTTGTGAATTGACGTACTTTAATATTCAGTTCAACCTTCCTTCACCTCAAGGAGGGAAGGTTCAACTATTACCTAAAACTCTTTCGCCCAGTTCGTTCACATGTGTACTTTGATACCAACGACTTTAATGATATTAATTCACATCTTGATATAGTATTGAGAACGAAAGTTCGTATGTTTTTAATACATTACCTTCAATTGCATAAGAATTTCCTTTATCCTTCATAATACCTCTTTATGTTGCAACTTATTGATTAATTTTTTTTTTTTGTCAAATAGAAAGCTTTATATAGAGGAGCCAAACCGATTACAACCAGCAGCTATCGCATCAGCGTAAACAAGTTCTAAAAGAGGGGGAGGGGGAAAAATAGCCCAATTACTTCGCTTGGAATTTACCCTATGGGCCTTCACAGCCCAGTCAGCAACAGCATTCACCTCATGATGACAGAAGGCAAGGGAAAGGTTGGGAAAAAACGAAAGCAGGAAAGCAGCTTCGGAGAAGAGGCTTATGTCTGCCCATGGCGGCATGCGTTGACCCTTCAGTGTCTCGATGAGGGTCTGGCAATCTGATTCAAGAGTCAGCGCGGCATGAGAGAGGCCTTGATCAAGCAAATGCCGGAGAGCAAGCGAGCAAGTGTGGTCTCCGCCTGCAGAGGCGAGGACGCAGCAAAGCTATTTGAGAAGCCACCGGTAAGTTGTCCTCGCGAATCGCGACACACACAAGCCATAGTCCCTTCCCTGCTTCCCAGGTGATAAGATCCATCGATATTGACCTTTAAAATCCCCGGATATGGGGGTCGCCATAAAGCGCCGTGATTCTGAAACAGAGTGGCTTTGCAGGTGGAAGAACGAGCAACAGTAAGAGCCACATGAGATTGAAGAAGTGCTTCTTCAACCACATGCTGCAGATTGGGATTTCTTCGTCCAAAAATAAACGCATTTTGAGCCTTCCAGATGTGCCAAAGGACAATGGCGATCACTGGCAGACCAGGTAAGGGTTTCTGTTCACTGGCATGCTCTACGATCCAATCTGTGATATGCTGTATATGCTGAGTTTGAATGGGGAGGTTAATCTGGGGATGACTCCAAACACGCAAAACCCATGGACAGAACAGGAACAAATTTTCTAAGGTTTCCGGGGTGTCTTGATCACAAATAGGACATTGTGGATTCTGAATGATATGTCTATGATGCAGATTTGTGGATTCTGAATGATATGTCTATGATGCAGATTTACTCTTGTCGCTAAACTATTTTGACATAGTAACCACAAAAAATGTCGTACCTTAGGAGCAGTGTGCATTTTCCACAATGTTTTCCATAGCAAAGTCAGGTGTTGCTATAGTTATCTTTGGCACACAGGAGCCATGCCAACTTTTTCGGGCACCAATGAAATGAGGAAGAAAGACTAGTAGAAAACTCAATTGAAAATGGATCATTATTAGGTCCACAGACAATTTAAATTTTTTTCACATAATCTTTCATATAATTGTCAATTTGTGGCTAAAGTTCATTCAAAACCACTATGCTAGCAAATAAAGAAGGACCATTATCACATCCACATCATATATATATATATATATATATATATATATATATATATATCTCATCAATTGATCTTTGTATTGGTGATATGTGGATGAATTTGATTACATAATTATTTCTACGTATACATATCATCAATTTGACGGTGAATGAGAAAAACATTTAATCTAATAAAAATCCAACAATGAACAACATGAAGAAATAACTATGCCATGGGTCCCACGGGATACTTAACGAATCGTGGCAGATTGCTATTTGTTAGTAATAGTCTAATTTTAGTATCACGAGTGATGTCATCAAAATCGAACGTTAATAGCGAAAAGCTTTAACGTGATGTGACTCCAAGTTGGTGGGAAGTCAATCGATATGTCTGTAGGAAACTCTTTGTCATACCCAATCATGGATACCTAAAATTTATCCTTTTTTTTTTGCTTAGTCTCTTAAAATAAAAGACTTTTGAAATAAGAACCCAAATCCAAAATGACGTATATTATCTCACGATAAAGAGAAAACTTAACTTAGAACTTATTGGATAACTCTAACAAGTGCTGAAAAATAATTTATTCAACATTTAATAAAATTAAGCACATTTGATAATTATAACTAGTTCTAATATAAAAGATTCAATCAAGCCTAAAAAAATACTTAATTCACTGATGAAATTACTTTAAACTATATAGTAGAGAAGGCATTCAGATAGGGCATTTAGATAGGTGATAAAATATCGTCTATTACACTGTGTTAAAAGCATAAAATCTACCAATAATATTCACAATTTGATGTTTGGCAAAACTCACAAAACTTTTATAGTATACAAAATGTTGACATATAAATTTATTTATAATTTTCTGAAATATGATTTATAAGAAAGATATGCACGTTTTGATTGTTCTTATCAAGATCAAAATGTTCAATCAAATCAATCTCTCTCTTACTGAGAAAATAGGTGTCGAGAGTTGACTTTTACAGCAAAGAGAAAACGCCAGCGTATTTTGCCCCAACTATAGGTGAAAATGTTAGGTGCAACAGCAGTGCGATGCATTATGCTTGAGCAGCATTGAGAATGGGACACCATCTCCGCAAGAAAGAGCTTTGCAAATTATTTTTTTAATCTTTTCCTAAACCTTGCCTCCCAAAACCATCTTCTGCTGCAAATCTTTCCCATGGGAGACGAATTTCTAGAAATGATTTTAGAAATATTTTTTTAATAGATATCTGAAATTATGCTCCTTCTTTTGGTAGATGTGATATGTGAAAGATGCTTTAGAGTTTAATATCGATGGAACATTGTCAATTGCTTTAGCTAGCAGCTAGATGTCATGACATGTAAGATGAAAACTTGAACTAGACTCATATAATTGAAGCAAAGTCAACACAACTCAGCTTTGACTCCCCCGTCAATACGAAACCCTCTTTCGGTGCAGCTCAGGAGCCATAGAAACCAGCTCACATGTCGGCCTCAGTAGTATCTACTTTCAATATTTCCAAATCAATACCGGTCCCACTTGACACGAGTCACATTTTCGATGGTGCTCAAACACCATTGTCATGGCACTACCAAAGCGCCTAATATTTTCTTGAATTGGACCTGAAAAGAGCTTTTAACGGATCCTCGAGAAAGTCAAAATTCAGATCGGGAATTGTTTAGTGGGACAAATCCAAGGGTTAATTCCTTCTTTGAATTTTGGTCCGGTCAGTTTCATATAAAATGATGAAGAATTACAAAAATAGCCCTGTACTATTGTCCATATTCGATTTTGGTCCTCGTATCTCGTCATGCGACTAATCCCCAATCACGATTCCTGGACGATCCTTCCATTACTGTTCTAATGTCCACGGAAAATACTAATTAGGGAATGGAGTTGAAATTGGTTTTAAACACGTGGCGTTGGTGTGGAATTAACAAAAAAAATTGAGGAGAAGTTACAAAAAGGGTCCCCATCCTATTGCCCAAGTTCGATTTTGAGACAAGTTTGGTTCACAAACTAATTTTTATCCTCAAGTAATTTTTTTTCCATCCAAATGCAGTTAGAATTTGCTGACTGAGTGTTGGACGTCGATGTGTTGTGTCCATATGGAATGACTATGAAAAAAATTGATGATTGACTTCGTTTATTTTGCAGAAACTAAATAATTTGAAATTCTTTTTAATAAAAATAATCACTTGTATTACTTATAAAAATGAATAAATGAAACATATTTTGATCATGTACAAAAATATTTATACATAAATTGTTGTTGATAATAAAGATATATTTCATTGACTAATTATTTCAAGCAATACAAGTTATCATTTTTAGGAAAATACTTTCAAAATCATTTATTTTTCTTGAACAGTCTTAAGTTTAGTATGGTTTAAATTTGTCTGGTCTTTAGAGGCCAAGTTCCTTAAAAACGATACTCAAATATTAACCATCTAGGGAGAAATACTACTAGGTCACTGACTTACTAAACTAAGTATAAACATGTGACTCTCTATGTTATTCTTTAACAATTAGCTTTTTTGTTTGAAATTGGACAAATAAAAACTTCTTAGAGGTCACGTTTATCAAAACGTTATCAGGAAGGCATAGCCAGATCATGCCTCATGCCCTTTGATCGCTAATCTTCCACTCCTTCAATTCAGTAGATGCGGATTCCTTTGCCTTGTCCTCCTTCGACTTTCCCTTGGTGTTTTCCTCAGGTTTATCTTCTTGTGGCACGGATCTCTATCTACAAGCAGAGCCTCTATCTATAATTTCCATAACTTGAAACCCATTCCTCTGAATTTCTCTACTTCAATCCATGATTGACTAGATGAAAGCATCTTCCCAAGATTTGATTTTTCTGGAACCCTCTTCATTGAGAAACCCTAACCTCAAACTTGGCTTTGATACCAAATGTTAGGATTCGTCGCACAACCACAAAGAAAAAGAGAGTAAAAGTGAGAAAGAGAATTCGAGACGCAAGATTTTATCCCAGTTCACCTTTAAACTAAGGCTACATCTAGTTGAGGATTCCACTATAATTAGCATCTCCCACCTCTCTATTACATCCCTTAATTACAAGAGAAAAAATATATAAATATATCAAAATAAAATATATTTTTAGCTGCTATTCATGAGTCTAAGCTCAAATTGTCAATAAAATATAAAAAAGAATATATATATTCAAATGGTATATATAAATTCGGTAGCTATTCAAGAACCAAAGTCCAAACTACCAATAAATATGAGCTCATCCTCTAGAGTCACAGGAGCATTGCCCCTACAGTTGATGAGGAGTATGAATCACGCCCCAACAAAATTCAATGGCAAATCAACCATCACATCACATGATTTATCAAATAATTTAATTGCGCTACTAGATGTTAAGCAAATAAATGGAGGGAGACTTAAATATAGGACCTATTGAAATTTGATGCTTTAATATCCTTTGTCATGTACAAGTCAGAGGGGAGCGCCCATATGAAAAATTAATCAAGATGAAACTTGATTCGGATATCTTGTTCAAAGGTTTAACCCAAAAATTAATTCAAAAGAATAAGCTAATAGATGATGGGACAAAACTTTAACACTCTCAAACTCTATAAGAGTCCAATTGAAATTTAGTGCATCTATACTGTCTTATTAAGAAAAGGTGAGACTGAAATTGAGGGAAATGCTCACGTGCATTGTTTTTTTCCGCAAGAGATTATGACTTTAGGATCCTTTATTGTGCACGGGTATGATGAAAAATCTTCGGTGTTTTCCAATTATACAAGTAATCTGATCTCTATGGTATAATATTTATCCATTTTAATATTAATTTAAGTTGACATGAGGACACAATTAACCGAGATGTTAGTTAACCAATTTATTGCGGCCACGCTAATTTGACTAAGCTTTTGATGGAATGGATATCTATCTTACACGTAGAAGAAATGAAGCTACTCGGTCCACTTGCTTTGCTTGATCAAAGCAAGCAACATTGTCATGGATCGACATGCATGACACATAAGGGAACGGTGCATACATAGGTAAATTCACAAAAAGACAGCTATATTTCTGTTATTCTGAGGAAAGGTTAAAGTAATTGATGTGAACAATAATAAGTATGATGCGCGTGTGGGCAAATAATAGCGAGAATGGGGAATTTTCTAGGTAATGTGTATGGATGGGTATGTGTGAGGATGATTGTCAATGGGTAAAATGCAAATGTAGGATAGAATACAATCAATCACCAAGACCTTAAAGACATGCCACCAACCAAGGATGAAGATTGGGGTTGATGAAGTTCACCACCATGGCTTAAAGGACAAGCCACCTGTTGAGGATATAAGACTTTAGGATAGGAGAAACTCACCACCAAGGCTTAAAGGAAAAACCACCAATCGAGGATAAGGCGTTTCTTGGCTCACCACCGAGGTGTAATTTACTCTCTAAGATAGAAAGCCAAAATAGAAGCTATCAACTCCCCAAAAATATTCACTTGTGTATTTACGTTCGCTAAAGTCTACATTACAATTAAGAACTCTTCCCAATTTACAGAGGAGGGACCAAGACATAGGAGATAGACAAACATTAAAAGACATGGGAACTACCCAAACATTAAAGGCATGGGAACTAGACAGCAATTAAAGAACTAGAAACTAGAAAATGCTTTAAAACGCATAGGAACCATGAAATGCTATAATGCCATGGAGACTTGAAATCATGACTCTTCAGCCTTGTGGTTCATCTTCCAAAATTCCTCCCCTTGCTTTGACCAGAGAATAACCATATCAAGAGTTCAGCAAATATCCAAGGAAATTGCTCAAAATAGGCTCTCATCCATATGTTGCTGATTAACTTCGAAATTAGCAACAAAAATGGTGAATCGGTAACTTAATATTTGAATGACAAGGGAAGAATTAATAATCCCTTAGTAATTGATAACCTGGTTGATAGTCTTCTCATTGACGACTTCATACTCGACGCACTGAAAAAAGTTATGATCGAAATCTGCCTTATCTTGAATGAACATTAATTGTGTTGAGTTCCATGATGGAGCTAAGTCGAATGCTCCCACATCAAGGTAAAAGCAAGGTGAATATCACCAAAGTGAAGGTTCTAGCTTTGATTGGGTATTGACATAAATTAAACACGCATTGAATTGTTGGCTTTATTGGAATACCCAAATATAATTGCCACTTTAGTTAATAAAATTTTCATTAAGATTTCTTTATATATGTATAGCATTGCTCGTTTTATTATTGGATTTTATGACTGCAATACCCTTCAGATATTTTTTAAACTTGGATTAATGTGCTTTGATATTACAAAAAAGATATTGATTTCATATTTAATCTTTATCATGGTGTCTGACTCTGTTATTTACTTATTTTGAATATTTTATGGCTCGACAAAAATATGTTCAAGAGACTTGTTAACAAAATTACACATATTATGAATCATATCTCTCCATTTCAACAAGGTTTTCCAGAAAAAAAAAATGTCCATAGATGTAACACGAAAATCAAGGCATATGGAACTTTAAACATACTTTCATTTGCAATTTGAATCACACATGAATAATAATACACAAAACCATTTAAGCAGTTTATGCCATCTAACAAAGCAAACGAACATATGAACCCTCGAATCAATCAAATCGACAAGCAAACCATAAGGGATGATAATCTTCATCCGTCGCACTTCTCATGATCACAGGCTCAGCGAAATGAACTGTAGCAACTCATCGTTGCGCTCGAACTCGATCATGTCGTGCTCGTGCAATGTGATCCAAGCTTCGATCCCGTTCCCGCACCTCGTTCCCATTAAATACACAATATTTCTTATCGGCAAACCGGTGGTGCACACCCAACTGGGCCTTCCCAAGCCGAAATCCATCTCGTAGAAAGGAAACTTCACCCAACTGCTGAACCCGTAGAGCTCCATCTTTCCCGCAGACGACTCCGCCAACTTCCGTGCCGCCGTGAGGCTTTCGTAGGCCTTGGCCAATCCCCTCTCGCCTTGAAGCACGCTCAAATACTCGCCATCAATTGCCCTTATTGATTTCCTGAGACTGCCTGCAAAGTCCTGCAATTCAACTCCCTTGTTTGTGTCTATCAGTGGTGCAACAGTGAGCTGCCACAGATTGCCGAGGGCATGCTCAGGCAATGGTTGTGGCCTCATCCTGCTTCTGATGTTCACCGTGTGGGTCGCTGCTGATGAGGGATATTTCTCGTTCCACTCTGGCCTTTTCCTCGCTGCCTCCACTGCGGATTTCCAAATTAGGGCGGTCACTGCCTCGACGCGAGTAGGAGTTGCACTGCCAAACCTGGCCTGGAGCCGCGCCAAGCTCTCACCGTCGAAACGAAACCTCTTGGTCAAAAGCTTCTCTCTGCTGCTGAATCTGCGTGGCATTTGGAAGTTTACGTCCTTTGGTGGGAAGAGCTCAGATGCTTTCAAGAAGGGAGTGATGAGGCTAGCTTTGCCGTTGATGCCATTGAGGGCAATTTCCGACCATGCGGTGAGGAAACCAGAGACTGACACAGCGTCAGCAATCTTATGAGACATGCAGATGCCGATCCCGATGCCGCCACAGTCGAAGAAGTTGGCTTGGACCCCTACAATGACTTGTTCCTCAATGTTGGGAACGACTTTGTCTGAAGAGAACGGGAGGAATTGCTGCAGCTGATTGATGTCCGGGTTCGACAGAACTTCGGACAATTCGAAGCAAGCTTTTGCCTCCAAATAGAGTGCCCCCTCGTCGTTGCAATCGATGGCAGTGTTGCCCTTCATCCTTCCGCCTAGAGGGTAGAAGAGGGAAAGCGCCTGCGAAAGCGAAGTTTTCAAGTTTCCAGTGACGGAGGCAGAGTTCGCTGCCACCTCGTTGTTGGAAGCCGAGTAGAACAGGATGACCGGAACCCAAAACGGGGAGCCAGTTGGTCAAGGAGACAGAGCTTGAAGTTCCTGAGGTGAGATGGAGTTGGAGAGGAAGGCTTGACGGTCTCAGTGGAGACAACCTCAACTTTCATGGCCATGTTTTGTTGGAAATTGAGAGATTTGACAGTGGGCTTTTGAGATTCTTTCAGTAGAAAGTGTGCTTCTTTGGTGCTTTTTAATTGCAAGATCTTGTTGTGTATATATAGTAAAAAGAGAGGAGAAATTTGCAATATTTGGGTCATAGGCTGCGTCATAGGCTGCATCATGGCTAAATAAATAGTAAATGCCGGTCTCTTGTGGGAGCTTACATTTTGAAGGATGGAGCAGATATAATGTAAAACCTAATTTGATTTCTGAAGCTTCTTTATTTGATATTGTTGGAAATTGTGATCCATTTTCTAAAACTATCTAGAAACTACTAACTTAATCATGAAGGCGAGAGCCTTGGCAGCAACATCCACGTTGAAGATTGTCTCTAATTGTCTAGAATGGAGTTTGCTAGCTGAATCTAGAAGATTCACGTGGGAATGCAAGCAAGTAGAAGCCAAGTTGAAGAAGAAATCCTAGAACAAGCTAGAGAAGTCTATGTGCATGGGAAATCGTGAAAAAGCAAAAAATGTCATGCTTGAAGTTAGCTGTAATTGCCTATAAATAGGCTTGTAGTTCATTCATTTGTGTGTGTGAGATGAATCCTCCACCTTGTGTGGGGTAAATCCTCCACTGTGAGAGGTCTTAGACCTCCACCATGCTCATGTGGGGAGTGAGCACCAATATCTTCATCAAACTATTTTGTTCAACTAATGAAACTATTTTCCCCCATATCTCATGTCCTATATCCTTCAATTATCCTATCTTGTCCCTTGTCTATCCTCTACAAACTATATTATACATATGCACACATTACTAATCAAAAACTATCATCAATACCAAAAGCATGCTTCCGCATGCACACATCCAAAATTTTTAACAGATATAAAAGTATCATATAATTGTACACTTACTCTCCTTCTATAAAATGATTGACAAAGTTAATCGCACAATGCTTAAAACATATTGGATCCATATTCTTTTCACCGGATCCAAGTGTGTGTGTATATATCCTTAATTCCTCAATCTATTCAAAGATAGGTCATCCATGCCGAGTTATTGATTTTACAAGGAATTGTTTGCTTGCAGCGTGATTGTTACCAATTGTGTTAAAGAGACATTGTATAAGAATTTCGTACTATTGGACATACCTAGTCGGGAATATAATTTGGGGATTGGGATCTCTCAGGCGTAAAATATTTTTTTGGATTTTATGAAGGGAAATTTAGGCATTACGAAGGCCTATTCATTCAGGAAAAGCCTAATCAAAAGCTAACAGAGTAACGCCTTATTTGCTTAATAATTCTAGCCTTGCCCTAGCATTATATGGTTATTTATTTATTTTTATTTTTTGTTGTTTTTTTTTTTTTTTTTTTGGGGGGGGGTGGGGTTTGGTTGAACCCTTACCAATCGTTGTGCGAATTGTCTTCAATTCATACCATCCTGAGATCGCCGCAAATCTACGAGCCTAGATCTCATTGAGATTTCCTCACAAATGAGAAAATTGAATTTGAGAGAATATAATAATTGAATGGGGGAGTTTTGGAATGAGTTATCCTGTTAAAAACGAGCGAATGTACCCTTTCTTTACTGAAGATCTGATTCTTCCTTTTTTTCTCAAACCTCTCAAAGTCCTGACGTGTCGCGGGGCGATCTCAATATGGAATCATTAGCTTTTTCATGCTTCAGGTAACGTGTTATTTTCAACTGAAAGAAAACTTCACTCAGTTCGAATTTTTCTTGCATCTTGATTTCGGAGAAGAGTCTCATTGCCCCCTGCACATCCTTTGATCTTTTCTTCGAGGCGGGGCCGATCTTTTCCTTTCCTCCTCTCCCCTTTCAGCTTCTATGGTTTATCAAACGGTGGCATCCTGGTTTGATCGGGTCCGATTCACTTCTATCACGACTGGAGGTGTATCATCAGCAGATTGCTCGGTTCCAGACTGTTCAGTCATGTTTCGAGCCCACTGAATAAGCATGGCCCAAAATTCATGCGTGGTAGCTGGATAGACAGCGAGAAAAAATTTCCACTGGCTACAGTCTTTGATGAAGAAGACTTTCCCTTTACGGCATTGAAAGGGAGTTGCATGAAGACAACCGAGAAGAAAAATTCCTTCCCCGCACGCATAAATCAAGGGGGGTTTCGTCCTGTCAAAGGTGAAGGAAGATCTCGTTCAATTATGGCTTATCATGATGGCACGTGTGAAGGATAAGGGAGCCCATGCGGTAGATGGAAAAGAGAAGAACAAGAAAGTTGCAATGATGGCTTGTGATTATTCATGATGGCCATTCACTGTAACTTTCTTCTCATTCATGGTAAACCTCTATATAAGAAGAGGAGTTATCGTCTGGAGAATACATGCGAAGTTAGAGCACGAGGATGAGGAATAGGTAGCTCTGAACACGCTGTATTTTGTGCAGTATATTTACATCCATTTTGAGTGTTTTAAGTTAGACTAAACACTGTGGATTTAGGGTGTGAATTATAGGACTAGGAAACACTTGAGCATGAGTAAATTGTAGGTTTCGACACTCGGGTTAAATTATGTAAATTTCTTTTGTCCTTTATTGTTCCTTGTATCATTGTCTCTGATAATTTTGTGTCACGATATAATTACAAAAATCGGGTTGGTGTGACAACACAGACCGTGTGTCCATCTTTGCAGGAGTTTCGGCCATCATTTTTTCTATCTAGGTGAATTTCTTCAGGATCTGCTTGAGAGCGAGGAAGTGGATGTCGCCAGCCGGCTGAGGAATTCTCTTGTGCCATTCGTATCTCAAATTTATTTTTAAACGGACTTTGGAATATAAGGTGCTTCTTTGGAGTTATGCTTCAGAAGCTGTTAAATAAACAAACGTAACTCACAAGTCAAAAATATAAATTTACCTGGATGAAGATCTTTATAACATTCAGAATGATATAATACAAGTAAAAGTGGTGCTGAAGCCGGGTAGTGTGCATATACATAGCTTGGAATCCCGCCCCCCTC
The DNA here is from genome assembly GCA_014182515.1 of Eucalyptus microcorys. Taxonomy (NCBI): domain Eukaryota; kingdom Viridiplantae; phylum Streptophyta; class Magnoliopsida; order Myrtales; family Myrtaceae; genus Eucalyptus; species Eucalyptus microcorys. Next base: position 24,013,456 of record CM024564.1, read on the forward strand.
CCCGCCCAACAAAATGTCCAACTTGTCATATCCAATTCTGTACCAAACTCCATGCGCTCGACGAAAGTACCAAAACTGGCTATGGGCCGGAGGTTCTCACACCAAATCGGGCGGCGTTCGCATCGTACATCGAGTGCATTAATGTCTTTCCCATCACCATGATCTCATTCCCATTTGGACCGCTTTTCTTACCCCCATACTTTCGTAGTATAGAAGGAGCACGGTTGTGATCCCTTTGCTGTCCCCGGCCGAGTTCAGCAGACAAAAGAAAGGCAGAATGTCCATGTTGTTGTCGAGAACTGAGCAACAATTCAACAAGAACTAATCCAATCCAGAATCAATTTCTGTCCCAAAACTAAACCGACCAAAATCGACATAACCCTAGCAACAACCAGCAGTATATTCCAGTAACTAAACCTCAAAATAAGTAAATATAAGGTTGACATGTTAAAGAGACGCAGCAACGACAAGACTAGGATATTTACGTGGAAAACTCGATGCAGTAAAAACCTGGACCACTCAATTTTTTTACTAGTAGGATACACAAAGATTTTCTCTAGTCACCATCAAAGACTTAACACCAACAATACAACAATATTTCATCACCATGAAGGTGGATTAATACAAATGGAGTTAAAAAATCTTACTATGGTTGAAGATTATGAAAGATAACTTGGAGAAGGTTCTCAACAAATGAAATCGATCAACTTAAAGGTCTTAGTCTCATGAACAAAATACTAAAACTCGAACCAATTTCGATCATGTTTGTGTTGGATATTTCAATAATATATTGAATTATTTACAATAATAACTTCGATAATAGTTATGACCGCATTGAAGACCATCATTATTTTTAACGGTCACATAACGATTTTTTAACAGTCATACAACGACTTTTCAATCGTTTTGTAACGTTTAATTTATTTCTCAAATAAACCCTTCATTATTTTACAACGGTTCTTTTAACGGCTCTATTTTGTCTGAATATAAAATCTTATCAGGCAATCTTAAAAATACACACTGACTAAAACAGAGAATATTCTTTCTTTTTGAAATCTTTCGTTTCCTTTTCCTTGCTGGGTTATACATAGACGTTGTTTCCGTTCCTTCTAATATTCAGTGCGGAATATAGAAGAAGGTCTGTTGTATCTTGGGAGGATAGCCGTCAGAAGCCTATCACACCGAGTCTCGCACTCCGAGGGGCTGAATTATCCTTAAGGACAGTGCTTACGCTTGCACGCCTCAGACAAATTTATCTGTTCTTTTTAGCCTTCTTTTCCTACAATCTTAAGGATAAGTCCCATGGAGCATCAAGTCGATACTGTTGCTGAAGCCTCAATCTCCACCAGTCCAGTTGCACTACCACCACTACCACATATGTCCTATGCCAAACCATTTCCCGACTTATTGAAGATCGAAGTTTTCAACGGCAACAATTTCAGAAGGTGGCAAGAAAGGGTTTTCTCTATCCTAGATGTGCACGGCGTGGCTTTCGCACTTACGGAGGCTGAACCAACTGATAACAAGCTTCGAGATCAATGGATACATGCTAATAAGGTATGTAGGCACACAATTATTAGTACTCTTTCTAATGAATTGTTTGATGTCTACTGTCCATACAAGGAAGCAAAACAAATATGGGACTCCATGACTGCAAAGTACACTGCTGAAGATGTGGGTAGACAAAAATTTGTAATCGGAAATTATTATCGATGGGAAATGTCTGATGATAAGGAGATCAAGACACAAATCAATGAATATCACAAGCTAGTGGAGGACTTGAAGGCAGAAAACATCAATTTACAAGAAGAATTTCTTGCGGGCCTGTTGATTGAAAAGTTGCCTGAGTCTTGGAATAACTACAAGCAACAACTCAAGCACAAGGACAAACAATTGTCACTAGCCGATCTGATCGTGCATATTATCATTGAGGATATAACTCGCAAGGAGATCAAAGCTGCCAAAGCTAAGGAAATTGCTACGAGGGCAAATTTGGTGCAAGGCAAATTTCAACATCACCAAAACAGGTATTATAACAAAAAACCTGATTACAAACCCAAAGTTGCTCACCCCACCTTCAAAAAGAAAGGCTCTTGCTTTGTTTGTGGAAAACCAGGTCATCATGCAGCGCACTGCAGAAAGAGAATGATGGGAAATGACAATCCTGCTAAACCAAAAGTCAATTTGGTTAAAGCAGATGACTCTAATGATATAATTGCTGCGGTTATTTCCCAGGCCAACATTGTGGCCAATGTGAAAGAGTGGGTGGTAGACTCAGGTGCTACCAGGCATATTTGTGCAAACAAAAATGCATTTTCCTCCTACACGCCAGTAGGGGAAGGAGAAGGAGTTATTTATCTTGGTGATTCAAGAACAACTCAAGTTCTTGGGAAAGGAAACGTTCTTCTCAAGCTCACATCTGGCAAGACTTTGGCCCTGAATGATGTATTACATGTCCCTAATATAAGGGCAAACCTGGTCTCAGTAGCGCTTTTGGGAAAGGTTGGGGTGAAGGTGTCATTCGAATCTGATAAGATTGTGATGACAAAAAATAACATCTTTGTGGGAAAGGGTTATTGTAATCAAGGACTTTTTGTTCTTAACGTTTCTAATGTTATCAATGAAAATGCTATCTGCTTTCGCTTACTTGGCTGAATCTATTGATTTATGGCATGGTAGATTAGGTCATGTTAGTATTTCTTATATTAAGAAAATGCAAAAACAAGGTTTAATTTCTGGAATTAAAAACCCATGGTTTAATAAATGTATAATATGTGCCGAAACAAAATTAACAAAAAAGCCTTGTATTTCTGTAAATAGAGAATCTGATTTGTTGAGTTTAATTCATACTGATCTAGGAGATTTAAAACAAACTGTGACTAGAGGAGGTAAAAAATATTACGTGACCTTTATTGATGATTATTTTAGATTTACTAAAATTTATTTGCTTAGGCATAAAGATGAAGCTTTTGATATGTTCCTTTTGTATAAAGCTGAGGTAGAAAACCAATTGAATAAAAGGATAAAAAGAATTAGATCGGATAGAGGTGGAGAATATGTATTGCTTAATAAATTTTGTGAAAAGGATGGAATAATTCATGAAACTATGCCTCCTTATTCCCTTGAATCTAATGGCATAGCTGAAAGAAAAAATAGGACTTTGAAAGAGATGATGAATTCTATGCTTGTTAGTTCTAATGCTCCAAATAATTTATGGGGTGAAGCTATTTTATCTGCATGTCACATCCAAAATAGAATACCTCATAAGAAAACAGGTAAAACACCCTATGAATTTTGGAAAGGTTATCGTCCTAATTTAAAATATTTGAAAGTGTGGGGGTGTCTTGCTAAGGTTATGCTTCCTAATTCTAAGAAAAGGAAAATAGGCTCTAAATCATCTGACTGCATGTTTATTGGTTATGCTGAACATAGTGCTGCATATAGATTTCTTGTATTAAAAAGTGACGTGCTTGATAATAATACTATAGTTGAGACAAAAAATGCAGAATTTTTTGAGCATATTTTTCCATTAAGTGTTGATACTATTTCTCCTGCGCCTATTCATAAAAATGTTTTCGAAAATTCAAATGATGAATTGAGAAGGAGCAAAAGAATAAGGAAAGAAACTTCTTTTGGGAATGATTTTTATACTTATCTTATTGATAATGATCCTTTAACTTATTCTGAAGCAATATCTTCCTCGAAAGCAATTTTTGGAAAGAAGCTATAAAAATCGAGATTGATTCTATCTTACAAAATCAAACTTGGAAATTAGTTGATTTATCACCCGGTGCAAAACCGATCGGTTGTAAATGGATTTTTAAAAGAAAATATAATCCTGATGGTTCTATTGTTAAATATAAAGCAAGATTAGTTGCAAAAGGTTTTGCTCAAAAACAAAATATTGATTATTTTGACACTTTTGCTCCAGTTACAAGAATCTCTTCAATTCGTGTTTTAATTGCTTTGGCTTCTATTTACAAACTTATTATTCACCAAATGGATGTTAAAACAGCTTTTTTAAATGGTGATTTGGAAGAGGAAATTTACATGGTGCAACCTGAGGGCTGTATTTTTCCTGGCCAAGAAAACAAAGTTTGTAAACTTCTTAAATCTTTATACGGCTTAAAGCAAGCGCCAAAGCAATGGTATGAGAAATTTAATGATGTTCTAGTTAGTAATGGATTTTTCTCTATTGGAGTAGATAAATGTGTATACACAAAAATAATTGATGGTGAATTTATAATTATTAGCTTATATGTTGATGACATGCTTATTTTTGGTACGTGTATTGATGTTGTGAATGAAACAAAATATTTTTTGACTTCCAAATTCGATATGAAGGACTTGGGGAAGCTAATATTATTTTGGGTGTTAGAATCATAAAGAGTGATGGTGGCCTAATGCTTACTCAAGCGCATTATGTGGAGAGGCTACTTAAAAAATATGATCACTTTGATGTCAAACCTGTGAATACTCCTTATGATTCTAATATCCAATTAATGAAAAATAAAGGAGATGGTGTGGCTCAGTCTAAGTATGCTCAAATTATTGGGAGTTTGATGCATTTGATGAATTATACTCGACCTGATATAGCTTATGCTGTATGTAGACTGAGCAGATATACACAAAATCCCAATGATGATCATTGGACTGCTTTGAGCAGATTAATGAAATATTTGAGAGGAACCATGAATTATGGTATTTTATATAGTGGATTTCCCGCTGTATTACAAGGATACAGTGATGCTAATTGGATTTCAGATTCAGATGAGACAAAATCCACTAGTGGATATGTGTTTACTCTTGGTGGAGGTGCTGTAACTTGGAAGTCAGCCAAACAAACAATAATTGCAAAATCCACCATGGAGTCAGAGTTTGTGGCTCTAGAATTGGCTGGCAATGAGGCTGAGTGGTTAAGGAACCTCTTAGCGGATATTCCTTTGGGAATGAAACCGACACCTTCTGTGTCTATGCACTGTGATTGCCAAGCGGCAATAGCCATTGCAAAGAATAAAACTTTCAATGGTAAAAATAGACACATTCGATTGAGACATGATGTAGTAAAGCAGCTGCTTAAAGATGGAATTATATCCATTGATTTTGTAAAGTCAGAAGTGAATTTGGCCGATCCTCTGACTAAACCTGTGGGAAGAAAATTGATTTATGACAAATCGAGGGGAATGGGACTTAAGCCAATTGAGGAAAAGCAACAATGATGGTAACCCAACCTATGTGATTGGCGATCCCATGAATTAGGTTCATATGGGTAATAACAAGTCACTTGTTGTTTTAGTGATGCACTATTAAAAATTATTGTCCATCCTAAGATGAGAATGGTGCAAAATTGCAAGGAAAAAAGAGGTTGAGCTAAGCTCTTAATGAAATTCCATAGCCATTATTGGTGGTGTATTAAGCTGCAGAATACACTTGATGGAATCACCTATATAAGTGTGGAGTGAGGCCGCTCCTATGAGAATTTTTGGCGAAAATCTCTAAAGCACTTATGAATAAACCAAGCACGCGCATGGCCTATTAGCGCAAAACCGCGTTGAACAACAAAGTTTGTGGGAGTGCAATGTGATTGATGAAAATTATAATTCACAAAAGAAATTTTTGGTTCATAGAAGTTTCAAACTTCACCAATAATTTTGTGAATTATATTTCATTTTTTCTAGGGCTGGTTCATAGCTTAACAAGCACTAGTTCCGATGCATTACACTCCAATAACCAAGCATCATATTAATTTTCTATTTTCAAAATCTTTTGAAATATATGGGGGATTGTTGGATATTTCAATAATATTTTGAATTATTTACAATAATAACTTCGATAATAGTTATGACCGCATTGAAGACCATCATTATTTTTAACGGTCACATAACGGTTTTTTAACGGTCATACAACGGCTTTTCAATCGTTTTGTAACGTTTAATTTATTTCTCAAATAAACCCTTCATTATTTTACAACGGCTCTTTTAACGGCTCTATTTTGTCTGATTATAAAATCTCATCAGGCAATCTTAAAAATACACACTGACTGAAACAGAGAATATTCTTTCTTTTTGAAATCTTTCCTTTCCTTTTCCTTGCTGGGTTATACACAAACGTTGTTTCCATTCCTTCTAATATTCAGTGCGAAATATAGAAGAAGGTCTGTTGTATCTTGGAAGGATAGCCGTCAGAAGCCTATCGCACCGAGTCTCGCACTCCGAGGGGCGGAATTATCCTTAAGGACAGTGCTTACGCTTGCACGCCTCAGACAAATTTATCTGTTCTTTTTAGCCTTCTTTTCCTACAGTTTGGCCATCAAATCTTGAAGCCATTGCCTCTCTGTCTTCTTCTCATGCATACTCTCTCGGTAAAAAGAGCTCTCTCTCTCTCTCTCTCTCTCTCTCCACACAAACATCCCTTTGTTTCTTCTTTTGCTTTTTGACTTTTATTTTTTGTTTATGTTAGTTAAGCCCCACAAAGAGGCAGACCTAATCATCAAATCTCCTCCTTCACCTAACGTGGAAAAATCCATTGTGCCGTCTTTATTTTTACAAGAGTTAAGTTTCATCATGGGCAATGCTTTAGTCATCATGTTAGATCCATTATAGTTGGTGTAGACTTTCTCAAACAGAAAGAGCTTCTCTTTTAAATTTTCTCAAATCTAATGATATTTCACATCAATATGCTTCGATGTTGAATGCAACACCGGATTATTGCTAAAATAGATAACATTTATACTATCACAGTACCAAAGAATCTTCTCTTACTTCATGTCCAACTCTTGTAGGAATTTTTGCGTCCATAAGAGTTCCTTATCTAAAAAAAAATATTTCACATCAATACGTTTCAATAATACCAATATATTCCGCTATAGTCGTTAAGAAAATAACACATTTTTGCATTCTTAATTGGCACAAAACTGCTCTACTTGCAAAACTCATTGTTAAATTATTATTCTCAAGTAAGAGATTGTATAAGATGTTCTTACTTTTAATTCAATTGTGGCTGTGAGAGGGAACAAAATAAGGGGCATACTTGTCTTTGTAATATTGAAGTCTTCTCTTTTAATAGTCCCATACTGGGGGCTAGAGAAGAGAACAAAAGTAAAACAAATATAGGGTTTCTTGGCTTAGCCCTAGGTTTTCCTTTCCTTGAAGAAGTGGTTGCAAGAGAGTGGGTTCTTTAAGCGCACAAAAGTTGCACAAGAAGGTCAGGGGTTTCAAGGAGAGAGCATAATAGCTCTCCTTGAGGGATCATCACATGAAGAAGGCAACCACACAATGAGGTCTTGATGTAGAAGAATGAACAGAGAACGAAAGTGAAGAAGATGTCTAGAGTTCTTGTTTCTTTGGCCCTTGTTGACATCTAAATTTTGACGACCCAGTCATTTATTTATCGGATTAAAAATTAGGGATTAACTTTTTAACCCCTAAGAAAAAAATATTTGAATTAAGTTGCATAGCATATATTTTTAGGAGCATTTTTTTTATTATTTGCATTAGACCGGCGACGGATGGGTTCGACTTGATAGTTTAGAGCTTTAATTTGACAAGTTGGACTAAGCCCACGAAGAGAGTAAATTGGCCCAAGCTCGTATTTTTGAGGAGATATTACGAACTCATCTTTGTGAGATTTCAAATTTGAGAAAAATACTATTGTAGTTTTGAATATTTGGCAATATGTGATAAAATTGGTGGAGAATATTCATTTTTGCAAAGGAAATCTAGAAGAGGTGTGGAAAATAAAAACAAATATTGCGTTTGGAAAAAAATCCTCATAGATATTGATCTAAAACCCTAGTCCACTCATCTATAAATAGGTTGCTACACTATAGAAAATGGAGGCCACACATTGAATATACGCCCACACAAAATGGGTTTTTTTTTTTTAATCACGTCGAAGGGCCTTTTCTCGTTTCTTTTGGGAGGACAAAAATCAACACTACAAAGGGGCCTTTTTTCTATTTTCGGAGTTCCTTTTTGAATTGGTAAAACTCCACAAAAGGTGAGTTTTACTTATGCAGAAAGCGACAGCAACGAGTAGTGAGGGAGACGTGAAGAGAGAGAAAGAAATAAAAAAAAAAAAAGAGAGAAGAACACTATTCTTCTTCTCCAGCGAACGTGCCTTCTGCCTGCTTACGCTCTGCCCTTTGCTTGCCTGAGGCCACGTCGCTGCCGCGCCAGCACCACCCAACACCGGCAGCCGAGTTGCCGACCACCGTTGCTCTGCCAGCGACCTGCGAGCCCCCGCGCCGGCCCGCGCCTGCTCTTCTGCCCGAGCGCCGACGCCGCCTCTGCTACTCGTGCCTCGCCACCGCCAGGGTTCCCCTCGCTCGCGGGCTTGCACCCCTGCTCCGCTGTGCCGATCCGCGACAACCTGACACTTCCACACTGCTGCTCCTAGTCGTCCACTGCTGGCAAATTTATCCCCTCGCCGTGACCCATCGTCCTCGCCTATCGTCCGAGCACCAGACCTGCTCCACCGTGCTAGGGTTCCCCTCGCCTGCGAGCTCGCTCCACCGTCCTTGCAGAACCTCTACCCGACGCTTGCCGCGCCTCACCGCGACTGCAGCAAGCGCCGCGCCCCTTGTAGCACTTTGTGATTCCGGCCGGCTGCCGCTGCCGCGCCTTCGCTCGCCGCCGCTAGTCTCCTCGCCAGAGCTCCGAACTAGCTATAGCCAGCCCACGAAAGCCACATAGCAGCCCCCTTCGTTGAGCCACGTCAAGCCCACCAAGCCGTCGGTTGCTAAGCGCGATTAGGAAGTCGGAAAAGTCAATTTGGGTAGTTTATTTTATTTTATTTTATTTTTATTTATTTTGTTTCTTTATTTGAAATATTCCTTGATGTAAGATTGAAATCCCTGTGAATTAGCTTTTTAAATTAGGGATTGACAAGTTCGATTTTTGCGCCCGAAATCCGATTTGCAATCGCACGGAAAATCGCCAATCTAATCTCACACTCGAGATTCGATTCGATTCGTGGTTTTATTTAAAATTGACTAATCCGATCCCATGCGCGGGATATGATTCATCAATTTATGGATATCAATCTTATCTTGCTGGATGTGCTGTCGTGTTATTGGAATCGATTTTTTTTTCATAAAAAAAATCCAAAAAAATCTGAATTAGATTAGGTTCTTGCATATTTGGAATAAGAAATTTATTTTGATTTAAAAAAAAACAAAAACCCAAAAAGCATCAACTTAGGATGTTAGTTTTTTTAGGTTGCACATTTAATTATTTGACAATTTTAATTTCGAATTTCATAGAAAAGAAAAAGATAAAAAACTAGAATTATGACATTCTTTGCACATCATTGTATATTAGGATAAGATTGCATGTTTAATTTTTATTTAATTAAGTTTATATTTTTTTTCCTAGATAAATTGCATTTTAGGTTAGGGATAACATCCTAGTTTAAATAAAGATTTGGCTCAACCTAATATAAGCTGAATAACATTTCGATCTGAATAGATATTTTTCGCAACTTTATATTTTATTTATGTCATATAGTTTAGATTAGAATTCACATCGACAGTCCTAAATATGATTCTAATTAACACGCAATTACTTTATTTTTTGTTTTCACTTATTTAATGAGAATCATGTTTTATGCAATGCAATGTTACCGATCTAATATGAAATGATATGACATGGAAATATGACCTAAATTATATGACATAAATAAAATATAAACATGCAGTTTATCCTAAAGAATGAAATTAATTTATTCTGAGACAATTTTTTTGTATTTTCCATGAAATTCAAAACTAGAAAGTTGCGAAAATTATCTATTCAGATCGAGATTTTATCCAGCTTATATTAGGTTGAGCCAAATCTTAATTTAAACTAGGATGTTATCCCTAACCTAAAATGCAATCTATCTAGGAAAAAAAAATCTAAACTTAATTAAAATAAAAATTAAATATGTAATCTTATCCTAATATGCAACGACGTGCAAAGAATACCATAATTCTAGTTTTTTCTTTTTATCTTTTTCTTTTTAATGAAATTTGAAATTAAAATTGTCAAATAATTAAACGTGCAACCTAAAAAAACTAACATCCTAAGTTGATGCTTTTTTGGGTTTTTGTTTGTCTTTTTTTTTTTTTAAATCAAAATAAATTTTCTATTCTAAATATGCAAGATAACCCTAAAACAAGCAAATGACCTAATCTAATTCAGATTTTTTTGGATTTTTTTTTTTTTTACGAAAACAAAATCGATTCAAATAACACGACAACACATTCGGCAAGATAAGATTGATATCTATAAATTGACGAATCATATCCCGCGCATGGGATCGGATTGGTCAATTTTAAATAAAACCGCGAATCGAATTTTGAGCGTGAGATCGGATTGGCGATTTTCCGTGCGATTACGAGTCGGATTTTGGGAGCGAAAATTGGACTGTCAATCCCTAATTTAAAAAGCTACTTCACATTGGGGATTTCAATCTTACATCAAGGAATATTTCAAATAAAGAAAAAAATAAAATAAAATAAAATAAACTACCTAAATTGAATTTTTCGGCTTCTTAATCGAGCTTAGCAACTGACGACTCGGTGGGCTCAGCGTGGCTCAACGAAAAGGGCTGCTGTGTGGCTTTCGGGGGGCTGGCTGTAGCTGGTTCGGAGCTTCGGCGAGGAGACTGACGGCGGGCCGAGGTGGCAACAACAGGCAGCCGGAATCACAGGTGCTACAACAAGGGCGTGGAGCAATTGCTGTAGGTCGCGAGTGAGGCGCAGCGAGCGCCGAGCAGAGGTGTTGCAAGGATGACGGAGCGAGCTCGCAGGCGAGGGGAACCCTTGCGCGGTGGAGCGAGTCTGGTGCTCGGACGATAGGTAGGGACAGTAGGTTGTAGTGAGGGGACAGATTTGCTAGCAGCGAGTGGTTAGGAGTAGTAGCGCGGAAGCGTCAGGTCATCACAGATCGGCACGGCGGGGCGGTGATGCGAGCCAGTGGGCGAGGGGAACCCTGGCAGTGGCGTGGCACGAGCAACAGAGGTGGCGTCGGCACTCGGGCGGAAGGGCAGGTGTGGGTGGCTGGCGAAGTGGCAGTGGTCGGTTGCTCGGCTGCCGGTGCTAGGTGGTGCAGCTGAAATTTTGGTCGCGACAGCTTGGCGACTTCGCTGGGGATTTGAGTTAAAACTCTTCGTGAACTTAGGCCAATTTTCTCTTTCTTTGAAAAAAAGTTTTTGTTTGGCAGCGATGATTCCAAGTACGCCCCTAACATTTAAGGTGTTAAATGTTTTTGCAGGATGTGAGGTATAAATGGAAGTGTTTGCTAACCTTTGTTTTGGAGGGAGGTGTAGGAATGTATGGTTTATTTTCATGTTGAAGTGTTGTTTGATATAAATTGTTGTGCATGCCTTGCATTTGCATTACACTCTAGTACACATAACCCGCCGCTAGAGCTGGGCCGCATAGGATTATCTAAGATAGTATCGAGATGGATACCATTCTAACCGCATGCCCGCGGTACGAGTTGCCCATCTCGATCCCAAAATTTCTTTTTTGGTGTCAAGAGTACCCACCTTGGTCCGCATGCTCGCGATCTGGGTCGGCTCTTTGATCAAGCCGGAGTCATGAGGACCTAACGTAGTCCGCACGCCCGTGGCTAGTCTGATCATCCTTATGGCTTTACTTTGTTAAGCCTTATAGACTGGAAATCGAGCCACTTACCATGCGCATGTCTCTGTGATTGCCCCTTGTTTATTGGTAAAGTAAGTTTTCTAAATTCGCACCCTTGCAATTTACTTACTTTATTATATCATTTTGTTGGTCCATGGCATTAGAATTGTCCTGAGTCTTGATCAATATACAATGGGAATACCGAACATTCGAATTATTCTCCCTCCAAAGGAAGAGATTAGCACATGGTGGGACAAGTTACACCAAGCTAGCCGTCAATTTGTAGAGTTGCACATTGGTCAACTACTTCCACTGCTGTGTATCAACATCCATGGTGGCCTCATCCAAGCACTTGCCCATTGTTGGTGCCCCGAGACTTCTACTTTTATCTTCGGCGGTAAGCATGAGCTCACGCCCACCTTGGAAGAGTATAGCATTGTAGTAGGAAAATCTTTGAAAGCTGAATTAATTAGTCCCCTATGCAACTTATGACAGCTCAAATCCAATCCCTCCGAGCAAATCCGACTCCGACTCCTATACTCGTTCTTCCAAGAGATAGTTATCCCAAAGCAAGCAAACAAGGCTCAAATGGGTGATGACGACATGCTTGAATTGCAAGATGACCCACTGTTGGTCACTGCCAAAAAAACTAAGCCTAACAATGTCCTTAAATGGAGCAAGATGAAGCGGAAGTGATGGACACTCTGGGGCAGCCAAGTGGCAAATTCAATTATTTGGTGAAGTATTCGGCTCCTCCCTAGCTCTTACGTTGATCCCCGCGACATAGTTCCGGACGGATAGGATGGCATGGACGATCCAACGCCTCCAAAGATAGAGAACTCTAATGACGCCCGGAAGGAATCACAAGTCCTTTCAATGGCCTCTTCATAGGAGCCATTGACGAAGGACCTTCGAAAGACATGGGCATTAGCTCGCAAGAGTAACTTGTTACTTTTGCACATTCCCCTGCGCGGGAATTTTTATCGCTTTTTAGGAATTGTTTTCGCTGTCTAGGAATTGTTTTCGCTTTCTTCTTTTTCGCTTTCTTTTTAGGTCTTAGGAATCGCATTTTCCATTCAATAAATGTAATTGATTGATGAATTTCAATGAAATTACAAGTTTTATTTTTAGGGCATGATGAGGTACACCAAACCAACCCGGTGATGATATCTAACAGATAAAAGAAAAGAAAAATCCAAGGAGAATTTTGAGGCCTAGGCTTCATCATGCTTTCTCGTGTCAAAATGTTTCAAGAAATGCTTTTCCAATTGCTTTTCAAAATTTGTTCGAAAATATCTTTCAAAAAATAAATAATATGATTTATCTTGCTTGTCTTTTTGATCATTCTATTTCCTATTTCAGGGACGATCATGTAGCATGCAAATGTGTGGAAATGGTCCAATCTAATGCAATAAGTGCTAATAATGATGATCCCGAAGACTCGATCGAAGGTTCCATTGAGGTGCAACGTAGCTGGGAATAACATGAAAAGGCCAAGGCTCTTACATCCGAGCAAACCGTCACTATTAATTTAGGTGACACTGAAGAAGCCAAGGAGGTGAAAATTGGGGCAAATCTCCCCAAAGACGAGGTCGAGCGCCTAATTTAGTTACTGAAGGAATATTATGATGTCTTTGCATGGACCTACGTTGACATGCTTGGTTTAGACCCGTCAATCGTGGAGCACTATTTACCTAATAATCCAGATGTGCCACCTAAGAAGCAGAGGCTGTAGAGGACTGAACTCGAGCTCTCAAAGAAGATAGAGGAAGAAGTGATGAAGCTTCTGAAAGTGGGATTCATTGAAGTCTTGGAATACCCTGAATGGGTGGCTAAACTTGATTGATGAGAAAAGACTGAAGGCTCTTTGCCATGGCCAAACTTATCAACAGAGAGTGGTCAGATCTTTCAATCGGAATGTACGACTGAGACATTTTGAGGTAAATGATCTTGTTCTAAGGAAGCTGTTGCTGATTTTTCCGAATCTTAGAGGCAAGTTTGCTCCAAATTACAGCTACCCATATGTCGTGAAGAAAGTACTTCCTGGAGGTGCGTTGATCTTAGCAGAAATGGATGATCGTGAGTTTTCCACTCCAGTTAATTCTGATGCTGTCAAGAAATATTACCCATGATAGAATTTGCTGAGTCATGTTTTGAACTGCAAGCATTTTTATGATGAATAAATTGCCTCATTGAATTGCAAATTCAATTGTCTAAATTTGTTGCAAATCTTGCATGTTTTCCTTGATGAATTGTGTGAGATAGATTGAATGTGTCAAATGGGATACTTTGGAATGATGAAAGGCAAGCTTTATTCCAATACACTGTTTCATACATTAATGCCCAGTGAATTGTGTGGAAAAATTCCATGCCCACAAGGAAAAGGGTGATCTTGTAAAGGGTTGCTAACCGGAGTGATGAGAGGTAGTTTCTTCTTCTACCCGAAACACTACAGGTATACCCATTGTTTAGCTCTTTGAGACCACACACATGAAGAGCTTTTTAAATTATCCCTGTCAAGGATCATCCCATACTGGGACCAAATTTGAAGTGAATGATAGGAATTTTCTTATTCACACTTGCATCAATTTTCGAGTATTGCTTTCGCAGTGTAACTTATACGGTAATTGAAGTGCCTTAAGATGATGAAGAGCGGTTCTTTCTCTATCATATACACTTTTATCCATTGCATAGCCCATTTGAGCCTATGAATTCGTTTCACATTAAACCAAGTTGGTGATCATCCCCCACACTAGGGCAAGGAAAAAAATTCAAATGGCATGGTCTAGAATGATAAAAGATGGAGGTTGTACGAGTCCAAAGAAAGTAAGTGCAAAAAATAAAAGGGCATGAAAAAGCAATGTGCCTAGTAAAAGTAAGGCCAATGCCCAAAGAGAAAAAAAAAACACTTGATGTAGTGAGTCGTATCCCCAACAATGTGGTACTAAAAAACTCAAATGCTGTTGCAATCAATGGAGTTGTGATATGAAGAAAATCTTTGACGGTGGAGTAGAAAATTGGTGGAAATGTCAAGATGATCACCAACTTTGACCCCCTAAACACTTTTTGAGCTTAATGATCCTTTCGTTTCTCAACCCATGAACCAAGCTTGCGTTACGTCCCTTGCAAAATCTTCAGATTAAGGCACTTGAATTAACGTAAAAGTTCATATGTTTGAGAGCATCGCTCGAAGAAGTGCGAATAAGATAATTTCTGCCTCATTTTATGTGTTTCTTGACTTGTAAACCCCAAGACAATTGCGAAATGTTATTTTTCAATAGCCTCGACTCAAAGTAGTTCCATTTGTTAAGCCGTTGACCAAGCCCACATTACAGTCCCTGTTAAAGACGTCTCAGATTGGTAATGTTGTACCACTTGTGAGATTGTTCAGACCCTTGTTTGGCACGACAATAAAAAGATAGAGTGATTGTCAAGATCCTGCATAAAAGGTCAGGATGAAATGGCCCTTTTAATGAGGATGAGTGAAAAATCCTTTTAGACTGAAATATCCTTCACTTGACACATCCATGGCACTCATGTGTTCAGATTGGAATATTCTTTTGAAATTTTCCCAATGAAAATTAGGTGATGCAAGATTGATAAAAATCATCATGCATGAACCTCTCTTGAATTAATGCATGTTGCCTCTCCTACGACCATGTTTTGCAGGATACATATCCTCGAGGATCAGAGATGTTACTAGGTAAGTATATCTCTATCCATATCTTAAATACTTGTAATTACACAGGTATTCCTCCTCAAGTGCACCAACACTCAACTCGGTCGAGCTATCCCCCAAAGATTTTTCTCCAAGATTTAGCCTGGTTTAGGTGATTGTAGAATGATACGGGTTCTAGACAATATTTAAGTGAAGTTCTCATGAAAGTCAAGCAGTAGTTTGCCCTAAGCATTAGGATTTGTCCAAATCGTCCGGTAAACCAATCAAGCCTTCAGGCAGGGTACCCCAGGTAAGTATCAAATCTTTTGAAGTGCCCAAGGTAAAGCTCGGGTAACTCATTTGCTAATCAAAATGCTTACGGAAAAATTTGAGTATCTTCTCCAATTTGCAGAATGTGAATTTCACCAAAATCTTTCAATCCATTGTTAACATCTCAGTTTGGATCTGAATGTCACAAAATTTTTTCATTTAAACATTTCATTTTGGATGTGAATGTTTTTCGATTTTTCTCATTATACCTTAGTCTGGATCTAGGTATTTCGAGCTCCAAAATTTTGACATCTCGGTCTGGATCCGGATGTCTTAATTATTTTCATCTAAACATTTCACTTTAGATGTGAATGTTTTTCAATCTTTCTCGTTATACCTTAGTCTGGATCTAGATATTTGGAGTTCCAAAATCTTGACATCTCAGTTTGGATTTGGATGTCTTAATTATTTTCATCTAAACATTTCACTTTGGATGTGAATGTTTTTTTTTATCTTCTCGTTATACCTTAGTTTTGATCTAGGTATTTCGAGTTAAAAAATCTTGACATCTCAATTTGGATCTGGATGTCTTAATTCTTCTCGTTGAACATTTCACTCTGGATGTGAATGTTTTTCGATCTTTCTCGTTATACCTTAGTCTGGATCTAGGTATTTCGACTACAAAAATCTTGACATCTCAGTCTGGATCTGGATGTCTTTATTCTTTTCATTGAACATTTCACTCTGGATGTTAATGTTTTTCGATCTTTCTTGTTATACCTTAGTCTGGATCTAGGTATTTCGAGTACAAAAGTCTTGACATCTCAGTCTGGATCTAGATGTCTTAATTCTTTTCGTTGAACATTTCACTCTGGATGTGAATGTTTTTCGATCTTTCTCGTTATACCTTAGTCTGGATCTAGGTATTTCGAGTACAAAAATCTTGATATCTCATTCTGGATCTGGATGTCTTAATTCTTTTTGTAGAACATTTCACTTTGGATGTGAATGTTTTTCGATCTTTCTCGTTATACCTTAATTTGGATCTAGGTATTTCGAGCACAAAAATCTTGACATCTCAGTTTGGATCTGGATGTCTCAATTCTTTTGTTTGAACATTTCACTATGGATGTGAATGTTTTTCGATCTTTCTCGTTATACCTTAGTCTGGATCTAGGTATTTCGAGTTCAAAAATCTTGACATCTCAATCTGGATCTGGATGTCTTAATTCTTTTCGTTGAACATTTCACTCTGGATGTGGATGTTTTTCGATCTTTTTCGTTATATCTTAGTCTGGATCTAGGTATTTTGAGTTCCAAAATCTTGACTTCTCAGTCTGGATCTGGATGTCTTAATTATTTTCATCTAAACATTTTACTCTGAATGTGAATGTTTTTCGATCTTTCTCGTTATACCTTAGTTGGGATCTAGGTATTTCGAGTTCTAAAATCTTGATATCTCAATCTGGATCTGGATGCCTTAATTCTTTTCGTTAAGCATTTCATTCTGGATATGAATGTTTTTCGATCTTTTTCATTATATCTTAATTCAAATCTAGGTATTGCGATAAACATTAGACTCTTTAAGGAACTTGAGTGAAGACTGGATACATGTGGAGTAAAGGAAGATTTATCCTGTACCTTAAGATGCCCTACCGCACTGATTGGTAAGTAACTATAGGCACGTTCTTTCCTTTCGCATCATGCATTTGTATTAGCATTTTGGTATTCATTTTCAAAAAGAAAAAAATCATTCAATGCATGTGCATGACCAAAATTTAGGTCTCAATTTATCTTTGAAGGCAACCTCTACGAGCTCACCTTCAAAGAGAGGCAGCTATTGACACCTAAATTTTGGCGACCCGGTCATTTATTTATCGGATTAAAAATTAGGGATTAACTTTTTAACCCCTGAGCAAAAATATTTGAATTAAGTTGCATAGCATATAGTTTTAGGAGCATTTTTTTATTATTTGCATTGGACCGGCGACGAATGGGTTCGATTTGATGGTTCAGAGCTTTAATTTGACAAGTTGGATAAAGCCCACGAAGAGAGTAAATTGGCCCAAGCCCGTATCGTTGAAAGATATTACGAACGCATCTTTGTGAGATTTCAAATTTGAGAAAAATCCTATTGCAATTTTGAATCTTTGGCAATATGTGATAAAATTGGTGGAGAATATTCATTTTTGTAAAGGAAATCTAGAAGAGATGTGGAAACTAAAAGTAAATATTGCATTCGAAAAAATCCTCATGGATGTTGATCTAAAACCCTAGTCTACTCACCTATAAATAGGTTGCTACACTACAGAAAAGGGAGGCCACACATTGAATATAAGGCCACACAAAAGGGTTTTTTTTTTTTTTTTATCATGTCGAAGGGCCTTTTCTCATTTTTTTTTTTTTTTTTTGGGGTCAAAAATCAACACTACAAAGGGGTCCTTTTTCTATTTTTGAGAGTTCTTTTTGAATTGGTACAAGTCCACAAAAGGTGAGTTTTACTTCTGTAGAAAGGGACAGCAATGAGCAGTGAGGGAGACGTGAGGAGAGAGAGAAATAAAAAAAAAAGGGAGAAGAACACTGTTCTTCTTCTCCAGCAAATGTGCCTTCTACCTGCCCACGCTCCGCCCTTTGCTTGCTGGAGGCGCGCATTGCTGCTGTGCCAGCACCACCTAGCGCTGGTAGCTGAGCCGTAGACCACTATTGTTGCTCTGCTAGCGACCGGTAAGCCCCCGCACCGGCCCGCGCCTGCTCTTCCGCCCAAGTGCGGATGCCGCCTCTGCTACTTATGCCACGCCACCACCAGGGTTTCCCTTTCTCGCGGGCTCACACCGCCGCCCCACCGTGCCGATCCACGACGACTTAATGCTTCCGCGTTGCTACTCTTAGCTGCCCGCTACTGGCGAATCTGTCCCCTCACCGCAACCCATTGTCCTCACCTGTTGTCCAACCACCAGACCCGCTTTTACCGCGCCAGGGTTCCCTTCGCCCACGAGCTCGCTCGCCATCCTTGTAGCACCTTTGCCCGGCGCTTGTTGCACCTCACCCGCGAACTACAACAACTACTCCGCGCCCTTGCTGTATCACCTGTGATTCCGGCTACCCGCTGTTGCCGCCTCTACTCGCCGCCGATCTCCTCGCTGGAGCTCTGAACCAGCTACAGCCAGCCCCCAAAAGCTGCACAGTAGCCCCCTTCGTTGAGCCACGCCGAGCCCACCGAGCCGTCGGTTGTTAAGCTCGATTAGGAAGCCGGAAAATTCAATTTAAGTAGTTTATTTTATTTTATTTTATTTTATTTTTATTTATTTTGTTTCTTTATTTGAAATATTCCTTGATGTAAGATTGAAATCTCCAATGTGAAGTAGCCTTTTAAATTAGGGATTGTCAGTCCGATTTTCGCGCCCGAAATCCGACTCACAATCGTGGTTTTATTTAAAATTGATCAATTTGATCCTATGCTCGGGATATGATTCGTCAATTTATGGATATTAATCTTATCTGGATGTGCTATCGTGTTATTTGAATCGATTTTGTTTTCATAAAAAATCCAAAAAAATCTGAATTAGATTAGGTTCTTTGCTTGTTTTAGGGTTATCTTGCATATTTAGCATAGGAAATTATTTCAATTAAAAAAAAAAAACCCAAAATGCATCAACTTAGGATGTTAGTTTTTTTGGGTTGCACGTTTAATTATTTGACAATTTTAATTTCGAATTTCATAGAAAAGAAAAAGAAAAAAAGTAGAATTAGGGCATTCTTTGCACGTCATTGCATATTAGGATAATATTGCATGTTTAAATTTTATTTTATTTAAGTTTAGATTTTTTTCCTAGATAGATTGCATTTTAGGTTAGGGGTAACATCTAGTTTAAATTAAGATTTGGCTCAACCTAATATAAGCTGGATAACATCTCGATCCGTATAGATAATTTCCACAACATTCTAGTTTCAAATTTCATTAAAAATACAAAAACTTGTCTTAGAATAAAATAATTTCATTCTTTAGGATAGATTGCACGTTTATATTTTATTTATGTCATATAGTTTAGTTCATATTGCCATGTCATATCATTTTATGTTAGATTATTAACATTGCATTGCATAAAGCACGATCCTCATTAAATAAGTGAAAACAAAAAAAAAAAAAAAAAAGTAATTGCGTGTTAATTAGAAATCATATTTAGGACCGTCGATGTGAATTCTGATCTAACATTGCAAATGCTTTCGTTGCCATGAGGTAAGTCTTGCAATTTATTCACTGCTTTATCTGGGTTTTAAATTGGTGGTTTACGCACCTGCATGATAACCTCACATGTTAAGGAAATAAATTGAAATCAATTCGAGCTGCCTGCAAAACTTTTTTTCGTTTAAAACAAAAGAGAAAGGTATCAAAAGGGCGGTAGAGAAATCTAGCGTAACCAAATCCCTGAACTCATAAATCTCTGGTTTGTAAGAGTAAAGTAAATCTCCCGTTACTTAACTTGGGTTTCTAATCGACCTAACAAAAATAGATTAGTAGCGACTCCTAGTTGAAAAATCATTTGCATGTCAAGAACTTGAACCTAAGTCGCGAATTGGTATGTGCTTGGGAGAGCCCGAGTTAAGTCTAGGCTTAGCAATCCATTAGCCAAACCCTAGGTGGTGCACTCGAAATTTTAGTTGCGACAGCCCTATAGATGTGTCTTAGACATTGTGATTTGTGCCATGAGTTTTATATCCATTTGAGTTGTTTATTTGTGAACAACTTGGGTTTTGGTATAATTTAGATGTAGGAAATATTTGAGCGTGTGAGTGATTGTAATTTGGATTCTTTGATTATAGTGAATTATTATTGCTTGCTCTCCTTGTAGATGTAGATATTGACATTCGGACCGATCCACGTAAATCTTGGGTATCCTTTATTGTTCCTCATTTTTTTTTCTCTAATTCTCTCATGTTGAAATAAATTGTAAGATCCTAGTTAAATTTCATGTTAATATTACAACAATTGGTATCACAGTTTGATGATAAGATTTTTTTGATTTTGTTTTGGGGCTTTTACTTGTCTGATTAATTTTGGAAATTCTGTTATTACAGTTATGTCTAGAGTGAAAGTAGAAATTGAGAAGTTCAATAGGAGGAACCACTTTGGGTTATGGGGCATTAAGATGGAGGCACTAGTAACAACTCTAGGTTTGATCAAAGTATTTATAGGCAAGAATAAATTGCTCAATATAATGAAAGATGCTAAAAAGGACGTGCTTAAGGCAAGAAGCATAATCCTATTGAAGCTGTCAAATAAGGTGTTAGTAGAGGTAGTCGAGGATAAGGATGTTGCAGCATTGTGGGCAAAACTATAGGGACTCTATGTGATAAAGGGTTTGAACAATTGCATGTACATGTTGAAGAAGATGTTTCAGTTTCGATATACTGAAGATACATTGATCAGGTCCCACCTAGATGAGTTGATAAACTCATAATGGATTTAAAGAATGTTGGTAAAATTCTCAATGGTAAAAAACAATGCTTGATGTTGTGAGCTTCTTTACTGGAGTTATAAGAGAACTTTACTAATTCATTACTACAAGGGTGTACTATGATGGTTTGGTGCAAAATATAGCACTAGGACTATTGATTCAAGGTAGTGATCAATGTCCGGGGTCCTATAGCAACAGAGGTAAAAGTAAGTCAAAGTTATGCCACAAAAAGTTCAAGGGACACATGAAGTTCTTTTAGTGCCATAAGGAGAGGCATATTAAGAGAGACTATTCAAAGTTGAGAAATAAATGTGACAAACAAAATGCCACAAAAAGTGTGATGAATGTTGCCAAGATGAGAATCGGTGATGCAAAGGCTATCTTGTGTGTGATTAATTGTGACATCCTGATTTTCTGATTATGTTTTCGATTGAATGAGTTAGGTTTTTCATCGACACGCCTATAGTTCTTTTCTCTGAGCTGATCACTCATGAGATAAATTATCTATCAGGTGAAGCCGTTAAGGAATTCAAACGCAATAGACTTGAGAATTCGATCAGAAATCAACTGCTCGACCGTGCTATTCTGCAAAGGTCAATATGGCACTGTCAAAATCGATCGAGATCGGAGATAGGTCGATTCAGGCGAGGTATGTGATTAAAGTGTGGGTGATTCCACCTAATTGCAAAATTCTTGTTGAACAACACTAAATTGATTTTTCTGTCATTTCTGTACCTTGTGCCCGTATTTGAAACCTCGAGATTTTCACAACAACCGAGAGTTGCCAATGAGTTGAAGATGTACAATATGACTCGAAAATAATCGATCACGGGTCAAATGCGTTAAAAATTCATAAAAGCTACTTGGTAGGTTAGGTCACGCTAAAATCGCGTTCGGTTGAAATTAATTGCGAAATTGAACCCGATTTCAGAAATTGAAAATTCTGACATGTTACGATTTATTTTAAGAACGTCGATTCATCCTCCGAAGATTTTTCTGCAAATCCGAGTTTTTGGCGAAAATTCAAAGTTGGGCTATTTTGGATCAGGAAAATTAGAGGACCGTTTTTGGTTGCATTTTTGGCGTTCATGTTGGACTAATTGGCAAGGAAAAATGTGGAATCAAGTGTGGACACCTTGGCTGAATTTTTGGGCATCAATTGAGTTGATTTGAGTTGGAATTGAATTGAAATTTGAGGGGAATGTTGCAAAATTCGTAGGTCCATGGGGCTGCAACATTTTGGACACTTTGGATGGCTTGTTGGAGAAGTTTATGTCTAGAAATGGCTGAGGATTGAGGCAGCAACAATTGGGGGCCAAGTGATGAGTGAAATGGGATATTTGTGAAGACTTTGGAGGCCATTGGTGGTCCCCTTCAAGTTGCAGCCTTCATCCTCTTCCTTGGCCTTGCTTTCTCCATTTTTGTGCTTGTTTGAGAGCTCAACATAACCAGAGGAGATCAGCAGCCTTGCTGTTGACTGTTCGAGCCCCTTGCCGCTCGTTGAGTGCCGTCGCCGCCGCTCGTAAGCCGAGTCACGTGTTCGTTCACTGTTTTGGTCGTGCGACGTCCCCGTGAGCCTAGCTCGCTATCCCAAGCCACCTCTGTCGCCCAGGCCGTTGTCCAGCCACCGTTCGCCGCCCCCAAGCCGCTTGGAACCGTCGTTGCTCTCCGCCTGGTCCGCCGCTGCCGTCCGCTACCCGTCTCCTCGCCGTTTTAGCCTTGGTCCCCTTCGGTTCAGCCTTGGACGAAGCGACGTTCCAGCAAGAGTTGAAACTTCATGGCCTGTTTTAGGTCTCGTTCGGATCTCTCTTGGCGTCATCGTAGACTCGAGTGTCGCTCATCGTCGCGTTGACATCGCCATGGACTTACTAGTTTGCTAATCCGGTGAGTTTACTCACTAAACCTTGCTTAGGAGGTTAATGATGCTTAAGGGTTGATTAGGTTAGGCTAAGTATGGCTTAGGTGATTGGTTAGTTGTAATTAGTGATTTAGTTAGTTAATTAAGATTATTAGGTGGTTAGATTAGATTAATTAAGGGCTAGATAGAATGTACTATTTATGTGGATAGGTGCATTATTTTCTAGGCCCGTTTAGGTGGTTAGATTAGCATTTCCGGCCTAAGTATGCATCTATTGGATTAATGTGCATTTATTTAATTAATTTGGTAATTTATTTAATTATTTAATATTTTTCGAAAATTATACCGGGATAGTCCATAGCCAGAATTTTGTGCTGATTGCGGTGGTGTGCTTATTTTATGCAATTGAACATTAATTTGTGCAAATTGAGTGGTGATTGCGATTATGAGTTATTATTTCAAAATTATGAAATTTTGGTATTTAATTAGAAAATACCGGGTGTTGGGTTTTGACACCGAAAATATTTTTTTAAATACTATATCAAATAGTGAGATTTTAAAAGGAAGTATATCAATTTTTAAAGTTCAATCTGATCGTGTACCCACACACGATTATTTTCATTGGGTGTTTTTAATACGAAGAAAATAGGCCAAGTGCATTATCTTAATTCAAACATTTGAGTGTAATGCATGGTGTCCTTGGTTGAAATTGAGTGATCATATGATGGTTATGAGAACCCATCCCCGATGTGCATTGGGTGGACGTTGCCCCTATATGAGATGCCCTTAGACAACGGATGTTGATCGCAGTAGAGGCTGGACTGCCGTCTCGTGTAGACATTATTGTGCTCAATGGGGTGAAACGATGCCCGGCTATGCTGGAAGACCACCGAACGTGGAGTAGGCCGTGCCCTAGGGTTGTAATCAATTGGAACGTGTGATTGATTGAGATAGATGCGCCGGATTATGGGATAAAATTGTGTGGCACGGAATGGGACGTGTCATAACGATTTGGCCTTATAATCGGGACCTCTGTGATTGATTGAAATTGAGTGAGATGTTCCAATTGATGTGTGCATTTATTATATGCATCTATGATATGAACTGTACTGACATGCAGGAAGGGACTGAGGCGAGGTGAGTCATTTGTGATGTGTGGTTAGTTTAGGCATATTTCCTTCCTAGTCGGGATTCAAGGGGTGAACTTGCTGAGATTATCTCACCCTGTCGTGGGCTCAATTTTTCCAGGTCCTTAGATGGCGGTGAGGCCGGATCGTTTTGGGTGGCCGCAGGAGGCCGAGACTCAACGTACCGTACTTCCTATCCACGGGAATCCTGACTGGACCCGTGAGCTCGTGATTACTACTATTTGGGTCGACGAGGGCCTACCTCAATTGGTCCCTTATAGATTCAAGGCGTGGTTCCGCCACGGGCCCAATGGTGTTTGAGAGGGCCCCTGGATGGCTTTGACAGACTTGCCATTGAAGATAAGTATTTGGTGGATCTCGACCTCGTGCATGACGTCAAGCTCATAGCTAATATCGAGGCGTACCGGGGACTTGAGGGTGAGGAGCCTGCGGTAGAGGTAGCTGAGCTCGGAGACCGACACCCCTAATGGTGTCGTGATAGATCCGGATCCCAAGTAGATAGGGTCCAGGATAGGGTAACCTAGTAGCCTCTTTTTGGTGTAGACTTTTGTATATAAACTTAGTCTGTTTATAAAGTGACTTTTGTGATTTTGTTGTCCTACTTTTCTATCCCATGTTGAGTGTTGTATGGGGATTATTATACGCTTCCGCATGTGCATAATTGATTGGGTTGGCGACGCGTCCTAGGACGTCGCAAGTTTTATCGATCACCGAGGGATTTGCGTGCACTCGAGGTTCGGGGCGTGACATTACTAGTTCGTCATAAGATGAACGGGTGTTAGATTCTAGCTGTTCTTGTCATATGATGACTCATAAAAATTAGGTTACTACTTACAAGATTGCATATGGTGGTAGAGTTCTAATTGGGAGCCTATAAGGTTGTGGGGATACGGACAATTAGGATTCATATACATGATGGGGTGGTGCACACATTAACAGACATGAGGGACGTACTGGAGCTCAAGAAGAACTTTATTTTTTTAGGGACACTCGATGACATCGGGTATAAGTATGCCGCTAAAGGTGGAGTATTGAAGATCTTTTGAGAAGCCATGACAGTAATGAAATGTAAGAAAATGAATACTTTCTATCATCTACCGAGAGAGACCGTGACGGTAATTGTTGTAATTTCATTAGGTGAGTCAGACTCTAACTTGACTTATTTATTGCATATACTCTTATGGCACATGAGTGAGGCAAATATGACAATGTTGGGTAAAAGGGAGTTGTTGATAGGGTGAAAGGCTATTAGCTATGAAACACGATCCCGAGATCACTTGGTTTTCTAATCACTAGAGAGATGATCTTCAACAAGATTGCAATACTTCAATGGAGGAGTGAGACATTATCAGCAAAGCAGATGGATTGTGGTGTTGGTTTTAAGGTGAAGTTTCAAGTGGAGATTTTAGAGATCTTAGAAGTAACGGGGGTTGAGACTAGAGATGAGGTAACAGTTCCTAAAGTCAATAATACTGAACAACTAGCACTACTACCACACATTATAGCCGTGAACAAAGATGCGATATATCTAGCATTTAATTTAGTTTATCACGAGCGGATGAAGAATATCGACATCGTGTATCATTGTGTCCGAGATGTCTTCGCGAAAGGTATGGTTATTGTAAGAAGATAGCGACAGTATAGAACTTGGCAAATATGATGATGAAACTTGTTTCTTTGGCAAAGCTCAAGATTCAAATCATGTTTGTAGAGAGCACTCGTCAAGGCATTGAGAGAGCAGCATGAATGATGAGCATTATGACTTAGTTTCAAAAGTCGAGCCAAGGTGGACAATTGTTAAGTTATATCTCGAGTTTGAGCCCATATTCGACGTGCTTCCTTTGAATTCAATTGTGACCATGAGGGAGAAAAAAAAAAAAAAAAAATAAGGGGCATACTTATCTTTGTAATTTTTATTTTTTTGGTAAAGTTATCTTTGTAATATTGTAGTCTTCTTTTTTTTTTTTATAGTACAAGAAGGGGCCCGCAAGTAGGAGTTGGAGAAAAGAGGGCAAAAGTAAAGCAAATATAGGCTTTCTTGTCTTAACCCTGGGTTGTCCTTTCTATGAAAAAGTAGCCGCAAAATTGGGTTCTTTAAGTGCACAGGAGTTGCACAATGAAGGGTGGGGGGTTTTTTAAAGAGAGTATTATAGCTCCCCTTGAGGGGTCGTCGCCCTAAGAACATAGCCACATGATGAGCTCTTGATGTAGCCACATGAATAGAGAATGAAAATGAAGATGTCTAGAGCTCTTGTTTCTTTGGTCTTGCAGGCGTGTTTTGGACATTGTCACAAAGTATAATGCATCTGGTCTTTAGATTTCAAAACAACAACTCACACTTTTCTAGAGCAATCATTAATAAATGTCACAAAGTGTAATACACCACCGAATGTTATAGCATCTAATGTAACAAATATCAGTGTAAACTAAATCAAATACATCTAATTTCGTTTTTAAAGATGAACTATGAAATGAAAATCGAGACTCGAACTCTTAGAGTACCAAAATTGGCACGGGGATACTTAAGTGAAAGTTACACTTAAGTATCAAAATTAGAATAAAATGGATCAGTTACAATGGCAAGAAAATTCAGCCAACATGCCGACCTCATGTTTTTCCGATGAGAAAAATGCATAACAATGTTGTTTTGCATAGTAACATGGCTTGATAAGTCGAAAATGGCGTCATTTTGCATACTAATGTGGCTAAATAAACAAAAAACGATGTTGTTTTGCCTCGGTTTGAATTTTAATATAAATATTAATGAAACTAAATTTAAAATTAAATTATTAAAAAAAAAAAAAGAAGAACAAGAAGTTGTAGGCGTTGGGCGAGGTCTATGCAAGCCCTCGTTGCTGCCGTCTCCCTACCATTGCCATGAAGTGCTAGCATCGAGGGGGAGGGTCGGTTGGCATCGTCGGGCCCTAGCCAAGGGTCGGCAACCTTGGCCAACCAACGGCAAGGCCCTGCAAGCCCTTGCCCAAATCTAGGGCAAGGGTCGCGGCCCTTCCCCATATTTGGTGAGGGTCGTTGGCCCTCTCCTGGTCGAGCCAAGGGCCCTCGTCCGCTGGGTGGGTCCTCACCGTCGGTTGGCCAAGGTCGCCGACCTTGATGCTGGCCCCTAACTAAGGCCTGGTGATGCTAGCCAACCTTCCCCCCACCATTGTCGGTGCGACAGTGAGGAGGCGGCGGCAAGGGCTGAGCCCTTGCCTTATGCCATCTTCATCTCCTTCCTTTTTTTTAATACTTTAATACAATTAATATTTATATTAAAATTCAAAAAAAGAGGAAAAACAACATCATTTTGATTATTCTTTACTAACTCAGCTCTTCAACTAGCCACATAAGCGAGTTATATTATTAAAAAATTGCCACGTAGAATTTTTGTATAACATCACCAGACTTGGTATTTAGGTATCCCAATTTTTTTTTTTTTTAAAATGACACTTAAGTGTACTTTTTGTAATTTTTGGTACTCAAGTGTCCCCCAGTGCCACATTTTGGCACTTGCATTGTTCTTTTGCCAATGAAAATCTATGTTGCTTATTTGTTAGGCAATGACTACATTTCTAAAGATTTCTCTTCTTCAATGGTAGAAGATTCTTTCTAATAAGAGTTTCAAGCCCCTTCTTACTAAGATGACCAACTCTCATATGCCATAGGTCAATTGAAGAGTTCTCCACTGCATTTACCTCTTCCCGATCAACTTAGCTTACATGGCGTGGAAAGTGCAGATCTTTTTACCCTTAGCCACTACCATGGAACCCTTAGTCAATTTTCATTTGGCATCATAGAAGGAATTGCAAAAGGCACTCGTGAAGATCAAGTGGAGTCGAATATCCGAAACATGTCTCACATTTTTTAGAAGCAAATTACATCCAACATCAATCTTCAAATATACATTTCCATGCTGATAACTTTGGAAACACCATTGTTTCCCATCATAACACAATCAATATCACTACAATGATAGGATGTAAAGTAGTCACGCTGTGAAGTGACATAAAAATTTTGCTATGGAATCAATAACCCAACTAGAGTCTTAACATGTAAGGTTCACACAAATAGTCACAAATGAACACAATATTGTCATTGGATGCAACTATTACTGAAACATGTTCCTATTTTTTTCTTTCGTTCTCTATATCTATTATATAATTTCTCTTTTTTGGCAACCTGCATTCTTTAGCATAATATCTCATCTTGTCACAATTGTAATACTTCACATTCCTCCTCGACCTTCCTCTTGTCTTGCCTCTTTTATCATAATTCAAGAAATTTCTCGATTGATTTCTCTCCTTAATTTCCATAACAAGAGCCTCCAAATGAGAAGTATAATTCATGCTTTTTCTCCTTGTTTCTTCACTAAACGCTTTTTCATTAACCATGCTCATAGAAAGTACGTCATAACGAGCCGAATTGTTTAATGCAACAACCAAGTTGTTCCAATTGTCGGGAAAAGTACCAAGCAATAAATAAGCCCGTAACTATACCAAGGTCAATTTTCAAATTTGTCAACTAACTTACAAATTTTTAGAATTTATTTTAGTGTTTTGATATGCTGCTACATTCCTTGTATCTCAAATTTACAAGTCTTTTTATTAAAAAATATTATTTTGTGGGATTCTCCTCTAGTGGAGATCTTTCGATTTGTTTCACAAAGTTTCAAAATTCGTACCTTGAGCAACATTATGAAAAACACCATTGTCAATTTATTGACAAATAAAAATACAATTTTTTCAATTCATTCGCTCCCATTCTTTGTCTTCCTTTTCTCTTTTACCCTCATCAATATTAGTGGGATCATACAAATCTTTTTAGTACAATATGTCTTTCATCTGAGGTTTCCAAATAGAATAATTTGAGGCTTTTAATTTAAACACGGTGGTACTGGTTTCTTCCATTTAACACTAAAGCCTCAACACCAACTCTGATAAAACTTTTTGGGAAAACTAAATAACAATTCACAAAGAACTAATCCAATCTAGGATCAATTTCTTCCTCAATACTAAACCAACCAAAATTGACTTAACTCCAGCAATAACCATCATTATATTCAAGCAATACAACCTCAATATAAGTAAATATGGTGCTGAAATGTTAAAGAGACATGAACAACACCAAAATTTTAACGTGAAAAATCCAAAGTGAGAAAAACCATAGGCCACTAAAAACTTCCACTAATCATCAAGAACAATAGGATATAAAAAGGTTCTTCTCTGGTCACATGCTAGATGTTCAAAATGAAAAATACAATGATATTTCATCACAACAAAGGTTGAATAACACAATTGGAGCAAAAAAAATCTAACCCGCAGTTGGAGATTATGAGGAGTAATTTGGAGAAAGATTTCAATGAGCAAAACCGATCAACTCGTAGGTCTTGATCACAAGAACAACATATTAAAAATTGAGCCAATTTTGACAACATTTGACGGTCAAATCTTCAAAGTAAGCGGCTGCCCTTTTGTCTTCTTCTCGTGCGCTCTCTCCCTCCCTCCCTCTCTCTCTCTCTCTCTCTCTCTCTCTCTCTCTCTCTCTCTCTCTCTCTCTCTCTTCTTTTTCTTCTCCACGAACCTCCCGTCGTTTGCATGTAATATTTGAGGAATCTTAATGGCAGAATATCCATGTAATGTTTAAAGAATTTGTCCCTCAGGGCATCCACAACAGGTTTTAAAATAAAAGCATCACCCTCTTTCTAGGGCAATCGATCCGATATCATGAGCAGAATGATAATAGAAAGGGAACTAGATGATTAATGACATATGAATAATTTCTTCGTTCTATCATTAAAAAGTTTGAGAAATCCCTAAAGCTTTCAGTAACCATGTCTGTCTTAAACGGTTATCATTACAATTGCATAATGAACGGCAGAAAAAAAGGGGAGAATTGCCACCTCATGCATATCCTATCTAACATTAGATAAGTTGAATTTCACTGAGTGCACGCGGCTTCTCCCTACGTTGCATGAAAGTGTGCTTCAACTCATGTCCACTAAAGGGCGAATCCCTAATGCGTGCAATCCATTCGTGCATACCAGTTACGTTATCAGAAAAAAAGAAACAGCCTTTCCCGAACATGTATACCAGTTACATGTTTGAAGTACAACTGAAGAAATTCTCATATAATTTGTATCTCCAATAGCGGTAACTGTCTTTTAAAGCAGAACAGAATAGTCAGGTGGGGCGGGGAGGTTTCCCCCGTTCCGATGCGCCTCAGTCAGGCAGTGCGGTGCTATAGTCACTTAGATGGATGAAGTTGTCATCCTATGGTTGGCGCGATATCTTTTGCACACTCCCCGCATAACCTACCAATATAGCTATCGGCAGCAACACCGAATAAACTCCATGTCCTAAGAGTATTCAACAGAAGATGCACATCAACTTCACTCGCGAACCAGCTTACTGTGTCCAATTGGTGGCTTCGATACATCTGCAAGTTGCTATCTCCGTATTCATCGCATTTCACAATCATGGACCAGGTTTGGTATTATATAAATTAGCTCATTGCAGGGTCTGTCTAACATCCAAAAGAGTCCCAAACCATTTATTGGATCGACCTGGTTTATAAATAATGTGATGGGTAGACTCCATCACAGAGCTATACTATAGAAAAGGTTCTATCGGCTTGGTTTAGTAAAATGAGTTCAGGCAAATACAAATTAGTCTATAAGGACCAAATAATCATGTGGCACGTCTACGTTATTCATGTGTGGTCAGAATTGCGCCAAGATTCAATTTAAAGGAAGGAAAAACAAGGGAATTCTCTCCCATCCTAAACCTCGGAGCACAGCTGCATCCTCAGGTCTAAAGGCTTAATTAACAAGACAAGATACAGAAGAGCGCAGAAAAAGGATATCTCTTCATGGCGACTCAGGCTACCTCAGAAAAGTTAATTGCGAGTAGGTATAAGTTGTGGGATCAGATTCCTAACCTTGGAGGTTTTAGCGCTAGCATTATCTATGGTAATGGAGAGAATTTTATCCGCAGTATCATACTTTTGAATAATCTTATGATTTCTCCAACCACATTTTCACTAATATAAGGAAATTTTTAGCACTGTAAGTCCTCTTTTCCAAGACCTAATTCGGACCAATCCAATGGCTAGCAGCGCAAGAAGGATTTAACCTGTTAGTGCCAGTCCACAAATCCAAAGTCAAGGAAATTCAAAAAATGCCTATTAAAAGTACTGTACCAAGGCGGTATTTTCCTTTGTACCACCTCCTCATGTGACTTGTGAATGTTGATCAAGTTCTAAACCTAGTGCATTGATAACAATTTAATCATAAATGTTTCAATTGAATCAATTTAGTCCTAAAGCTCTTTATATTGATGCCGACTAAGTCTATCCAACCAATTTAAGCCAAAAATTACTGACATTGACGCTAGGGATCCTATGTCGAATGGCTGAACACTGTAGTGGAGATTTTATTTTAATTTTTAAATATTTCTTCACATTTATTATTAATTTTTCAATTCTTTTTTTCCTTCTATTCTTTCCTTCTTTCCTATGTCTTTTCTCCTTATTTCCCTCCATCGGTCACTGGCCTTCATGATGATCAGCGGAGGTTGTCGGCCGCCAACGAGGACGAGAGTTGAGACGCTTTCACCAGCGACAAGCATGGGGACCCTTGCCCTCAACTAACCGTGGCTAGAGGCAGTGAGGGCGAGATGCCATCGCCGACCTCGGGGGAGGTATGGCCTTGCTAGGGCAAGGGACCTTGCCAGAGGCCAATGATGGCCTTTCCAGGAATTTTCAATCATATGTTGATGCTTTAGACACGTTAAACAATCAGGCCATAAGCAATACGGCGTCTCCTTTGCCATTTTCAGGACAAACTATTTGCAGCATCTTTGTCATTTTCAAGACAAACTGTTAGTCAACCATTAATGCCCAACCCTTTTTAAAGAAAGATATGCACTTTTTATGATTCTTACACATTTGATAGGATGAAGTATGGCCACCATGAGTCAATTCCTTAATAGAATCTTAGTCCAGTAAGATTTATACATCATGGAGACTTACAAATATGGCACTGGACTATCGTTCATGATCAATTTTGGTCCTCATATTTTATCTCAAGTTCAATCACAATTGTGGGACAAAAGTCCCATTGCCATTCGAATGTCAATGGGAAATGCTAACTAGGTATTGAATATGAACACGTGGCACTAACATGATGATACGAGAGGATAAAACTTTTGAGGAGAAAGTACAAAATGGTCATTGTACTGTCAGCCTAATTGTGAGCTTCGTGGGCTGTTCCGGGCTTGTCCGGACCTCGCTTGGTGTCACCGTAGGCTTATTTGTCGCTTGCATCCGCGTCACCGTTGCTGTCGCCATGAACTCATCGGCCCGCAAAACCAGTGAGTTTACTTGCTAAACTCTGCTTAGGAAGTTAATGACATTTAATAGGTAATTAGGCTAAGTATGGTTTAGGTGGTTAGTTAGTGTTAATTAGTGATTTAGTTAGTTAATTATGATGGATGCCCTAATAATGGATGCCGGATTGCAGTAGAGGCCGGACCGAAACTCCTTCGGGAATGTCGTCCCCGATGTGTGTCGGGTGGACGTTGTCGCGCTCAAGGGATGAGGCAAAAGCTGGCTACGCCAGAGGACCGATCTGGGTCGGGTAAAACTGCCTATGTGGGTAGTAGTTAATTGGAACGCGTGATTGATTAAGATAGATGCGCTGGATTATGGGATAAAATTGTATGGCACGGAATAGGATGTGTCGTAACGATTTGGCCATATAATCAGGACCCCTATGATTGATTAAGATTGAGTGAGACGTTCCAATTGACGTGTGCATTGATTATATGCATCTGTGATATGAATTGTACTAATGTGCAGGAAGGAACTGAGGCGAGGTAAGTCTTCTTTGATGTGTGGTTAGACTACCTTTATACGTATTTTCTTCCTAGTCGCGGTTTAGGGGGTGAACTTGTTGAGACGTTGTCTCACCCTGTCGTGGGCTTAACCTTTTAAGGTCCTTAAATGGCGGTCCCTTTGGAACATTTTGGTTAGCCTCGGGGGGTTACCGAGTGGAGCATAGACGTCCCTGTCCCCGGGAGTCACTAGGTCTATGAGCTCGTAGTGACCACTATCTGGGTCAATGAAGGCCTACCTCAGAGGGTACCTCATCGATTCAGGGCGTGGTTTCGCCATGGGCTCAATGGATATAGGGTTGGTCCCCTTTAGGGTTTTGATATCCTCATCGTTGCAATCAACGTTGCTCTGGGCGAGGGTGCAGCTAACCCTCCTGATGGAGTTGTGGAGAACCCGAAGCCCTCGGAGCCTGTGGAGGTGGAGTTTAAAGGATTGGCGAATGTGTCTGACTAGTAGGTTGTAGGACAGCTTCTTTTTGAAAGCCGATCTTTTTGTGGACTTTTGTATATAAACCCAGTGCATTTATAAAAAGTGTCTTGTGAAAATTTGATCTTGCTTTTCTATCACATATTTGTGTCGTCTGGGGATTTGTTTATTCATTTCCCCATGTACAATAAAACGAATGGGTCGGTGACGTGTCTTGGGACGTCGCAATTTTATCAACCACCAAGGGATGTGCGTGCGCTTGAGTTTCGGGGTGTGACGTCCCCGCCTGAAGTGGTATTGGAGCTGGTTGGTAGTTAGAGTGATAAGGTGCGATGGGTTGTGGGATAGTTAGTAGGAAAGGCCTTTTTATTATGCTGATGCATGTGATTAATAGCTGTTTGGTAGCTTGTTTGGTGTGATTGCTCAGTTTCTAATTATGTATGGAATTGGTAATAGATTCTGTAGAAAGTCTACATAATGAGTGATCAAGGGGAGAGGACCCCTAGAAAGAGGACAATAGGAGTTGTGACTCGGGGTAGGACGCTGACCAAGGTCGGTACCCGAGGTGGTAGGGGTAGAGCACAGGCTCAAGCTAGCACAAGTGGATTAGCGCCGCTACCGGTTGGTGTTGGAGTAGCAGCACCTGGCAATCCGAGAATCGATGGGATCATTCAGGCGCTTGAGACACTTGCAGCTCTGATGGGGCAGCAGGCCCAGAATCAAGTCATCGCCACTACCGCCGCCGCTACAGCTGCCGCTACGCCACCCCAATGCGCCGTTGTTGCCGTTGCGTTCTTGATGTCGCTCGCTTTGCCACACCGCCGCCGCACTTGTCGAAGTTCCACTTAGGAACGTGGTTGCTGAGAGGCCGATGCACAAATTGGTGGAACAGTTTTTGAAGCTGAACCCGCCAAGGTTCACCGGTGCAGGAGATCCCAATGCTGCAACACTCTGGATCCAAGACTTCGAGAAGACCTTTGCACTGCTGATGTGCACTGAAGAGGAGAAGGTTGTCTTGGCAATATATCGGCTATAGTGTAACACAAGTACTTGGTGGAGGGCCACCGGAGGCATGGTATTCCCAGAAGGCGTGGTTTTGGTATGGAACGCATTCCTCAGAGCTTTTAATAGCAAATACTTTTTGGTAGCGTAAGGGAGTAGAAGATGGAGGAATTCCAAAGTGCCTCCATCAAGGGATGCTAATAAAGTGGATCGGTATGAAGCTAAATTTGCGAAGCTATCGTTGTACGCTCCTAGACTGGTGGAAGATTCGGAGGACAAAGCTTGGAGGTTCAGGAATGGCCTTAGACTAGAGCTGAAGAATCCGCTGGTGCCGTTCGATCTCAAAGACTACAATGAGCTTTATGGACGAGCCCAGCTGATAGAAAGGAATTTGAGTGAGCAAGCTACCGCGTCTGGGTCGAGGTTTAGCTTGAACAAAGATGAAAACCGGTTTGGGAAGAAGTCCATGATCGAAGGAAGGTATCCTGTCCCACCTAACAGGAAATGTGGAGTAGGTAAGTCAGTATCGAGCTTCAATGGATTATGTTGCTTCTGCGGAAGGTGACATGGATCAGCCTCGTACCATTTTAGGACGAGTGTGTGCTATGAGTGTGGCCAATAGGGTCACTTGGCTAGAGACTGTCCCAGAAAGTTGAGGGGACTACAACAGTTGTCGCCGCCACCATCAATGGGTAAGAATAGAGGGTACGCGCCGCATGGTGCACAGCAGGGTGGACAGAATAGACCTCCGGCTCAGGGCAGCGTGTATGCCGTCACCAGAGGACTTGCCTAATGTGATCATGGGTATAGTCTCGCTAAATGACCATGCTACTTATGCTTTATTTGACCTTGGCACAACTCATTCATTTATAACTGAGCAATTTGTTAAGCTGGTAGGATTGAGTCTTGAAATGTTGGAGTCAGTGGTTAGTATATCTACACCGTTAAAGGATAAGGTGTTGTCTACGGTGGGCTATCCTAGTTGCAAGTTAGTGATTGGTGAGCGAGAGGGGAGGATAGATTTGATAGTCCTAGCCATGTATGATTTTGATGTAATAATTGGCATGGATTGGCTCACCAAGCAAAGAGCTAAAATGGACTACTATCATAAAGCGATTCAGTTTACCAGTTAACGGGTGAAAGTTTCGAGTTTATTGGGAGTCGAGGAGGACCCTCGATTACCTTAATCTCGTCGCTTAAGGCAACCCATTTGTTAGGCGGGGGATGTCAAGGATACTTTGCAACTGTTGTAGATTCGACAGTTGAGGAGCTGAAGATCGAAGATATCGTAGTGGTTCAGGAGTTTCCACATGTGTTTCCGAAGGAATTATGAGGTTTACTACCAGAAAGAGAGATTGAGTTCGTGATTGAGTTGGCCCCCAGGACGGAGCCAATCTCTAAGGCTCCTTACCGCATGGTGTTGTCAGAGTTGAAAGAACTGAAGGTGTAGATGCAGGATTTGTTGAAAAAGAGATTCATACGCCCCAATGTATCACCTTGGGGAGCACCAATTCTATTCATGAAGAAGAAAGATGGTTCGTTGCGTTTGTGCATCAACTATCGTCAACTCAATTAGGTGACAATCAAGAAGAAGTACCCGCTGCTGAAGATTGACGACTTGTTTGACCAGTTGCAAGGAGCGTCGATATTTTCTAAAATCGACCTGAGGACAGGGTATCATCAGTTGAGGATCAGAAAGGAGGATGTACCGAAGTTAGCGTTTCGTACGCAATACTGCCATTATGAGTTCACTGTAATGCCATTTGGTTTGACAAACGCCCCAGCTACTTTCATGGATCTGATGAACCGAGTGTTTAAGGAGTATTTGGATTAGTTTGTGATAGTTTTCATCGACGATATCCTTGTGTACTCGAGAAGTCCTAAGGAGCACGAAATGCATTTGAGGATGGTGCTTCAGACATTGAAGAATCATGAACTGTACGCTAAGTTCAGTAAGTGTGAGTTTTGGTTAACTCATGTGGCGTTCCTAGGTCACGGAGAAGGAATCTCCGTGGACCCAACCAAGATCGAAGCAGTTATCAACTGGCCAAGACCAACGACAATGACAGAGATCATAAGCTTTTTGGGTTTAGTAGGATACTATAGAAGGTTTGTGAAAGGATTTTCAGCTTTAGCCTCGCCATTGACTTGACTGTTGAAGAAGAAAGAGAAGTTTGTGTGGACAGATAAGTGTGAGTGTAGTTTCCAAGAGCTTAAGCAGAAGCTGACTACCGCACCAGTGTTAACAATACCATCTGGTCCTGAATGGTACAAGATCTACAGTGATGCGTTGTTTAGAGAACTGGGTTGTGTGTTAATGCAGCATAGTAGAGTCATTGCATATGCGTCTCGTCAGTTAAGACCTCATGAGCTGAATTGCCCGATGCATGACTTAGAACTCGTAGCGATTATTTTCGCCTTGAAGATTTGGAGACACTATTTAGGTGGAGAAAGGTTCCAGATCTTTACTGATCATCAAAATCTCAAGTACTTGTTCTCTTAAAAGGAGTTGAATATGAGATAGCGTCGCTGGATGGAACTTCTTAAGGATTATGATTGCGACATCCTGTATCATCCTGGAAAGGCTAATAAAGTCGCAGATGCGTTGAGTCGGAAGTCTTCAGTTGCGCAGATGATGGTCAAAGAGTGGGTCTTACTCAAAGGAGCTCGAGATTCGATTTTCAAATTGGAGGGAGGTCACCTTTCAAATCTTTTGCCACCCTCAGAATTGAGCCGGAAGTGCAGATCAGGATCAAGACGCTTCAGTTGATAGACCCAGATATTCAAAAGATTCTGCAAGAGGATACAAAAAAGAGAGAGGCTACTTTCTAGATTTTTGATGACGAAATACTAAGGTATCATGGATGATTGTGTGTACCTAACGATGCAGAGCTTAAGGAGGAGATCTTGTTAGAAGCTCATCATAATAGTTACAACATTCATCTAGGTAATACGAAGATGTATTAGAATCTGCGTCAACACTATTGGTGGACTGGTATGAAGGCGAATATCGCCAAGCATGTTGCCAGATGTCTGACGTGTCAGCAAGTGAAGGCACAGCACCGTAAACTGGGAGGACTTCTGCAACCTCTCGAGATTCCCAAGTAGAAATAGGAACACATCACGATGGATTTTGTGATAGGCTTATCGAGGAGTCAAAGGGGTAATTATTCCATTTGGGTTGTAGTTAACAGACTAACGAAGTCGGCTCACTTCATCGCTGTACGAAAGAACCTTCTATTGGATATATATGCTGAATTGTACGTGCGTCAGATTGTTCGTTTACATGGGTTCCAGTGACAATTATATTTGACCGAGACTTGAGATTTACAGTTGCCTTTTGGAAAAGTTTGAAGACTGCTTTGGGAACGAAACTGTAGTACAATACGGCTTATCATCCTCAGACGAATAGCCAGTCTGAGAAGACAACTCAGACTCTCGAAGACATGTTGAAAGCGTGCGTGCTGGATTTCAAGGAAAATTGGGAAGAAGAGCTTCATCTCGTCGAGTTCGCCTACAACAATAGCTACAAGCAGAGTATTCGTATGGCACCTTTTGAAGCATTGCATGGCAGAGCGTGCAGAACACTAGTGTGTTGGGATGAAGTCGGAGAACGAAAGATCACAGGCCCAGAGTTGGTTCAGTAGTCAGTGGATGCAGTTGCAGTAATCAGAGACAGATTAAAGACTATGTAGAGTCGTCAGAGAAGCTATGCAAATAAGCTTCAAAGATCTTTGGAATTCCAAGTTG
The DNA here is from genome assembly GCA_014182515.1 of Eucalyptus microcorys. Taxonomy (NCBI): domain Eukaryota; kingdom Viridiplantae; phylum Streptophyta; class Magnoliopsida; order Myrtales; family Myrtaceae; genus Eucalyptus; species Eucalyptus microcorys. The sequence goes on from CM024564.1 coordinate 24,051,539, forward strand.
GTGAACATGTCTTTCTGAAGGTGTCACCACTGAGGGGTACTTCGCGCTTTGGCAAGAAAAGGGAAGCTAGGTCCAAGGTACGTACGTCCATTTGAGATTTTGGAAAGGATAAGGGCTCTAGCGTATCACCTTGCACTACCACCGAGATTGGCGAAAGTGCATGACGTCTTCCACGTGTCAATGTTGAGAAAGTATGAGCTTGACCCGACCCACGTGCTGGATTTTGAAGAATTAGACATGGACAACAGAGTGTCGTATGTGGAAAGACCAATTCGGATTGTGGACCGCAAGAAACAGGTTCTGCGCACCAAGACAATCTCGTTAGTCAAAGTGGTTTGGCAACACCACGGGACAGAAGGAGTAACTTGGGAAAGTGAAGATTCAACGAGACGATAATACCCCCACCTTTTTGTTTAAGATTTGTAATGGTTTAAATTTCGAGAACGAAATTTTTATAAGAGGGAAAGAGTTGTGACATCCTGATTTTTTGATTGAATTTTCGATTGAATGAGTTGGGCTTTTCATCAACGAGCCATAGTTCTTTTCTCTGAGTTGATCACTCACGAGATAACTAGTCTATCGGGTGAAGCCGTTAAGGGATTTTAACACAATAGACTTGAGAATTCAATTAGAAATCGACTGCTCGACTGTGCTAATCTGCAATGGTCAATATGACACCGTCAAAATCGATCAGAGGTTGGAGATAGGTCGGTTCGACTGAGGAATGTAATTAAAGTGTGAGTGATTCCATCTAATTGCAAAATTCTCGTTGAACGGTACTAAACTGATTTTTCTGTCATTTTTGTACCCTGTGTCCGTATTTAAAACCTCGAGATTTTCACAACAATTGAGAGTTGCCAATGAGTCGAAAATGTACAATGTGGCTCGAAAATAATCAACCATGGGTCAATTGCACTAAAAATTCCTAAAAGCTACCTGGTAGGCTAGGTCACGCTAAAATCGCGCCCGGTTAAAATTAATCGCGAAATTGAACCCGATTTCAGAAATTGAAAGTTTTGTCATGTTACGATTTATTTTAAGAACGTCAACTCATCCTCTGAAGATTTTTTTGCAAACCCGAGTTTTTGGCGAAAAATCAAATTTAGGCATTTTTGGACTGGGAAAATTAGAGGACTATTTTTTAGCGCACTTTTGGCTGTCAAGGAAAAATGTGGAATGTGATGTGGGCACTTTGGTTGAATTTATGAGCACCAATTTGAGTCCAATTGGAGAGGAATTGAAATGAAATTGGATGGGGAGTGCCTCAAATTCGTAGCCAAGGGGGGGTGCAACATTTGGACCACATGAGAGGCTTGTTGGAGAAGCCTTGGTGCAGCAAAGTGGCTGAGGATGGCAGCTATGGGTTGGTGGGGCATGAACTCAAGTGTTTGGACATTTTGTGGCCCCCTCTTCAGCTACAGCTCACTCTTCCTTCTTCTTTAGCCTTAGTTCTTCCATTGTTGTAGTGTTTTGAAGTTAGAAAAACTAGAGGAAGCCAGCCAAGAGTTAGCAACCACTGTCGACCGCCGCTCGAAGCTGTCCGAGCACCATCGCTACTGCCCGAAGCTGTCGCGCGGTCCCGCTTCCTCGCTCACTCGTTTGCACGTCCCCACGAACCCAACCATCTCCGTCGTCCAGGCCGTCGTCTAGCCACCGTTCGTCGTCGTCCAGCCGCCGGAGCCACCGCTAACGCTCGCCTGGAGCCGTTGCAACAACTACTACCCGTCTCCTCACAGTTTCAGCCATAAACCCTTCAGTTCAGCCTTGGACAAAAACCAAAGCTTACAGTCCAGCTGTGAGCTTTGTGGGCTTTTCTGGGCCTGTCCGTACCACGCTTGGTGTCGCCACAGGCTTGTTTATCGCTCGTCTCCGCGTCACTGTCACCGTGAACTCATCAGCCTGCAAAACCAGTGAGTTTACTTGGTAAACTCTACTTATGGAGTAAATGATGTTTAATAGGTAATTAGATTAGGCTAAGTATGGTTTAGGTGGTTAGTTATTTTTAATTAGTGATTTAGTTGGTTAATTATGATTGTTAGGTGGTTAGAATAGATTAATTAAGGGCTAGATAGATTGTACTATTTATGTAAATAGGTGCATTATATTTCTAGGCCTGATTAGGTGGTTAAATTAGCATTTTAGGCTTAATTTTGCATTTATTGAATTAATGTGCATTTATTTAATTAATATTGTAATTAATTTAATTATTTAATGTTTTCCGAAAATTATACCGGGATAGCCGGTGACCGGAATTTCGTGCTGATTGTAGTGGTGTGCTTAGTTTATACACTTGAATGTTAATATGTGCAAATTGAGTGGTAATTGTGATTTTGAGTATTTATTTCAAAATTTGGAAATTTTGGTATTTAATTAGAAAATACCGGGTGTCGGGTTTTGATACCCAAAATATTTTTAAATACTATATCAAATAGTGGGAGTTTAAAAAGAGGGGTATCAATTTTTAAAAGTTCGATCTGACCGGGTATTTTTAATACGAAGAAAATAGGCCAAGTGCATTATATTAATTGAGACATTTGAGTGCAATGCACGATATCCTTTGCCGGTATTGAATGATTGTGTGATGGTTAAGAGAACCCGTTGTCGATGTGTGTCGGGTGGACGTTGCCCCTATATAGGATGCCCTAATAATGGATGCCGGATCGCGGTAGAGGCCGGACCGAAACTCCTTCGGGAATGCCGTCCCCGATGTGTGTTGGGTGGACGTTGTCGTGCTCAAGGGATGAAGCGAAGGCTGGCTATGCCAGAGGACCGATGTGCGTCGGGTAAAACTGCTTATGCGGGTAGTAGTTAATTGGAACGCGTGATTGATTAAGATAGACGCGCCGAATTATGGGACAAAATTGTATGGCACGGAATAGGATGTGTCGTAACGATTTGGTCATATAATCAGGATCCCTGTGATTGATTGAGATTGAGTGAGACGTTCCAATTGACATGTGCATTGATTATATGCATAGGTGATATAAATTGTACTAACGTGTAGGAAGGAACTGAGGCGAGGTGAGTCCTCTGTGATGTGTGGTTAGACTACCTCTAGACGTATTTTCTTCCTAGTCGGGGTTTAGGGGGTGAACTTGCTGAGACGTTTTCTCACCCCGTCGTGGGCTTAACCTTTTCAGGTCCTTAGTTGGCAGTCCCTTCGAAATGTTTTGGTCAACCTCGGGTTACCAAGTGGAGCATAGACATCCCTGTCCTCAGGAGTCATTGGGTCTATGAGCTTATAGTAACCACTGTTTGCGTCGATGAGGGCCTAGCTCAGAAGGTACCTCATTGATTCAAGGCGTGGTTTCGCCATGTGCTCAATGGATACAGGGTTGGTCCCCTTCAGGGTTTTGATATCCCCGCCGTTGCGGTCAATGCTACTCTGGGCGAAGGTGCAGCTAACCCTCCTGATAGGGTTGTGGAGGACCCGAAGCTCCCGGAGCTTGTGGAGGTGGAGTTTGAAGGATCGGCGAATGTGTCCGACTAGTAGATTGTAGGACAATGTCTTTTTGAAAGCCGATCTTTTTGTAGACTTTTGTATATAAACCTAGTGCGTTTATAAAAAGTGTTTTGTGAAAATTTGATCCTGCTTTTCTATCCCATATTTGTGTCATCTGGGGATTTGTTTTTTTGCTTCCGCGTGTACAATAAAACAAATGGGTCGGCGACGCATCCTAAGACGTCACAATTTTATCAACCATCGACAGATGTGCGCGCGCTCGAGGTTCGGGGCGTGACACGCATGTTAGAACGTATCGGAAGAGAAGAGGAGAGAAAATAACTTGGTGGGTGAATTTTATGTTACGAAAAGTGATTTTATTTTTATTTTTGTTTTTACATATTTACATTTTGACTCATTATTTATTGAAAATTTTTAATATTGAACTTGTACATATAGGAATCGCGTGTCAAGATTCCGAACTCATATTTTGGAAATCCGGACTTGTGTGTCGAAGAGCATCAAGAAAGTAAATCAGATATCAAAGAATGTCAAAAAGTGTTGGAAAATGTTGAAACATCCAACACATCACAAAAACTCCCATAAAGTGTTAATATTTTCTAGGGAAAGAGAGCATTCCCTTGGGAATCAAGGTTGCTCTCCTAGATCCACCAATGGGAAAGGAGAGAGAATCTTCCTTCATATAGGCTAGCCAATCATTTGTAAGGACAAGTTTAGTGACTTGTCCAAGAATGAGTGGTTAGGACTATTATAGGAAGGGCTTAGATAAATAGACTAGATAGGCAAGGGAGTTGACCAAGGAAGAGTCAAATGGGCTACATAGGCACTAGCCATAAAAGGGGCTTCATGGGCTGGCCTTTTTTTTTGGACCTAGTTTGGTCTTGATGGGCCAACCCTATTGGGCCCAAGATTGCATGGTCTTTCTTCACGTTTAACCATAGCCCTAAGCGCTGGATATGTCTCGAAATTATGTTTATTGGGCTTGGTTTGACCCAAAAAGTTGAAGTTGAATTTTCAGTAATAAGTCAACCAGTGAACTTTAGTGCTCTTCCTAACCCCAAAAAAAAAAAAGATTAAAAAAAAATTCAGTGCTCTTCTAAGATTGACCGGCTCCCGAGTATTTGTTTGTCGAAAATTTTGTAATTGGGACTGAGGACTCTAAACTTGATTGTCCATAGATCAAATGTGTAGAAGAAACCAAGCAGAAAAAAATATCACAAGATAATGAAACTGCAACGTTTCTGATCGAAGGTTAAAAATCTTGGTTTGACCCAAAAATCAACCTTTGACCTATATAGGATAATTTAAAATTTAAAAACCTAAATTCGTATTCTGAGATGGAAGGAATGTCCATGTCCAATGTAGCGATGTTTTTGTTTTCAATTAGGAGTTAACTTTCTCAATTTGATCAAAAAGTAAACTCTTCAATTTACTTGTGAATGGCCTAAAAATGTGATTTAAATGCAAAGGACTTATTCTATATGTGCAGGTGGAATGTTGTTGATGTAGAATTGCTTGAAATAACTATTTTTGGATAAAGGAACGAACTTTGTTGTGATTGGAGATCTGAATCTTGAAATGATTTTCTTTTAAAATGCATGTTTAACTTGTCAACGAAATTCAAGTGTCAATACATCCCATGTACCAATTGAATTAAGAACGAAACATAGAATTGATAAATGGGCAGCTACATGCTCAACAAAAATGGGGTGAAACCTTACTCCTACTGTCACACTTCGAACCCCGGGCACACAACAACCCCTTCCCTTGGTCGATAGAAAGTGGCATCCCACGAATCATTGACGACCATTCATTTTAAAATTTCATTATGCGCAAACGGAAAACGAACCATCCCCTAGTAAAACAGACAATCAAGCAATCAAACAAGGATAGAGGGATGAACAGCAAGAACAACAGCAACTACTCGTATATGCATTTTCATTGGATTAACCAATGAAGGATCGTTTTCAATTTACAAGCCCATTAGAGGGACTGATCCATCCTCTAAGCCAAACCAAAAAGAAACTAGGCTAGGTTAATCCAACTATATAAAAAGAACCCTCGGGTTTGAAACCACTATCACTTAGCCCCATTGGAATCAGGCTCCGTCGGGTCGTAGTCGAAGGCGTTTGGGTCGACCACTAGTGGAGCGGGGGCAGGATTCTCCATTGCATTGTTAGGAGGGTTCAGCTCCATGGGATCCCAGTCGCTATCCTCGGGGCACCTACCGAGCGGCCCGTCAAAACCTTGTAGAGGATCGATCAGCATATCGTCCTCCTGAATGTACCACACCAAGAACCAATGGGGTATCCATTGCCTTGGTCCCTCATCCACCCAGATGGTGGAGAGATACTTCTCGAAAAGATGCACCCGACCCGGAAAGCGGTGGCACATCATCACGGTCTCTCAATCCTTAGGGATCCCGAATCGCACTAGTGGGTGCACCATTCTAAGGGCTTGAAAGTGGTTTATACAATAACTAGTGAGATAAAGTCTCAGCGAGTCCTCCCCCTAACCCTCGGTTAGTACACTAACTCAACTCGGGTATCTCTCCAGAACCACCCTACAAGCAAACCAACGACCAATGACCAACAACCAACAACCAACAAATAACAACAACCAGGGCCAACCAACAATCAAATATTCGGTTCGCATGCAACCTTACCCGATATGCCATACCCTGCACGTTATATCTCAACACAATACACGCAATGCACATGGCCATTAGATGATGCAGTTCATCAATCACATACGAGTCGCATCACAAGCGATCTCACTTGGCCATTGCCACACACTACACATTATCGATTCATGCGTGCGTGCCATAAACAATGTGATAAGCTCATGCATAATCGGAACCAATGATGTCATGTTTCTCATACGCTCTTGCACCCACACGTGATCCGATTATTACTGCCCCTCAAGGCTACAATCGAACCCCCACTGGTGTCTACTGGCATAACTAGGCATTGCCCTCCCCCGTGAGGCACGGCGACGTTGAGGGTTCTCTCCCAAGACGACATTCTCGAAAGAGCATGGGCTCGGCCTCTACCGCTACTCCGCATCCAGACCCCCACCAAGTTTCCGATAAATAGAACTATCACCCCCACAAACTACAGCCGGGGCAACAGGTTCAACTTAGTGATCACGCAAGCATATCACCACAACCCACTTTTTATCTTTGAGCATTAGTCAATGCACACATGCTTGCATATACAACCTCAATTTGTTTTCTCATAAAAGTGGTCCATTTCCAGTGTCCCTCGGACAAATCATTTTCCCATTTTTGTGAAAACCATCTGATTCATGCGGATGTCCACGCATTTACACATCCAATTCACCTCATAAGATCAAAACACATGCAATTAGACAATTTTTCACATCCGGATGAACAGTGCGAGTGAATAGTGCGTGTGAACAGTGCACTATGAACAATGTAATTTCAAAATTAAACAATTAATAAATTAAATTAAAAAATTAAGCAAAACATTAATTAAGACAAACAACAATTTAATCAAGGCAAGGCATGTTTAATTAAACACATAAGCCACAATAAACAACATTAAGCAAGATAAAGCAAGATTAAGCTAAGCTAATCTTAACCATCTATCTAACCACCTATCTTAGGGTTAATACAACTTAATTAAACCTCCTAAACCAAAATTAACCATGACTAAACCCATCCTAAGCAAGTTTAGGCAATAAACAAGGATTAAGGGCTAAACTTACCCGTTAAATAGGCTAGAGACACAGACATGGTGGCGACGACGGAGGCAACGCATGGGGACCTCAACCACAGCGATCCAAGGAGGTCCCGGGGTCAAAATAACGGCAAGCAACTTAGACTCCCTCCTCAACATTGAAAAACTGAACTGCCGGAGGAGGAAAGGGACTAAGCAGGCTTATCAGAGGTCTGGCGAGTGGTTGGCCGGTGACCTACGGCACCTGGGGTCAAGGGGGACCGGTTGGTGGCTAGGCTAGGCGGTGGTTGGGTCGAAATAGGAGGAAAACAATTGAACTGGGCGGAGTAGTGCAGGGACAGGCGGATGGGAACGGCTGACTTCCGACCGGCAGGCAGATCGGCAAGCGGCTCCATTCGGCGAACGGCCGCTAAGAGGCGTATCGATTAGGCCTCCTAAGCACGATGGTGGGTGGCATGGGCGGTGATTAGCATGGGAAGACAATGAACAACTCAGGTTTTTGGACGAAGGTCTGAAGGAGAAGGAGAAGGAAGTGAGAGAAACAAGGGGAGAGAGAGGGTGCGTGTGGCACCCCCGAAACGGCCCCCGATCTTTTAGGGTTGCCATAGTTCGCTCACCTTTCTCTTGACCTAATAATATTTCACTCCGATACCATTTAATTATAGTGGGTCCATATATCCTAGGGATTTATATTATCTCAATCGGTCCTAGCGCAGTTCATATAACGGAAGCATATCCAACATCTCCCTAACCCATACTGAAACTAAATAATACAATGCAATGCACACCAACCACACATTTTTCATAAATAGGTTAGAGTTGAACCACTTTTATTTACATAACTTTGATGGACATCACGAGTCGGTACATCAAAAGGCCAAGGCTTTACTAAGCTCAGCTATAACCAAAAGTACCCGACTCCACATCAGTCATATACATCGATCCATCATCCAATGTCGGCTATCCAAAAGGTGTCATCCTTTACTAGTCACACGCGCAATCACACCCAACTCGGTGCATCGGCTGGCGGCGACGGCAGCATCCCCATCATAACCCCGTCGCGGCGGACATGCACGGACAGGAAATCCTGGACTACAGGGCCATCAGGTAGACCCACATCATACATAACTAAAACTCGAACACGGATGTATACCAATCCATGAGCACCACTACAGGAGTGCTCCTAAGCCATAGAAAGTACCACATGTGATCGGTAATGAGGCATCTCTCAATTTGAAATGTTAGTCCCCAAAAGGGGTGAGTACAACCACTCAGCAATAAAAGATCCATCAAACTACACAATGCAACAGGCAAGACAACCACAATTTCATGTGAAATGCACATATCATCCATGCAATCATGCTTGTATTTCCATGAGGTTCATTCATTAAGGCAATTTATCTTCCATGCCATATGCACATACATGCGCATGATTCATATCATCCATACAATCATGTATATATCCCCATGAGATCCATTCAATGCCTTCATCATCGCATTCTCAATGTCAAATAGTATTAATTCAATTTCATAGGCAATTCATGCATCAATCCATATGCACACACACATGCGTACGATTCAATTCCCAATTTTAATTTTCAAAAGGATCTCATTTTTCTTCCAGGGACCAGTGTTTGCATCCCTCATATCGCTCGCACCCAACCTGGCTTCACGAGGAACCTCCGACACACACCTCCGGGCATCTCGAAACTCTCGAGGACATCCGGCACATACCTCTGGGCATTCGGCACACACCTCCGAGCATCCCGACACTCCCGGGGCATCGTCGACTCAAGGGTCCGACGGTATCATTATCGTCACAATGCATATTCACATATATGTTTCACTTTCACAATAGCATTTATGCAATAATGTCAAAGGTTTAAACCAGCTCTTTGATGTCATGTGATATGCTCAATGTCACCACATATGTAGTACAAGTAACAACCCAAGATATCACATCTCATAGAGCAATTCATTGGTTCTTGAAAATAAAACAATTTTCGGATAAAACATAATGCACTCCCTTAATTAAAATTCTGGAAAAATAATAAACGATCTTAATAAATTCTGAGAATTTAACATGTTATAAATGAGATCTAGAGAAAAAGGTTTCATGCAGAACACCATGTCAAAAGAGCTTCGTACGAGTCGCTACAGTCCATGCATCACAGCCTTAAAATTTCAAAACATCATCATTACACAGTTTTATTCATAAATTCGGTATAAACCATAAATCAACTCAGAAAATTCTGAAAATTTGATATGTTATATTCAAGACCTAGAGGAAAATTTTTTGTGAAGAACTCGAAGTCCGATTCGTTATAGATCATGAGCTATATTCACTAAAACTCCCCCTAACCCTCGGTAACGATTTCCAGATTTAATACTTTCAAAGAAAAATCATTTCACCGACCAATACTTGTCTGTTTCTTCTCAAATTTTATTATGTTACTCCTCAAGATGTCATCTACAACTCTTATCAAGAACACGAAATCAAATTTCGACTGCATAAGTTTATAAAAATTCACGGAATCGCAAGGGGTCGGGCTGTTCTTACGTGAAACAGTTTGCTTGTTCTAGGAAAGCTACTACCATTCATTTGAATTTCAGCATCCGGCATCAAGATACAAGCATCTCCAAGATTTACCACATTTCACTAGACTGCCACAACATAGGATCAAGTAGATCAATGGACTTCACTTGCCTTAAGTTCACGCAAACATAGCAAGCAAACGGCGACTCGGGGACTTCGGGCACGGCTCGATCGACAGCGGCTGTTGGTGCACGCACGGCGGGGCTGGTCTCCTTCCTCCCTCACCGAAGCACCCTCACTCCCGCTCGAACCCTCCTCTCTTTCTCTCGGACTCTCTCTCTCTCGCTCGCCTGCTCGGTCTCCCTCTCTCTCGCGAACACTCTCTCTCTCTCTCTCTCTCGGTTGCTGCCTCGTCCATTCCACCCCTCTCTCTCCCTTTTTCTTCCTTTCACCCTCATGATTAGCTAGTAATCATGAGGTTTTGCATGGGAATGGACACTTGTAGAGTCCCTCTCACCACTTGTAATTCTTCATGCAAAGAGGTGGCCTTAATGGGCCGGGATTGGGCCAGGCTTTGGTCGACCAAATGGGGGAAATGGTGGGCTGGTTTTGGGCGATTATTGGACCTTAAGAAATCAGCCCACACTTGCTCTTGATTTTCCACCTTAATCCCCACTCATAATCACTTAATTTCAATTATTTACATGGCCATAAAATTTTGCAATATCAATCGATGGTAATCCAACTTATAAAGTACATGTCCATGAATAGAAAATTTCTCATCAATTCATCTTTTAACACAACCTAGATCATACATGGACATAGGATAGATTTCCAACAAAGCAATAATCCATTTAATGCTCGACCCTGTTTAATTGTAATCCATTAGTCTAATGACCATAGTATAGTCCGATGGCGCTTCCATCACCTATTCATGGGCCGCAGTGTATCTAGGGATTGTCATGAAATTTTAGGATGCCACAAAGTGTGGTCGTGAGGAGCTGAAGGAGAGGAGAGAGAGTGAAGTGAAGGCTGAATGTCAAGCCTTATTAAGGCCATTAATGCTTGCTTCAACTCCCCATGCAACATGACATCATCTTCTCTCACTTCTTTTATCTTTTCCCCATAATATCTAGGGGCAAAATGGTCATTTCCACTTTGCACATTTCCCAATTTGCCCTTGGGCTGAAATGAAAGGGCAGGCCTAAGAAGCAGGCTAGGAAATGAATAGGAACGGGCTCGGCAATTGGTTGGGCTCGAAACGGCTCAAGGTTAGACAATGGGCTCGGAATGGTAAATTGGTCGGTTGGGTCCAACGGGTTCACTTGCTTGTCTCGGGTCTACCATGGTGACTGTCCCACCTTGGGAATGAGGCCCATATTGGCCTTACCCGGCCCACGTCCTCATAGGCTCATTTCCTTGGTCCATAAATCCTTTTTCCAAATACTCGGCTTAATTGGCATTATCGACTGTTGAAGTAGCATCGTCCAAAAGTTCGTCCTAGACGTTCCCGAAAATTCGAAGTCTAATCTTGGATTCTCATGCCATGTCAATTTCGCCCAAATACCATTTTGGTACAACTCAGACTGACAGGTGGCTTCGAGGATTCATGCATAACCGACTTGTGCCCAACCATGTTCAAGACATCTCGACACATGGACGTCCTTGACTACATGAAATTGCGGAGGATAGATTCTTATTTCAAAGTACACGATTATCGAGAATCGACATAGGGTCATTTGCGGGCTCAATAACAGTAAACAGAATCACCCGTCTCTAGCAACAGGCTCGATGTGGTAGCATCTTCGTCCTATTATGTTCTGTCCGCGAATCGACTTTTAGTCGTCCTTGAAATTGGCTTGCTTATCTATAGGATTGTCCTCATGCAAATCTCACCATCAAGTCATTTTCCCAAGTCAAGTTCTTTAGTCGCACGAGTTTTGTCCTCATTAGCCTTTCCCCTCAAGGTCAGTATCCTAGGAGTGATCAATTCCAAGTGAGATCCACCAACAATGCATTGATGAAATTCACGGTCATTCATCCATCAAATGGCTCAAATTTTAGGATGTCACAATTCCTCCCCCCTTACAAAAATTTTGTCCTTGAAATTTGCAATTACAGGTCAATTCTCAAAAAGATGGGGGTGGTGTTGCTTCATTGCTTCCTCACTTTCCTATGTAGCTCCCTCTGTCCCGTGATGTTGCTAGATCACCTTAACTAAGGTGATAGTCTTGTTTCGAAGCACTTGCTCTTTACAGTCCTCTATTCGTATTGGCCTCTCTATGTACGACACCTTATCGTCTACGTCCAGTTCTTCAAAGTTCAATATGTGAGTCAGCTCCGGTTCATACATTCTCAACATGGACACGTTGAAAACATCATGTACTTGTGCAAGCTTCGGTGGCAACGCAAGACGATATGCCAAAACCCCGATCCTTTCCAAAATTTCAAAGATTCCAACATACCTCGGACTTAACTTTCCTTTCTTGCCGAACCTGGAAGTACCCCTCATTGGCGATACTTTCAAAAACACATGATCGTCCACCTTAAACTCCAACGGTCTATGATGTTTGTCTGCATAGCTTTTCTAACGACTCTGAGCGGTCTTTAATCTATCTCGGATAATCTGAACTGCATTCAAAGATCGTTATACTAACTTTGGCCCTATGATTTTTCTCTCACCAACCTCGTCCTAACAAAGTAGACTTCTGCAGGGTCTCCCATACAAAGCCTCAATTGGTGCCATTTTAATACTCTGTTGAAAGCTGTTGTTGTAGGCAAACTCAACCAAGTGAAGCTGCTCTTCCCAACTGCCTTTAAAATCTAAAACACAAGCTCGTAACATGTCCTAAAGAGTTTGGGTTGTCTTTTCTGATTGACCGTCCGTTTGCAGATGGTACACTGTACTATACTACAGTTTCATCCCCAAAGCGGATTGCAAACTTTTCCAAAAAGTTGCTGTGAATTTCGGGTCTCGATCAGACATAATCGTCACTGGTACTCCATGCAGACGAACTATTTGGCGTATGTACAACTTAGCATATCTGTCCAATGCAAAATCTTTTCGTACGGTGATATAATGAGCAGACTTCGTCAATCTGTCAACTATAGCCCCTATAGAATCATTACCTCACTAACTCCTTGGTAATCCCATCGCAAAGTCCATTATGATATGTTCCCATTTCCACTCGGAAATCTCCAAAGGTTATAAAAGTCCTCCTGGCTTGCAATGCCGTGCCTTCACTTGCTAACACGTTAGACACTTAGCGACATGTCTGGCGATATTCGCCTTCATACCAGTCCACCAATAGTGTTGACGTAGATTCTGATACATCTTCGTATTGCCTAGATGAATGCTGTAATTGCTACAATGAGCTTTTGACAAGATTTCCTCCTTAAACTCTACATCAACAAGTACACACAATCTTCCACGAAACTTTAGTGTTCCGTCATGAAAACTTGAAAGCCAGCCTTTCTCTTTTCCGCATCCTCTTGCAAAATTTTCTGGATCTCTGGGTCTATCAACTGCAACATCTTGATCCTTATCTGTACTTCTGGTTCAATTCTGAGGGTGGCCATAAGACTTGAAAGGTGGCCTACCTCAAATTTGAAAATCGAATCTCGAGTTCCTTCGAGTAAGATCCATTTCTGAACCATCATCTGTGCAATCGAAGACTTCCGACTCAATGCATTTGCGACCTTGTTGGCTTTTCCTGGATGATATAGGATGTCACAATCATAGTACTTGAGAAGTTCCATCCAACGAGGCTGTCTCATGTTCAACTCTCTCTTAATCCTCAACTGATGATAACCCGTCCTCAGGTCAACTTTAGAGAATATTGACGCTCCATGCAACTAATGAAACTGATCATCAATCCTTGGTAACAGATACTTGTCCTTGATCGCCACTTAGTTGAGTTGTCGATCGTCAATGCAAAGGCACAACGAACCAGCTTTCTTTCTCACAAACAGAACTGGTGCTCCCCAAGGTGATACACTAAAATGTATAAATCCTCTGTCCAACAACTCCTGCATCTGCACCTTTAGTTCCTTCAATTCTAACAACGCCATATGGTAAGGAGCCTTAGAGATTGGCTCCGTCTCGAGGGCCAACTCAGTTATGAACTCAATCTCCCTTTTTGGGGCAAACTGGGTAATTCTTCAGGAAACACGTCAGAAAACTCCTATACCACAGCGATGTTCTCCATCTTCGGCTCCTCAACTTTCGTATCCACAACAATCGCCAAGTAACCTTAGCAACCCCTGTCTAATAAACGGGTTGCCTCAAGTGACGAGATTAAGGTAATCGAGGATCCTCCTCAACTTTCAATAAATTCAAAACTTTCTGCCCCTAACCGGTTAAACTGGACTACTGCATAACAATGATCCATTACAACAAAATGCTCCTTGAACCAATCCTTTTCATTTATACATAGCCAAAATAGTCAAGTACAACTCTAACTAGTGATTCTACTTTCTACGACTTCATTTCAACAAACCAAAGTTCTATAAGCTTAACGATATTTCGTTGCGCCACTTTGATAAAATTATCCCAGAAACACTACCCTTCATGTTCAGTGCATAGCTCAGTTCATTTATGCCCCCTTCGCCATCCTAGAAGCCTGTTAGGAGCCGTTCCTTGTCCAGGCCCTCTGGCCTCAGCGATCAGTCCCCGCCCTCATCAGACCGGGTCATTACAGGTCCACCAGCTTTCGCCTGGTTCGTTCCCGAGCTACACATCTACTAAAGGGGTCCCGCTTCTATAGGGACTAATTCACAGAGATATTGTTTGCTTTTGCTCACCCCATATCGAGCCTCACAGTTTTATCCTCTGGTGCATAGACAGGCATTTTCCCAAGAGGTCACCCATTCTGGTAATGCCCTGTCTGTAGTAGTGGTGTCTGTGCTCCCTTGGACCTATGTGGACAGTCCTTCACCTGATGGCTGTGTTGACCACATCTGTAACACACTCCCGTTATACCTAGACACGGGGTTAGTCCATGCTTCATTCTACAAATTTGACACACACCGTTCGAGTTAGGTGCTGGCTTTCCAATCCCACCTTTTCTGTTAGGCGGAATAGAATATCTACCTCCAGACCTCGGCTTCTTCCCGAATCGATTACCATCTCTGCTAGATTTGAATCGCGACCCAAATGCAGCGGCTCATTCATTCAAGCTCCTTTCAATTAGCTGTGCCCTCTCATACAGATCATTGTAATCCTTCAGATTAAACGGCACTAGCGGATCCTTTAGGTCCGGTCTCAATCCATCTCGGAATCTCCTTGCTTTGTCTACTAGATCCTCAATCAGCCTGAGGGTGTACTGGGACAACTCGGCGAACTTTGCCTCACATTGGTTCACAGATATCAGACCCTAACAAATACACTGAAACTCTACCATCTTCTGCCCTCTGGCGCAATCAGAAAAATACTTCCCATTGAAGACTTCTACGAAGGCATTCCACACCGGAACCGTGCCTTCTGGAAACACTCTTCCTCTGGTGGACTCCCACTAGGTACTTGTATTCCCCTACAGCTAGTAGACCACCAGACTACCTTATCTTCCTCGAGCACCTCAGTAGTGCGAAGACCTTCTCTAGCTCTCTGATCCAAAGGGTTGCAGCCTCGGGATTGCCTGTTCCTGAGAACCTCGGTGGTTTCAACTTCAGGAATTGCTCCACCAACTTATGCATTGGTCGTTCCCTAATCACATTCCCAGGCGGGACTTTAATAGGTGCGACTGCAGCAGCAGCAGTGGCATTAGCGACAGCTTGATTCTGGGCCTACTATCCCATCAAGTTCCCGAAGGTCTCAAGCGTCTGAACGATCACATCTAATCTAGGATCGTCGACACCAGTACCGGCCTGTGGCAGTACTCTTTCTCTCACACTGGCTTGAGTCGGCACTCTACCTCGAGCATCAACCCTAGTTGGCGTCCTACCCTAAGAAACTAATGCTACTGTCCTCTTCCGAGGAGTCCTCTATTCCGGATCACTCATTCTGCAGGATCTTTATAAAAACCTGCTTTCCAATTCCAACACAGAATTAGAAAACTGAGCGACCCACACAAATCAATCAATCAGTCAATCACAGCTGTCAGCATAAACAAAATGCCTTTCCTACTAACTATCCTAAGACTTATCGCACCTTATCACTCCAAACACCAACCAACTCTGATACCAAAATCGACGGGGATGTCATGTCCCGAACCCCGAGCACCCAACAACCCCTTCCCTTGGTTGATAGAAAGCAACATCCCAGGACTCATCGAAGACCATTCATATTAATCTTTCATTATGCACAAATGGAAAATGAACCATTCCCCAATCAAATAGACAATCAAGCAACTAAACAGGAATAAAGGGATGAACAATAAAAACAACAGCAACTACTCTTATATACATTTTCATTAGATTAACCAATGGAGGATCGTTTCTGATTTACAAACCCATCAGAGGGACCGATCCATCCTCTAAGCTAGACCAGAAAGAAACTAGGCTAAACTAATCCAACTATACAAAAAGAACCCTCGGGTTCGACACCACTATCACTCGAACCCATTGGACTCAGGCTCCGTCGGGTCATAGTCGGAGGCATTTAGGTTGATCACTGGTGGAGAGGGGGCAGGATTCTCCACTGCACCGTCAGGAGGGTTCAACTCCATGGGATCCTAGTAGGCATCCTCAGGGCCCCTACCAGGCGGCCTATCAAAACCTCGTAGAGGACCAATCAGCATATCGTCCTTCCAGATGTACCACGCCAAGAACCAATGGGGTATCCATTGCCCCAATCCCTCATCCACCCAGATGGTGGAGAGATACTTCTCGTAAAGATGCACTCGACCCGGGAAACGGTGGCGCATCATGACGATCTCCCAATCCTTAGGGATCCGGAATTGCACCGGTGGGTGCGCGATTCTAAGGGCTTGAAAGTGGTTTATACAATAACCAGTGAGATAAAATCTCGGCGAGTCCTCCCCCTAAGCCCCGATTAGTACACCAACTCAACTCGAGTATCTCTTCAAAACCACCCCACAAGCAAACCAACGACCAACAAACTTCAACAACCAACAAATAACAATAGCTGGGCCAACCAACAATCAAATAGTCAGTTCGCATGCAACTTTACCCGATATGCCATACCGTGCACGTTATATCTCAGCACAATACACGCAATGCACATGGCCATTAGATGTTGTAGTTCATCAATCACATACAAGTCGCGTCACAAGCGATCTCACCTGGCCATTACCACACCCTACACATTATCGATTCATGCGTGCGTGCCATAAACAATGTGATCAGCTCATGCATAATCAGAACCAATGATGTCATGTTTCTCATATGCTCTTGCACCCATACGTGATCCGATTATTATTGCCCCTCAAGGCTACAACCAAACCCCCGCCGGTGTCTATTGGCATAACCAGGCATCGCCCTCCCTCATGAGGTGCGACGACGTCGAGGGTTCTCTCCCAAGACGACATTCTCGAAGGAGCATGGGCCCGGCCTCTATTGCTACTCCGCATTCGGACCCCGCCGGGTTTCCGACAAATTGGACTATCACCCCCCGGAACTATGGCCGAGGCGGTGGGTTCAACTTAGTGATCACGCAAGCATACCACCACAGCCCACTTTTTATCTTTGAGCATTAGCCAATGCACACATGCTTGCATATACAACCTCAATTCGTTTTCTCATAAAAGCGGTCCATTTCTAGTGTCTCTCAGACAAATCATTTTCCCATTTTTTTGTGAAAAACCATACGATTCATGCGGATGTCCACGCATTTACACATCCAATTCACTTTATAAGATCAAAACACATGAAATTAGACAATTTTTTACTTCCGAATGAATAGTGCGCGTGAACAGTAATTTGTGAAGGTGCACTATGAATGGTGTAATTTCAGAATTAAACAATTAATAAATTAAATTCAAAAATTAAAAAAATCATTAATTAAGAAAAACAACCAAGTAATCAAGGCAAGGCATGCTTAATTAAACACATAAGCCACAACAAACAACATTAAGCAAGATAAAGTGAGATTAAACCAAGCTAATCTTAACAATCTATCTAACCACCTATCTTAGGGTTAATACAAATTAATTAAACCTCCTAAACCAGAATTAACCCTAACTAAACCCATCCTAAGCAAATTTAGGCACTAATCAAGGATTATGGGCTAAACTCACCCGTTAAGTGGGCTAGAGACACAGACGCGGCAGCAATGACGGAGGCGATGCATGGGGACCTCGACCATAGCGATCCAAGGCGGTCCCGAGGTTAAAACAGTAGCAAGCAACTCAGACTTCCTCTATAACACTGGAAAATTGAATTGCCCGAAGAGGAAAGGGAAAAAACGAGCTGATCAGAACTCCGGTGAGTGGTTGGCCTAGGGTGAAGGGGACTAGCTGGTGGTTAGGCTGGGCAGTGGTTGGCTCGGAATAGGAGGAAAACAGCTGAACTGGGCGGAGTAGTGCAAGGACAGGCAAACGGAAACGGCTGACTTCAAGCCATAGGCAAGTCGACCGGTGGCTCCGTTCAGTGAACGGTCGCCGAGAGGTGTACCGATTGGGCCTCCTAAGCACGATGGTGGGTAGCATGGGCAGTGATTAGCACGAGAAGACAACGAACAACTCAGGTTTTTGGAGGAACGTCTAAAGGAGAAGAAGAAGGAAGTGAGAAAGAGGGTGCGGTCGTGAGGGGCTGAAGGAGAGGAGAGAGAGTGAAGTGAAGGTTGAATGTCAAGCCTCATTAAGGCCATTAATGTTTGCTTCAACTCCCCATGCAACATGACATCATCTTCTATCTCTTCTTTTATCTTTTCCCCATACAATCTAAGGGCAAAATGGCCATTTCCACCTTGCACATTTCCCAATCTGCCCTTGGGCTGAAATGAAAAAGCGGGCCTAAGAAACGGGCTCGGGAATTGGTTGGGCTCGAAACAGCTCAAGGTTAGACAATGGGCTCGGAAGGGTAAATTGGTCGGTTGGGTCCAACAGGCTCACTTGCTTTTCTCGGGTTTGTCATGGTGGCTGTTCCACCTTGGGCATGAGGCCCACATCAGCCTTGCCCGGCCCACGTCCTCATAGGCTCATTTCCTCGGTCCATAAATCATTTTTCCAAATACTTGGCTTAACTGGCACTGTTGACTATCGAAGTAGCATCGTCCAAAAGTCCGGCTCGAACGTTCTCGAAATTTCGAAATTCAATCTTGGAATTTCGCCTGAATGCCATTTTGGTACAACTCAAACTGACAGGCAGCTTTGAGGATTCACGCGTAACTAACTCATGCCCAACCACGTTCAAGACATCTCAACACATGGACGTCATTGACTACATGAAATTGCGGACGATAGATTCTTATTTCAAAGTACACGACACGAGAATCGACATAGGGTCGTTCGCGGGCTCGATAACAGTAAACGGAATCACCCTTTGTCCCATTATGTTCTGTCCGCGAATCGACTTCTAATTGTCCCTGAAATCGGCTTGCCTATCTACAGAATTGTCCTCATGCAAGTCTCACGGTCAAGTCGTTTTCCCATGTCAAGTTCTTTAGTCGCACGAGTTCTATCCTCATTAGCCTTTCTCTTCAAGGTCAGTATCTCGGGAGTGATAAATTCTGAGTGAGATCCACCAACAATGCATTGATGAAATTCATGTTCATTCATCTCTCAAAGGGCTTGAATTTCAGGACATCACACCTATATTATAAGAGAAAGTCCAACCCAAATATCAACTCAAAAGCTCGAACTGGCTAAAGGATAATAACATAACACATGCAAAGGCTAATAGAATCTAACTGAAATAAGGTGCATCTATGCTGTCTTTTTAAAAAATAGTATGCTAAAGCTCATAAATGTTTGTGTGCTTATTTTCCTTTTCCGTAAGAAATTGTTACTAACCTTCCTCACTTTCTCTTTTGATGAAAAATCTTCAGTGTTTTCCTATTTAATAAGTCATCTGATCTTTATGGTATGCTATTTTTCCATTTTCATCTTCCTTTAGCTGACATGTTGACATGATTAACCAAAATGCTCTGTCTATAAGTTGACAATTTACTGCGGCCACCCTAGTTTGATTAGGCTTTTGACGTTATGGAATAGATAATTATCTAACATGAGAAGAAATGAAGCTAGTCAATCCACTTGCTTTCATCGATCACATCAAGCAACATTTTCATGGACTGACATGCATGACACATAAGGGACCAGGCCATGGATAGATAAACGCACAAAAAGAAATGTCTATTTTTTATTCGTCCTGAGAAAGAAAAAGTAATTATTTTTCGTATACTTATAAGCACTAAAAATGATATCAATGCTTGAAATTTGCTGAATCGTACTGTAAAATTTTGTTGCATCCATTGTTAATAGTTCTAAAGGTTTATAATGTTAAATGAAAACATATATTAATATTTGAATATTCTAACACTGTCCCTCAAATGGATATTGGACTTTGGCATAAGATGAAATATGGAAGGCAAATAGAAATTTAGAAGTATTCGAAATTGGAATTTGCTACTATAATACTATGTGAGATTTTACCGCTCCTATTTGCCTCCACTGTTATAAGACAAAGTACAACCTACACTTTAGGGAAAGTGTTAGGATGATTGAATTTTAAAACCATACTTTTATCTAACAGTTTTACTTTCTAAAATAGTTAGTTGTGGTCACATAAATTTTCAGACATATATTTATGAAATACTTTGTATTGGTCGATGTAAAGATGAGAGATATTATAAATATTAGTTGAGATTTTCATATATGCTTTGCACTAAAAGTCATTGAATATTTATGGTGCGTATGATAACTATTTTATTTCTAGCCTTTTTTTTTTTTGGGAATAAGTTTGAAACAAAAATCCGTTTAGTGACACAATTTCATTTTTCTATTTTTGGAATAAATTTTTAGTCCAAAAATAAGTTTGAAACGGAAATGATAAGTAAAAATTTTCTACTTCTCCATTTATAGAATAAAATGAAAAATATAAACTATTCTCATCGCTTTTCCTCACTACTAGCCAATCTCTTACCTGTCGCTGGTCGCCATCCGCTACCACTACTTGAGAGAAAGAAATTTTGTGTTGTTATTAAACATATATTCTTGCTTAGAAACTTGTCCGGGAAATAAAAATAAAAAATAAAAAAAATGTTGTAAAATATTGCGTTGCGAATATATAATAGAGAAGAGATTGAGAAGAGAAAGCAAGTGAACACTAGAGATAGTAGAGAAAACCAGATATTTCACTTTATTGTGATTGTTATGTCTATTGTACATCAAAACTAAACTCCTATTTATAGGAGAACAAGAATGTACTTATCATTAATATCAATGTATCGAATGATATATGTACTGGATAAAGGAGATGAACGTTCATTGTACAGGGAGATGTACTTAGAAAATATGATACAAATGTATCATAATAAGTACATTAGATAAGATGAATATAATGAATATTCATTCATGTATCTCATTCATTCATGTATTTCATAACACTCCCCCTTGAATATTCATTGTATTCATTATGAATTGTGCATCGAATGATACTTGCCTCATTAAAAACCTTAAGCCGGAAAAACCCAAAGTGAGGACAAAAACCGGACAAAAGGGAAAAAGAGTGTAGAGCACAAATGTTATGATCTCTCCCTTTTATGGATGCATTAATTGCCTCATTAAAAACTTTAAGCCGGAAAACCCTGTGGGAAAAACCGGACGAAAAGAAAAAAAGAGTGCAATGCATATATAGCCACCGCCTGGGGCTAATCATTCTTGCATCTTGTGAACTCGCCGCATATCAATGCTGCAATGCATAGTTCATAATATCTCCCCATCAATTGAGCCATATAGCCACTTCTAGGGCTAATCAATCTTGCATCTTGTGAACTCGCCGCATACCAATGCCATATACTAATTTCTCAAAACTTGATGTTGGCAATGATTTAGTAAAAAGATCTGCAAGATTATTTATGGATCGAATCTGTTTAACATCAATTTGTCGACTTTCTTGGAGTTCATGAGTATAAAAAAATTTCGGCGAGATATGCTTGGTCCTATCACCTTTGATATATCCTCCCTTGACTTGTGCAACACAAGCAGCATTATCTTCATAAATTATAGTGGAAGAATTTGTAACCGGTATTAAGCAACAAGAATTATGAATGTGTTATAATGGATCTTAACCAAACACACTCTCTTCCAGCTTCATATAAAGCAATAATTTCAGAGTGGTTAGAAGATGTAGCTACTAGCGATTGCTTCGTAGAATGCCAAGAAATAGCGGTGCCGTTATAACAAAATAAATACCCGGTTTGAGAGTGAGCCTTATGTGGATCGGATCTATATCCAGCATCAGCATATCCAACTAAACTAGAGTTAGTGGAATCCTTGGAATAATATAATCCCAAATCTATGGTTCCTCGAAGATAACGGAAAATATGTTTAACTCCATTCCAATGTCTCCGAGTTGGCTTAGAACTAAAACGTGCCAATAAATTTACCGCAAAAGCGATATCTGGTCTCGTGCATTGTGCCAAGTACATCAAAGCCCCAATTGCATTGAGATATGGTACTTCAGGACCAAGTATCTCTTCATTTGATTCTCTAGGACGAAATGGGTCCTTTTGGGGATCTAGAGACCTTACAACCATAGGGGTGCTCAATGGGTGAGCTTTGTCCATGTTGAAACGTTTAAGCAATCTTTCAACGTATGCTAATTGATAGACGATTATTCCATTTGCTTTATGCTCAAGCTCTAGACCAAGACAAAGTTTGGTTTTACCCAAATCTTTAACTTCAAACTCCATTTTCAAATATTCAGCAGTTTCATCTAACTCTTCTGGAGTTCCAATTAAATTTATATCGTCGACATAAACTGCTATAATAGCAAATCCGGTTTCTGATTTCTTAATAAACACGCATGGGCAGATATGATCATTCTTGTACCTTTCCTTAATTAGGTACTCACTTAGGCGTTGATACCACATGCGACCGGATTGCTTTAACCCGTACAAGGATCTTTGCAATTTTATTCAGAATAAATTGTGAGGAGTGCATGCTTCAGGCATTTTTAATCCCTCAGGAATTTTCATATAAATATCAGAGTCTAATGAGCCATATAGATATGCCGTCACAACGTCCATAAGACGCATTTCCAATCTTTCAAAGATTGCTAGGCTAATGAGAAAACGAAATGTAATCATATCCATCACAGGTGAATATGTCTCATTATAATCAATCCCAGGTTTCTGGGAGAATCCTTGGGCAACGAGTCGGGCTTTATACCTAATAATCTCGTTTTTCTCATTTCGTTTTCGGATAAATACCCATTTATATCCAACGGGCTTTACATTATCGGGGATACGAGTTACAGGTCCAAAAACCTCTCGTTTAGTTAGGGAAGCTAATTCAGCCTTAATTGCTTCCTCTCACTTAGGCCAATCTTGCCTTTGACGGCATTCAATAATAGATTGCGGCTCACAATCATCATCCATAATTTTATAAGCAACTGAGAATGCAAAAGCATCATCAATGATGATTTCATTTCGATCCCAAATTTCATTACAATATGTAATGGAATTCTCGATATTCCCGGGGCTAGTGTTCCTTTCATGGGTTTGCGCCTCTTCAAGGGCAATAAGCTCTTCGGGAGCAAGCACAACGCCAGGCTCTTCTGGAGCGGATTCCTGATTCTTTCCCCTTCGTTTTTGAGGAATAGTATCTTTTGATCCTATCGGTCTTCTATGCTTCAAGTGCGGGGGATTTTGATCCATTTTAGCCTATTCTTCGGGAACAGCTATCCTAGCTGGAGCATTTGCAGCTGGAATATGAGACTTCGTTACCTTAGTAGCATCATTAAATGCGTCAGGAAGTCTATTGGCCATAGCCTGTAAATGGATCATGCGCTGCACCTCATTTTCACATTCAGGAGTCCTTGGGTCTAATTGAGATAAATTTTTCTCATTCCAAGAGAAAACCTTAACTGGTTTTTGTTTTGCAGTCATGGAAGTTGTAGGTATCCCAATTGATGGAAACTTAGTCTCATCGAAATGACAATCTGCAAATTTGGCAGTAAAAAGATCACCAGTAGTTGGTTCTAAGAACCTAATGATAGACGGTGAATTAAACCCAACATAAATGCCCAAACGGCGTTGGGGACCCATTTTCGTCCTTTTTGGCGGTGCTACAGGCACTTGTACTGCATAACCAAAGGTGCGTAGATGTGAAATATATGGTTCATAACCAAGAACCATTTGAAGGGGAGATTGTAAAAGACAAGCAGTGGGGCGTAATCTTATTATAGCTGCCGCATGCAAAACTGCATGATCCTATGCTGTATCGTTGAGATTCGTTCTCAATAATAGAGTGTGGGCAATGATTTGGATAAGTTTAATCAAGGATTCTATCAATCCATTTTGAGTATGAACATATGCAACCGGGTGCTCAACCTCGATTCCGAGTGAAGCACAATATGTATCAAAACTCTTTGATGTAAATTCACAAGCATTATCCATCCTTATGCTCTTAATTGGATAATCAGGGAATTGTGCCTGGAGCTTTATAATCTGCGCAAGTAAACGTGCAAATGCGACATTGCGCGTAGATAATAGGCAAACATGGAACCATCTACAGGATGCGTCCACTAATACCATAAAATATCGAAATGGTCCACTTGGTGGTTGTATTGGTCCACAAATATCACCCTGAATTCTTTGCAAGAATAAAGGAGATTCAAAATTAACCTTTGTTATAAAATGTTTGATAATGAGCTTTCCTTGTGAGCAAACCTCACAATTATAATCTTTGGACAACAATACATTTATATCCTTTAAAGGGTGCCCTTTTGTATTTTGAATTATCCTACACATCATTGAAGCACCAGGATGACCAAGGCAATCATGCCACAGTCCAAACTGATCAGGGCTTACCAATCTCCAGGATGTGGTGGCGTAGGTTTCAACAGCCTTAATCATGACACAATACAAACCTATAGAAGAAGCTTCTAGCTTCTCATGGATGGTCTTCAGGCCCATCTTATAAGAGGAAATGCCAATATATTCCTTATCTTGTTCATAAATAGTCTCAACATGGTACCCATTACGGCATACATCTTTGAAACTGAGCAGATTCCTTTTTGATCTAATGCTCAGAAACGCATTCTCAATATGCAGGATTGTGCCATTTGGCAAAATAATTGTGGCATTCCCAAAACCATCAATAATCGGAATAGGACCTGATATTGTATGGATTTGTGCCTTACACAATGTCATACTCGAGAAAAAGTGTCTATTATGAAATATAGTATGTGTTGTTGCACTATCAAGCAAACAAACATCTTCATTTTTCTCGGTATTTTCCATTTGCATTTATATTGACAACTTCAGGTGTCAAGTATCATAAAAGTTGCATATTAGTTATATAGTCGAATAAAATTTCAAAAATAAATATTATATAAGGTTCATAAGCATTTCATAAAGAACAACAAAAAGTATACATTTCAAGCGAAAACAACGTAAAATTCGAAGTTCATCCACCAATCTGATGCCTCATCAAAGTAATCAGAGGTCCTCAAAGAAATCAGAGACATCCAAGGATGCATTTGCTACTTCAGGAGCAAGAGGAGTCCCACCAACGGAGATATTGTTGGCCTCAACAGTGGTTATAGCAGTAGGATTGATTTCAATGGTATGAGATTCACCACGCTTGCCCATATTCTTTAAAGATGCCTGGTATAGATCAACAAAATGTTTTGGCGTACGACAGGTACGTGACCAGTGCCCAGTCATGCCACAGCGATGACAAATACTTACATTGATCACCTTCTTTGGCTTCTTTTCTTTGCCATGATTTAGGCCAAAGTTTGATTTCCTGGGGCGGTTAAATTTCTTGCCATCCCTTCTAGAATTATGTTCTTGCCTGCGCTTTTAGCACTTAAAATGGCTAGTATTTTTCTCAAAGTTAGCATGTGCTTCAGGCAATGCTTTTGAGCCAGCAGGTCTAAGATCATGATTTTTGAGCAGTAATTCATTGGTTTGCTTGGCAGTAAGAAGCACAGAAATTAATTCAGAATACGTGGCAAACTGACGTTGCCAGTATTGCTGTTGCAATACAATATTCGAAGCATGAAAGGTGGAGAAAGTTTTCTCAAGCAATTCCGCATCAGCGAGTTTGATACCGCATAACTCAAGCCGAGAAACAATATCAAATAAAGCGGAATTATAATCGACACCGATTTAAAATCTTGCAGTCGAGATTTTGCCAATCATATTGTGCTTGAGGGAGGATAACAGTTTTGGTATGATCATACCTATCCTTCAACCTCCTCCACAAGATATGAGGGTCTCGAACGGATAAATATTGAGTCTGCAAGCTCTCATGCAAATGACGGCGAATAAAAATCAGCGCATTTGCTTTATCCTTTTCATTTGAGGTTCCATCCTCTGTAATTGTATTAGCGAGACCTTGCCCTTGGAGGTGCATTTCCATGTCAAGGCACCAGGATAGATAATTCTTTTCACTCACTTCTAGGATGTGGAATTTGGGCTTCTCAATATTTGCCATAATCCTTACAAAAATAAATCCTTAAATTAATTAAAAGGATTTCCAAATATCCACCGCTACTTCAGGAGCAGAAGGATACTTTTAGATTTAAAATTTGGCTTCGGGCCAAGAAAAATAAAAATGAAGAATTGATAGAATAAGATGAAGTATAAGTTGATTAATAAAAAGAATACCCACCTTGCAAAAATTACTTACTCAATTGGTAGATCTTCGTGCTAATAACGTGTTGTAAAATATTGTGTTGCGAATATATAATAGAGAAGAGATTGAGAAGAGAAAGCAAGTGAACACTAGAGATAGTAGAGAAAGCCAGATATTTCACTATATTGTGATTGTTATGTCTATTGTACATCAAAACTAAACTCCTATTTATAGGAGAACAAGAATGTACTTATCATTAATATCAATGTATCGAATGATACATGTACTGGATAAAGAAGATGAACGTTCATTGTACAAGGAGATGTACTTAGAAAATATGATACAAATGTATCATAATAAATACATTAGATAAGATGAATATAATGAATATTCATTCATGTATCTCATTCATTCATGTATTTCATAACAAAAAGAACATATTCTTGAATGGAAATTAATTTTTGAAACGGGGATAGTTATCATTCACACTCTAAAGGCCCAAGCGATGGAAGCCATTGCCAGCCTTCCTTTGATTTTTCCCTGAATTAGCCATACATATTGCATTACAATTAATTGCTTGAAAAATTGGGGCTGAAATTTGTGTTGTTGCTTCTATCCACTGCTGTACGGAGTTTTATAACCCTATGCAATTTTGGAATTAGTCAATTTCGTGTTAGATGTTTGATCCTCAATGTCTGTTAATACAAAATTATGTGGCAAAAGAATTTAAAACTAGTTTTAATAGGAAAATGTTAGATGTACATAGATATCTTACTAAAAATTACCTATAGTGACATTGCAAGTTACATTTGGGTATTAAAATAAATGAAAATCATGCATGAATCATTCGCTTCTAGATATACCCAATATAAAATTGTCGCATCGTTTAGTAAACCAAATTAATAAGTTTTCTTTATACATTTAGCTTTGCTCGTGTTAATAATGGATTTTATCAACGCAGTACCCTTAAGATGTTATTTAAGCTTGGATTAATGCGCTTAAAATATATTGATTTCATATTTAATTCTCCTTAGGGTGTCTGAACTTTTTATTTACTCTTTTTGAATATTTTGACTTGACAAAAATGCCTTTAGACATTTTTCTTTTTTAATTATATGCCCCAATGCACATTACATATTGTATTTCTCCATTTTAACAACGTTTTCCAAAGTGAATTTCCCATAGATATAATTACAAAATCAAAGCAAATGGATATCAAAATCAATGCACGTTAGGTTTGAATCACACGTGTGATAATACATCAACCATTAAACCAGTTTACGACATCTAACTAAGGGGACGAACATATGAGACCCTGAATCAAGCAAACAAACAATAAACGATCACTTTCATTGTGGTGTCGTGCGTCTGGTCAAGGGCTCCGCGCAATGAACTGCAGCAACTCATCATTGCGTTCGAACTCGATCATGTCATGCTCGGCCAGGGTGATCCATGCTTCGATCCCATCCCCACATTTAGTTCCCATCAAAATGACCACATTTTTCATGGGAACACTGGTGGTGCACACCCAAGCAGGCCTTCCCCAGCCAAAATCTGCCTCGTAGAACGGGAACCTCGCCCAGCTGCTGAACCTGTAGAGCTCAATCTCTCCCGCAAACGCCGCCGCCAGCCTCCGTGCTGCCGCGAGGTTCTCGCAGGCCTTGGCCAATCCATTCCCGCCTCAAAGCGCACTAAAATATTCACTGTCAATTGCCCTTATTGATTTCCTGATAATTCCTGCAAAGTCCTGCAATTCAGCTTCCTTGTTTGGTTCCATGAGTGGTGCCACAACGGACTGCCACAGATTGCTCAAGGCATTCTCAGGCAATGGTTGGGGCCTTATCCTGCTTCTGATGTTCACCACATGTGTCACTGCTGATGATGGGGGATACTTCTTGGTCCAGTCTGGCCTTTTCCTCGCAGCCTCCTCGGCAGA
Source organism: Eucalyptus microcorys (assembly GCA_014182515.1). Classification (NCBI taxonomy): domain Eukaryota; kingdom Viridiplantae; phylum Streptophyta; class Magnoliopsida; order Myrtales; family Myrtaceae; genus Eucalyptus; species Eucalyptus microcorys. The sequence continues at coordinate 24,079,884 of CM024564.1, forward strand.
TTTCTAGATGAAGGCAGTCACGGCCTCAACGCGTGTAGGGGCAGTACTGCCAAACCTGGCCCTGAGACGGCCCAAGCTCTCGCCATCAAAACGAAACATCTTGGTCAAAAACTTCTCTCTGCTGATGACCCCAGATGGCATTTGGAAGTTTATGTCCTTTGGTGGGAATATCTCAGATGCTTTCAAGAAGGGAGTCTTGAGGTTGGCTTCGCCGTCGACACCATTTAGGGCAATTTCAGACCATGCAGCGAGGAAAGCAGAGACTGATGCACCGTCGGCACTTTTGTGAGAGATACAAATGCCAATCGCGATACCGCCACAGTTGAAGAAAGTAAATTGGACCCCTACAATGACTTGTTCCTCAATGTTGGAAATGACTTTGTATGGAGAGAATGGAAGGAATTTCTGCAGCTGATTGATGTCAGGGTTTGACAGGACTTCAGACAACTCGAAGTGAGCTTTCGCCTCCAAATAAAGCACGCCATCATCGCTGCAATCGATGGCAGCATTGCCTTTCACCCTTCCACCTAGAGGGTAGAAGAGGGAAAGTGCCTGCGAGAGCGAAGTTTTGAAGTTTCCTGTCACCGAGGCAGAGTCCAGAGCTGCCTTGTCGTCGGGAGCTGAGTAGAACAGGATGGCTGGAACGTAAAACGGAGGGGCCAACTGGTCAAGGAGGCAGAACTTGAACCCCCTGTGGTGAGATGGAGTTGAAGAGGAAGGCTTGATGCTTTCTGCGGAGACAGTCTCAACTTTCATGGCCATGTTTTGTTGGAAATTGAGAGATTTGAAAGTTTGTCCTTTTAAGTTTCGTTCTGGAGAAGATGTGTTTCCTTTGTGCTTTTGAATCGCAAGATTTTGTAGTTTATATAGATGAAAGAGAGGAGAAAATTGTAATTTTTTCCCTTACCAAAAAAAAAAAAATTGTAATTTTTTGGGTCATAGGCTCATCAATGATGGCTAAACAAGAAGTCAATGCTGATCTCTGGCGGTAGCTCACTTTTTGAAGGATTAAGCAGATACCACGTAACACTAACACCCAATGTGAAGAATCTATCAAGTTTCTGTATTTGATATAATGCCTTCATATATAATATAATTATAAACTTAATCCCCAGCCAAAACGAAGGACAAATTTAACCTCACAATGCTTCAAATACATTGGATCATATTCTTTTTATTGGAGCTAAGCACCATATGTATTTTATCTTTTTGATGTTACGACGATATGATAATTGTGGTAAGCTATTAATACCAAATTCTACATTTCCAATCTATCAAGAGAAAGGCCGTCCATGCCGGGATTAGTGAATTTACAGAGAATTGTTGGCTTGTAGCTTGATCATCACTAAGTGTGTTGAATAGGGTTGAACATGAATCCTCATACTATTTGAGATATCTAGTAGGCAATATAATTTGGGTATTAGGATCTCTAGGTAAATTTATTATATATACTCTATAAAAAATAATGACACATTAATCACCACTTATGTCATGATCGAAAGAACCTCAATTTATTTTCACTTAATTTGGACTATTCGCACCTATTTAATTTGTCTCAAACATTTGGAGCATTTTGTCATTCTAGCGTCATTACATGAGCAAAAAAGGGACCAAGCCTAGGATCTCCGAATCCGAGGGAAAAGAATTCATGGTAGATAATAACAAGAAGTCGAATTAATTTAATGAGGAAAACAAGTGGAAATATTACTTTGACACCAAGACTGTCTATTAGAGGACAAATTATAATGGTTCAGTCTGATTCGTGGAATGTCTAGTAGAGGACAAATTAGTTGAACGTCCACGGTGGTCGCGGATACTCAAGTAAATAAGTGTTGGGCTTCACCATCTGTTGGGTTTTGGCTCATACTGAGCCTAGAATATATTAATTGCAATTTTAGTTAAATTCTAAGGAACAATTAATGAGAAATTAAATTGTGGTCAGTAAGGTTTGGAAGAGCTTATGCAAAGCGCAAGTGCCACCTTGCTAAAGGGTAATCTGCACCTGCTTAACAATCCATTAAATTCTTAGGTTGCGTTTGGTCGTCCGGATTTCTAAACAGGATAAAACTGGATAGGATAGGATAAGAAATCCATGGATTTCTTCATATTCCATCAACTATTTGATGAACTACGGATTTAAAGTCGGATATCCTCATATCCTATCAAATCTACTATTTGGTGAACTACGGAGAAGAAAAAGATCAAAGACAATGGAAGATTGAATGGCCACGAGGAAAGATCAAAGAGACGAGGCACAAACATGATTATTTTTTCTCGTAAAAAACCTTGCTATCCTTCAATGAACCAGACAGACCAAGAAGGACAACCTGGAAAATCACAAAGAAGAAGTGACCCATTAAACATAACACCCCCAGAAATGCAAATATTTCTTTGTCTCGATCAGAAACAATTAGACCCAACAAAGGCACCGATCAAATAAGCTCTTATCTGAGAAGGCTGTGATCGCAAGGATGGCAGACCCTGAGGACATAGAAGAGAAAACCAGGACACCCCTCGAGAGATAGAGAAGCTAACCAGATGTCACAACAAACAGTATAGCAACTTTCCTTCCAAGTCAAAAAGCAACAAGAGACCAGGACGAATGAAACAAACTCGCCGAGAGAGAGAGAGAGAGAGAGAGAGAGAGAGAGGAAATTTGACGGGAAAAAGAAGGCAAAAAATGTACCCTGACAAGGAGAAAGCAAGCAGAGGCAAACGAGGAGTAGTAAAGGAACAAAGAGCTTGAGTGGCGAGGGTGCTGCGGTTGCTCCAACCAAAGCCATTGCAAAAGCAGACGAAAGCACAAAGAAAAGCAGAGGCTCGCACTAACTCCCCAATGCAGCTTAGCGAGGAGCTTGCTTCCTTCAAGCGCAATGTGGCTCGCTTTGGTTGGCCTTGTTCCGTGTGCTCCTTTGAACGAGTATATATGTACCCACTAATCGAGCATCCCACTTTGATTGCGCCTCGGCGGCTGGGGTGCAATCGAAGCGGGGAAAACATCGCGGTGGGGGGAATCAATCGAGAGGGCGACCGGCGGGCGATCGCCGGCAGACGGGGGGGTCTTACCTTGGCGGAGGAAGAAGGCTTTCATAAAATTTCGATGAGGATCGGAGAGCTATTGAGGAGAAGGCTTCAACATCGATACTTTGGAAATAGAGAGTCGTCTATGGATGAACGATGGAGAAAAAAAAGCGTAGGGTTTTAAGTTTTGGATAGAAAAAATCCTATCTGACCTTATCCCACCTCCCCCCTCGGATTGTTTTATCCGGTCTACATCCCATCTATATCCGACCTTATCCTATCCTAGATAGCTACCAAACACGGGATAGGATAAAACATATCCTATCCCGATTTTTATCCGGTCGACCAAACGCAACCTTATGGTTCATCTTGAAAGGTTGCCACAGCTTGGCGACTAAGTCGTTTGTTCGTGATGTTTATTTTCAACGCTTTAATTATTTTCCTTCCTTTTATCAACCCGTGCCTCGGAGTCTTTGAATTTGCCCAAATGGATCCATTTTGCAAAGCCATTTTCCAGAAACTAAACACATTGGTCCTCATGAGACGTAGGCCCATTTTTCAAAATAAAATTGTATTGGACCTTGATATGTCATTAGGCCTATTCTTCCAAAGGTAATTTTCCATCCAATAAGACCTAAGGCCCACTTTTCCAAAATATAAATCAAGATTGCTTTCGGCTCATCCATAAGTTGTGAAGCTCGTTCTTTGAAAGTCCATTAAGCCTGCTCACGCAAAACCCTTAAGATTGCATTGTACCTCCATGCATCTCTTTTGATTTTAAGATCCATTTTTCGAACAAAAATTTGAAGATAGCGTTTGCGTTTGCGTTTGCTCAAGACAAATAAAGCATGCTTTTGCAGGCTTTTATTTATAGAGTGGGACTTCAAGTCCAGCTAATAGCATTAAGCTTTTATAAACACCCATTTCCATAATCTTTTCAAAATTACATGGGACCTTACATCCTTCACGGTAGATGAGCCCCAAGCTCATTCCATCTAAATACACTTGGGCAATCGAACGATTTAGCATGATTATCAAACCTTTTGTGATGACATTTCATATACTGAAACTTTTGCAAAAGGAGAATCGAAGTTCTAGATCTTTGAGGTGTGCTAAAAGAGTGATATATGTATGGAAATGATGTAACAATGATTTTAGAGGCAAGCGAATATCTGTTGCCCCGATTTAAGCAAAACTCCTCTTGCATTCTACACCCTTTATGTTGAATTTCAAGAATTCTACAATTATAGAATCCTGTAGATGTGCTAGGGCGCAAATATGATGATCAATACCTAAGACACATGGAGGATTAGATCACCTCCTTCCCACCATGAATTCGTATTTAGACGTTGCATTGTCCAGCGTCGCAACCTTTGGGTTGAAAGAAAATGGAAGTAATTGCTCCAGATTTGATCGTACTAAAATAAATCCCGATGAATCTCTTTTTGCTCTTTTCCTATAGAACCTTTTCCAATTCTGCAACACAACACATGCTTGATAAATGCTGCATGGGGCTCCAAGATGTGGTTTGACAAGATAGGATTGAGAATAAGCTTTCGAGAAGAAAAATGTAGTATCCGTTCCAACTCCACATGATTCATACTGAACCTAGCATATGTCATTTTCCTTTATGCAAAATACGTAAATAAAACAGTATTGCATCAAGGGGAACTAAATCACGGCCGAAGGCATCCTTGAAGAAAAATTGTATTACTTATTCTAATTTAAGCTTGATTTGTTCCGAAAATGACTCGTACCTTTTTTTTCTTTTACAAAATTTACAAAAGTAGGGAAATTAATGAGGGGCAGAACTAGATGGACAAAAGGATTACAAAGGAGAAACAATCTAGTTGGGAGTGACGCCATCTTTGAAGAGAAAAGGAGAATGTTCCTTCTTAATATTAACACTTATTTATTTCGTGTTTACACAAATAACAAAGTGAGGCAAGAATGCAATTGATGATAAGATACAAAGGAACAAAAACAAAGGGGGATTATCCTTTTTTTTTTAAGGTGTACTTTGCTCCTAAACGTGATTCAATTTGTATGGAAAATGACAAATTATTTCCTTATGTGTACGTAACAGAGGAGAAGTCAAGTCAGGGCACGAGATTGCAAAACAGGATATAATGGAGCAAAGGATATTGAAATTATCTGATTTTGAGGAAAAAAAAAAGGTATATCTTATTCTTAAAAATAATTGAATAGATTATTCAAAATAACACTCTGTTTTCTTCTTTGCAGATGACAAAAATAGGGCATGATAGAGCACATCATAAAGTGTGCGAAGGACTGCACAGTATTTGTCCCAAATTCCCGACAACAATTTTTACTTTTGCTAATTTTGTCTTTCCCTTGCAGGACCATGGAATTATAGGGACACCAAAGGGGAGAGGTTTCTGCTTTAAAATAAAAATCAAAAAATTGTTTGCAACAAAGCTTTCCGTAATGAACCGCCAAACTTTTCCCAAAGAGCATCTATTTGTGACGGCTTGCCAATCAGCATTTTCACTTTATTTGTGCGACTTCAATCAATTGAGAAGAAATGCTAACAGTGCCAAATGAAAGTGTCAAGATGAAGAAAGGCAACGCTCATTCCACATAATCCCTTAATATATACTTCAGGGGAGTTACAAGAAATTCCTAGACGTTTAAGGTAAAAGCTTTCCGCAAGAGGTTGTGGACCAAGAGGATGTTGGCCATTTCATTTCATTATCCCTACATACTACAAGTGACTTGTTGAAGCCGATCAAGCTCAAATTATTGAAGGAACTTTTCAGTATAATCCTATCAAGACTGAGCCCACTTCAAAACGAAATGGAGGTTAGGGTGGATCATATGAGGAAGGTGAGTGGCATTATCTTATTTACACTTGAATTAATCTTTGAGTGATAGGCGATTTCAACGAGAGTGTTTTTTTTTTTTTTTGGACAAAAAAACGACTGCTCTTGATTTACTTAGCCAAGTTTGGAGGAAATACATCAAAAGCATCAGCGCATAACAAATCAAATAGAACGGGCGGGGGATTAGCTAACCAATTAGATGGAAGACAATTAGATCTACGAGCCTATGCAAGCCAATCAGCTGGTCTATTAGAGTCCTTGCTACAATGGGCTAGAGAAAGGCCTAGAAACTCCTTTAGTTTTGTCTTGGCCCAATCCATGATGGTCTTCACTTCCCAACTGATATCCGTCGAAGACTTGATCCCTTGCATGAGCTAGAGGCAGTCGAGTGTACTTGCAAAATGAGATGAGTTCGGTCGAGAAGAACTCTAGGGTTTCGAGAAGGGCAAGGGCTTCCGCCCTGTTCCGCCAAAGGAAGCCGCCACCTGTTTGGTGAAGCCATCGATGAGACGGCCCCTGAAGTCTCAGCAAATACAGGCAATAGCTCCCCTATTTTTGTCCGCTCCCCTGCTCTCCCCGGATTCTGATTTAGCTGCGTCGTTTAGAGCAAAGGAAGCATCAATGTTGATTTTCAGCGAATCTGAAGTCGGGGGTTGCCATCTTTGAGGTTGGGTCGCTCTGTCTTGCTCTCCTTTTAATTTTCGATTCCATGTGATGTAGTTTTCATGCAAAGCGACGGCCTTGAATAGTGTTTGTTGCGGGTGCAGGGGCGTTGGCCGAATATAAGTTGATTTCGGCCCTTCCAGATGCTCCAGAGGGTAACAGCGGTTTGGTCGAACGTTATGGCACTTCTTGGGTTTGCTTTTACCGTATACGGCCACTCATCAAGCCATGTTAACCCTATTCTTGAAATTTTGATTTGCAGGGGAGCTGCTTTCCATATCCGAGCTATCCAAGAGCAGAGCAATAGAGTGTGTTCAATGGTTTCGGCTTCCTGTTTGCATATAGGGCATAGCGGGTCAGGTACTATTTTCCTCTTATGCAAGTTGTCCATTGTGGGTAGAGCATTTTGACATGCATTCCATAGGAATAGTTTAACTTTGGGTAGAGTTTCAGAGTGCCAGATCTATTTCCATAGTTCTGGTTTTGTTTGACGAGATGAAGTTGCTGCTGTTATATGTGTGCTGGTTAAACTTTCTTAGTGGTGAAGTAGTCGCTTTTTACTGTATATGACCCTGATTTGTTTTTCATCCAAACCAACTTGTCTTCTTCAGTAGGCATTCCGATAGGTATTGCAAGTATTTCCTTTACTCTTTGGTCATCAAACAATGACTTTACCATTATTACGTTCCATTTTCCAGTCCCTTGGTCAATTAAATCAGCCACCGACCTAGTTCACCACTTGTTCTTTGGGCCGCCAATAGGTCCGCTCTTCAACCATTTATCCTCTCTAATCGAAATTTCTTTTCCATTCCCAACTGAGTACATAATATGCGGAGATATAGTCTCTTCCCAGTAGAATACTCAGCCATCCTCATGAAGGTCTTGATCCTTTTTCAGCTTTCCAAAACTCGCACTGTGGATAATACAGACCCTTCATAACTCGGCTTAAGAGGGACTGAGGGTGCTGTGAAATGTGCCGAGGGTGCTGTGAAATGCACCAAGCTTGCTTTCCTAGCATCGCCTTATTAAAAGCAATTAAATCTTTAAAGCCAAGACCCCCCTCATCCTTCCTAAGTTTCAGATTTTCCCATTTTTTCCAATGTATCCGAGCAATTTTATTACTATTTCTCCACCAGAAATTAGCAACTTTCATCTCAATAGCTTTGCAAATCGAAACAAGGATTTTGAAGATGGACATGGCATATTGAGGAATGGCTTGTATCACTGATTTAATCAATATTTTCTTCCCCGCTTTTGATAACAAGCTCTCCTTCCAACTTTCCAACTTCATGTTAACTCTAGCAAGAATCTAGGCAAACATATCATTCTTTGAAGCCCCCCAAGCCAAAGGAATTCCTAAGTACTTCCTAGTTTTCTCAATTTCTGGAACTCTTAATTCTGAAGCCATGTTCCTCCTCAAGTTGTTTGGACAGCATTTGCTAAAATATATTCCCGATTTATTAAGGTTAATAGCCTGACCTGATGCAAAACAGTATTGGTGTAGGATGGCCGCTAGATTTTGACATTCCAATATTGTTCCATTAAGAAAGAAAATGGAGTCATTCGCAAATAGCAAATGTGATAGAGTAGGGCGGCTACTATTCAGCTTAATTCCTCGAAGTGTGCCATCAGCTATTGCTTGTTTCATCATGTTAGATAGAACATTGGCCACTAGAATAAAAAGATAGGGGGATAATGGATCACCTTGTCGAATCCCACATGTGGGCTTGAAAAAATGTAGAGGTTCCCCATTAAAGTTGACGCTGAATGAGACCGTTGAAACATACTACATCACCCATTGAACCCACTGATCATAGAATCCCATCTTAATTAAGCATGCTCTAAGGAAATCCCATTCGATTTGATCATACGCCTTCTGCATATCAAGCTTTAGAACAGCTTGGAACTTCCTTTTCCTCCCCCGAGTTCGCAATCTGTGAAGAACTTCCTATACAATCAAAATGTTATCTTGTATTTGTCTTCCCCCCACAAAAGCACTTTGTTCTTCAGCGATAAGATTTGGTAGCAAAGGTTTGAGTCTGTTGGTCATCACTTTGGAAATTATTTTATAGATGAAATTACATAGGCTAATTGGGCGATATTGTTCGAGCTTTTCTGGGTTTGGGATTTTAGGAACAAGGGTTATATGTGTTCTATTCATATCAAGATTTAGGTATCCAGTAGTGAAAAAATACGGAGTTTCCTTGAAAATATCAAGACATATATCCGACCAATGGCGTCAGAAGAAAAGTCCATGAAGCCCACCTGGTCCTGGAGCTTTAGTTCCTCCTAATTGTTGCATAGTAGTAGTTATCTCATCCAAAGTGATTTCATCCACCGAGGTCGGGATATGTTGTAGAATAGGCTGGAAATCGCGAGACCCCACTGACTTGTATAACTTTTTAAAGTATTTCTCCATCATTTCCTTCAAATGCTGGTCCTCTCTTACCCAAACATCTTCTTCGTTCTTCAACAAAGAGATTCTATTTCTGGTCCTTCTATGAATAGCTGTGGCATGGAAAAACCTTATGTTTCTATCACCCCATTTTAACCAGCTAATTCTCAACCGCATTCCCCAATACATCTCCTCTTGCCGCCACAATTGTTCTATTTCTTGGGTTATCTTCTTAGCTGCCTCACTCTCTTGAGAGACTCCCGTGCTATTCATCAAACCTTGTAGTTCATTTTTCAGCCATTCAATCCTCATTTTAGCATTAGAGAGTGAGGCAGCTAAGAAGTAGGGAAATTAATAAGGGGCAAAACTAGATGGACAACAGGATTACAAAGGAGAAACAATCTAGTTGGGAGTGACGCCATCTTTGAAGAGAAAAGGAGAATGTTCCTTCTTAATAGTAACACTTATTGATTTCGTGTTTACACAAATAACAAAGTGAGGCAAGAATGTATGCCACAATTTGCAGTTTCTCCACCACATTTAGTCGTTGATGATAGTGCTAGTATGAACACCTAGAGGGGGGTGAATAGGTGTAAAACTAACTTTATAAAACTCAGTAACTTAATTCAACTTATATAACAACGGAAGACTTTAAGATGTAGAATATCTGCAATAATATAAGACTACGTATTAAGTAAAGAGAAAAGGGAAAGAGAATTTAAACACGGAGGTTTATAGTGGTTCGGCTTAGACCAAGCCTACGTCCACTTTCCCGCACTGATAGCCTACCAGCTGGATTTCACTATGAATCAAAAGAGTTGTTACAATCACACGTCCTTGATTCCACAGTATAGAGACTTTGCTACACTTTCTCAAGGTCTCTCAGGAATCTAATCTCTATTTTGACTACAAGTTTTTGCTCAACAAACGAATCAGAAAAGAACTGTAAGCTTCAGACTTTGGAATTTTTCTATCTCGCATTCTCCTAATATACTCCTCCATGCCTTCATAACCATTGGCACATTCCAAAGGAGTTCTTCCAATCTAACCGTTGGACAGAATCAATTTAGAGAGATCTCGGATCATTCAAGGAAAATGAAGATAGCCCACCAATCCTGCTCACCCATACAATCAGGATCTAGGTTTCCATAAGTAGAACCTTCCAAGTTTACTTTGCCAATCAACGAATCTGAATTACTCGATTTATTTCAAACATGAATAATAGATCTTTAGATGCTATCTCCAGCCGTGATATAATCTTCAACCAAACAGATCAAATCTTTAAAGATGACCTGTATCTGAATAAGATTTCTCCGTCGGTCTAGAGACTGTCAATGAGAGCGGACTTTAAATCTTAAGTTTGACGGTTTTCAGACTTTGATGGAAGGAAATGTTTTGTCAACTTCAAAACAGATAAGGAAGTTTTCTCCAACAATCTCCCCCTTTTTGATGGTGACAAAACTTTCCCGCAAATTTGAACACCTGAACATTTTGACCTGCAAAACAACACTTAAGCAAACCAAGATTTCTTGTAGATGAAAATTAGAGATTACGATAGAGATAGTAGCAATTATGCAACCACAGAAAACATGTTAGTCTCCTATAAACACAACTATCTTTAATATAATCAATAATAGCTTAGCTTAAGTTGCAAGCATCATCACCAGTCCAAACCATACCAATCAAAACCACATCAAACAAAAGTTAAAGTCCAACCAACAGAAAGTAAAAATAAAGTCAATGAAATCTGCATAAAACCTCTGCCCCTTTTTGTCAACAGTAAAAAGTGGAGAATAAACAAAGGAGATGGATGTAAAAGGGGTTAAAATCAAGGCTGTTTGGGCAAGCGAACAAGCGTGAATTCTCCCATAGCCTATCGAAACTCTGCTTCAGATCGGAAAATCTTTACCCTGTAAAGACTGAACTTGAAGCTTCAGGGCGGTCAACTGTTCATGCAACGATAGTGAAGTGGCCTTAAAAGCATTCTTGAGATCCTGCATCTCAAACCCCATGGCATATTGCTGCTTTCTAACGTCCAAAAGAACTTCCAGCAATCTTGAATAGTCTACTGTCTAAGTAGATGCATCACTAGGACCAGCTGAGTCAAGGACTGGGAATTTGAGAATCGATGGAGCTTCAGTAGATTGTTCATCATGAATGTCTTCTGGATTGTGCGAGGCATACACATCTTCAGGGTCTGCTGTAGAACGACTCACATCACTAACAGGCAAAGATGAAGAAATACCTTTTGGATCAACAGCTCCCCTTGTTTTGATGCTCTCAGGTGGAGTAGGTGAAGTTTCCTTATCTGCAGAGGCACTAGACAGAGAGATAGCCAAAGTTGGCTCGAAAGAGTCCTCTTAACCCTGATCTTGTTCTCCTTCTCTCTCTCCTTCCTCTTCCTCTTCTGCTTCTCTTCTTCCTTCCTCTTCTTCTCTTCCTTCCTCTTCTTCTTCTTCTTTTTCTTCTTCCTCTTCTCTTTCCTCTTCTCTTCTTTCTTCCTCTGCCCTCCTCTGTTCTTCTTCCTTCTGTGTGACTTCTCTCTCTCTTTCCTCTTCTTCTGGCTCTTCCCTTGTCTCACGAAAGCTGACAAAACTCTTTAAGTTTCTCAAAGTTGCTATTGTCAGTTCATCCTCATCTTCTTCATCTTGCAAGATGAGAGTTCTTTTCTTTTTCTTCACAGGAGCAACCATGGGCTCCTTGCATTTTCTCTTCATAGCAGCAGAGTCTTGTTTCGCTTTTGTAGGAGACTTCTTTTTCACATTCTCCAGCACTTTGTTCAATTCTTTCAGCCTCATCTTTGTCACTATTTTAAACCCTATCACCATAGGAGAGATGGTTGATAAGCATAATGGTGTAGAGATGTGAATTTTGAAGTGCCAAAAGAGCCTCAAGATAAGAGCGAGTAAGGGAGTTGTCCCTTATCTTTTCAACGGTGCAGTACATATGAAACATAATGGTGTGAGGCAAAGAGAATTTATGGCCAGAGTTGATGGCACGCATCAACTTAGTTTCCGATCGAGAAACATATGTCTTGGATGTTGATTTAGGATGAATACAGTTTATCACAATCTTGTGCAGCAAAATGTTAGAGGAATTCATCCTTGAGTAAGAAATCTTGCCATCAATATCCCTATCTCTCACCAATGACAGAATAGCATGAGCAATAGACACATTAATTGGTTGGAAACTCGATCTTTCCACCCCAATTATGTCGGCCAGTGTGTCTGTATCCACCAAAAATTCTTTGTCCTTCATAGTGAAAATGAAACTATTCACATCCAAGAAAGAAAGGTTCGAATAAAAATATGCGGTGAGTTCTGGAAAAGCAGCAATGGATTGAATGTAACCATTCCGGTTGTAGTAGAGCAAACTTCTCGTGGAGATTGACCTTTATAGAATCAAGAAAATCAAAATCAACAGTTCTAGGGTTCATTACCCCTCTCTTCAGAAGTTTTGTATAAACCTTCTTGTGCCCTTTCGATCTAAACAGATTAGAGCCATCAGTAACATGTGCAGCCACACCCGATTTAGGCTGAAAATTAGCAAACAACCGTTCATCGTCATCCTGAGGTTGATTTGCAGAGCTATAAAATGGGTCACTTGGTATGTTCTCAAATGTTTTGTCAGCCGTTCCTTTCTTTATGACTCCCAATCTTTCCAAATCCCTCAAAAACATGGTTTCATTCTTGAATCCTCTATCTTTTAAGAATTCATCAATTAAGAACATTGGCGTACCTCCTGTCTTCAGATTAAAGTAGAGCTTATAGGCAACATTAGGAGTTAGAGTTCTTACAGGCTCAGTATCCTCTATAACCTCATCTTCAGGTTAAGTCGATGGAGAAGGTTGACACTGCTGAGAAGGTTGTTGCTGACTCAGACGTAGTGGTGGAGAAGAATCTTCTTCCTCAGTTAAGTCAAAATGGGTAGGACCCTCAGGCATAGATCATGGTCCCCTGCCTGCAATTCTTGAAGACTTTCTCGAAGACATTGTCGCTTCAAGGGAGGAATTCACCACTTGCTTGAAAAAGGAGAGGACTTTTTAATAGATCGAGGGTGAAAGTGAAAGCAAATAGGAATTTTGAATTCTAGGGTTTCAGTGAAAATGAATAAGACGAGTCTCGGCAGTATATAAAGCGAGTAAAGTAAGGTAAACGAAGCGTCGCAAAAGGAAAATAAAAATACCTTTTTGAAAATGATAACTTCCCTTTTTGAAAATAATTGTCTTTTCAAAAATTGATAACTGCCTTTTTGAAAAAATAAAGAAAACTTAGAAAGGTAACCCCAATCAATTAGCGATTAATAGACAACCGTACCTTTTCAAATTTAGAAATACCTTACCATTGTAACTCTTGGATTTTTAAGTCTGAACTCATTCAGACTTTACCTTTTGAGTCTTGTGCACATCCAGACTCTACTAGGTAAGAGATATAATATTCAGTTTGGTGCGAATAGACTCAAATAGATTTATCTCCAGTAGCTTTGTAAATATATCCGCCAGTTGATTCTTTGAGTCAATAAATTGAATCATGACTTCTCCATTTTGAACATGATCTCTAATAAAATGATGTCGAATCTCAATATGCTTTGCTCTTGAATGAAGAATTGGATTCTTGGTGAAATTGATGGCGTTGGTGTTATCACATCTAATCTCAGTGCATGAATCTTTGATTCCAAAGTCTCTTAGTTGTTGTTTTATCCATAAGATTTTAGAACAACAACTTCCAAGAGCCACATATTCTGCTTCTGCTGTTGAAAGAGCTACTGTATTCAGCCTTCTTAAAAACCAAGATACTGTCCTATTACCAAGCAATTGACATATACCGGAAGTGCTTTTTCTTTCAACTCAGCAACCTACTAGATCTGCGTCTGAATATCCCAAGAGAGTAAAGTCTCCGTCTTTGGGATACCATAGACCTATCTTCGAGGTTGTTGCTACATATTTGATAATGCGTTTTGCAACACTTAAATGAGATTCTTTTGGATCTGATTGAAGTCTGACACAAATGCAAACACTAAATAAAATGTCAGGTCTAGAGCAGTAAGATAAAGTAGTGAACCAATAATAGTCCTATAAAGTTTATGATCAACTTTCTTTCCTCCTTCATCTTTATCCAATTTTGAAGAACTAGACATTGGTATTTCAATCTTTTTGCAATTTTCTAATCTTAACTTTTTAACAAGTTCTTTTGCATATTTTTCTTGATGAATAAAAATCCCTTCTTTCAATTGCTTTACTTGAAGTCCAAGAAAGACAGACAATTCACCCATCATGCTCATCTTGAATTCTTCCTGCATAGACTTAGAAAATTTCTTACATAGATTTTCGTTAGATGAACCAAATATTATATCATCAATATAAATTTGAACAAGTAAAAAGTTTTTACCTTCCTTTTTAATAAACAGAGTAGTATCCACTTTACCTTTGACAAAACCACTTTGGATTAAAAACTTACTTAACCTGTCATACCAAGCTCGAGGTGCTTGCTTTAATCCATATAAAGCTTTCTTCAGTCTGAATACAGAGTCTGGTTTCCTTGGATCTTCAAAACCAGGAGGTTGTTCCACATAGACTTCCTCTTGAATAAATCCATTTAAGAATGCACTTTTGACGTCCATTTAGAATAACCTAAAATTCTTATAACAAGCAAATGCAACTAATAATCTAATTGCCTCTAATCTTGCTACTCGTGCGTAAGTCTCATCATAGTCTATTCCTTCTTCTTGCGTATATTCTTTGGCTACGAGTCTTGCCTTGTTCCTTACAACTTTTCCTTTTTTGTCCATCTTGTTCCTAAAAACCCATTTAGCTCTAATAACATATTTACCTTTTGGTTTAGGAGTTAGTTCCCAAACATCGTTGACATTGAACTGTCTGAGCTCTTCTTGCATGGCTTCGATCCAACTTTCATCAGTCAAAGCTTCTTCTATGCTTTTGGGTTCTATTTCAGAAATAAGAGCTACATCGCTAGACTCTTCATGCCTTTTGGATCTAGTACGAATTCCTTCATCAATGTTTACCAATGATGAGTTCTTTGAGATGTTTGGACTTGTGCTTCCGATTGCTGATTGGTGCAGCATTGCTGAACATCTTCTTGATTGATTCTTGACATTTGATCGTTGTTGTTCTTCGAAGTCCGAGGTGCTTCGGGGGAAGTAGACTTTGTAGAGTTTTGAGCAAATTCAGATTCTTTAGGTTGAGTCTGGATTGATTGATTTTGTATAGAGTCTTGAAATTTGACATTTATTGACTCTTCCCTGCATCGAGTCTTCTTGTTGTATACTCCGTAAGCTTTGCTGGATGTTGAGTATCCAAGGAAGATTCCTTCATCTGATTTTTCTTCAAACTTACCAATTCGATCATTTGCATTTTTTAGGATAAAACATTTACAACCAAACACATGAAAATAAGAAACAATTGGCTTCTTTCCTTTGAACAACTCATAAGGAGTTTTCTCCAGAATAGGCCTTAAGAAAACTCGTTAATAATATAACATGCTGTAGAAACTGCTTCAGCTCAAAAACGAGAAGAAACATTGCTTTCAATTAAAAAGTTCTAGCCATTTCTTGCAACGATCTATTATTATTTTCCACAACTCCATTCTGTTCAGGAGTATATGGTGAGGAGAACATATGCTGAAAACTAGATTCATCACAAAATTTAGCAAAATCTTGATTTTCAAATTCACCTCCATGGTATGTCCGTATGCTTGAAATAACATACCATTTTTCATTCTGAACCTTCTTGGCAAATTTGGTAAAATAAGAGAAGGTTTCAAACTTACTTGCCAAAAAGTAAACCCAAGTAAATCGTGAATAATCATCCACTATTACTAGGCAATATTTCTTTACACCAATGCTTTGAGTTCTAGTTGGTCCAAAGAGATCCGTATGCAGGAGCTGCAGCACACGATTAGTGGAAAATTGATTTATCGGTTTGAAAGAATTTCTAACATGTTTTCCCAATACACATGGTGTACACAAGTCAGATTTTTGGTACTTCAAGTTGGGTAGACCACGAACAAGCTTCTTTGAAGAGATCTTGGCAATTTGTTTTATGTTGATATGGCCAAGCTTTCGATGCCAGAGATTTTCTTCATTTTGAATTGAAATTAGACATTGAGATCTTTCTGGATTGATATCCAAAAGATAGATATTTCCATGTCTTCTCCCAGTAAAAGATTGTGAAAGATCTTTACTAGTGTCCGAACATATCCCTTCTTGAAAATTGATCTTGAATCCAGTGTCGCATAATTGGCCGATCTTTGAGTAAGTTGTAGTTGAGTCATTCCAATAAAGAGACGTTGTTGATTGTGAGACTTCCTATCTTTACAGTTCCACAACCAACAATTTTTCCCTTGTTGTTTCCGCCAAAGGAGAATTTTCCACTAATTACTTGCTTAAGTTTAATAAAACAATTTGAATCTCCAGTCATATGCCTTGAACAGCCACTATCCAAATACCATTTGACTTTTTTCTTGATAGTGACCTGCAATTTGAAAAAGAAATTCAAGCTTTCTTTGGTACTCACACTTTCTTGGGTCCAGTGGAGTTAGTGCAATAAACGGTCTTTGCCCAATCCTTCTTAATAGGCCTCCAAACCATAGGACATTCTTTCTCAAAGTGTTCTGAGTTGTTACATTTAGAATATCTAAGAGCACTTCGACCAACAGGTTTTACAAAGACTTTTTGAAAATGATTTCTATAGAAGGCTTTTGTGGGTCTTTGTTTGATTCTTTCTTTTACTTTTGGAAAATCAATTAAAGGAATAGTTTCAGATGTCATTCCCAAACCTGATTTATTAAAATAAGGTCTTTGTATTGAAAGAATCTTTTCCAGTTTCTCAGATCCCATGGAAAACCTTTTTGAAATGTTTGAAATATCATTTTTCAAAAGTGTGTTTTCTTTTGAAAGAGATTCTGCATTTTCTTTTAAAATAATAAAACTTTTATCTAGATTTTCAAACTTTTCTTTCCATAAAATTTCCTGCTGCTTCAGTGTAGAATTCTCCATTTTTAGTTCGGAAATCCTCTTGAGAGAGGTTTTAAGACTAAGACATAATTCATTAATATATTTTGAGACTTTAATAGGATTTGAAAATTACTTACCTCGATTTCACTTTCTAAATCTAAGTCGGTATTGATTTCTGAGTCTGAGTCTGATTCTGATTTTTCCATTAAAAAAAATATTAGCATAATCATCATCACTCTCTTCGCATTCAATATCACTCCAAGTTTCTGCTTTGAGTGCATTTTTGTATTTCTCAGCTTTTCCTTTCTTTTTCTTCACCAAGGGACAGTTGGGTCTAATGTGTCCATTTTTCTTACATTCAAAGCAAATCACTTCTTTATTGGATTCATCATCCTCAGTTGATTTGTTTTGAAATCTTTAAGAGCTTTGTTTCTTCCAATTGAATCTTCTTCTCTTTTTGTTCAGTTTCGAACCTCTTTATCATGAGAGCAAGTTCTTCATCGTTTATGTCCTCTTCAAAATCTGTAACATTAGAATCATCGTTAGACTTTAAGACAATTGACTTTTTACCTTTGGGATCATCATTTTCATTGATTTGCTCCACTTCATAGGACTGAAGTGTTCCAACCAATTTGTCAACGGAGAGTGGCATGATTCTTCCTTATTGAAGTCTTTACATGATTCCAGTCTTTGGAAAGTCCACGCAGCAATTTGTTGACCTTCATTGGTTCTGAAATTGGCTGTCCCTGATACTCTAGACCATTTACAATTTCTGTAAAATGACTAAACATCTCAGTGATGGATTCTACTAGTTTCATCTTGAAAGCTTCATACTTGTCCGAGTAAAATGTTGATCCTTGTTTCTTTCACTCGATCGGTTCCTTCATAGGTAATATGCAACCTATCCCAAACTTCTTTGGCTGTTTCACAAGAAGATATTCTGTTATATTCGGCATAAGACAATGCAAAATATAATGAGTAAATTGCTTTAGCATCAAGAGCTTGTCTCTTGGATATCTCTTCTTGAGTCATGTCGCTAGCTTCTGCAACTTATTTTTCCCTTTCTGACACCGATGTAGCTTTAGGAATAATTCCTTTTTCTACCACATTCCATTCCAGAGGATCTTTTGATCTTAGGAATGCCTTCATCTTGTTTTTCCATATACTGTAATTCTTTCCATCGAAATAAGGCGGACTGGTGTTGCTTTGCCCTTCAACCAAACCTGGAGCCAACATACTAGCCATGGATCTTTAACTCTAAAGTAAAAACACTTCAATGAAATGAGTACACAGGCTCTGATACCAATTGATAGTGCTAGTATGAACACCTAGAGGGGGGTGAATAGATGTAAAACTAACTTTACAAAACTTAATAACTTAATTCAACTTATATAACAACGAAAGACTTTAAGATGTAGAATATCTCCAATAATATAAGACTACGAATTAAGTAAAGAGATAAGGGAAAGAGAATTTAAACACAGAGGTTTATAGTGGTTCGGCTTAAACCAAGCCTACGTCCACTCTTCCGCACTGACAGCCTACCGGCTGGATTTCACTATGAATCAAAAGAGTTGTTACAATCACACGTCCTTGATTCCACAGTATAGAAACTTTGCTACACTTTCTCAAGGTCTCTCAAGAATCTAATCTCTCTTTTAAGTACAAGTTTTTGGTCAACAAACAAATCAGCAAAGAACTGTAAGCTTCAGACTTTGGAATTTTTCTATCTCGCACTCCTCAAATAGCTAGAGCATTCTCCTTATATACTCCTCCATGTCTTCATAACCATTGGCACCTTCCAAAAGAGTTCTTCCAATCTAACCGTTGGACAGAATCAATTTAGAGAGATCTCGGATCATTCAAGGAAAATGAAGATAGCCCACCAATCTTGCTCGCCCATACAATCAAGATCTAGATTTCCATAAGTAGAACCTTTCAAGTTTACTTCGCCAATCAACGGATCTAAATTACTCGATTTATTTCAAACACGAATAATAGATCTTTAGATGCTATTTCCAGCCGTGATATAATCTTCAACCAAACGGATCAAATCTTTAAAGATGACCTGTATCTAAATAAGATTTCTTCGTTGGTCTAGAGACTGTCAATGAGGGCATATTTTAAATCTTAAGTCTGACGGTCTTTAAACTTTGATGGAAGGAAACGTTTTGTCAACTTCAAAACAGATAAGGAAGTTTTCTCCAACGGTTGAGAGTTGGATTCTACCCAAGTTTCCTTGACTAGCAAAGTGCACATTCCTCATCCCTCGACCCGAAAGCTTCGTATTTGAATCTCTTTCCCTGCCGTTTCTTTTGTGGGTTAAGTGATAATATAATAGGGCTATGATCAGACCCTATAGCTTACATAGAGCTCTATCAAGACGCTTCTTGACCAAATGTTCTCCTTCTCTATTGTTTGTCCAGGTAAACACACATCCTTTACATTCCAAATCCATTAAAGAGCAGTGGTGCAGAAAGTCTTTGAAAGCTGTGAGTCAATAATTTTCTACTCTTTTTTTACCCACTTTTTCCCAGTTATATAAAATAGTATTAAAGTCCCCCAAGCAAAGCCAAGGTAGATGATAATGTAGACTTTCTCTATGAATAGCCTCCCATAACAGTACTCTCTCCTTAAATTCATTTGGAGCATGTAGAAATGTAATATGCATTCTCCGTTTGGTTGCTTTAATTTGACATTGAGCATTAATAACATTAGCCGAGAAAGATTCAATAGATAATAGAACTCGATCATCCCAGAAAATGGCCAAACCCCCTGTTATTCCTTCTGGATTCACTAAGAAACTATTCTGAAATTTCAACCTCCTCCTTAAACATAGCACATTTTGCTCTTGATTTTTAGTTTTTATAATAAAGATAATCTTGGGCCTTTCCGAGTTACTAGGACTCTCAAAGCTTGAATTGTCAAGGGTGTGCCCAACCCTTGACAATTCCAACTTAACATCTTCATGAATAATTCGGTGGCTTATTAGGGCTAGCCACCAAAGCCTACTGATTTGACTTCTCTACCACTTTAATGGGGGTCTCCACCAGCTGTGTCTTTTCTAAGATTGGTGTTTTTGATGTTTAAGCACCATAAGGGCAGAATCTTTTCCCTTTTTTAGAGGAGAAGAGCTTGGTACTTTTGGATTTGTGCCTTATCAACCCCTTTTCACCTGCTGAGTTCTCTTGCATTTCCACTTCCGCTTCCTTTAGCTGTTCCTCATAGAGCACCATAATAGATTCTTCATCTAAGTAGCAACTTCCTCTCTTCTGGGAGCCTTTCTCTTCCATAAGTACTAGTGCTAGAGAAAGAAGAGATTGGCAGTTCTCCTTTTGAGTTGTTGGGTATTCTGCAATGTTCTGCTCACAAATAGAAAGAGTTTGTTTCTGATTTTGATCATGCAATTGTTTTTCTTTTTCAGAATCTGGAGGGATAAGGGTCTCGAGCACACTCTCATCTTCTTCTTGTAGAATATCATGTTTTTCATAAAAGATTTTCCCGTATGGACTTAGTTCCTGTGCTTCCGCTCTTAACTAATGTTCGAATCTTCTTGGTAAGTCCTCTGCAAGCCCTGAGTTCTCATAAGGTATTTCTTTGCAAAATGTGGCATAATGGCCAATTTTTCCACATGAATAACAATAGTGTGGAAGTCTCTCATATTTGAACTCTACCAACAGCCTCTTTCTATCCAGATTTGCAATAACTCCAGTCTTGAGAGGATTTTTCAAATTTAGCTTTACTTTTGCCTTGCCAATCTTGTAATTACTGTTCCATTTTACTTCTAGTTTCACCTCTATTACTTCTCCAAGTTTCGATGCAATATCCCTAACAACACCAGTTGTAACTCTCCCAAAGGCAAGGCCAAAGAAGTGCACCCAAAAGGCACAATGGTTAAATTCATAACTAATCTCAAGGGTGTCGGGATCACATTCTTTGTAGAACTAATAGATTACTGGAGAAAGACCATGGCTCAGAGTCTAAAACTCTCTGTTTTTCAGCTTCTAACTGAAAAGAGAAAGAGAAATAACCAGGCTCTATCAATGCATAGGTAAAATTTTTAGTCCTCCAAGCTCTTTTCTTAGTATTCACAATTCGGCTTAGAGAAAAATTTCCCAAACTGAGTTTTTCGACATTCTATCAGATTCTCTTTAGAAATATCACCTATAACATCGACCACATCTTCTTCGGACCATAGCTTACCTAAACTCTTGCGAGAGGGCAGCCACCCTCCTTTATTCCTTGTACTAATCTGCCATCTATTGTTCTTTAGGAGCAAGGAGAAGCAGGAAAATGCAAGCTATGCCCTATAGAATTTGATTAATCTTCGCTCAAGCTGGTCTAAGTGTTTTGGAACCAGTTGATAAGGGAAACAGGTCCAATATGGTTGAAGGGAACTCTGAATCAGTGGTTGGGTGCAGAACAATTAACTGCACCAGGGGGATGGTGGTTCTGAGTTGCTCGAATGGGAAGGCAAGAGGCCATCACAATGGGAAGATAGGAGAGATCTTTGGGTATTAGGATTTCTCCCACGGACGGAAGGAAGGAGAGGTAATGTGATTTAGGGTTTCTCTCTTGCACTAAAATCTGAATCGACGAATGTAGGGTGAAGGAAAGGGTAAGTGGTGGGTGGATTAGGGTTTGCCATCGAAGATGAAGCGAAGCCTACCCTGAAGGTAGAAGAATACTACCCAAATGGTAGAGAAAAATCTCCATTTTTGGAGAAGGACCCAAAAATGGAGAAAAAAAAATTAGTTTCTCTATTTCATACATTCACTGTGTACTACATAGCAAGTTGAGCTTGTTAATTCCATTTTCAACATAGTTGGTGATTATTCTCCACATTGAGGCAAGACAAGTGATATATGTCGCAATCAAAGCACATTTCAACCCCAGTTGAAATGTTTGAAGGCCCATGGAGGCATGAAGTCAGAGGCTCATGAATCCACAAAAGTGCTAAAAAAAGAAATAAGACAAGAAAATTGTTGATGAAAGTGTCAAGATGAGAAGTCCGAATTTTGAGAATAGTGCCTTATGGGAAACAAAAGGGTCACATAGCAAAGATGATTGCATGATCAAATTCAGATCACCCTAGGTTTCGTTTGTTTCGTGGAATATATGAAATTTTTGGGAACTATTTTTTAAGAAGTCATTTAAAAAAAAAAAAATCAAATTTTCCATTATTTGGCTTAAATCTAAAAATGAATAGGAAAATATATTTTTTCTTATATTTTTTCCCTTAAGCATGTCATCAAATGCATAGTCGTTTCATCACGAAGGTTGAGCACCTTTGATCCTTTCTCGCTCAACATCTAGGACCTATTCTCGGAATTGTTGATTGCAAGATCGATTGCCCTATCACTACCATGGTCGGACGTCTCAAGGGAGGGTGTGCGAAGTAACTAGAGGGAGACGCTAGAGGCGATTAGGTTCTAGGTGGACCTACCATGGTTGAGGAAGGACGAGGTGAGAGTGGAAGTTGAGGAGGGGAGGGTGTTGAACATCAGCGGCAAACAAAAAAATTATCACATATTAAATTGGTACCAATTCAATTATAAACCTTTTAATTGGGTTAATTTAGTGTTAAAATTTTTCATATTAATACCAATTTAATCCATCCAACTAATTAAGCTAGAAATCACTAACATGGATGCTAGTTGTCATGTGGCACGACCTGCATTAACATGTACATTTTAATAATATTTTGAATATTTTATAATTCCTTTGTTCTTTTCTTTTTACTACTATCTTTTTTTTTTTTTTTTTTTGTCCTTCATTTTGGCCAACGATGGCTAGCTCGCCTAGAGCTAGTGGGTCTATGAAGGGCTGTGAAGGGCCTAGGCAAGGGCTGCCTCACTGGGGTCCACGTTATCTATTTTCAGCCTAGATTGGTTGAATGAATTAAATTGGTACCAAAGTAAAAAGGTTTAGAATTAAATTAATCGAATCGAAATGTTGAGGAACTTTTTGATACTTTGTCATGGAGCAATTTCCTTAGACCAGTCTTGAATCAACTCCAAGAGAAGCTTGAATTTTGTGCTTGTCGTTGATGTTCTTTTGCTTGCGCCAGATAAATACCGACAATGTCTAGCTACTGCTATGTTATTAATAAATATGTTAAGGCAAACTCTTCTCATTTTTTCTAGGTAGATATTGTATAAGTAGATTGTCAAAGGTGGTCTAGTGACTTGTGATAGATACTAATCAAATATCTGTTCCCTCTATTGATTCTCCCACAGGATTGCCATCAAGTAGAGTCCTCTCGTGGGTGATACATTGACGCTCTGCCAGACAAAATATCAAGAGTTACGTCCTTAGTTCTTGGTCTGGCACAGCGGTTTTCAGCACGAACTAAGTGATGAATGAACTTGAAGCTTTACCTTTCCAATTTCTCTCCAAGCTGGTTATGAAACAAGACATCAGACAACAGATCGCCTGTGTGGACTTCGAGGGTAGCAACGCACTTCTAGAACTAGCTAGGCAATCCTGCATAATGTAAGATTGTCTCCAAGGCAGGAATGTAGGAAGAATGCACACCGCAACACATTTTCTCGTAAATATACAAATATAGTATACAACATGGACCGCCACAAAGTCTCAGTAATATCACAAATTGTTATTTGAAACTCGTCAGTGCACAACGTGATACTGGACGATGTGAGATCCAGATGAGTTTAATGGATGTAACATTAATCAATATTGACTGAGGTAGCTATCTCGCATCCACTCAATAAAAGAAATAAAATTTGAAGGCGTCTGACTGTAAGACTTTGGCTTCGTCTAATGAGGATGACTAGTTGAGGTTCATATGGTGTTTATAGATGCATTATAAATAATACTGACATACACTCCAAGGCAAGAATGAAACACTATTGCATGTGATTCATACTGCATGTGCTAAAAATCGACCAAAGGATAGAAAGAGCGAAATTGTAGTTATAGAAATTAATCCCTATACTCCACCTATGTGAGATCCTAGAGGTTACAAGTACCTCTTTAGTACCCTAAAGACTTTTAACTGTGTTTTGAAATCTCGATCTAGTGTCTTCTATTTTAGCATGTTTCCTCCATACATTAGGAACATGTTAGGAACACAGCTAGGTTGAGATGAAGAGATTCAATTGGGAAAGGAAGACTAATCTGTAATATTTTTGATACATGGATTCACTAGCTGGCTAGTCATGTCTTCCTTACATGGTCATGAGACACATGACATAATTGTGAACACGTGAAAGAGTTAAGCACGCTTTTCCAGGGAATTGAAATTGCTCAGACCAATGCAACGAGTTAGAATTAAGGTATAGCGAGATTATTTAAGGTGGCTTCTATATAACCTTAACCGGTGCATAGTAAACTTAATATAGGTGTACTTGCTAGTCCTGCGGCCAATATGCCCTTAAGAATTGATACGTAAAGACTATATATATATACTACACTGATATAGAAATTTTGTCAAGCTCATTATGTGCAAGTGGGAGGTGTTAAGTTTTAGACCAGGCTGCCCATAATGGGCTTGACACAAGCCCAACCCACTAGGCTTGAAGGTCCATGGAGTTGGAACATTTTTTTCGTCAAGAGAAGTAAATAATCCACTATGCACATGTATTGCAAGGTGCATGCAAGTTACAGATAAGTGCTTATGTGCTCGTGTGACGGTGAGCCCCAAAGAAGAGACTGAAAAATCTCTAGAAATTGTGATAGACAAATCAAGTGTTGTAAGATCAAGAGGCATATTTGGTCGTACATGCACGTGTTAGTCTAAACGCCGGATTACAGTATTGACCAATGCAAGTACACAAGTTTTATGAGGAGCAATCTCGACTCTTGAGACTTGAGATGCGATTCCACAAAAGCCTACGCCTTCCTTAGCTTTAAAGAAATAGCTTTTCTAATTTAGGTTATATAATTTTTCACAATAAATTGTTTGAAAAATCATAAGAGTTCATTTCCTAATAGATTATTTACTGGCTCAAATCAATTAACTTTAAAAGTTAGACAATCTACATAATCCATTTTTCTTTTGTTTTTGGTGTTCGACTTCATGATAACAATCTCGCTATAGAGAAACTTTTAAATGTTTCCAGAGATTACCATCCACTCAATTAATAACGGAGTACAAACATTATTAACTTCAGCAGAAGTATAAACCTAAGAACTTCTCTCTTGTTAAGTGGTAGCACATCAAGAATGATTGTGAGATTACTGTAGAACCAATTTAGGGTTCGGTTGTTTGAGCGAAAAATTTCCTGCAAATTAGTTCTTTAGATTTTTACACGTTTGGTTTTCTGAAAATGATTAGTTAATGAAAAAATATTTACAGTAAAAAAATATGTTTGCTTAAAGTTGGGAAAATGAATTTTCTAACCCTAAAATGGAAAAATATTTTTCCGAAAGATAATTTCCCGAAAAGCATGTTCTTTCTCAATCAATACAAAAGTCAAGTGTGTTTGTTTCTCGATAATGGAGAATAAAAGTAAGTAATCAGAGGAAGAGATAATAGGGAAAATTCATGAGAGATTTGAAAGGACATACCATAAGGATTAGGGGAGAAGGATATAATTTGGGAAGAAAAGCAACGCCAGTACCAATATATTCTTAATCACCAGATCAGCGCAGCAAACCCTAAGCTAAACACAGTATCATTGACTTACCTACAAAGAAAACAACTGGCAAATAAAAAATAAACCAAATAGAATGGAGAATATCTTAATAACCTAGATAATATGAAATAACTAATTGGAAAGGAAAACATATATTAATAAGCTAATTGGGAGAATATTCTTCTACGTAATTACGGCAGTGTCCACTTCTTATTTTCCAATTTCTGGTGTAGAAGTGATTAAATTTCGAGAAAAAAAAAATTGAAAAGAAATTGATGGGCAGGAGTTGTAAAAGTGACAACAAGTAGGTAAACGGCACAATGTCTAGAACCAGGGGTATTAGTTAGACATGTCGGTTCTAGACACTATGCAAAGCATTTGTCTAAATAGTAGAAAGCTAGCTTTTGCTTGTAACAACCTCGACTTCAAGCCCTTTACATGGTAAAAAAGAAGTCCAAACTTGGTTTCACCGGTTAAGCTCAGTTGTGTCCGCTTCCTCTGATCATGTCTTAGGCACGAACCCCCAACCAAATAAGATAGTCGATTGTGGTCAAATTTGATTAGTCCCTACCTGATGACAATGCCTTCAAAACTAAGATATTCCAAGTTACATTTAACACCCTCGTCTTGTAGTTAATTAAGGAGCATCAACTGAGATGGACATATGGTACATTAGGGCTTAGCCTTGGAAGACAAGTATGAAACTTCAACTAGTCAAATTTTCTTAGAAAAATTAGTATGAACAAATGTGAACTAATGTGAACGCATTAAATGATGGGTGGAAAAGAGTGTCTTTATAGCCTAGGCCTAATCATACCCTAAATACCTAAGTGTGAAATGTGGACTATGGAGCCACTAGGAAAGGGCCACATACCCAAGAGGAAAAGAGAGAGAAGCCAAGTCAAGTTCAAACTTTGAACTCAACATAAGTTCACATTAATATCTCTTGAAATTTAGCCATCTAATAAGCAAGATGAAGTGTTCAAGCTAACCTAGGACCTAGTTCGAACCTTGGAGGATAAAGATGTCCAACAATTAATGCTTCTTGACCAAGTAGGATGCCACCTCTCTCCAATTAGATATGCTACCTTTGATTTTTGAAACTATCAAACCTCCACTATTTTCTAATTTTATAGAGCTTTTTTTGGTTCTAATTTGGAGAAGTTTCCTTAATGAAAGTTGTTCAAAACATCTTTATCTACACCATACTTAAATTTTATATTTTTATGAGATAAAATGGTTGGGACGAAGGCCCAATCAATTACCATATAGAACCTGCCCAGTATAGTGAAAATGGTAACCAAGTTGCTTGCTCGAATTTTCATAAAATCTTGCCTTGCGAGTTTGGACATGCATCCTTCATAAATTTTTTAAATGACATCCATATCTACAACATATTAAAATTTCAAAGGGTTTTGTGAAGATTTGGATTTCGAAATGAGTCTCTCTCTGACCGTTGAATCTGCTCGACGGATAAATTTTTAGGTTGTGTTCAATGAGTTTTTGTTCTTTCCACAGAATGAATTTGCTTGGGTTCCTTCATGAAAAATGTTTTCTAAGGTCTTTTCCATAACATATTAAAATTTTATAATTTTTCAAATTTGTTTGATAAAGTAATGGTACTAATTTTGAAAGTTGCTCAAAATTATTTTCGCCTTAGAATGGGAGAACCACACGCCCAACTTGGAAGAGAAAGGGGCTCCACACCCAACTTCAGGAGCAAGCTAATCTTGAAACTTCTTGGCTTGAAGATAATAATGCATTAAATACTTTTGGACCTTAGGGTGTTAAAGAGAAGAAACTTGGAGAGCAAGTTGGCTGATGTGAACACATCTAAGCCTAACGATTGCACGAAATATTGGCAATTAATAAGTGAGGTGAGTCACCTATTTAGGTGTCCCCTAGAATCTTAGGTGAGTCTTAGATTATGATGGCTCTAGATTGTAGTCTTGGTAAATAAGGTAAGGACCAACAAATTAGACGAAAACGAGTGCTAGACACCTGGCGTGCCAAAACTTGGTACGGAATGACACTTAAGTGCCAAAAGTTAGGAAAGTGACACTAAGTGCCAAAATCGGAGCAAAATGGATCACTTAAGTGCCAACCCGACCAAAATCCGACCAAAATGCTGACGTAATGATTTTCCGACAAGGTAAATGCAAAATGACGACATTTTACATGCCGATGTGGCTAAAAATGCAAAAGCAACGTCGTTTTGTCTCTAACGTGGTAAAAAATTAATGTAAAAATTAATTAAATTAAATTTAAAATTAAATTTGTTTAAAACATTTAAAAATTTAAAATTTAAAAAAAATGGGTGGGAGGGAGACGGCTGAGGGTTGAGCCCTCGCGCCACCAAGAAGGGGCAGCGATAGAGGGAGGAGAGTCGCTGGGGTCGTTAGCCCCCGGCCGACCCGGCGGCTCGCCACTTCCCCATTGCTGCCGGGAAGGGCTGGCGACCAAGGGGGGGCTCGGCCGGGGGCTGGCGATAGCGAGGAGGCGGCGATGACGAGAGCTCAGCCCTCAACCGTCTCCCTCATCCCCTTTTTTTTTTTTTTAAATATTTGTTTTTTTAAATGTTTTAAATAAATTTAGTTTTAAATTTAATTTTATTAATTTTTATATTAAATTTTTACCACGTCAACACCAAAACGACATCGTTTTTGCATTATCTAGTCACGTCAACATACAAAACGACGCTGTTTTGCACTTACCTTGTTGGAAAATCACCACGTCAGCATTTTGACCAGATTTTGGCCAAATTGGCACTTAAGTGATCTATTTTACTCCGATTTTGGCACTTAAGTGTCACTTTCCTAACTTTTGACACTTAAGTATCCCTCCATGCCAAGTTTTAGCACTTGTGTTGTACTTCTACCAGAAGAAAACAATAGGCATTAAAGGGGCTTATGTGTCCCTTAGGCACCATAGGCAATAATAAGCCTAGAGTGAGGCTTGGAGAGCAAGCAAAAAGGTGGACCAATCACAAGCCAACACGAAAGGACATAGGTGCCAACTCAGGAAGATAGGTAGGCCAACTCGTCATTTAGGCGTAATCATGAATTTGCATAAAAATCTAAGAGGAAGAGATTTATAAATAGGAGAAGACATCCTCATATTTTAAGACTTGGCATTTCTCTCCTTTCCTCTCCCTTCCTCTCCTTTCTTTCATGCCCTTCTCCTCCAAGCCACCCTAGACGCTGACCGATCATGAAAGAAGCATCTTGGAACTAGGTCCAAAAAGTAGTAAGTAGACTTTCCTAACTCTTCGATAGGGCGATGTGCTATGTTTATCGATTTTAGGATCATGTCATCGTTTGCTTGTTTTGGCTTTGTATTGTTATGCTTGTTGTGTCTCTATTGCTTGTTGTTGCATTAAGTAAGTTCATGATCCTGCATGGGTATCGAGCACACCCGGATGTCAAGGAGAGATCTCGATGACTATGGACAATGCTTAAGCCTTAGCAAATGGTTCCAAATCAAGGTTACGAGCCCAAATCACATCCGACATGTGTTTGATTTAATAAAACACAAGAGTCGTTCATTAGCTCACCTTGCATGGCATGCCTTCGGGCCTTTTATTCGGCTAAAAATTTAAACATAACATGAATCGGTTGATGCTTGAAATGCATGAACACACAATGGACTTATATGCCGACGCTGGGGGATGCCGGGTCATTGCTTGGGGTAAAGCCCCGGATGCCATCCCGATATTGAGATCATGGACAATGCCGGCTTGAATGAGGCCGATGCCTGGGGTTGCCCTAGATGCCATCCTAATAATGAGATCGGGACGATGTCGGTTGCCAAGGGGGGGATCGATACCCAGTTGTTACCGAAAGAGTCCTAATTTTGACTAATATGATATTGAAAAAGAAAAATGAAAGTCCACGTGTGGTCCATGACTGATACATGTATGATGCTTGCAAAAGCTGGGTTTGTTTGATATGTATTGTTAAGTCCTTGCATCAATTTGAGCATATATTTGAATTGGGTCACTTAGTGCTTGAATAAGTTTCATGAGATGCGACCATCCATTTTTATGACCGAAATGATCATAAGCCATGGATCTTTGAAAAGCTTGTTCATATGCACTAACTCATTCTCTTTGATTCTTGAAAGCACATAGACGGTTGAGAGCCTTTCATATGCATAAGCAAGGCAAGGCACGAACCTTGCTATTGATTTTCCATCGACAAGTGGGTGGTGACCTTATATTCGACAATCGACAGCAAGATGTCCTCCTATAGGAGAATTAGGGATTTCTATTTACTAAGTCATCGACTCACTCTTGTTATTCTCACCATTGGTGTGTGATGGGTGAACCAAGGTCCAAGAAGGGAATGAACCTAGCATGAGGGCCGCTTTTGGGAGCAGTTCGGTAGAGGAGCTAGGCTACCCCAGCCTTTTGATTGACTATGTATGGAAACGAAAATAAGTAACCTAGGACTAGGATGGGCATGTAATCAAAATAGCTTTTGATATATGAATATGTATATGAATATATGTTGCTTTTATTTGCTTGGCTTGCATATGTCTTGCTCAGCTTCCATGTTTGTTTGTACGGAGATTCTTTATGATCGCTTCCGTATGTGCTTAACTAAAGATAAAAGACTTTCGAGACTTTGACATTGCGCGTGACGTCGATGCTAACCTGCCGGGTCATGCTCTCGTGCCAAAAGTGGGGCGGGGGTGTGACACCGCTTTTCCAATAGGGGCTTCCAACGGTAGTCCAGTATTTCAACGCTCAATCTGGATGCGTTCCTTATTTTAACGTGTCGATACTCGTATGCCTTATCCCCACAATTGGAGAGAAAGTTTTTCTTTCCTTGTCCATGAGAATATCTCTAAATTCTACATCCTAGAGTTTAGACGAAGTAGTTTTATGACATACTTAGATCCAAAAGAAGGTAAACTGATCTCAAGTGCACTGTCTTTCAAAATCCATGTTTCAACGAGCTTTCCAGTTTGTGCATTTTTCACTTTGAATGATCTTGAAGTCGCTAATCTGCAGCATTCTATTGCTTTGGGTGAGACATAAAAGAAGCCGTCCATGACCTTACCTAACTCTAGTTAACTCCAAAAGCAATTTTATCAGGTTTCACTTGTGGTCATAATCTTCATTAATCCCCATCTTCATCAATTTCATCTTCTCAATTCTACGCTTTTTCCCTTTCTTAGGATGAAATGTAGATAAGACTGCAATAGAAAGTTGCAAATATGCATCTGAACAACTTTGTGGAATCTAAATAAAATTTTAATATCATTCATTTATTCAAGACTTAGTCAATCACGATATAAGTCCATATCATAGTCTTGGGGCACAAGTGCAGCGACCGATGGAATACTGCCGTAAGCCCTATGAATTTGTCTAGTTCCCACCTTTGACCAATGCATGTAATCTTGATTCACAGGAGTTGGCTTGCAGTTTATTTTGTGGGATTCGAACATGTGATTTTAAATCCCTGGAGATGAATTTCCTAATGCTCCAACTAGTTACGACTAATCTGGGTAGACAACATAATTCTTAAGAGTTTGTTCGTGCTTCTTATTTTTGTGTGAGCATTTCATACATGTGAGACTTACTAGTTACCATAGCCAAAGCTTGTATGAAGTTGAAAAAAAACAAGAAAAGGGAACCAGCGATGTCGTTAAAACATCTGCAAGTTGTCTCTACTGAGTTTCAAGCAAAAAAAAAACTATATCCAATGTAACACCGGCTGAAACTCATCGTCTTCCTCTCCACACATATTCTTGTCTATTACCACTCTACAAGTTTAGAAAGCTTGAAAAACGTGAACTCATCCTCTATGGCGAGAAGTAACCCGCATGCTGTACCTTGTTGAATCGACAACAAGAGGCGAGGAGACTGCCTAATGAGCTAGCTAAGTTTCTGATCGTCCTGAATAGGATGACATGAATTATCCTGCCTCCACGACGGTGTCTTCTTTTTCTCGTCTTGATTTGTTTGGATTTCCTACTGATGAAGCATAGAAAAATCTAATTGGGGGATTCACTGTTGTTCTTCCTGTCATCGCTAATAATCGTTATAAGTCAGGCACAAGAACTTCTTCCTCAAGAAGGGTATTTTCTTTGATCCTGCAGTCGGCCCTGGACAAACGTGAAGCAACAAAAGTGAAATAAAAAATGGCTGGTCAAATTAAGAGAACCACCGTACGAGTTCTTGTATGGCACAAGCTGGTTCCAGCATCAAGAGAACATAGAATCTATCTGAAGCTGAAAGTCAACTTCTATAAAGCTACTTACCAAGAAAAACTATAAAGATGAACATCTGATTTTGGCTTTATCTGTCAATTCAATGGTGTCCGGCGAGACATCTTCAGTTGAGATATTCCTTTGTAAGTCCTTTCTTGCTTTTTATTTCCCTTGTTTCAAATTCACATGACGATTTTTGTTTTTGCATCAAACTATTTCTTTTCTGTTATCCGAGAAACTATTCAAATGTTGTTTAATCTTCCAAGGCTATTCATGTCGAATACAATCAAGTCGTCGTAATACATATTCCTTCCCATTCATGTGCAGCAATTATATTGTCATCGTAAGAATATCCTTGAGCATCAGCGCTTGTTCTAGGTGATGGACCCTCAGAAGAGCCATGAATCTGGTTGCCCTCGCATTCTAGATGATCATGGTTGATAAGATTCTTGATGACGTAGAGAAGCCCCTACGGTTCTCTTCTCAGCAGCTAAGACTGGCCACCAGTAGTTTCTCGCATTTACTGGTTGCAGGCAGTTTTGGGGACATCTATAAAGGGACGTTCATGAACGGCCTGTTAGTGGCTGTCAAAGTACTAAACAGCAGCTCAGACAAGAAGATTGAAGATCAGTTCTTGGCCGAAGTGACCACCAATGGTAGAACACACCATATGAATCTAGTTCTGTTAAATTGCTAAAGGGAGGAGAGATGAGGCTGAAACTTCATCTTACGTACAAAACAACCAAGTCTTTTACAAAAGACAAAATACATAACGTAAAACACACCATAACTACCCATGTTCTCCATAAAGTACTTGCCCCACTAACACCTAAAAACTAGGATAACCAACACACATGACTCAACTAACTCTAATAACTGAAAAACCAAATCAGCAACACGTGCAAAAAGAAATAACTATTATATCAACAATCCCTCCCTTAAACTGATGTTTGCTAACATTCAGTTTAAAGCCTTTTCACTGTGCAAACACCTAGTAACCTTCTGAGCTTTACAAATGACTCCATCTTGAGGGCCTTGGTGAATATATCAGCAACTTGATCTTCACTCCTGCAGTAGATTAGATCAATTGTTCCATCATTGCTAAGATCTCTCAAGAAATAAAACTTCACATCAATGTGCTTGCTTCTTCCATGTAACACCGGATTCTTGGAGAGTTTTATTGCTGAGTTATTGTCACAAAAAATTTTAATAGGTCCCGGTTGCTTGAATTGCAGCTCCTCAAGAATTCTCCTTAGCCAAATAGCTTGACAAGCACTAGCTGTTGCAGCAACAAATTCAGATTTTGTACTTGACAATGTGACAATTGGTTGCTTCTTGGATGACCACGAAATAGCACATGTTCCAAACATAAAAGCATAACCCGAAGTGCTCCTCCTATCATCTTGATCTCTTGCATAGTCACTATCAGTAAATCCCAACAAATCAGACTTTTCACCCTTCTTGTAAAATAGCCTAAAGTCTCTAGTTCCTTGCAAGTGACGAAAGATTCTCTTGGCACCTAACAAATGCATTTGTGTAGGATTCTCCATATATCTACTGATTAAACTCACAGAATACATTATGTCTGGTCTTGTTGCAGTTAAATACATCAAACTGCCCACAATTTGTTTATAAAATGTGCTGTCAACCTTCTTCCCTTCATGATCTTTGTGTAACTTTAAGCCAAACTTAACTGGAGTATTTACAGGATTACAATTCTTCATCTGAAACCTGTCCAAAATTTCTCCCACATATTTCTTTTGAGAAATAAAGATCCCATCATCCGATTGTACCACTTCTATGCCAAGGAAGTAATGCATCATATCAAGATCAGACATTTCAAACTCATCCATCATAGATTTCTTGAATTCTTCAAACATGCCATCACAACTTCCAGTAAATATAAGATCGTCAACATACAAGCAGACAATAAGCATTTTCCCTTTATCTCCAATCTTGACAAAAAGCGTATGCTCATAAGGACATTTTGAAAAACCAACTTTAAGAAAATAAGTTTCAATGCGACTATACCAAGCCCGAGGGGCTTGTTTTAGCCCATAAAGAGCTTTCTTCAATCTATAAACTTTATGCTCATTTCAAATCTTGACATAACTAGGGGGTTGCTCGACAAATACCTGTTCCTCCAAGTACCCTACAAGAATGTCGATTTGACATCTAGTTGGAATATAAGCTAAGAATGTTGTGCTGCCAATGCAACCACCAATCTGATCGTGTCATGTCTCGCAACTGGAGAAAAAACCTCTGTATAGTTGATCCCATATTGCTGCTTGTATCCCTTGGCTACCAAACGTGATTTATATTTGTCAACTTCACCATTTTCTTTCAGTTTTGTTTTAAAGACCCATTTTACACCAATGGTTTTTTGTCCATCCGGAAGATCGGATAGTTCCCAAGTATCATTTCTTTCAATGGAATTAATTTCATCATCCATCGCTTTTCGACATTTTTCTTCTTTGACAGCACTTTCAAAAGTTGTAGGATCATAGTCTGAAAATAAGGCAAAGTGAGTAATTGAATCTCCAATTTTAGTTACCTCATAATCTTCCATCCAAGCAGGCTTTCTTCTAACGCGGCGAAGAGATTGGGCTTCTTCTTCATTGACTTCAGAGCCTGTTGGTGAAATTCCAGCAATTGTAGAAGTCGTATTTGATGAATTTTGGGGCATACAAGGTGCTGAAATTTGCTCATGTTCAGCATCATTGTCATAAAGAACTTGGGTAGGCTGCTACCTATTCCAATCCCAAGCGTTCTCTTCATCAAAAACAACATCCCTACTAGTCACAATCTTCTTTGTTAGTGGATTAAACAATTTATATGCTTTGGATGCTTCACTTACACCAAGAAAGACGCATTTTTCAACCTTGTCATCAAGTTTCTTCCTTTTCACATCCGAGACATGGGCATATGCGATGCATCAAAAGATTCTAAAGTGATCTACAGCCAGTCTTCTCCCACTCCAAACCTCTTCTGGTGTCATATTCTGAACAGCAAAAGTCCAACTTCTATTCAAAACATGAATACTCCAATTTACTGCTTCTGGCCAAAAAGTCTTTGGAACTCTTCCTCTTGCCAATAAGCTTCTCACCATGTTAAGAATGGTTCTATTTTTTCTCTTAGATACACCATTCTACTGTGGTGTATATGCAGCAGTAAGCTCTCTTTGAATGCCATGCTCTGCACAAAAAACTTCAAATTCTTTTGAGCAATATTCACCACCACGATCTATTCGAAGAGTCTTAATGGTCTTTCCTGCTTCATTTTCAACACGAGCTTTGAAGCTTTTAAATGTGGAGAAAGCTTCTGATTTTTCTTGTAAAAAATAAACCCAAGTTTTTCTGGACAAGTCATCAATGAAGGTAATTAAGTATCTTTTACCTCCATTAGAAGATGGGTTTATGGGACCGCAAATGTCCAAATGCACCAGCTGCAAAACATCCTTTGCTCTCCATGACTTTTCTTTTGAAAATTGAGAATGATACTGTTTGCTAACAACACATTCTTCGCAGACTTGGGAAAGAATAGTAATTTGAGGAAGACCCTTCACCATGTTTTTCTGTTGGAGAGTTTTCAATCCACCAAAACTCAAGTGACCATAGCGAAAATGCCACAGTCATGAGGGATCTTTCTTTTCAGCCATCAAACAAGACTGAATATTTTCAATCTTTAATGGAAACAATCTATTTGAACTCATAGGAACAACTGCAATAGTACCTCTAACAGAATCATAAATTTCACAAACACCCCTCTGAATGGTGATTACATAACCCTTTTTCTTGTAATTAGCCAGCACTCAATAGGTTACTTTTCAAGTTAGGAACATACAACACATTAGAGATCGTTTCCACAAAACCATTCTTGGTTCTTATCTTAATATCACATTTTCCCATCACTTTCACAGTAGAATGATCCCAAAAACTCACAGTGAAATAAAAATCTTCATTTAGATAAGAAAAAGAATACTTATTTCCACTCATGTGGTTACTACAGCCTGTATCCACATACCAGATATCTAACTCGCGCTTCTTTTCATCTTGAACAGCCATCAACAACGTTTCTGCTTCCTTTTCTTCAACAAAATTTGAACTCTCTGCCTTTTCTTTATTATTAGCCAGCCTAGTATAACATTCAGATGCATAATGACCAAATTTATGACATCTAAAACACTCTACCTTGGATTTGTTAGGATCACATCCTCTGCCTTTGCCTTGAAATTGGTCATTATTGGCTTTGAAATTCCTGCCAACATCTCTATTTTCCCCTTCCTCTACCTCTACCTCTACCCCTTCCTCTGAAATTATTAGAATGAGTATTGGTAGAAGCCTTCAACATTTGCTCCTCTACTATTGAACTTATGTTCATCTTCTGTTTATGGACCAATAAGGAGCTTTGCAATTCATCAAGAGAGAGTGCATCTATGTCTTTCGACTCTTCAATTGAGCAAACAACATAATTAAACTTTGGTGTCAAGGAACGCAAAATCTTCTCCACAATGGTGACATCGTCCATCTTCTTGTCATGGAATCGCATCTTGTTGCTGATCTCCATTGTTCGGCACAATAATTAGTGATAGATTCTCCATCCTTCATCGCTAGTATCTCAAAATCTCTTCTCAAGGCTTGAAGCTGTGCACGCTTCACCTTAACGGAGCCTTGATATTTCTTCTTCATAGAATCCCAAATATCCTTGGAAGTTTCTTTACAAAGAATAGTCTCCAAGATGGAACAATCAATAGCTTGAAAAAGATAATTTTTTGCCTTCAGGTCCTTCAACTTTCTAGCTTCCAATTCTGCTTTCTGGGGATCTGTCAAAGCCATGCCTGCTGGTGGCTCTTGAACTCCAAATTCGACAACCGACCAATACTCCTTTGATCATAAAAAAATTCGCCATCAGCATGCTCCAATGGTCATAGTGACCATCAAAGCGTGGAATTGCTGGTTGAATAAAATTGTCGGTGGCCATTGGAAATATTGCTACTGCAATTATCTGACGAAAGTATCTCACACCTCTCTCATGTTTCTCTCTGGCTCTGATACCACTATTAAATTGCTAAAGGGAGGAGAGATGAGGCTGAAACTTCATCTTACGTACAAAACAACCAAGTCTTTTACAAAAGACAAAATATATAACGTAAAACACACCATAACTACCCATGTTCTCCATAAAGCACTTGCCCCACTAACACCTAAAAACTAGGATAACCAACACACATGACTCCACTAACTCTAATAACTGAAAAACCAAATCAGTAACACATGCAAAAAGAAATAACTATTATATCAACAAGTTCAGCTATATGGATTTAGCTTCAACAGAAACTTGAGAGCCCTTGTATACGAATTTATGCACAATGGTTCGTTGGACTAACTACTGTTCTGTACAGGTAAAGATATAGAGTGGGAGGTTCTGCACAATATCGCAATCGGAACTGCCAAAGGGATCACCTATCTGCATGAGGAGTGTCATCAGATAATAATCCATTATGACATAAAGCCATGGAATATCCTCCTGGACACGAATTTCTGCCCAAAGGTAGCAGATTTCGGGCTAGCTAAGCTCTGTAACTGGGAAAAGACACGTGACGAGTAGCAGAGGGAGGGGACCCCAGCATATGTTGCACCGGAAATGTGGATGCCAATCCCCATCATCTAGAAGTGCGACCTGTACAGCTTTGGTATAAGAGGAACCTCAGCATGAATATGCCCAATAGCTAGGTGTCACATACAAAAGTTTGTATTTCCTAAGAGCAAAGTGTCTAAGGTTTGTATCATAAAAGAGAGCGGTGTCTAAACACAGGTGCCATGCCATTGATCAAACAATAAAAAGACATCAATGTCCTCTTTTTAGCTATTACACTAAACAGATTCAGCCGCTTTGAATCACCGACTGCACAGGCATTCCATGATTATTGATGATTGATCGGCCAGTCAGTTTGTCCAAACTGTACAAAGTGAAGTATTCCAGTTTAATAAGAAAGAGTAGCCGCTCTGCTGAAAGAGGCCTCCAGTCATGAACTAAATTAGGCTTAAAGAGAGGTCATAGCGGGTGAGCTCAAGAGTGCATTATGCAATTTTACATTTCTTAGGTTGGGGTCGAATTTCATTAAATCTAAGGCATTAATTACATTCCCATCACGTTTAGACTTAAATTCTCGAGTTATTCCTTGATATGCACTACAAATGATTTCCGAGATGGGTGTGGAAGAAGCGCAAGATGAGGAGGTTCTCGGATCTGATGATCGCATGTGGGATCCAAAAGAATTGCAGAGAAAAGGCCGAGCGGATGGTGACGGTCGCTCTGTGGTGCGTTCAGTACAAACCGGAGTCGAGGCCGAGCATAAGCATCACCCCGAAGATGCTGGAATGTGGCATAGAAATCCCGTTGCCCCCAAACCCGTTTCGCCACCTAATGGATTGTCCACTGCCAGACGTTCTAGCAGAAGTAGAAGGAGAAACATGCAGCTTCCCACCACCGGCCGTCAGAATGCTGGCTGAATCTTTCTAATCCTGGCATGGCTCCTACAATTTGGTAGGACTCATTTAAATGAAATTCCGGGATTAAGATTCATACGTCTCGTGTGTCGAAAAGTACATGACTTCGAGTAATGACGTCAATTTTCCTGTTTAAAATGTACAAGACCACTTTGTTTCATTCTTTTCATTCTGTTTTTCACTCATAAGTTCAAGCTTATTATAGAAAGTTCTTTTCTCTTCATCTTGTAGATAATGAAGGTGGACAAGATTTTCTTGCTTCTTAAGCTTCAGTTTCTCATGTCTAGTTCTATGTATGCTAAAGACAACTTCAGTTCGACACTGACAAAAGAAATGAACCGATTCTGCTCCTGAAACATTAGTCAGCATTCTGACTTCAATTGAAGTGACTACTGAAATTGTTCAGTCTGGACTTAGGACACGGCCTTGAATGCTCTAGGACAAAATCGTATAATGATCCTTCAACCATAGTACGACGTTGAGGTGGCATCATCAAGGATCATGAAACCTTTGTCTGATGGTTTTGTACATTGTCCGATGTTGTCATGGCGAGACATTGACGTAAGCGGATCAAATTCATTTACCAAGGGCAAATGATTTAGAAGGCCAATAGGCAATCCTCATGGTACTACCTGCTTTCTCCGAACATCGCAGTGACTCGGAAATTCAAGTGGAGTCAACCTAATACCTAATACTTAAGGATACTTAAATTAATGGGAAGCATACTTAATATTTAAGCTCAAATATGAGGAGGAGATTATTAAGATGTACATTTAAATAAAAAATTCATATTGAAAAATTGTTGGCATGGACATGATCGAGAAGTTAGTAAAATTGCTTTCCTACAAAACAGTTTCTCTAGCACATTTGAAGGGATGTAAAGCTAACCAGTGAGAAGAAGATTAGAGAGGATGGCGAAGCAATTTGAGTCTTATCAATAAAGAGCTTGGAGTTTGAATTTATAAATTGCAAGTTCTAGCTTTGATTGAAGAGTGCGATGAAGAAGGAATTGTGGCCGGCGTTGGTCGTCCCTCCTCCGGTTCAGCCGCCTCCCCACCGGTTCGGTAGTTCCATCGCTTCTCCGTCTTTGCTTGACTATGGGTCTGTTCTGGGCTTCTTCGAGAATGCGTCCACTAAGTTGCAAAATGGTAAGATATTCTGCTTTAGCTTGTCTATACATTGCCTTTTCTGAATGGCGGCTTTCTTGGTTTTCTTCTTCAATTTGTTCAGTATTTTCTTCTTCTGTTCCTGAATGAGGAAGAAGATCGGAAGTTTGAAGCTTTGATATGAACAAACCATGTTCCTTTTCTTCTTCTTCTTCTTTTTCCCCTTTTTTGGGGAAAGTTATGTCTTGTTATGGTAGATTGGTACGAAAGAGAAATGGGCGTTTCTGTTTTCCTCATTTTATTGGACAGGAAGAAAATAAAATGGTTTCTTGATCCCCGGTTTCTGCATTTTGCATGTGAACGTGTACATTATCAAAGTTCAGCTGCTCAATGTCCATATCGTGTAATTTTTAGCCGTGTTTTCTCTTCTTTTTTTCCTTCATTTTTTTTTTCTGCAGAATTTATTGAAATTCTTTTCTTGCTTAATTTTGCAGCTCAATCAAGCTTGGACGGCCACATGGCCCGTTGGCTTGGGTTGGACCAGTCGAGGTATTAGTGGGCGTTGGAAAATTATTACGATAACCGAAGATCAGTAGTAAGTTTTACCAAGGTCTTATTTTTATCTGTTTATATTGCACTTTGATTTGCTATTTTGTGTTTTTTCAGCTTTGCTTTCCCTCTTTCCCTTACTTTATGTCATGATTCTTTGAAAAGTAGCCTTCTTCAATGGTCTGCTTATCGAGGATTCTCAATTAGTCATGAAGTATGATGAGGTTGTTGGGCGTGTAATTTTGTGTAGGCAGCTTGTCAGGGGTGGTGGCCTGTCCTTGAGTACTTTTTTAGTTGTGAGATCATTTTCGCTAACTCTTTTGCAGTTTTGCTGCATTTCCTCCTTTCATTACATCAATTTGCTTTGGATTTTGGTATGATAGCAGTTGCTGCAGTAAGCCTACTAAGTTGCTAAATGTTTGGTGTATACTATCGCCATTGCGGTTTTTGGTTGTAGATCAAATAGAGTATTGGAGAATTTGAGTTTGACTCGATTCTTGGAGCGCTCCATCTCGGCTCCAATCTACTGGAACTTGAACAGTTTAAAATTGTCATCGAAGCCCTGGCCTTGTCATGGCTTAGTTTCTCAGCTCAAGTTAAAATAGATTCAGCCCACCACCATCGTTCTCTTGCAAAACGTGAATACTGTTCTATGGACTTTATGTGTTCTACTGGTGGACGAGGAGGATCTGTAGATAGGGAGCGAACAGCGTCCCCAAATAACTGCAAACCAAATTGTTGGAGTACATTTCATTGGAGATGCCCCAACTTCAGTGATTTCTCAATTAGGTTATTAGACTTTGAATTTAGTCATCCAATGCAATAAATTATTATTTTTTTTTTTTTTTTGGCAATACACGCACTTTGACTGGAATTTGGCGAATATTCCACGAAATGCTAACGAGGCGGCCACATGGTTGATGCGGCATCTAGAAAATTTTCCGCATGTCTGCAAAGTCAGCATCTCACCGGGAATTGAATGTATTCCAGATAGTTGACAAGCCACATGTCTTGGTGAAGTGATCTAGGTTTGAATTCCTGCTAAATGAATTGTTAGAAAATAGCCTCATCTTGTCTGGGTGGAAATTTTTCGTCCGCTCTTCCAAAAGTTCCTTAAATGTGGCAATTTACCTGGCAATTCACTTGGCACGGTTTGCTATTGGTTACACAAAAAGCCTAGCCCAGCGTTCATGCAGGTTGTCTTTGCCAGTTTTACCATATGCAG
The DNA here is from genome assembly GCA_014182515.1 of Eucalyptus microcorys. Taxonomy (NCBI): domain Eukaryota; kingdom Viridiplantae; phylum Streptophyta; class Magnoliopsida; order Myrtales; family Myrtaceae; genus Eucalyptus; species Eucalyptus microcorys. The sequence continues at coordinate 24,120,982 of CM024564.1, forward strand.
TGAGTTCTCATTTTCAATTGAAGCAGCTTCTTTATATGGCAGTTTAGGCCACAAAATGTTCTAATTCCTTAGATCCTTCCTACCTTAGCAAGTGAATTGCTGAACACGACCAATAATATGTAACGCAAGTCAACTAAAGGAACTTATTATAGAAGTAACACCAAGGTAAGAAAATAAGATAATTCTGCTTGCCATGGCATGTCGTGCTGGACTGCTTGCTTTGCTTCCTCAGCCGGTAATGGGGGTGAGATATTAAGAGTCACTATAATTTGAGGTAAATTTAATATAGATTGTTACTGAATTTCTGTCTTACACTCGACGCAAATGAAAGTTAATCCAACGCACAGTGACCTTTGAGTTGTAACTTATTCCTAGTTAAGGAAATGATCCGTCAGCCTGAACAGAACCTGTTCTAGAGGCTGCCGAGGATAGAACGAAGTGTCTGAGTCATCGTTCTAAATAGGATTACACAAATTATGCCATGTCGACGACAGAGTCTTCTTTGTCTCGTCCTGATTTGTTTGGATTCTGGTTTAGTTATTATTCCTCCACAAGGAGGCATAGGAAAATTCAACTGGGGCATTGACTTTTGGTCTTCTAAGCATCGCTCATTATCGTTACAAGCAAGGCCTTATGGTCGATGCAGAAACATGTTGTCCAATAAGGGTTTTGTTTATTCCGACAGTCAGCCCTAGACAAACATGAAGCAACAAAAGTGAAATCGGAAAGGTGCCGGTAAAATGAAGAGAACCATCAGAAGAATATCCTCATTAGTATTGTCGAAGAAAACATAGAATCTATCCGAAACTGAGATCAACGAGGAAAAACAAGATGAGCATCTAATTCTTGCATTCATGTCTTTGCTGCTTCGATTACCAGTTTGGTCAATTCAATGGTGTCGAGCGAATTATCTATGATTGTGATATTCTTCTGTAGGTCTTTTCTAGCTTTTTAATTTCCTTGTTTCAAATCCATTTGGGTTAATTATCCATGAAACAATTACTTTTCTCTTCTTGCAAGGAACTACTCATATGATGTTTAATCTTCCAAGGCTACTTGGGTTAGAAACAATTGAGTCGTCGTAAAACAAATTCCTCCGTCATTCCTGTGCAGCGGTTATAATCTTCATCAGAATATCCTTGAGCATCAGCGCTTGTTCTAGGCGATCGGCCCTCAAAAGGGGCACGAATCAGGCTGCCCCCACGTTCTTGACGATCGTGGTCGATAAGATTCTCGATGACAGAGAGAAGCCCATACGGTTCCCTTCTCAACAGCTGAGAATTGCCACCTGTAATTTCTCGCATTTACTAGGTGCAGGCAGTTCCGAGGCAGTTTATAAAGGGACGTTCTTGAATGGGTTGTTAGTGGCCGTTAAAGTACCTAACGGCAGCTCGGACAAGAATATTGAAGATCAATTCTTGGCAGAAGTGACCACCATCGGTAGAACGCACCATATGAATCTTGTTCAGACATATGGATTTTGCTTTGACAGAAACTTAAGAGCACTTGTGTACGAATTCATGCACAACAGTTCGTTGGACTGACTGCTGTTTAGCGCAGATAAAGATATAGAGTGGGAGGTTCTATACAACATTGCAATCGGAACTGCCAAAGGGATCGCCTATCTACGTGAGGAGTGTCGCCAGATAATAATCCATTACGACATAAAGCCAGGGATCATCCTCCTGGACGCAAACTTCTGCGCCGAGGTAGCTTTCGGGCTTGCTAAGTTATGTAACCGGGAAAAGACTCACGTAACCATGACTGGAGGGAAGGGCACCCTGGGATATGTGGCGCCGGAAATGTGTCTGCCGTTCCCCATCACCCAGAAGTGTGATGTGTACAGCTTCGGTATGCTCCTGTTTGAGATCCTTGGGCGCAGGAGGAACCTTGACGTGAATCTTCCTGATAGCCAGGCGTTGCTTATAAAAGTTGAATTTCCTAATTGCAAGTGTCTTAAGGCTGTGTCTCGTTACAAGGAGTGGTGTCTAAACACAGGTGCCATTGATCATGTCACACCCCGATTCACAAGAAGAAGGGACATGACACGGCCGTCCTTTTTCCAAAGGACGCAGCCTCAACATAACCAAAATTTCAACCCGATATCAACATATATACATCCACATATATATTTGACAAAAAGGGGCAATTGGTTACAATATCATAGTATATCTATAATCCACAAAAATCAAAACATAAACCTATTAACTATGTATAAGTCATACCCAAAAATTTCCACCACAAAAGTCCTTCCCGAACGAACGCTCACGCATATTCGCGACTCACTGAAGAACCTAAAAAACAAGTAAATGAGAGGAGTGAGCTACCACAGCTCAGTGAGTAACACATTTCTTCTAAGCGGATCGAGAAATCACTATGCACATTTTAAAAACACAAACATAACTCACTTTATCATAATACCAAATCATAGTTCAAATACCGAAAGTACCAATGGTCGAGTCCATTAGTCAATCTCGTAGAAAATGCATCAATGGTCTATTCCGTTGATTAATCTCATCAAATCATATCGATGGTCCACTCCATCGACTAAACTCAAATCACACGTCAATGGTCCACTCCATTGACCAATTCATGCTCAAATGTCTAACTATGGTCACGCATAACGCCCGTGACAAAACGACCAAGATTCCCCCATTGGCAAGGTCTCCACCTATTATTAGCCGGTGGCTCGGCCCACAAGGATATCCTAGAATAGTATGCGCATACCCACACCCCTCAGGGTCCACAGAGATATTGAGCACCAACCACCAATCACAATATCCAGTAATCCAACGTCAGAATGAAGTCATATCACAACTCAAAATTTGATATATAAATATCAAAGCATTCTCCAAAACATTTTAAGATTCTTTCACAAAGAATCTCACAAATCCTTTTTCAAACAACCATTCAAATCGAAGTCGAAATATAATTCCCTTCGAACAACGAAATGGCAGTAATAGCTCGATCCTGTTTTATGCAACAAAATATGCCTTTTATCAACTCATGGAATATATAATCCACCACGTTTCTCAAAACATGAGTTTAAAATACAAAGAAGAAATAGTGTCACTCACCTGAGAAAAGCCAAAAATCAACTACGACGCTCATACGAACCAACGCATTCGGATTCCTAACAATTAACGGAAAAATAATATTAAAAGGCCGAGTAAAAAGGATATTCTTATAACGACTCGCCTATACTAGGCCTATTAGTCGATAAAACGACACCTACGCGCCCCAAAAGCTCACAATTTAGCATAAACCCATCATTTTCAGCTAGGCGCGGCCCATGCGCCAACTTCATCACGCCATAACTCCCTCCACAAAATTCCGTTTCAAGCCGTCTTATAGTCTTTAGAAAGCTCTCTTAACGTACAACAACAACCCCAACTCAGCCGCCCCAAAACAGTACCGAAAACAACAAAAAAAAGAGACTCGAAGCCACTGATCGCTACAGTACCAGATTGCGCCCCCAACTTCAAAATTCCGTTCCGAACAAACCGCAAGCTCAAAACACGATCCGTAAGTTGCTATAGCTTCACAACATCCCAAAGTACCATTTCTAAAAATATACAGCTTAACGACTCAAAAATCGGACTTCGCCACACAAATACCCAAGAAATCCGAATTTCGAGCCCTAATTGCGGCGATTGCTTTAAGTAAGTGATTAAAGGCTTCAATTTCTTACCGGCCTTGCAAAACACCCTTGAGTTGGCTTGATGAGGCGTCCGGACCACAAGCGCGCCAAAATTTTTTTCCTTTTTCTCTTTTTCCTTTCTCTTCTTTCTCTTCTCCCCTGTTTTGCGTTTTCCCCTGTTTCTGCCCACTGCTCTTCTCTTTCTCTCCCTCTTTCTCTCTTTTTATACTTAGCCAAAGCTTCTTCCACTTTCCTTCAGCCTCTCTTTTTGACTTTTCAAACTCTTTCCTTTTCTTTTATTTTCTTGTTTTAAAGCCCATATTTTACAGATCAAAGGAAAAACAGATATCGAAGTCGTTGTTATAACTGATTGATCTGGACTGATTCGACCTTTAAGGATGACTATGCACAGGCATTCAATGATGAGTGATGATCGATTGGCCAGTCGGTCTGTCCAAAATACTCCACAGTCTAATAGTCATGAACTAAGATCAAGAGAGGATTATGCAATTTACAGTTCCTTGGGTTGGGATCTAATTTCATTAAATTTGGGGCATTAGCTACATTTCATCACGTTTAGATTGACATTCTTGAGTTTTTCCTTGATACCGGTGCACCAGGAATGGTTTCCGAGATGGGTGTGGAAGAAGCACGAGAAGAAGAGGTTCTCGGACGTGATGATTGCATGCGGGATCCAAGAGAATTGCAGAGAGAAGGCTGAGAGGATGGCAATGGTCGCTCTGTGGTGCATTCAGTACCAACCGGGGTCGAGGCCAAGCATGAGGTGTGCCCTGAAGATGCTGGAAGGCAGCGTAGACATAATAAAGCCCCGCAACCCGTTTCGCCACCTAATGGAATCTTCGCTGCCGGAGGTCCTAGCAGAAGTAAAAGGAGAAGCGTGTAGCTTTCCGCCACCAGCCATCAGAATGCTGGCTGAATCTTCCAATCCTGGCATCGTTCCTACAATTTGATAGGATTCATTTAAATGGAACTTCTTGATCAAAATATCATAACTTCTAGTGATGGGCAGCAATTTTTTTTTTTTTGTTTAAGATGTACAAGACCCTTTTGTTTCATTTTCTTCACCCACTCTTTCATGCTTTAGCTAAAGCTTTTGCCAGTCTTCTCTAAGTTCTTTTCTTTTGATCTTGTAGATGATGAAGATGGCAATAAGATTCTTGCTTCTTGCTTCAGTTTTTTATGTCTGAATCTATCTATTGTAAAGACAACTCAGTTCAACATTGACAAAAGAAATGAACCCATTCTGCTCCTGAAACTCTAAGTCACCATGGTGACTTCAATTCAAATGACCTTTGATATATTTAGTCAGGACTTGGGCCACGTCCTTCAACGCTCTAGGACAAAATGGTATTATGAGCATCGGACTGTAGTACGACCTTGAGGCCGACATCACGGAACCTTGGTTGAATGGGATTGTACCTTCTCCGATGTTGTCATGGCGAGGCGTTGACAGAAGCAGTTCAAGATTCAATTTCGGGGAGCAAATGGTTCATAAGTCCAATAGGCAATCCTCATGGATCGACTCCCATTTGATCTCCATCGAGGGCATTGTGCCCAAGACCCGTAGCCCTGGGAGCAAGTTCAGAATCGCCTGCCAAGTTCACATCTTTGTGAGGGTTGAGGCCTTCGACCTCGTGAAGTCGGCTATTTCACAAGGCAGGTTGGTGCTCATTTCGAATGCGTGCGCTTCGTTTGCCCTGTCGGAGGCGATCGTGGTGAAGGAGAGGAAGGGTGGGAAGGAGGTGAGAAGTGTGGATGAGATTTTTAAGCTGGCTGACGAAAATGTCGGGAAGAAGGCAAAGATGGAGGCCCTGGAGCCGCCAGGAGAGGTGATTAAGTCTGTGCTGTTCGAACATTATAAGGAGGGTTTGGGTTGGTTGGTTCATAGGCAGAATTCCGGGGAATTGCCTCTGTTTTGGGAGGACAGAGATGGAGAGTATGTGAACGTGTTGACGAACTATCACACAGACAAGCAGGCAGAACCTCTACGGGATTTTCGTAAATGATATGGGGTTGGGTAAGACTCTGACATTACTTTCTTTGACTGCTTTTGATAAATTTGGTAGTTTTATAGTTGGGATGGTGTCAGTAGTGCTGGTGAACAATGTGGGGTTGATGAGGTTCAATCTGATTCGGCTAAGAGAAAGGGTAAGAGGGGTAGAACGAGTAAAGGGGTTTCTTGGTCTCAAAAGAAGCGTAAAACCCGAAACACTGCTTCAGCTAGTAATTAGAAGGCATCATCTTCAAGTCTAGACGAGATGCCTGATGTGCTGAGTACCAAATCTACATTAGTTGTGTGCCCTCCATCCGTGTTTTCCACTTGGATTACAAAGCTAAGGGAGCATACTATTCATGGGAAGAGGAAAGTATATATGTATTATGGAGACAGGACGAGAGATGCCGAGAAGCTTAAGAAATGTAATATTGTGTTGACCACCTATACCATATTGGCTACTGAGGAACCTTGGGAAGAATCTTCTATGAAAAAGATAAGAGTGGTGGAGGGTCATTTTGGATCAAGCTCATTTGATTAAGAATGTGAATGCCCAAACAAAGCCAAGTGGTCACTAAATTGAAGGCTGAGAGGAGGTGGGTGCTAACCAGAACACCTATTCATAATGGTTCATTTGACTTGTTCTCTTTGATGTTATTTTTGCGGTTTGAGCCTTTTTCTATAAAGAGCTATTGGCAAAGTTTGATCCAGCGTCCACTCAGCCAAGGGAATCAAACAGGGCTTCCCATCTGCAGGCAATTTTTTGGTGTTAATCAGCTAACAATTTATGCATTGAAGAGAAACATATATGTCCGATTTTGAGGTTATGTGAGTTCTCTTTGATTTATCGTATCGTCGTATCCAAATGAGCTTACAGTTTGACCAATTGCGCAAGAAGAGTTTTCTTGCTGTTTTATCATTTTTTTCTTGATACCATTTCACAAGGTACTGTCCTACTTAATGACGTGCACGTGAAACTGTTGCCATTCATCGTGCAAAAGACCTTCATTTTTCCATTGACAAGTTTGTATTCGAATGTTTGTCCCACAGTAGATATCTTTCTTAGCTAATTCGGGCGAATCCTGCTTGGGTTTGTCGGGTAGGGTTTTCATCGGACGTCTATTAGCGCTCCCAAATGTTTGGCGGCAGTGTATTCTCGTTAGACACGGTGCTCCTCATCGGCCTGCTCCTACTCGGTCTGCTTGTGCTCATAAGGTCGGTGGCTCAATGTATTTGCGATTGTCAACGCGATTAATTCAAATAATTGGAAAAATTTTGAGGGTTGGCAGAGAAAAGGGGGGAACTGGAGAGAGGGAAAATGATCACTGTTCCAATGATTGTTCAGGGCCTCAAAGGGTTCTAACACTATTGGAAGTGGCCCTTGAAGTCCCAGGGCCCAAGGTGACCCTCTAGGTCCAAAATAGTTTGGGCCCAAACCATTTAAATTTCAAGAATTTTCATATGTCCTCTAAATGAAATGGTGTATAAATGTTGATATTTTGAAAGGTTATAGGTCTTCAACATCAATAAAAAAACTGAATTTCATGAACTGCAAGAAGACCAAAGAAGACAAAAGAAGCAAAATTTGTGAATTGACGTACCTTAAAATTCTGTTGAACCTTCCTTCTGGTGAAGGAAAGGTTTAACTATTACATGAAACTGAAACTCTTTCGCCTAGTTCGTTCACATGTGTACCTTGATACCAATGACTTTAATGGTATTAATTTGCATCTCGATATGGTATTGTGAACGAAAGTTTGTATTTTTTTTTATACATTACCTTCAATTGCATAAGAATTTCCTTTATCCTTCATAATTTCTCTTTTAATTGTTGCAACTTATTGATTAATTGCTATAGTTATCTTTGGCACACAGGAGCCATGCCAATTTTTCTGGCACCAACGAAATGAGGAAGAAAGACTAGTAGAAAACTCAATTGAAAATGGATCGTTATTAGGTCCACAGACAGTTTAAAATTTTTTCACATAATCTTTCACATAATTTTCAGTTTGTGGCTCAAGTTCATTCAAAACCACTATGCTAGCAAATAAAGAAGGACCATTATCACATCCACATCATAAACATATATATATATATATATCTCACCAATTGATCTTTGTATTGGTGATATGTGGATGAATTTGATTACATAATTATTTCAACCTATACATATCATTAATTCGACAGTGAATAAGAAAAAAACATTTAATCTAATAAAAATCCAACAATGAACAACATGAAGAAATAACAATGCCATGGGTCCCACGACTTAATGAATCGTGGCAGATTGCTATTTGTCAGTAATAGTCTAATTTTAGAATCACGAGTGACGGCATCAAAATCGAACGTTAATAGCGAAAAGTTTTACCATGATGTGAATCCACAAGTTGGTGGGAAGTCAATCGATATGTCTATAGGAAGCTCTTTGTCATACCCAATCATGGATATCTAAAATTTATCTTTTTTTTTGTTTTTTTTTTTTTTTTTTGCTTAGTCTCTTAAAAAAAAGACTTTTGAAATAAGAACCCAAATCCAAAATGACCTATATTATCTCGCGATAAAGAGAAAACTTAACTTAGAACTTATTGGATAACTCTAACAAGTGCTGAAAAATAATTTATTCAACATTTAATAAAATTAAGGACATTTGATGATTATAACTAGTTCTAATATAAAAGATTCAATCAAGCCTCAAAAAAATACTTAATTCACTGATGGAATTATTTTAAACTATATAGTAGAGAAGGCATTCAAATAGGTGATAAAATCTTGTCTATTACACTGTGTTAAAAGCATAAAATCTACCAATAATATTTACAATTTGATGTTTGGCAAAACTCACAAAACTTTTATAGCATACAAATGTTGACATATAAATTTATTTATAATTTTCTGAAATATGATTTATAAGAAAGATATGCACGTTTTGATTGTTCTTATCAAGATCAAAATGTTGAAACAAATCAATCTCTCTCTTACTGAGAAAATAGGTGTCGAGAGTTGACTTTTACAGCGAAGAGAAAAAGCCAAAGTATTTTGCCCCAACTATAGGGGAAAATGTTAGGTGCAACAGCAGTGCGATGCATTATGCTTGAGCAGCATTGAGAATGGGATATTATCTCCGCAAGAAAGAGCTTTGCAAATTATTTTTTTAATATTTTCCTAAACCTTGCCTCCCAAAACCATCTTCTGCTGCAAATCTTTCCCATGGGAGACGAATTTCTAGAAATGATTTTAGAAATTTTTTTTAATAGATATCTGAAATTATGCTCCTTTTTTTGGTAGATGTGATATGTGAAAGATGTTTTAGAGTTTAATATCAATGGAACATTGTCAATTGCTTTAGATAGCAGCTAGATGTCATGACATGTAAGATGAAAACTTGAACTAGACTCAGGTAATTGAAGCAAAGTCAACACAACTCAGCTATGACTCCCCCGTCAATACGAAACCCTCTTTCGGTGCAGCTCAGGAGCCATAGAAACCAGCTCACGTGTCGGCCTCAGTAGTATCTAGATTCAATATTTCCAAATCAATACCGGTCCCACTTGACACGAGTCACATTTTCGATGGTGCTCAAACACCATTGTCATGGCACTACCAAAGCGCCTAATATTTTCTTGAATTGGACCTGAAAAGAACTCTTAAAGGATCCTCGAGAAAGTCAAAATTCAGATCGGGAATTGTTTAGTGGGACAAATCCAAGGGTCAATTCCTTCTTTGAATTTTGGTCCGGTCAGTTTCATATAAAAATGGAGAATTACAAAAATAGCCCTGTACTATTGTCCATATTCGATTTTGGTCCTCGTATCTCGTCATGCGACTAATCCCCAATCACGATTCCTGGACGATCCTTCCATTACTGTTCTAATGTCCCCGGAAAATACTAATTAGGCAATGGAGTTGAAATTGGTGTTGAACACGTGGCGTTGGTGTGGAATTAACAAAAAAATTGAGGAGAAGTTACAAAAAGGGTCCCCATCCTATTGCCCATGTTCGATTTTGTGACAAGTTTGGTTCACAAACTAATTTTTATCCTCAAGTATTTTTTTTTTTTCCATCTAAATGCAGTTAGAATTTGCTGACTGAGTGTTGGACATCGATGTGTTGTGTCCATATGGAATGACTATGAAAAAATTGATGATTGACTCCATTTATTTCGCAGAAACTAAATAATTTGAAAATTATTTTTTATAAAAATAATCACTTGTATTACTTATAAAAATGAATAAATGAAACATATTTTGATCATGTACAAAAATATTTATACATAAATTGTTGTTGATAATAAAAATATATTTCACTGACTAATTATTTCAAGCAATACAAATTATCATTTTTAGGAAAATACTTTCAAAATCATTTATTTTTCATGAACAATCTTAAGTTTAGAATGGTTTAAATTTGTCTGGTCTTTAGAGGCCAAGTTCCTTAAAGAAGATACTCAAATATTAACCATCTAGGGAGAACTACTACTAGGTCACTGATTTACTAAACTAAGTATAAACATGTGACTCTCTATGTTATTCTTTAACAATTAGCTTTTTCATTTGTAATTGGACAAATAAAAACTTCTTAGAGGTCACGTTTATCAAAACGTTATCAGGAAGGCATAGCCAGATCAGGCCTCATGCCCTTTGATCGCTAATCTTCCACTCCTTCAATTTAGTAGATGTGGATTCCTTTGCCTTGTCCTCCTTCGACTTTCCCTTGGAGTTTTCCTTAGGTTTATCTTCTTCAATCATGTGGCACGGATCTCCATCTACAACCAGAGCCTCCATCTATAATTTCCATAACTTGAAACCCATTCCTCTGAATTTCTCTACTTCAATCCATGATTGACCAGATGATGACATCTTCCCAAGATTTGATTTTTCTGGAACCCTCTTCACCGAGAAACCCTAACCTCAAACTTGGCTCTAATACTAGATGTTAGGATTCGTCGCACAACCACAAAGAAAAAAGAGAGTAAAAGTGAGAAAGAGAATTCGAGACGCAAGATTTTATCCCAGTTCACCTTTAAACTAAGGCTACATCCAGCTGAGGATTCCACTATAATTAGCATCTCCCACCTCTCTATTACATCCCTTAAATACAAGAAAAAAAGAATATATAAATATATCAAAATAAAATATATATTTAGCTGCTATTCATGAGTCTAAGCTCAAATTGTCAATAAAATATAAAAAGAGAATATATATATCCAAATGGTATATATAAATTCGGTAGCTATTCACGAACCAAAGTCCAAACTACCAATAAATATGAGCTCATCCTCTAGAGTCGCAGGGGCATTGCCCCTACACAGTTGATGAGGAGTATGAATCACACCCCCAACAAAATTCAATGGCAAATCGACCATCACATCACATGATTTATGAAATAATTTAATTGCGCTACTAGATGTTAAGTAAATAAATGGAGGGAGACTTAAATATAGGGCCTATTGAAATTTGATGCTTTAATATCCTTTGTCATGTACAAGTCAGAGGGGAGCGCACATATGAAAACTTAATCAAGACGAAACTTGATTTGGACATCTTGTTCAAAGGTTTAACCCAAAAATTAAAATAATAAGCTAATAGATGATGGGACAAAACTTTAACACTCACAAACTCTATAAGAGTCCAATTGAAATTTAGTGCATCTATACTGTCGTCTTAAAAAAAGGTGAGACTGAAATTGAGGGAAGTGCTCACATGCATTTTTTTTTTTTTTCCGCAAGAGATTTTGACTTTAGGCTCCTTTATCGTGCACGGGAGTGATGAAAAATCTTCTGCGTTTTCCAATTATACAAGTAATCTGATCTCTATGGTAGAAAATTTATCCATTTTAATATTAATTTAAGTTGACATGAGGACACAATTAACGGAGATGTTAGTTAACCAATTTATTGCGGCCACCCTAGTTTGACTAAGCTTTTGATGGAATGGATATCTATCTTACACGGAGAAGAAATGAAGCTACTCGGTCCACTTGCTTTGCTTGATCAAAGCAAGCAACATTGTCATGGATCGACATGCATGACACATAAGGGAACGATGCATACATAGGTAAATTCACAAAAAGACAGCTATATTTCTGTTATTCTGGGGAAAGGTTAAAGTAATTGATGTGAACAATAATAAGGTATGATGCGTGTGTGGGCAAGTAATAGCGAGAATGGGGAATTTTCTAGGTAATGTGTATGGATAGGTATGTGTGAGGATGATTGTCAATGGGTAAAATGCAAAAGTAGGATAGAATACAATCAACCACCAAGACCTTAAAGACATGCCACCAACCAAGGATGAAGACTGGGGTTGACGAAGTTCGCCACCATGGCTTAAAGGACAAGCCACCTGTTGAGGATATAGGACTTTAGGATAAGAGAAGCTCACCACAAAGGCTTAAAGGAAAAACCTCCAATCGAGGATAAGGCGTTTCTTGGCTCACCACCGAGGTGTAATTTACTCTCTAAGGATAGAAAGCCAAAATAGAAGCTATCAACTCCCCAAAAATATTCACTTATGTGTGTTTACATTCACTAAAGTCTGTATCACGACCTAAATTTCGGGTGCACCACCTAAAACTAGGTTAATGGACTACTAAGTCTTTAACTTAGCTCGGGCTCTCCCAAGCCTATACCAATTCGCGACTTAAGATTCAAGTTTTTAATATGCAAAAGATTATTATCTAGGAGTCGCCACTAATCGATTTGTGGTAGGTCGATTAGACACCTAAGTAAAATAATGGGAGAATTATTTTACTCCTACGAACCAGAGACTAGGGATACATGGACTTGGTTACACTAGATTTCTCTAATGCCCTTTGGTACCATTCTTTTTAATTTTCAAAAATGTTTTTTGCAGGCAGCTAATTTATTTTAACCTAAATTACTATCATACAAATATGGTAACCACACGGGTGCTCATCCATTATTAAAACATTCAAATAAAAACAATAAATAAATAAATTGCATCGCACAAAGCAATCAATAATTTCTTTTTGGGTTTTCTTAAAATTGGATTTTTTTAATAAAGCATGCATTTTAACTACATGACTTAATCTTATTAATATGCAAATTCTAATTAAATGGGCCTATTATGCAAACTAGTTAACATGCACCTAGTATTTTTGTATTTTTTTTATTGAAATTCGGAATTAATAAAAACCCTAATTAAACTATCTAAAAATGGATAATTTTCTAATTTATTCTAGGGATTAATTTGACTTAAACCCTATCCTATCTTAGAAAACTATTTTTTGAAAAATGAGATAATTAAAATGTGCGAACATTATCTAAAAAATTAATTTAGGTCCAACTCTAACTTATTTCTAAAAATGCAACCCTAAAAATGTAATCCTAAGAAAATTCTAATTTATTAAACCTACATGTCTCGATTTGCTAAACCTATATGCTCATGCAGAATTTTGATTTTTGATTTTTTGATTTTTTAGTTTTTTTAAAAGATAAGTAATTATTAAATAAATATTAAATCTAAGCTATTAACAAAATAAAGAATTAAAATAATCGAAAAAATAATCTGTGGTCTCACAGGTCAAATTAACGATTATCCTAACCCTAATCATCACGACAAAGAGATCAAAATAATTAAAAATCTGATCCGAAGTCTTATGGATCAAATTAATGATTATAATGATTTAACAATTAAAATTCTACCAAAAAGCCCAAAAATTAATATAATTAAAAAAATAATCCGATGTCTCTCGGATTAAATTAATAATTACAATAATTCCGGACGAAATCCCTATGGATAATGCCTACAAAATTCACAAAGACTAACATTCGATATTACAACTTAAAATAACTAGCTAAACTAAAAAAAATGCTATCAAACAAAATAAATAGAAAAATAACATGAAAAATCAAAAAAAGTAAAAATAAGCCACCTAAAACGGGGAAGAGGGGCGTGATTGGTAAAGCGGACCAGCGGCGTCGATGGGCGAATGGGCGCGGTGGTGGCGTCGGTCCGCTTGGGCGGAGGCCGGCAGAGACCGCGGAGGTGGGTCGTGTACCGGCGTGGGTGAGCAGCGAGCAAGGCAGCGTCGGGTCGGCGAGGCGCGGTGTCGGGCTCAGTGGTGTTCTTTTGGGTTGCGGCGGCGTCACGGACGGTGGCGGTGCGAGGGGTACGAGCAGCGGGCCGGGTTGCGGGTTGCAGCGGCGGTGGTGAACGGTGAGAGCTCGGTTGCTGCGGAACGGCGGTGGAGCGGAGCAGCCTCGGGCCGGAGGCACGGCGTCGGATGCGCGGCGCGCGGCGTCCGGTGAGCGGAGACGGGCGGCGAAGGCACCGGATCGGGCGAGGCGAGCGGCGCGGTGGCGCGACGAGGTCGAAGCGGCGAGCCGGAGCTCCGGCGTCGGGCTGGGCAGCAGCAGGTCGCGGGTGCAGAGGCGCGGCGGTGGGCGTCGATCCGGGTAGCAAGGATCACGGGCGGGGCTCGGGTGCGGCGTGTGGGGCGATCGTCGAGCGTTGAGCGTGGTTGCTGGACGTCGGGCACGGAGATGCTTGGAGATCGCAGGTTCGGTGATGCTGCAAGAGTCCAAGGTAGAAGACAATCTTCTTCTTTTAAATCTTTTTTCTTTTTTTCTGCTCGGTGGACTTTCCTTTCTGCTGTTGCTGGCTTTTTTCTTTTCCGCTGCAGTTTGTCAGAGGGAAAAGAAAGGACACTTTTTGGACGACAAAAGGGAGTGGGTTTTCTCTCTTTTTATTTCCTCTCACTTTTTTTCTTCTCTTCTCTCATGCTTGCATTTATTTTTTCACGAAATCTTTTTACAAAACTTCCTCCCAAATTTTTCGAATTCCCTCCTCCTTGCACGAACTTTTTTTCACGAATTCTTTCTCTCCATTTTTTTAATTCCCCCCTTCGAATACTGTGAAGGTCAAACCCTTTTTATAGTGGTTCCGATCGGCCGCTTTCTATGGAAAATTTTAAACTTCCATCTTCTGTTGCATTAAATCATGGATGCAAATCGGAGCATGATTTCGCAATCAACTCGATTTTGCATCGATTCCTTCCATTTTATCAAAATCCTTGCCATTTGTTCAACTGATTTTAAAATTGTTGCTGCATTTAACAAAATCCGGACATCCATCGAATTCCATATTTCCTTGCATACTTCAATCAAATCAATTTCCCCCATTTTCATTTTTTTCTTTTTATTTGTTCAAAATGCAATTTTATTTTTCCAAAATTAGGTGTCAACAGCTGCCCCTCTTTGAGGGTGAGCTCGTAGAGGTTGCCTTCAAAGACAAATTGAGACCTAATTTTAATTATGCACATGCATTAAATGACTTTTTGTTTTTTTGTTTTTTTTTTTTTTTTTTTTTTTGAAAATGAATCCCATTTTGAAATGAAATTTATATGATGCATGGAAATGCTAATGCAAATGATAAAGGAACTTACCTGGAATTACTTACCTTTGGGGATGGTAGAGTAACTCAAGATAGATTAGTGTTACATGTCCAGGACCTGTACCATTTTACGGTCGCCCAGAATAGTAACATGCCTTCACAAAGTGACTGCTTTCCAAGGACCCGTACCATTCTACGATCGCCTTGACGAAAAAAGATTTTCCAGGACCCGTACCATTCTACGGTCGCCTGAGTGAAAAAATGATTTTCCAGGACCCGTACCATTCTACGGTCGCCTGAGTGTTGTCTAGGACCCGTACCATTCTACGGTCGCCTTGAGTGAAAAAATGATTTTCCAGGACCTGTACCATTCTACGGTCGCCTTGACGAAAAAAGATTTTCCAGGACCCGTACCATTCTACGGTCGCCTGAGTGTTGTCTAGGACCCGTACCATTCTACGGTCGCCTTGACGAAAAAAGATTTTCCAGGACCCGTACCATTCTACGAGTTTTGTCTAGGACCCGTACCATTCTGAACCGAGGTTGTCTAGGAAATTCTTGGTCGCCTAAACGGGATTCATTTTCCAGGGTCGCCCGAGTATTGTCTAGGACTCCTTGAAAAAAGATTTTCAAGACCCGTACCATTCTACGGTCGCCGGGGATTTTGTCTAGGACCCGTACCATTCTACGGTCGCCCGATTGGGAAAAATCTTTGGGGTGCAACTCCATCGAGTGCCGGTGCTTGAAAAGGAATACCTGTACAATGACAAGTATTTAAGGTATGGATAGAGATAGGCTTACCTGGTGACATCTCTGCTCCTTGGGGATATGTCTCCCAAATTAATGAGGTGACTCTGGGTTACGGAAGCACACCATGTCAATGAAGGGG
Organism: Eucalyptus microcorys; assembly: GCA_014182515.1. Lineage (NCBI taxonomy): Eukaryota > Viridiplantae > Streptophyta > Magnoliopsida > Myrtales > Myrtaceae > Eucalyptus > Eucalyptus microcorys. Next base: position 24,136,878 of record CM024564.1, read on the forward strand.
AACATGGGCTACGGAAGCACGCCAATTTGATAGGAGGACTCTGGGCTATAGAAGCACGCCAAGTCATATCAAAGGACATCGGGCTATGAAAGCACGCCGGGTCGATAAAAGGGACTCTGGGCGACGAAAGCACACCAGGTCAATATAAAGGACACCGGGCTACGAAAGCACGCCGGGTCGATGTAAAGGGACTTCGGGCTACAAAAACACGCCAGGTCAATATAAAGGACACCGGGCTACGAAAGCACGCCGGGTCGATGGAAGGAACTCTGGGCTACGCAAGCACGCCAAGTCAATATAAAGGACACCGAGCTACGAAAGCATACCGGGTCGATATAGAAGCCAGCTTAACTGAGTTAAGTGTTGATGCACTTGGGAGAAAATACTTGCACAATGACAAGTATTTAAAGTATGGGTAGAGATATACTTACCCGATGATATCTCTGATTCTTGGGGATATGTCTTCTGGAATTTAGATATCTTGTAGAGATCTTTCTTTCACCTCCTGGTAAAATTTTGGAAACATCAAGGATGGACCTTGAATGTTCATGATGGTTCCTCATTTCCTAACATCATGAGGCATTCTAAAAGGAACTTGAATGTCATGAGCTCTTGGGTCTTTGAGAAAACATTACCTGTCAGACATGATTAGAGCAAAAGTGCATTCACCAAAGAAATAAGCAATTAATGCTATTCTAGAATGCACACTTCAAAATCCATTGAAGTTTTTATCAATTCAATCAGGGTTCATGCATAATGACCTTTGCATCACCCAAAATTCCACTAGAGAGAATTATCGTTCAAGACAATTTTCACTCATGTCATGGATTTATTAAGAATACTAAATGAGAGACTTTCGGTTAGAAAGGACTTTCACTCACTCTCATTTAGAAGAGAATCACTCCATCTCACCATATTGACAGGGGTCTGAGTATTCTCGCAAGCGGTACGACCTTACCAATTTGAGAGGTCTTTAACATGGACCATATTATGGGTTTGGTCAATGGCTTAACAAATGGACTCTTTGAGTCAAGGCTATTGAAAGAACAGCTTCACAATCATCTCTGGGTTTACAAGTCAAGAACCCTGCAAAATGAGAAAGAAATAATCTTGCTCGCACTTCTTCGAGCGATGCTTATAAACATATGAACTCCTAGGTTAATTCAAGTGCCATAATCTGAAGAGACTTTGTAAGGGACGTAACATAGGTTGGGTTCATGGATTGAGAAACGAAAGGATCATTAGGCTCAAAATATGTGTGAAGGGTCAAAGCTGATGATCATCTAGGCATTGTCACTGGATGCGCCATTGATTTTGACTCTTTGAGTACTGCTCCATTGAGATATAACCTTTTGCAACTGATAGTCACCTATCATGACCATTTCTTTTTCATTTTCATTGGCATTACTTCTACTAGGCACATCACTTTTTTTCATGCCCCTAGTTTTCATGCATTTTTTTCATTTCTTTTTCATGGGCATTGGCCTTGCTTTTACCGGCACACCTTTGCTTTTTCATGCCCTTTAGTTCTATTTTGATTTCAATTCTTGCGCACAAAGTGCATGCGTCAAGGAATTACACTCTAAATGACACTTGAACTTTCAAAGGTTTCATTCTGTCTTTTGCCTTGCCCCAGTGTGGGGGATGATCACCAACTGGGTTTAAAGAAATGAAATTGCAGGCTCAAGTGGGCTATGCAAATGGCATAAGTATGTAGGATAAAGAAAGAAATGCTCTTCGTCATCCTAAGGCACTTAAATTAACACATGAATTCAATGTAATAGCACTACTTGAAGATTGATGCAAGTGAGAGCAAGAAAATTTCAATTCATTTTCCTCACCTTATGATGCCATTTTATCTCCTAGTTGCCCCGATGTGGGGTGATTCTTGACAGGGGTGATTTGAAAAGAATATCCATAAGTGTATGGGCTCAAAAGGGTTAAGCAATGGATCACTGTAGTGTTTGGGATAGAGAAATGAATTGCCTCTCATCATTTCGGTTGCCGTACCTTTTGCGAGAGAACTCTTTACCTTGTGTATATGAACCTTCCTACACTCATCTCACAAGTGTATGAGTAGGGGACTGTGTATAGGATAAGGTTTGCCTTTCATCATCCCGACTCGTCTCATTTAGTATGCTCAATCAATTCCACATCATTCATTAAATTAGTCCATCTTGATGTTCTTTAGTGGAATTGGTGGCTAAGAGTCATCATGCAAAATCCTTTTTTAGGCATGAAAAATTGTTAACTTCAACACAAACAGTTTTCCACACTGCAAAATGATTTTAAGCATTTATTTAGGGATTCCTTTACAATGGGATTGCCTTAGCAGTTGATGTCTTTGGATTGTCCCCTATCATTCAAGACTAAAAATCCACTTTTGCCCCTGCACAAGAGAACGTGCATGAATATGATACTATGCAACATCAAAGTAATGGAATATCCATTTTTGGCTTGGGTCGAGATCTTATCTCAGTTGAGTCACTACCAAAATCTGTCATGCCCCTCAATCTGTCACATTAACATTTTAGAAATGTGTCATTGACAGTTGGGCCAATTGCAACTTGCTGTGCCTTTTCCAGATGCTTTCTCATTAGACCGAAAAAGTAATACTCTGAAACATGAAGTAAATGAGTTAGAAAATTAAACAAGGCTAACCTACTGCATGCTTTTGGAAATGGCTTGAAAAATGATTTTTTTTTTGAAATTTTGGATGAGGAAGCATGAAGAAGCCCAGTCCTCAGAATTTCCCCATGGATGATTTTTTTTTCTTTTCATTGTTGGATATCGTCACCGGACTGGTTTGGCATACCCCATCATGTCCTCAAAACAAAACTTGTAATTTTATTGATATTCATCAGTCAAATTACATTTATTGGAATGAAAAATGTGATATTAAAGCACTAAAGCAAAACAAGAGAAATTTTTACCAATCTCTAAAAAGCAATAAGAATTCCCACGCAGGGGAAGGTGCAACTGAACATGCCCCTAATTAAATAAGGAAAGCGATCTACTTAAGACCATGAATCATGTGTCTTTGAGTTCTTCACCCTCCTTGATCTTGTGATGCGAACCCTCCAAGTCAGAGATTCTTCCTTCTAGATATGTCACTAGTCTCTTCATGGTGGCATCAAATTCAGCTACCTCAGGAAAATGTGACGATTCAAAAGTTCTCTTGGCTCTCTTCTTCGAGTCGTAGTTTCTCACTTTGAAGATAGAGTACCTATGTCATCACAGCCCTTTTGCTTGATGAGAAAAGTCACAGTAGTAGACAATTCATCAACTTGACTTTGGAGGTGTGCAATTCGCTTGTTCATGTTGTCAATGATACGGTCCAGCAAATCGTTTTGATCCGCCATTTTAGCTCTTGACCGTGTACGGATGGGTGAGCGAGATCGCTCCATGATCACCTAATTCAAATAAATGGGAACATGTGAGCATGAGGTATAAATGGAGAGTCAATCCATGACAATGATCTATCAACTTCTTTTTCATTTTTTATTATTTTTTTTTATTTTATGAAAAGTTGTTACAAGAAGAGAATTTCCTAAAGAGAGCTAAAAAAAATAGACACCTTAGCAAGATCAAATTTTCTAGACATGAATTGAAAACAAATTCTCCAATTTTTTTTTTTTTTCAAAATGATTCATTGCATGACAATTTCCTTATTCCATCTCTAATTGACAAAGGAGTTAAATCAATGCTTGACCTAAATTGTCATGGACAGACTAAAAGCATGACAAAATAAATTGCATGATATAGGGATAGAAGACTTACTTCACCAAGAAAAATCGACAGCAACCACATAGACATGCACATGAGATGTGAGGCTCGATTTCTACTCTAAATGGCTTAACAAAATGGAGCTAAGAGGATGATCTGACCGTTGCAGTCTCGCATTAACGTGTCAGGTCCTCCTAACTCCGACTCAATCGAATGGAATGTCCAATATTCACGCAGTCTCGCGGATATGGACAAACACATTCGACACCATGAAAAGACTTTCGGGGAAGAGAAGGTCAACCTCTACATAGCAGTCTCGCTTTTGAGGAAGTATCCTTCTCAACACCATCCTAGAAATCCTATCGCAGCCCGGGTTCGACCACAGGTTGTGTGTGCAATAGTGTAGTGCTAAAAATAATAAAATATGCACAACAGTTTAAATGCAAACAACACTTCTAATCATGGAAAAATAAAACATTAATCCCACACTCCAACCTGCAAGACAAAGGTTAGCATAGACTACTCCCCTTATATCTCCCATCTGCAAGAACATTTAACACCTTAGAAACGTTAGGGACGTACCTGGTGTCCTCGCTGCCAAACAAAAACATTTTTTAAAAGAGAAAGAAAAATTGGCCTAAGTCCACTAAGTGTTTTATCACAAGTCCCCAGCGGAGTCGCAAAGCTGTCGCGACCTAAATTTCGGGTGCACCACCTAAAACTAGGTTAATGGACTACTAAGTCTTTAACTTAGCTCGGGCTCTCCCAAGCCTATACCAATTCGCGACTTAAGATTCAAGTTTTTAATATGCAAAAGATTATTATCTAGGAGTCGCCACTAATCGATTTGTGGTAGGTCGATTAGACACCTAAGTAAAATAATGGGAGAATTATTTTACTCCTACGAACCAGAGACTAGGGATACGGGGACTTGGTTACACTAGATTTCTCTAATGCCCTTTCGGTACCATTCTTTTTAATTTTCAAAAATGTTTTTTTGCAAGCAGCTAATTTATTTTAACCTAAATTACTATCATACAAATATGGTAACCACACGGGTGCTCATCCATTATTAAAACATTCAAATAAAAACAATAAATAAATAAATTGCATCGCACAAAGCAATCAATAATTTCTTTTTGGGTTTTCTTAAAATTGGATTTTTTTAATAAAGCATGCATTTTAACTACATGACTTAATCTTATTAATATGCAAATTCTAATTAAATGGGCCTATTATGCAAACTAGTTAACATGCACCTAGTATTTTTGTATTTTTTTTATTGAAATTCGGAATTAATAAAAACCCTAATTAAACCATCTAAAAATGGATAATTTTCTAATTTATTCTAGGGATTAATTTGACTTAAACCCTATCCTATCTAAGAAAACTATTTTTTGAAAAATGAGATAATTAAAATGTGCGAACATTATCTAAAAAATTAATTTAGGTCCAACTCTAACTTATTTCTAAAAATGCAACCCTAAAAATGTAATCCTAAGAAAATTCTAATTTATTAAACCTACATGTCTCGATTTGCTAAACCTATATGCTCATGCAGAATTTTGATTTTTGATTTTTTGATTTTTTAGTTTTTTTAAAAGATAAGTAATTATTAAATAAATATTAAATCTAAGCTATTAACAAAATAAAGAATTAAAATAATCGAAAAAATAATCTGTGGTCTCACAAGTCAAATTAACGATTATCCTAACCCTAATCATCACGACAAAGAGATCAAAATAATTAAAAATCTGATCCGAAGTCTTACGGATCAAATTAATGATTATAATGATTTAACAATTAAAATTCTACCAAAAAGCCCAAAAATTAATATAATTAAAAAAATAATCCGATGTCTCTCGGATTAAATTAATAATTACAATAATTCCGGACGAAATCCCTATGGATAATGCCTACAAAATTCACAAAGACTAACATTCGATATTACAACTTAAAATAACTAGCTAAACTAAAAAAATGCTATCAAACAAAATAAATAGAAAAATAACATGAAAAATCAAAAAAAGTAAAAATAAGCCACCTAAAAACGGGGAAGAGGCAGCGTGATTGGTGAGCAGACCAGCAGCGTCGATGGGCGAATGGGTGCGGTGGTGGCGTCGGTCTTCTGGCTGGGCGGAGGCCGGCGAGACCGGCGGAGGTGGGTCGTGTACCGGCGTGGGTGAGCAGCGAGCAAGGCAGCGTCGGGTCGCCGAGGCGCGGTGTCGGGCTCGTGGTGGTGGTGTTCTTGGGTTGCGGCGGCGTCACGGACGGTGGCAGTGCGAGGGGTACGAGCAAGAGCCGGGTTGCGGGTTGCGGCGGCGGTGGTGAACGGTGAGAGCTCGGTTGCTGCGGAACGGCGGTGGAGCGGAGCAGGCCTCGGGCTTCGGAGGCACGGCGTCGGATGCGCGAGTGCGGCGTCCGGTGAGCGGAGACGGGCGGCGAAGGCACCGGATCTTTGGCTCGAGGCGAGCGGCGCGGTGGCGCGACGAGGTCAAAAGCGGCGAGCCGGAGCTCCGGCGTCGGGCTGGGCAGCAGCAGGTCGCGGGTGCGAGGCGCGGCGGTGGGCGTCGATCCGGGTAGCAAGGATCAAAGGGGCTCGGGTGCGAGCGTGTGGGGCAGTTGTCGAGCGTTGAGCGCGGTTGCTGGACGTCGGGCACGGAGATGCTTGGAGATCGCAGGTTCGGTGATGCTGCAAGAGTCCAAGGTAGAAGACAATCTTCTTCTTTTAAATCTTTTTTCTTTTTTTCTGCTCGGTGGACTTTCCTTTCGCTGTTGCTGGCTTTTTCTTTTCCGCTGCAGTTTGTCGAGGGAAAAGAAAGGACACTTTTGGACGACAAAAGGGAGTGGGTTTTCTCTCTTTTTATTTCCTCTCACTTTTTTTCTTCTCTTCTCTCATGCTTGCATTTATTTTTTCACGAAATCTTTTTACAAAACTTCCTCCCAAATTTTTCGAATTCCCTCCTCCTTGCACGAACTTTTTTTCACGAATTCTTTCTCTCCATTTTTTTAATTCCCCCCTTCGAATACCTTGTGAAGGTCAAACCCTTTTATAGTGGTTCCGATCGGCCGCTTTCTATGGAAAATTTTAAACTTCCATCTTCTGTTGCATTAAATCATGGATGCAAATCGGAGCATGATTTCGCAATCAACTCGATTTTGCATCGATTCCTTCCATTTTATCAAAATCCTTGCCATTTGTTCAACTGATTTTAAAATTGTTGCTGCATTTAACAAAATCCGGACATCCATCGAATTCCATATTTCCTTGCATACTTCAATCAAATCAATTTCCCCCATTTTCATTTTTTTCTTTTTATTTGTTCAAAATGCAATTTTATTTTTCCAAAATTAGGTGTCAATAGTCTGCATTACAATTGAGAACTCTTCCCAATTTACAGAGGGACCAAGACATAGGAGATAGACAAACATTAAAAGACATGGGAACTACCCAAACATTAAAGGCATGGGAAATAGATAGCAATTAAAGACCTAGAAACTAGAAAATGCTTTAAAACACATAGGAACCATGAAATGCAATAACGACATGGAGACTTGAAATCATGACTCTTCAGCCTTGTGGTTCATCTTCCAAAATTCCTCCCCCTGCTATGACTAGAGAATAACCATCTCAAGAGTTCAGCAAATATCCAAGGAAATTGCTCAAAATAGGCTCCAATCGATATGTTGCTGATTACTTCGAAATTAGCAACAAAAATGGTGAATCGGTAACTTAATTTTTGAATGACAAGGGAAGAATTAATAATCCCTTAATAATTGATAACCTGGTTGATAGTCTTCTCATTGATGACTTCATACTTGATGCATTGAAAAAAGTTATGATTGAAATCTGCCTTATCTTGAATGAACATTAATTGTGTTCAGTTCCGTGATGGAACTAAGTCGAATGCTCCCACGTCAAGGTAAAAGCAAGGAGAATATCACCAAAGTGAAGGTTCATATACCCTTTTTGGAGTCATCGATAAAGAAATTTAGGAGGAATTTAAAAGTTGACAAAGTTGTCGTTGTTGAGTAGCAGGAAGGAGACGTTGGTCAAAGCATGTTAATTGGACATATTTTTTTGACATCTATTGGAGTATGATGGATGAGTTTTCTTATGGATTTTATGGGTGAAAAAGAAGCAGGTTTAGCAAAGACGGAACATGGACTTTACAAGAGGTAGATGAATACTAGAGATCTTCTCATCTTCATTGAGGACAACAACCTCATAAAATAATAAAAAGACACGGATTTACAAAAAGGGATAGGGGAGTCCAGAGTAAAAGGAGCATCGATACAAACAAGAGTATTAATTTCGGAGGGTTCTATAATCTATCATGATGGAATGGATCTTCCTCTCGACACTAAAGCATTATAATCTTAGCTAAAGGGATGGCGACCACTACTAGCCTTCTTTTGAATTCTCCCCTAGATTTGCTATGCAAGTTGCACTATTAAGTTAATTGCTTAAAAAATGGGACTGACATTTGCGTTGTTGGCTTAAATTGACGTAATTTATAATGCTATCTTGAACTTAGTCGGTATACGTATTAGGTGTTTTGACCATTAGTGTCTGTTAGTAGATAATTATGTGGTAAAATAATTAGTAAGTAAGTTTTAATAGGAAAATACTCGATAGATTTAGAAATCTTACTAAAATCTATTTACTAAGTGATATTAACTAGCTTCGATTGGGTATTGACATAAATTAAACATGCATTGAATCGTTGGCTTTATTGAAATACCCAAATATTATTGCCACATTAGTTAATAAATTTTTTCATTAAGAATTCTTTATATATGTATAGCATTGCTCGTTTTATTTTTGGATTTTATGACCGCAATACCCTTCAGAAATTTTTTAAGCTTGGATTAATGTGCTTTGATATTACAAAAAAGATATTGATTTCATATTTAATTTTTATCATGGTGTCTAACTCTGTTATTTACTCATTTTGAATATTTTATGGCTCAACAAAAATATGTTCAAGACACTTGTTAACAAAATTACACATATTACGAATCGTATTTCTCCATTTCAACAAGGTTTTCCAGGAAAAAAAAATGTCTATAGATGTAACAAGAAAATCAAGGCATATGGAACTTTAAACATACTTTCATTTGCAGTTTGAATCACACATGAATAATAATACACAAAACCATTTAAGCAGTTTATGACATCTAACAAAGCAAACGAACATATGAAACCTCGAATCAATCAAATCGACAAGCAAACCATAAGGGATGATAATCTTCATCGGTCGCACTTCTCATGATCACAGGCTCGGCGAAATGAACTGTAGCAACTCATCGTTGCGCTCGAACTCGATCATGTCGTGCTCGTGCAATGCGATCCAAGCTTCGATCCCGTCCCCGCACCTCGTTCCCATTAAAAACACCATATTTCCTATCGGAAAACCGGTGGTGCACACCCAAGTGGGCCTTCCCAAGCCGAAATCCACCTCGTAGAAAGGAAAGTTCACCCAACTGCTGAACCCGTAGAACTCCATCTTTCCCGCAGACGACTCCGCCAACTTCCGTGCCGCCGTGAGGCTTTCGTAGGCCTTGGCCAATCCCCTCTCGCCTTGAAGCACGCTCAAATACTCGCCATCAATTGCCCTTATTGATTTCCTGAGACTGCCTGCAAAGTCCTGCAATTCAACTCCCTTGTTTGTGTCTATCAGTAGTGCAACAGTGGTCTGCCACAGATTGCCGAGGGCATGCTCAGGCAATGGTTGTGGCCTCATCCTGCTTCTGATGTTCACCACGTGGGTCGCTACTGATGAGGGATACTTCTCGTTCCACTCTGGCCTTTTCCTCGCTGCCTCCACAGCGGATTTCCAAATTAGGGCGGTCACTGCCTCGACGCGAGTAGGAGTTGCACTGCCAAACCTGGCCCGGAGCCGTGCCAAGCTCTCACCGTCGAAACAAAACCTCTTGGTGAAAAGCTTCTCTCTGCTAGTAAATCTGTTTGGCATTTGGAAGTTAACGTCCTTTGGTGGGAAGAGCTCAGATGCTTTCAAGAAGGGAGTGATGAGGCTAGCTTTGCCGTTGATGCCATTGAGGGCAATTTCCGACCATGCGGTGAGGAAACCAGAGACTGACGCAGCGTCAGCAATCTTATGAGACATGCAGATGCCGATCCCGATGCCGCCACAGTCGAAGAAGTTGGCTTGGACCCCTACAATGACTTGTTCCTCAATGTTGGGAACGACTTTGTCTGAAGAGAACGGGAGGAATTGCTGCAGCTGATTGATGTCCGGCTTCGACAGAACTTCGGACAACTCGAAGCGAGCTTTTGCCTCCAAATAGAGTGCCCCCTCGTCGTTGCAATCGATGGCAGTGTTGCCTTTCATCCTTCCGCCTAGAGGGTAGAAGAGGGAAAGCGCCTGCGAAAGCGAAGTTTTCAAGTTTCCAGTGACGGAGGCAGAGTTCGCTGCCACCTCGTTGTTGGAAGCCGAGTAGAACAGGATGACCGGAACCCAAAACGAGGGAGCCAGTTGATCAAGGAGACAGAGCTTGAAGTTCCTGAGGTGAGATGGAGTTGGAGAGGAAGGCTTGACGGTCTCAGTGGAGACAACCTCAACTTTCATGGCCATGTTTTGTTGGAAATTGAGAGATTTGACAGTGGGCTTTTGAGATTCTTTCACTAGAAAGTGTTCTTCTTTGGTGCTTTTTAATTGCAAGATCTTGTTGTGTATATATAGAAAAAAGAGAGGAGAAATTTGCAATATTTGGGTCATAGGCTGCGTCATAGGCTGCATCATGGCTAAATAAATAGTACATGCCGGTCTCTTGTGGGAGCTTACATTTTGAAGGATAGAGCAGATATAATGTAAAACCTAATTCGAAAAATTTCTCAAGCTTCTTTATTTGATATAAAAATATCATATAATTGTACACTTACTCTCCTTCTATAAAATGATTGACAAAGTTAATCGCACAATGCTTAAAACATATTGGATCCATATTCTTTTCACTAAATCCAAGTGCGTGTGTATATATCGTTAATTCCTCAATCTATTCAAAGATAGGTCATCCGTGCCGATATTATTGATTTTACAAGGATTTGTTTGCTTGCAGCGTGATTATTACCAATTGTGTTAAAGAGACATTGTATAAGAACTTTCGTACTATTTGACATACCTAGTCGGGAATATAATTTGGGGATTGGGATCTCTCAGGCGTAAAATAAAAATTTTCGGATTTTTATGAAGGGTAATTTAGGCATTAAGAAGGCCTATTCATTCATGAAAAGCCTAATCAAAAGCTAACAGAGTAACGCCTTATTTGCTTAGTAATTCTAGCCTTGCCCTAGCATTATATGGTTATTTATTTATTTATTTTTGTTGTTGTGGGGGGGGTGTTGGTTGAACCCTTGCCAATCGTTGTGCGAATTGTCTTCAATTCATACCATCCTGAGATCGCCGCAATCTATGAGCCTGGATCTCATTGAGATTTCCTCACAAATGAGAAACTTGAATTTGAGAGAATATAATAATTGAATAGGGGAGTTTTGGAAAGAGTTATCCTGTTAAAAACGAGCGAATGTACCCTTTCTTTCTGAAAATTTGATTCTTCCTTTTTTTCTCAAACCTCTCAAAGTCCTGACGTGTCACGGGGCGATCTCAATATGGAATCATTAGCTTTTTCATGCTTCAGGTGACGTTTTATTTTCAACTGAAAGAGAACTTCATTCAGTTCGAATTTTTCTTGCATCTTTGATTTCGGAGAAGAGTCTCATTGCCCCCTACACATCCTTTGATCTTTTCTTCGAGGCGGGGCCGACCTTTTCCTTTCCTCCTCTCCCCTTTCAGCTTCTATGGTTTATCAAACGGTGGCATCCTGGTTTGATCGGGTCCCATTCACTTCTATCACGACTGGAGGTGTATCATCAGCAGATTGCTCGGTTCCAGACAGTTGAGTCATGTTGCGGGCCCACTCAATAAGCATGGCCCAAAATTCATGGGTGGTAGCTGGATAGACAGCGAGAAAAAAACTTTCGCTGGCTACATTCTTTAATGAAGAAGACTTTCCCCTTATGGCATTGAAAGGGAGTTGCATGAAGACAACCGAGAAGAAAAATTCCTTCCCCGCACGCATAACTCAAGGGAGGTTTCGTCTTGTCAAAGATGAAGGAAGATCTCCTTCAATTATGGCTTGTCATGATGGCCACATGTGAATGATAAGGGAGCCCATGCGGTAGATGGAAAAGAGAATAACAAGAAAGTTGCAATGATGACTTGTGATTATTCATGATGGCCATTCACTGTGACTTTCTTCTCTTTCATGGTAAGCCTCTCTATATAAGAAGAGGAGTTCTCGTCCGGAGAATACATGCGAAGGTAGCTCTGAACACCCTGTATTTTGTGCAGTATATTTACATCCATTTTGAGTGTTTTAAGTTAGACTAAACACTGTAGATTTAGGGTGTGAATTATAGGACTAGGAAACACTTGAGCACGAGTGATTGTAACTCTAAAATTCTTCGTTTTATAGTGGATTATTTGCGGACTCTTCTTGTAAACGTAAGTTCTGACACTCAGGTTGAATCACGTAAATTTCTTTTGTCATTTATTGTTCTTTATATTATTGTCTCTGATAATTTCGTGTCACGATATAATTACAAAAATTGGGTTGGTGTGACAACACAGACCGAGTGTCCATCTTTGTAGGAGTGTCGGACATCATTTTTAATATCTAGGTGAATTTCATCAGGATCTGCTTGAAAGCACGGAAGTGGATGTCGCCAGCCGGCTGAGGAATTCTCTTGTGCCATTCGTATCTCAAATTTATTTTTGAACGGACTTTGGAATATAAGGTGCTTCTTTGGAGCTATGCTTTAGAAGCTGTTAAATAAACAAACATAACTCACAAGTCAAAAATACAAATTTACCTGGATGAAGATCTATATAACATTCAGAATGATATAATACAAGTAAAAGTGGTGCTGAAGCCGGGGTAGTGTGCATATACATAGCTTGGAATCCCCTCTCCACAAATGTCCAACTTGTCATATTCAATTCTGTGAATCTCCCTCACGTAGGCCACAGTCAAGTATGTATTCGCCTCATTAACGAATGACCCTGAAGAGCTAGGAACTTCCCTTTGCAGTGTTCATTTTATGTACCAAACTCCATGCGCTCGACGAAAGTGCCAAAACTGGCTATAAGGCGGAGGTTCTCGCACCAAATCGGGCGGCGTTCGCATCGTACATCGAGTGCTTTAATGTCTTTCCCATCACCATGATCTCATTCTCATTTGGACCGCTTTTCTTACCCCATACTTTCGTAATATAGAAGGAGCACAGTTGTGATGCCTTCCACTTGCTGTCCCCGGTCGAGTACAGCAGACAAAAGAAAAGCAGAATGTTCCCATCATAGCACAGTCAATATCACTATAGTGATGGGATGTAAAGTAGTCACGTCGTGAAGTGACAAAAATTTGCTGTGGAATCAATAACCCAACAAGAATCTTAACATGTAAGGTTCATACAAACGGTCACAAATGAAAAATATTGTCATCAAATGCAACTATTATTGAAACATGTGCCTATTTTTTCTTCCGTCCTCTATTTCTATTATAGGATTTATCTCCCTTTTTTGGCAACCTGCATTCTCTAGCATAATATTTCATCTTGCCACAATTGTAATACTTCATTCCTTCTCGACCTTCCTCTTGTCTTGCTTCTTTTATGATAATTCAAGAAACTTCTTGATTGATTTCTCTCCCTATTTTCCATGACAAGAGCCTCCAAATGAGAAGTATAATTCATGCTTTTTCTCCTTGTTTCTTCACTAAATGCTTTTTCATTAACCATGCTCATAGAAAGCACGTCATAAGGAGCCAAATTGTTTAATGCAACAACCAAGGTGTCCCAACTGTCGAGAGAAGTATCAAGCAATAAACAAGCCTATAACTCATCACCAAGATCAATTTTCAAATTTGTCAACTTATTTACAACATCTTAAAATTTATTCTAGTGTTTTGATATGCTAGTACATTCCTTGTATCTCAAATTTACGAGTCTTTTTATTAAAAAGATTATTTTGTGGGATTCTCCTCTAGTAGAGATCTTTTGGTTTGTTTCACAAAGTTTCAACATCCGTTCCTTGAGCAACATGATGAAAAACACCATTGTCAATTTATTGAAAAATAAAAATACATTTTTTCCAATTCATTCGCTCACATTCTTTGTCTTCCTTATCTCTTTTACCCTCATCACTATCGGTGGGATCATACAAATCGTTTTAGTACAATGTCTTTCATCTGAGATTTCCAAATAGAATAATTTGAGGCTTTTAATTTAAACATGGTGCTACTCGTTTCTTCCATTTAACACTAAAACCTCAATGCTAACTCTAATGCAACTTTTCTAGGAAAACTGATACAACTTTTCTGGGAAAACTGAATAACAATTCACAAAGAACTAATCCAATCTCAGGATCAATTTCTTCCTCAATACTAAACCGACCAAAATTGACTTAACTCTAGTAATATCCATCATTATATTCTAGCAATACAACCTCAATATAAGTAAATATGATGCTGGAATGTGAAAGAGACATGAACAACACCAAAATTTTTATGTGAAAAATCCAAAGTGAGAAAAACCATAGGCTACTAAAAAAACTTCCACTAATCATCAAGAACAACAGGATATAAAAAGGTTCTTCTGTAGTCACACACTAGATGGTCAAAATGAAAAATACAATGGTATTTCATCACAACAAAGGTTGAAAAACACAAGTGGAGCAAAAAAAATCGAACCCACGGTTGGAGATTATGAGGAGTAACTTGGAGAAAGATTTGAATGAGCAAAACCGATCAAACTCGTAGGTCTTGATCACAAGAACAACATATTAAAAATTGAGCCAATTTTGACGACATTTGAAGGTCAAATCTTCAAAGTAAGCTGCTGCCCTTTTGTCTTCTTCTCGTGCGCTCTCTCCCAATGAAAAACGCTCTCTCTCTCTCTTCTTTTTCTTCTCCACGAACCTCCCTTCGTTTGCATGTAATATTTAAGGAATCTTTAAGGTAGAATATCCATGTAATGTTTAAAGAATTTGTCCCTCAGGGCATCCACAAGAGGTTTTAAAATAAAAGCATCACCCTCTTTCTAGGGCAATCGATCCGATATCATGAGCAGAATGATAATAGAAAGGGAACTAGATCGATTAATGACATATGAATAATGTCTTCGTTTTATCATTAAAAAGTTGGAGAAATCCCTAAAGCTTTCAATAACCATGTCTGTCTTAAACCGTTATCGTTACAATTGCATAGTGAACCAGAAAAAAAGAGAGGGGAGAATTGCCACCTCATGCATATCCTATCTAAAATTAGATAAGTTGAATTTCACTGAGTGCACGTGACTTCTCCCTACGTTGCATGAAAGTGTGCTTCAACTCATGTCCACTAAAGGGCGAATACCTAATGCGTGCAATCCATTCGTGCATACCAGTTACGTTATCAGAAAAAAGAAGCAGCCTTTCCCGAACATGTATACCAGTTACATGTTTGAAGTACAACTGAAGAAATTCTCATATAATTTGTATCTCCAATAGCGGTAACTGTCTTTTAAAGCAGAAAGGAATAGTCAGGTGGGGCGGGGGGGTTTCCCCCGTTCCCATTCGCCTCAGTCTGGCAGTGCGGCGCTATAGTCACTTAGATGGATGAAGTTGTCATCCTATCGGTAGCAACACCTAATAAACTCCATGTTCTAAGAGTATTGAACAGAACATGCACATCAACTTCACTCGCGAACCAGCTTACTGTGTCCAATTGGTGGTTTCGATACATCTGCAAGTTGCTATCTCCGTATTCATCACATTTCACAACCATGGACCGGGTTTGGTATTATATAAATTAGCTCATTGCAGGTTGTGTCTAACGTCCAAAAGAGTCCCAAACCATTTATTGGATAGACCTGGTTTATAAATGATGTGATGGATAGACTCCATCACAGAGCTATACTATACAAAAGGTTCTATCGGCTTGCTTTAGTAAAATGAGTTCAGGCAAATACGAATTAGTCTAGAAGGACCGAATAGTCATGTGGCACGTCTACGTTATTCATGTGTGGTCAGAAATGCGCCAAGATTCAATTTAAAGGAAGGAAAAACAAGGGAATTCTCTCCCATCCTAAACCTCAGAGCACAGCTGCATCCTCAGGTCTAAAAGCTTAATTAACAAGACAAGATACAGAAGAACGCAAAAAAGGGATATCTCTTCATGGCGACTCAGGCTGCCTCAGAAAAGTTCATTGCAAATAGGTATAAGTTGTGGGATCAGATTCCTAACCTTGGAGCTTTTAGCGCTAGCATTATCTATGGTAATGGAGAGAATTTTATCTGCAGTATCATACTTTTGAATAATCTTATGATTTCTCCAACAACATTTTCACTAATATAAGGAAATTTTTAGCACTGTAAGTCCTCTTTTCCAAGACCTAATTCGGACCAATCCAATGGCTAGCAGCGCAACAAGGATTTAACTCGTTAGTGCCGGTCCACAAATCCAAAGTCAATGAAATTCGAAAAATGTCTATAAAAAATACTGTACCAAGGCGATTTTTTTCCTTTGTACCACCTCCTCATGTGACTTGTGAATGTTGATCAAGTTTTAAACCTATTGCATTGATACCAATTTAATCGTAAATGTTTTAATTGAACCAATTTATTTTTAAACCTCTTTATATTGATGCTAACGAATTCTATCCGGCCAATTTAAGTTGAAAATTATTGACATGGATGCTAGGCATCCTATGTCGAATGGCTGGCACTGAAGTGGAGATTTTATTTTAATTTTTAAATATTTCTTCACATTTTTTTATTAATTTTTCAATTCTTTTTTTCCTTCTATTCTTTCCTTCTTTCCTATGTCTTTTCTCCTTATTTCCCTCCACCAGTCACTAGCCTTCCTGATGATCAGTGGAGGTTGTTGGCCGCCGGCAAGGACGAGAGTCAAGACGCTTTCACCAGCGACAAGCATGGGGACCCTTGCTGGACCCTCAACTAACCGTGGCCAGAGGCGGCGAGGACGAGATGCCATCTCTGACCTCAGGGGAGGTACGGCCTTGCTAGGGCAAGGGACCTTGCCAGAGACCAATGATGGCCTTTCCAGGAATTTTCAATCATATGTTGATGCTTTAGACACGTTAAACAATCAGGCTTTAAGATTAAATCACTAAAAGTATAATAAATTTATGACTCTTTTTGGACAATTTTTTCTGGTGAAAGCGTCAAAAGGATTCATAGAAGTCCGAGCTGAACTCTGAGTATCTCAACTATATATTATATGAATAATATAATTTTTGCATGTAGCATGTGGCGAAACGAATTGTAGCAAACTCATCGTTGTGCTCGAACTCGATCATGTCGTGCTCAGCCAAGGTGATCCATGCTTCGATCCCATCCCCACACCTCGTACCCATCAGAATCACCGCATTTTTCATGGAACACTGGTGGTGCACACTCAAGCAGGCCTTTCCCAGCCAAAATCCGCCCTGTAGAAGGAGAACCTCGCCCAGCTCGATCTCTCCAGGAGACGACGCCACCAGCTTCTGGGCCGCCATGAGGCTCTCACAGGCCTTGGCCAGTCCCTTCTGGCCTTAAAGCGCGCTCATATATTGGCCATTTATTGCCCTTATTGAATTTCTGAGAATGCCTGCAAAGTCCTGCAATTCGACACCCTTGTTTGCTTCCATGAGTGGTGCAACACTGGACTGCCAGAGATTGCCCAAGGCAGTCTCAGGCAATGGTTGTGGCATCATCCTGCTTCTGATGTTCACCACGTGTGACTGCTGATGATGGGGGATACTTCTCCTTCAACTCTGGCCTCTTCCTTCTCCAAGGCGGATTTCCATATGAGGGCAGTCACGGCCTCAACGCGAGTAGGATTGGCACCACTGAACCTGGCCCTGAGGCTAGCCATCACCATTGAAACAAAACCTCTTGGTCGAAAGCTTCTCTCTGCTGATGACTCTAGATGGCATTTGGAAGTTTATGTCCTTTGGTTGGAAGAGCTCAGATGCTTTCAGGAAGGGAGTGATGAGGCTCGCTTCGCCGTCAATGCCATTGTTGGCAATTGCAGACCATGCATTGGGAAAAGCAGAGACCGACGCGCCATTAGCAATCTTGTGAGAGATGCAGATGCCGATCCTGATGCCGCCGCAGCCAAAAAAGTTGGCTTGGACCCCTACAATGACTTGATCCTCATTGTTGGTTCTGACTCTGTATGGAGAGAATGGGAGGAATTGCTGCAGCTGGTCGATGTCTCTGTACGAAAGGACTTTGGACAGTTCGAAGTGAGCTTTCGCCTCCAAATAGAGTGCACCCTCATCATTGCAATCAATGCCGGCATTTCCTTTCACCCTTCCACCTAGAGGGTAGAAGAGGGAAAGCACCTGCGCGAGTGAAGTTTTCAAGTTTCCCAACACCGAGGCAGAGTCTGGCGCTGCCTTTTCATCAGGAGCGGAGTAGAACAGGACGACCGGAACATAAAACGGAGGAGCCAGCTGGTCAAGGAGGCAGAAATTGAAGTTCCTTAGGTGAGGTGGAATTGGAGAGGACGGCTTGATGGTCTCTGTGGAGACAACCTTAACATTCGTGGCCATGTCTGTTGGAAAATTGAGAGATTTGAAAACCTGTACTTTTAAGTTTCTTTGGTCCATTTTAATTGCTTTAAATCAATAAAAATGTGCTGCTTTCCTAAGCAAACAGAATGTCAACGGGTTCATCCACTTGATGTTCAGAAATGGAACGCATGATTGCTAGATGAGATCAAATGCGCAAAACGGCCACCGTCATCACCTTGATGACGGTGCAATGGGGGCCACAATTTCCATTTTTAGAAGAACTGACGAAGTAGAAAATTATCTAAAAAGTCCTAATCCCTTTTTATTTTTGTCAATTCAATTCTAAAACTTTCAATTTTGCGAATTAAGTCTTAAACATTTTCACATTTTACTAATTGAGTTCCTCCAGTTAATTTTGACCAAAATTCTTTAACATGGACATTTGTGCTAAGATGGAAAAAATTTATTAATTTATGAATATTTTTTGAATTTTTATATTTTTATATTTTTATTTTTATTTCTTTTTTTTTTTTTTCGTTCTTCTTCCTCTATTGATCGCCCAACTGGCCAGAGGCTACAGTCGATGAGGGTCGACCTCGCTTTAAGATTGAATCACTAAAAGTATAATAGATTTATGACTTTTTGGACAATTTTTTCTGGTGAAAGCGTCAAAAGAATTCATAGAAGTCCGAGCTGAACTATGAGTATCTCAAAACTATGTAAAATATTATATGAATAATATAATTTTTGCATGCGGCATGTATTCTAGAAATTGTTTTGTTGAGATATATCTTGAAATATTATGCATGCAGTGCAATATGGTGATATTTGTTCTGGAATTTCTCTAATTCTATATTCTATCTTGTTGTAAGGACAGATTACCTAGATATAATGGTACGAAGAAAGCATAAAAAGTGTGTTATTAGAGGAAAAATTGCCAAAAAAGAAAGATGTCCAAAGAGAGGGAAAGGATTATAGAGATCTTCTGCTATAAATTGGAAGAATTGATTTGAATGACGTGTTGTCTCGCATGCTAACTATCTGACGCATCTCTTCTTCGAAGAATATGAGAAAAATGGAGTCAATGACCGTTGAAGATATGTTTTGATTCTTGAAGATATGATGTTGGTACAAATCTTAGATTGATAGATTAATTGATTCATTCATTTCAAATAGGAAGGTTGTATCTTACATATTATTTCCTACATGGTACACTTTTCTATTATATATTCTCTGATGTACAATAATTAAAAATATAATAGAATTCTTTAAATTTCTCCAATTTTTGTCATGATATCAGAGCCGTCGATCCTAGTCTAGCTTTCGCGTTTTTTTCTGAATTGCCTCCGTCTTGTTTTTGTCTTGTTGTTGTGATTCCTATTTTGCAAAACAAAACAACACCAGGTGGAAATTCATTCTTGATACCATGACGAAAAAATCAACATTCAAACAAGGAGGAGAACAACTCACCTCAAAATCAAATTTTGGATCAAATTGATCAGATTGAAAAGGAGACTTGTTCTATTCAACATTCTCAAAGTGGGAGTGTTCCAACTCCAACCGAAGTTTCGAGCCTAGCCCAATGGCAATCAGTTCAGTGGATTCCGATTCAAGGCCAATGGGCCACTGGATCGAACCAAGCACGGGCAACACAAGGCCCATTCAGAGAAGGAGGACTGGGTTGGATGGGTCCAGATGCTAGACCCAAATCCACTCAAACGAGTTATGGGACGAATCCCTACCCGTTTTTCCCACCCAGTTTCCAACTCAAATTTCTACCCCCACGCGATTCCAGCTAATGATGGCTCCCGAAGCCCAATGACCCCCTTTACACTTTGCCAGTCGACAGACCGAAGCTTTGGTTTCAAAAAAAAAAGACCGAAGCTTTGGCTAATAACTGCACAGAAGGAGTCTTTATGAGAGTGAAAAAAAAAAAATTGAATGCTTTGGACAAATTCGTAGGGATCATCAAAAAATTTAGATACCAAGTTTTAGGAATTGTTTGGGTTGATTTGCATGCTTTTATTCCCTAAGCTGATGCTGAGATGCATGAAAGTTGGATTTGGGGTTTGCGAAATGAATAAGAAAGCAATTGGAGAGAGGTGGCTGGACGTCCATGAGATTGGGAGAGAATTTTTTGAGAGTTTCTCATGAGGATAATGAATTGGAAGTCATGGAGAGCAAATGGCCTGCCAATTATAGAGGGAAAAGAGGGAAAGAGCTAAGTAGCATTGATACCGACATGGGATACACGACACGTGACACGATAAGTTTATATGTCATTTCTAGAAAAAAAAAATAGAGAATTTTGACACAATGTGACAGGTATATTAAATGCATATTTTAATATATATATATATATATATATATATGAGATAAATTATCATTTTTATAATTATTTTAATCAAATTAATTTGATCAAATTTACAAATAAATAAATAATAATAAAAATAGCCTAGAATGAATTTACACTAAAAACATTAATCCATCATTTGTTAATATTATTTATTGTTTTAATTTGATAAATTCAACTTCATTCCAATAATTCATAAAATTTGAAGAAACAAATAATCCACATTATAGACTCACATGTTAGAACGTATTAGAAGAGAAGAGGAAAAAAAATAACTTGGTGGGTGAATTTCATGTTACGAGAAGTGATTTTATTTTTTTTTTATTTTTTATATATTTACATTTTGACTCATTATTTATTGAAAATTTTTAATATTGAACCCGTACGTATATGAATTGCGTGTCAAAATTCCGAACTCACATCTTGGAATTCCGGATTCGTGTGTCGAAGAGTATCAAGAAAGTAAATCAAATATCAAATAATGTCAAAAAGTGTTGGAAAATATCGAAACGTCCGACACAACACAAAAACTCCCATAAAGTGTCAATATTTTCTAGGGAAATATAGCATTCCCTTGGGAATCAAGGTTGCTCTCCTAGATCCACCAATGGGAAAGGAGAGAGAATCTTCCTTCGTATAGGCTAGCCAATCATTTTTAAGGACAAGTTTAGTGACTTGTCCAAGAATGAGTGGTTAGGACTACTATAGGAAAGGCTTATATTAATAGACTAGATGGGCAGGGGAGTTGACCAAGGAAGAGTCAAATGGGCTACATGAGCACTAGCCATAATGGGGCTTCATGGGCTGGCCTTTTTTGGACCTAGTTTAGTCTTGATGGGCCAACCCTATTGGGCCCAGGATTGCTTGGTCTTTCTTCATGTTTGACCATAGCCCTAAGCACTGGATATGTCTAGAAATTATGTTTATTGGGCTTGGTTTAACCCAAAAAGTTGAAGTTGAATTTTCATTAATAAGTCAACTAGTGAATTTTAGTGCTCTTCCGGACCCAAAAATTAAAAAATTTTAAAAAAAAATTCAATGCTCTTCTTAGATTAACCGGCTCCCAAGGATCCGTTCGTCGAAAATTTTGTAATTGGGATTGAGGACTCTAAACTTGATTGTCCATAGATCAAATGTGTAGAAGAAACCAAGCAGAAAAAAACATCACAAGATAATGAAACTGCGACGTTTCTGATCGAAGGTTAAAATTCTTGGTTTGACCCAAAAAGTCAACCTTTGACCTATACATGATAATTTAAAACTTAAAAACCTAAATCCGTACTTTGAGATGGAAGGAATGTCCATGTCCAATGTAGCGATGTTTTTGTTTTCAATTAGGAGTTAACTTTCTCAATTTGATCAAAAAGTAAACTCTTCAATTTATCGTGAATGGCCTAAAAATGTGATTTAAATGCAAAGAACTTATTCTATATGTGCAGGTGGAATGTAGTGGATGTAGAATTGCATGAAATAACTATATTTGGTTAAAGGAATGAACTTTGTTGTGATTGGAGATCTGAATCTTGAAATGGTTTTCTTTTAAAATGCATGTTTAACTTGTCGACGAAATTTAGGTGTCAATACATCCCATGTACCAATTGAACTAAGAACGAAACATGGAATTGATAAATGGGCAGCTACATGCTCAAAACAAAAATGGGGCGGAACCTTACTCCTATATTATAAGAGAAAGACACACTCAAATATCAACTCAAAAGCTCGAACTAGCAAAAGGATAATAACATAACACATGCAAAGTCTAATAGAATCTAACTGAAGTAAGGTGCGTCTATGCTGTCTTATTAAGAACTAGTATGCTAAAGCTCATAAATGTTTGTGTGCTTCTTTTCCTTTTCTGTAAGAGATTGTTAGGAACCTTCCTCGCTTTCTCTTTTGATGAAAAATCTTCAGTGTTTTCCTATTTAATAAGTCATCTTATCTTTATGGTATGCTATTTTTTCCATTTTGATCTTACTTTAGCTGACAAGTTGACATGATTAACCAAAATGCTTCGTCTATAAGTTGACAATTTTCTGCGGCCACCCTAGTTTAATTAGGCTTTTGACGTTATGGAATAGATAATTATCTAACATGAGAAGAAATGAAGCTAGTCAATCCACTTGCTTTCATCGATCACATCAAGCAACATTGTCATGGACTGACGTGCATGACACATAAGGGACCGGGGCATGGATAGATAAACGCACAAAAAGAAATGTCTATTTTTTATTGATCCCAGGAAAGAAAAAGTAATTATTTTTGATGTATTTATAAGCACTAGAAATGGTATCAATGCTCGAAATTTGCTAAATTGTATTGTAAAACTTTGTTGCGTCCATTGTTAATAGTTCTAAAGGTTTATAATGTTAAATGAAAACATATATTAATATTTGAATATTCTAACACTGTCCCTCAAATGGATATTTTGGCATAAGATGAAATATGGGAGGCAAATAGAAATTTAGGAGTATTTAAAATTGGAATTTGCTACTATAATACTATGGGAAATTTTACCGCTCCTATTTGCCTCCACTGTTATAAGACAAAGTACAACCTACACTTCAGGGAAAGTGTTAGGATGTTTGAATTTTAAAACCGTACTTTTATCTAACAATTTTACTTTCTAAAATAGTTAGTTGTGGTCACATAAATTTTCAGATGTATATTTATGAAATACTTTGTATTGGTCGACGTAAAGATGAGAGATATTATAAATATTAGTTGAGATTTTCATATATGCTTTGCACTAAAAGTCATATTGAATATTTATGGTGCGCATGATAACTATTTTATTTCTAGGCATTTTTTTTTTTCTGGGAATAGGTTTGAAACAAAAATCCATTTAGTGACACAATTTCATTTTTCAATTTTTGGAATAAATTTTAAGTCCAGAAATAAGTTTGAAACGGAAATGATAAGTAAAATTCTACTTCTCCATTTATAGAATAAAAATGAAAAATAACAACTATTCTCATCGCTCATCCTCACTACTAACCAATCACTCAATTGTTGTTGGTCGCCATCCGCTACCACCGCTTGAGAGAGAGAAATTTTGTATCGTTATCAAACAAATATTCTTGCTTAGAAACTCGTTCGGGAAATAAAAATAAAAAATAAAAAAAGAATCTATTCTCGAATGGAAATTAATTTATGAAATGGGGATAGTTATCATTCGTGCTCTAAAAGGCCCAAGCGACGGAGGCCATTGCCAGCCTTCCTTTGATTTTCCCCTGAATTAGCTATACATATTGCATTACAGTTAATTGCTTGAAAAATTGGGGCTGAGATCTGTGTTGTTGCTTTTATCCACTGCTGTACGGAGTTTTATAACCCTATGCAATTTTGGAATTAGTCAATATTCGTGTTAGATGTTTGATCCTCAATGTCTGTTAGTACATAATTATGTGGCAAAAGAATTTAAAACAAGTTTTAATAGGAAAATGTTAGATGTACATAGATATCTTACCAAAAATTACCTATAGTGACGTTGCAAGTTGCAATTGGGTATTAAAATAAATGAAAATCATGCATGAATCATTTGCTTCTAGATATACCCAATATAAAATTATCGCATCGTTTAGTAAACCAAATTAATAAGTTTTCTTTATACGTTTAGCTTTGCTCGTGTTAATAATGGATTTTATCAACGCAGTACCCTTAAGATGTTATTTAAGCTTGGATTAATGCGCTTAAAATATATTGATTTCATATTTAATTCTACTTAGGGTGTCTGAACTTTTTATTTACTCATTTTGAATATTTTGACTTGACAAAAATGCCTTTAGACATTTTTTTTTTAATTATGTGCCCCAGTGCACATTACATATTGTATTTATCCATTTTAACAACGTTTTCCAAAGTGAATTGCCCATAGATATAATTACAAAATCAAAGCAAATGGATATCAAAATCAATGCACGTTAGGTTTAAATCATGCGTGTGATAATACACCAACCATTAAACCAGTTTGCGACATCTAACTAAGGGGACGAAAATATGAGACCCTGAATCAAGCAAACAAACAACAAACGATCACTTTCATCGTGGTGTCGTGCGTCTAGTCAATGGCTCTGCGAAATGAACTGCAGCAACTCATCATTGCGCTCGAACTCGATCATGTCATGCTCGGCCAGGGTGATCCATGCTTCAATCCCATCCCCACATTTAGTTCCCATCAAAATGACCACATTTTTCATGGGAACACTGGTGGTGCACACCCAAGCAGGCCTTCCCCAGCCAAAATCTGCCTCGTAGAACGGGAACCTCGCCCAGCTGCTGAACCTGTAGAGCTCGATCTCTCCCGCAGACGCCGCCACCAGCCTCCGTGCTGCCATGAGGTTCTCGCAGGCCTTGGCCAATCCATTCTCGCCTCGAAGCGCACTCAAATATTCACTGTCAATTGCCCTTATTGATTTCCTGATAATTCCTGCAAAGTCCTGCAATTCAGCTTCCTTGTTTGGTTCCATGAGTGGTGCCACAACGGACTGCCACAGATTGCCCAAGGCATTCTCAGGCAATGGTTGGGGCCTTATCCTGCTTCTGATGTTCACCACATGTGTCACTGCTGATGATGGGGGATACTTCTTGGTCCAGTCTGGCCTCTTCCTCGCAGCCTCCACGGCAGATTTCCAGATGAGGGCAGTCACGGCCTCAACGCGTGTAGGGGCAGTACTGCCAAACCTGGCCCTGAGACGGCCCAAGCTCTCGCCATCGAAACGAAACATCTTGGTCAAAAGCTTCTCTCTGCTGATGACCCCAGATGGCATTTGGAAGTTTATGTCCTTTGGTGGGAATATCTCAGATGCTTTCAAGAAGGGAGTCTTGAGGTTGGCTTCGCCATCGACACCATTTACGGCAATTTCAGACCATGTAGCGAGGAAAGCTGAGACTGATGCACCGTCGGCAATCTTGTGAGAGATACAAATGCCGATCGCAATACCACCACAGTTGAAGAAAGTAAATTGGACCCCTAAAATGACTTGTTCCTCAATGTTGGGAATGACTCTGTATGGAGAGAATGGAAGGAATTTCTGGAGCTGATTGATATCAGGGTTTGACAGGACTTCAGACAACTCGAAGTGAGCTTTCACCTCCAAATAAAGCGCGCCATCATCGCTGCAATCGATGGCAGCATTGCCTTTCACCCTTCCACCTAGAGGGTAGAAGAGGGAAAGTGCCTGCGAGAGCGAAGTTTTGAAGTTTCCTGTCACCGAGGCAGAGTCCAGCGCTGCCTTGTCATCGGGAGCTGAGTAGAACAGGATGGCTGGAACGTAAAACGGAGGAGCCAGCTGGTCAAGGAGGCAGAACTTGAACTCCCTGTGGTGAGATGGAGTTGGAGAGGAAGGCTTGATGCTTTCTGCGGAAACAGCCTCAACTTTCATGGCCATGTTTTGTTGGAGATTGAGAGATTTGAAAGTTTGTCCTTTTAAGTTTCTTTCTGGAGAAAGATGTGTTTCCTTTGTGCTTTTGAATCGCAAGATTTTGTAGTTTATATAGATTAATATAGATTAAACAAGAAGTATATGCTGGTCTCAGGCGGTAGCTCACGTTTTGAAGGATTAAGCAGATATCACGTAACACTAACGCCCAATGTGAAGAATCTATCAAGTTTCTCTGTTTGACATTATGCCTTCATATATAATATAATTATAAACTTAATCCCCAGCTAAAACGAAGGACAAAGTTAACCTCACAATGCTTCAAACATATTGGATCATATTCTTTTTATTGGAGCTAAGCACCATATATATTTCCTCTTTTTGATGTTACGATGATATTATAATTGTGGTAAGCTATTAATACCAGAGTTTACATTTCCAATCTATCAAGAGAAAGGCCGTCCATGCCGGGATTAGTGAATTAACAGAGAATTGTTGGCTTGTAGCTCGATCATCACTAAGTGTGTTGAATAGGAATTGAACATGAATCCTCATACTATTTGAGATATCTAGTAGGCAATATAATTTGGGTATAAGGATCTCTAGGTAAATGTATCTTATATACACTATAAAAAATAATGACACATTAATCACCACTTATGTCATGATCGAAAGCAACCTCGAATTTATTTTCATTAAATTTGGATTATTCACAACTATTTAATCTGTCTCAAACGTTTGGAGCATTTTGTCATTCTAGCATTGTTACATGAGCAAAAAAGGGACCAAGCCTAGGGTCTCCGAATCCGAGGGAAAAGAATTCTATGGTAGATGATAACAAGAAGTCGAATTAATTTAATGAGGAAAACAAGTGGAAATATTGCTTTGACACCAAGACTGTCTATTAGAGGACAAATTATAATAGTTCAGTTTGATTCGTGGAATGTCTATTAGAGGACAAATTAGTTGAACGTCCACGGTGGTCGCAGGATACTCATGTAAATAAGTGTTGGGCTTCACCATCTGTTGGGTTTTGGCTCATACTGAGCCTAGAATATATTAATTGCAATTTTAGTTAAATTCTAAGGAACAATTAATGAGAAATTAAATTGTGGTCGGCAAAGTTTGGAAGAGCTTAAGCGAAGCGCAAGTGCCACCTTTGCTAAAGGGTAATCTGCACCTGCTTAACAATCCATTATACTCTCTTATGGTTCATCTCGAAAGGGTTACCACAGCTTGGCGACTAAGTCGTTCGTTCGTGATGTTTATTTGCAACACTTCAATTCTTTTCCTTCCTTTTATCAACCCGTGCCTCGGAGTCTTTGAATTTGCCCAGATGGATCCATTTTGCAAAGCCATTTTCCAGAAACTAAACACATTGGTTCTCATGAGATATAGGCCCATTTTTCAAAATAAAATTGTATTGGACCTCGATATGTCATTAGGCCTATTCTTCCAAAGGTAATTTTCCATCCAAAAAGACCGAAGGCCCACTTTTCCAAAATATAAATCAAGATTGCTTTCGGCTCATCCATAAGTTGTGAAGCTCGTTCTTTGAAAGTCCATTAAGCCTGCTCGCGCAAAACCCTTAAGATTGCATTGTACCTCTATGCATCTCTTTTGATTTTAAGATCCATTTTTCGAACAAAAATTTGAAGATAGCGTTTGCGTTTGCTCAAGACAAATAAAAGCATGCTTTTGCAGGCTTTTATTTATAGAGTGGGACTTCAAGTCCATTTGATAGCATTAAGCTTTTATAAAGACCCATTTCCATAATCTTTTTCGAAATTGCATGGGACCTTTACACGTTTCACCATGGGTGAGCCCCAAGCTCATTCCATCTAAATACACTTGGGCAATCGAACGATTTAGCATGATTATCAAACCTTTTGTGATGACATTTCATATACTGAAACTTTTGCAAAAAGAGAATCAAAGTTCTAGATCTTTGAGGTGTGCTAAAAGAGTGATATATGTATGGAAACGATGTAACAATGATTTTAGAGGCAAGCGAATATCTGTTGCCCTGATTTAAGCAAAAAGGAATACCTTATGTAAGGTTCTCCTCTTGCATTCAACACCCTTTATGTTGAATTTCAAGAATTCTACAATTATAGAATCCTGTAGATATGCTAGGGCTCAAATATGATGATCAATACCTAAGACACATGGAGGATTAGATCACCTCCTTCCCACCATGAATTCGTATTTAGACGTTGCATTGTCCAGCGTCGTAACCTTGCCCCAAATTTGATCATACTAAAATAAATCCCGATGAATCTCTTTTTGCTCTTTTCCTATAGAACGTTTTCCAAGATGTGCCGTTAGGCGCGCTAGTTCTGTAGTGGGTCTTTCACCCACCTTCACTCACCTTAAGTGTGAGTGGCTACTATACTAACCTACCCGGTGATAGCCGAGGCCTGGAAGCACGCCCCGACATGGAGTCTACCTTCCTCACCGTAAGGCCCCAAATTCCATATTTATCTTTGTCTTCCCGACAAAAAGGGAATATGAAGGATAGTGCGGAGTCTCCCACTCTAGGACGGTTCTCCCGCTTGTTTCCTCCTTAAGCCTTTTAAGGACTAGGTCCATCATTTTCCTTTATGCAAAATACATAAATAAAACAGTACTTATTCTTGAAGAAAAATTGTAGTACTTATTCTAATTTAAGCTTGATTTGTTCCGAAAATGACTCGTACCTTTTTTTTTTTTCCTTTTACAAAATTTACAAAAGTAGGGAAATTAATGAGGGGCAGACCTAGATGGACAAAAGGATTACAAAGGAGAAACAATCTAGTTGGGAGTGACGCCATCTTTGAAGAGAAAAGGAGAATGTTCCTTCTTAATATTAACACTTCTTGATTTCGTGTTTACACAAATAACAAAGTGAGGCAAGAATGCAATTGATGATAAGATACAAAGGAACAAAAACAAAGGGGGATTATCCAATTTTTTTTTAAAGGTGTACTTTGCTCCTAAACGTGATTCAATTTGTATGGAAAATGACAAATTATTTCCTTATGTGTAGGTAACAAAGGAGAAGTCAAGTCAGGGTACGAGATTGCAAAACAGGATATAATGGAGCAAAGGATATTGAAATTATCTGATTTTGAGAAAAAAAGAAGAAGGTATATCTTATTCTTAAAAATAATTGAATGGATAATTGAAAATAACACTCTGTTTTCTTCTTTGCAGATGACAAAAATAGGGCATGATAGAGCACATTATAAAGTGTGCGAAGGACAGCACAGTATTTGTCCCAAATTCCCGACAACAATTTTTACTTTTGCTAATTTTGTCTTTCCCTTGCAGGACCGTGCAATTATAGGGACACCAAAGGGGAGAGGTTTCTGCTTTAAAACAAAAATAAATAAAATTGTTTGCAACGAAGCTTTCCGTAATGAACCGCCAAACTTTTCCCAAAGAGCATTTGTGACGGCTTGCCAATCAGCATTTTCACTTTATTTGTGCGACTTCAATCAATTGAGAGGAAATGCTAACAGTGCCAAATGAAAGTGTCAAGATGAAGAAAGGCAACGCTCATTCCACATAATCCCTTAATATATATACTTCAGGGGAGTTACAAGAAATTCCTAGACGTTTAAGGTGAAAAATTTCCGCAAGAGGTTGCGGACCAAGAGGAAGTTGGCCATTTCATTTCATTATCCCTACATACTACAAGTGACTTTTGTTGAAGCCGATCGAGCTCAAATTATTGAAGGAACTTTTCAGTATAATCCTATAAAGAATGAGCCCACTTCAACACGAAATGGAGGTTAGGGTGGATCATATGAGGAAGGTGAGTGGCATTATCTTGTTCACACTTGAATTAATCTTTGAGTGATAGGTGATTTCAACGAGAGTTTAAACATCCCAAAAATGGAGAAAAACATTAGTTTATCTATTTCATATATTCACTGTGTACTGCATAGCAAGTTGAGCTTGTTCATTCCATTTTCAACATAGTTGGTGATTATTCTTCACATTGAGGCAAGACAAGTGATATATGTCGCAATCAAAGCACATTTCAACCCCAGTTGAAATGTTTGAAGGCCCGTGGAGGCACGAAGTCAGAGGCTCATGAATCCACAAAAGTGCTAAAAATAGAAATAAGACAAGAAAATTGTTGATGAAAATGTCAAGATGAGAAGTCCGAATTTTGAGAATAGTGCCTTGTGGGAAACAAAAGATAGCAAAGATGATTGCGTGATCAAATTTAGATCACTCTAGATTCCGTTTGTTTCGTGGAATATATGAAATTTTTGGAAACTGTTTTTTATGAAGTCATTTTTTAAAAAAAAATGAACTTTTTCCGGTTGAAATCTAAAAATGAATAGGAAAATATTTTTTGTTATTTGGAAAGGAAAATATATTTGTTCTTATATTTTTTTCCCTTAAGCATGTCATCAAATGCATAGTCGTTTCATCACAAAGGTTAAGCATCTTTGATCCTTTCTCGCTCAACATCTAGGACCTATTCTTGGACTTGTTGATTGCAAGATCGATTGCCCTGTCACTACCCTGGTCGGACGCCTTAGGGTGTGCGAAGTAACTAGAGGGAGACGCCAGAGGCGATTATGTCACGCCCCAATCCTCGAGCGCATGTCCATCCCTCTCTGGTCGATAAAAAGTATGCGACTTCCCAGGACGAGTCGCCGACCCTTTTCTTTTATTGCACATGCGGAAGCAAATAATAAATCCCCTGACAGTAATCATCTCGGGATAGAAAAGCAGGACATCACATTCACAAACAAACTACACTTTTATAAACATACAGAGTCTTTTACACAAGTTTATAATCAAAAGACTAGTTTTCAAAAAGAGGTTGTCCTATCTGGCCTACTCTTCAGGTCACCTCAGCTTAGCTCCAAGTCCTCCCTCTACGGTCCTGAAAATTTTAAGCCCACGACGGAGTGAGATATAAATCTCAACGAGTTCACGGTCTAAGCCTCGATTAGGAGGGAAATACACCCAGAAGTGTCCTAACCACACAACCACTCAATTGGCATAGAGGACTTACCTCGCCTTAGTTTCCTTCATACACGTCAGTACAGTTCATATCGCAATGTATATAATCAATGCACATAACAACTGGAACACCTCATCAATTCAATTAATCACCGAGGTCCTGATTATAAGGCAAAACCGTTATGACACGTCCCATTCCATATCACACAATTTTGGTCTCATAATCGGGTGCATCAAACTCAATAATCATGCGTTCCAATTGTTAATTACACCCCTCAAGGGTACAGCCAACTCCAATATTGGCGGTCTTCTAGCATTGCCAAGCGTCATCTCACCCCCTTTGAGCACGGCAACATCTCTCAATTAGACGGCTTCCCTGAAGGGGCGTAGGTCCAGAATCTACTGCGACCCGAGTCCCAATAAATGGATAACATCCGGCTTAACAGCCCTTGACGGTTTCTCTTAACCAACACACGACCAATCAATCTCGGCCAGGACACGCGCATGCATTGCACTCAAATGTCTCAATTAAAATAGTGAACCTGGCCTATTTTTTTCGTATTAAAAATACACGATAAAATAGGCGTGTGTGGGTTCACGGTCAATTTACACTAGAAAAATTGATATCCTCCAATTTAAAATCCCACTGGTTTATATAGTACATAAAACCATTTTTGGTGTTAAAACCCGACACCCGGGATTTTCTAAATAAATAATGAATTTCACAAATTTTGGAATTAAATACTCGAAATTCCAATCAACACTCAATTTGCATAAATTAATGCTCAATTGCAGAAATTGAACACACCATTGCAATCGCACAAAATTAGGTCACCATTATCTCGGCCTAATTTCCGGAAAATAATTAATAATTAAATAAATTGCCGAAAATTAAATAGATTACAAAATAAATAAATTTAAAGCATTTAATTAAACTAACCTAAACTAACTAGGCTAATTACTCTAACTAACAATTAAATCTAACCATTCTATTTAATTTAATCTAAGTACACTAACTAAATAAACTAACTAATTCCTAACTAATCCACCTAACTAAACTAACCAAACTAACTAAATACTAACTATATACTTAATCTAACTAAATCATCCTAAGCCTAATTAACCTAATTAATCCACAAATTAGCTAACTAACACACCTCTAAGTGTCATTAGCCCACTAATAAAGGATTAGAACGCAACTCACCGGTTAAGCCCGAAAATCGGCTCACGGCGATGGCGGCGTGACGGCGGCCAAGATTTGAACTCACGGCGAGGCCGACGGGAGTTCAGACTGGCTGAAATCGACCAAGGCAACCCACGGTTCAGGACCGAAGAAGCTGGAGACACGTGGGCTCAAAGTCGACGATGGAGGCCTTCGGTTGAATTTTGACCGAAGCAAACGGAGCTTCGGACGCGTGGGCTTTGGTGCAAGGAGAATTTCACGAGGAAGATGGCAAATGGTGGGATGATTCGGTGAGTGGAGAAGGTGGGTGGTTTGGGCTCTGGTGATGTGGAGAAGTAAACGTGAAATGAAAAAGAAATGAGAAGGAAGACCGAAGATGGTGGGGCATGTGGCGCTGAGGGGAAAGCGGCTGGTTCTCGATGAGGAGAAACGGAGAAAAATGAGAAGCAAAGCAGGAACCGAAGGAATGGAAATAAAATAAAGCAGAAACAGAAGGGATAAAGATGAACAAGAAACCGTGGAGATGAAGTCGTGAAGAGAGAGAGAGATGAAGGAGCCGGCGTTCGCATTTCACCAAAGGAGAAGAGGGAATCGGATGAGGGAGAGAGAGACGTGCGAAGGAAGCTGCAGCTAAGGAAGAAAAAGTCAAAGGAAATATCTTGATCCTTTAAAGCTTGGTCCCGCCTTTGGCTTGCATAAATATCCAATGTTTCCCCCTATTACTTTCTTGCTTTGAATAACCACAAAATCCAATTTAAATGCCAAAATGCAGCCCTCCTCTCGATCCGAATTTCATTTGGTTTAAACTTCAATCTCTTCATAAAATTTCCCCAATCAACGTCCAAATTCGTCGAAGAAAAATCCCACACACTTCCACAATTTCCTATCACCCAATAGCTCGGCTTAGAAGTCAAAATCTCCTTCAAACGGGCTAAACGAATTTCCGTTCGGTTTTCGGAATCGATTTTCCATAAAATCTCGGAATCTCTGAAAAAATTTCGGAAAGTGAGTCGACGTTCCTAAAATGAATCGTGACACGACAGAACTTTCAATTTCTGAAATCGAGCTCAATTTCGCGGTTAATTTCAATTCGACGTGATTTTAGCGCATCCCAATCTACTAGGTAGCTTTTAGGAATTTTTAATGCAATTGACTCGTGGTCGATTATTTTGAGCCACAATGTACATCTTCGACACATTGGCGACTCTCGATTGTCGTGAAAATCTCGAGGTTTCAAATACGGACACAAGGTACAAAAATGACAGAAAAATCGATCTAGTACCGTTTGACAGAAATTTTGCAATTAGGTGGAATCACCCATGCACTAATCACATATTTCTATCGAATCGACCTATCTTCGGTCTCTAATTCATTTTGACGGTGCCGTAATGACCCTTGCAAATTAGCACGGTCGAGCAGTCGATTCCTAGTCGAATTCTCATGTCCATTGTATTTAGATTCCTTAACGGTTTTACCTAATAGACTAGTTAACTCGTGAGTGGCCAACTCAGAGAAAAAAAGGCTATAGACACGTCGATGAAAAGCCCAACTCGTCTCATCGAAATCAGACTGAAAATCAGGATGTCACAGATTATGTTCCAAGTGGACCTACCATGGCTGAGGAAGGACAAGGTGAGAGTGGAAGTCGAGGAAGGGAGGGTGTTGAACATCAACAGCGAACAAAAAAATTATCAACATATTATATTTGTACCAATTCAATTTTAAACATTTTAATTGAGTTAATTTAGTGTTAAAGTTTTTCACATTAATAGTAATTCA
Source organism: Eucalyptus microcorys (assembly GCA_014182515.1). Lineage (NCBI taxonomy): Eukaryota > Viridiplantae > Streptophyta > Magnoliopsida > Myrtales > Myrtaceae > Eucalyptus > Eucalyptus microcorys. The sequence goes on from CM024564.1 coordinate 24,170,843, forward strand.
ATCCATCCGGCTAATTAGGCTGGAAATCACTAATATGGATGTTGGTTGTCATGTGACACGGCCTGCGTTAACATGTACACTTTTGAATAATATTTTGAATATTTTATAATTCTTTTGATCTTTTCTTTTTCTACTATCTCTCTCTCTCTTTTTTTTTTTTTCTTTTTGTCCTTCATTTTGGTCAACGATGGCTAGCTCGCCTAGAGCTACTGGGGCTGTGAAGGCCTAGGTAAGGGCTGCCTCACTGGGGTTCGCGTTATCTATTTTCAGCCTAAATTGGTTGAATGAATTAATTGATACTAAAGTGAAAAGGTTTAGAATTTAATTAATCGAACTGTAATGTTTAGAAACTTTTTGATACTTTGTCATGGAGCAATTTCCTCATACCAGTCTTGAATCAACTCCAGAGAACCTTGAATTTTGTGCTTGTCGTTGATGTTCTTTTGCTTGCGCCAGATGAATACCGACAATGTCTAGCTACTGCTATGTTATTAATAAATATGTTAAGGCAAACTCTTCTCATTTTTTCTAGGTAGATATTGTATAAGTAGATTGTCAAAGCATGTTCTTTCTCAATCAATACAAAAGTCAAGTGTGTTTGTTTCTCAATAATGGAGAATAAAAGTAAGTAATCAGAGGAAGAGATAATAGCAAGAATTCATGAGAGATTTGAAAGGACAGACCATAAGTATTAGGGGAGAAGGATAGAATTTGGGGAGAAAAGCAACGCCACTATCAATATATTCTCAATCACCAGATCGGCACAGCGAACCCTAAGCTAAAACACAGTATCAATGACTTGCCTCCAAAGAAAAGAACTGGCAATTAAGAAATAAACCAAATAGAATGGAGAATATCTTAATAACCTAGATAATATGAAATAACTAATTGGAAAGGAAAACATATATTAATAAGCTAATTGGGAGAATATTCTTCTACATAATTAGGGCAATGTCCACTTCTTATTTTCCAATTTCTCGTGTAGAAGTGATTAAATCTCAAGAAAAGAAATTGAAAAGAAATTGATGGGCAGGAGTTGTGAAAGTGACAACAAGAAGGTAAATGGCATAGTGTCTAGAACTAGGGGTATTGTTTAGATGTACCGGTTCTAGACACTGTGTGAAGCGTTTGTCTAAATAGCAAAAAGCTAGCTTCCGCTTTTTCGATAGAGGCTTCCGGTGGTAGTTCGGTAATTCAGCGCTCAATCTAGATGCGTTCTTTATTTTAACATGTCGATAGTTGCATGCCCTATCCCCACAATTGGAGAGAAAGTTTTTCTTTCCTTGTCCATGAGAATATCTCTAAATTCTACGTCCCAAAGTTTAGACGAAGCAATTTTATGACATACTTAGATCTAAAAGAAGGTAAATTGATCTCAAGTGCAAACTTAAAAATGGTAGTTAGTCTCTCTCTCTCTCTTTTTCTGGATATTGTAATCAGTCACCCCAAGTTCAAAACTAACCGTCTATTTTATTTTATTTTTTCTTTGGTTAAAAGTGGTCTTTGTACCTTTAAAAACACGTATGATAATCATTTTGTTTTTGTTTTCTTATTTTTTTCTATTTTTTTTTCCAAGTAACAGGTTTGAAATAGGAAAACCATTTGATTTTTTTTTACTTTGTTATTTTTATTAACAAAATTAATTATACTTTTATTAATAACAACATTACAAGTTCTCTCAAATTCTCGGCTTCTCAATTGTCAAATCGCTACTCTAACAGCCAAACATTATCAAACAAAAAATGATAGTGTTTAGGAAAAAATGTGGAGACTATGTTGAATAAAAAATAGAGGAAGAGTTTTCAATTTTAAATAAAAATACAAGAATGATCGGTGACAATATCATTTTTTTTCTTCCTTAGATAATGATGTAACTTGAAATAAATAAACACTTTTACATGATGTGAAAATTTATTAAAACTCAAAGATAATGATGATGCGCATGATAGTTATTTTATTTATGTTTTAAAAATATATTTAGAATAGAAATTTGTTTGGTAATATAATATAATTTTTTTATTTTGGAGTAAATTAATAGTCTGGAAATTAATTAGAAATTGAAATGAAAAGTAAATTTTTTTATTTTAAAAAAAATAGAAATAAAAAAATAAAAAAATCTTCTCCCCATCCGTCCTACGCTATGAAATGACCAATAGTACGTACGAAAAAAGAAACTAAAGTTGCTCTCAACTCTCTCTCTTATCTGTTTCTGCACGAGCGTCCTGCTCTTCAAATCCGAACAAGCCCTCCATCTTCCGCGTCCTTCCACCGGAGCTCGCTGCTACAATGTCCATCAGCAAGGCCTCCGACCCTAAACCTCCTCCAGTGATCAGCAAGATGGGCCCTTACACAGTTTTCATCACCCCGACGCCGACCCCGGAGCCTGCCGGGCCGGTTCTTGACTCGCGGGCGGAGGTCGCCCCTCCTCCGGTTCGGCCGCCTCCCCACCGGTTCGGCAACGCCGTCGCTTCTCGGCCTTTGGTTGACCGCGGGTCTGTTCTGGCATTCTTCAAGAACGCGGCCACTAAGTTGCAAAATGGTGGGAGTTCCTGCTATAGCTTTTCTGTACATTGGTTTCTCTAGATGGTGGCTCTGTTCGTTTCCTTTTATCGATTTTATTCAGTCTTTTCTTCTTTTCTGCCTGAATGAGGAGGAAGATCGGAAGTTTGAAAGTTTGATGTGAAGAAAACGTAGAAAGTACTCGTTACGGTAGATTGTTCCGAAAGAGAATGTGGACATTTCTGCTTTCCTCGTTTAATCGGACAAAGGGAAAATAACATGGTTTCTTGATCTCCAGAGTCTGCATTCCGCATGTGAACGTGTACAGTTTCGAAGTTCAGCTGCTCAGTGTCCATGTTGTGTAATTTTTAGCCGTGTTTCCTCTTCTTTTTTTTTCCCTTTTTTCTGCAATATTAATTGAAATTCTTTTCTTGCTTAATTGTGCAGCTCAATCAAGCTTGGATAGCCACATGGCCCGTTGGCTTGGGTTGGACCAGTCGAGGTATCAGTGGGCGTTGGAAAATTACTACGATAACCAAAGATCAGTAAGTTTCACCTAGGTCTTAATTTTTCTCCGTTTGTATTGCCCTTTGTATTTGCCATTATCTGTTCTTTCAGCTTTGCTTTCCCTCTTTCCCTCTTTCCCTCACTTTATGTTACGATTCTTAGAAAAGAAGCCTGCTTTATGTCGTCTGCTCCTTATATTCGATGGTAATCTAGTCATGAAGTATGATGAGGTTGTTGGGGGTGTAATTTTGTGTAGGCAGCTTGTCAGGGGTACAAGTTTGGTGGCCTGTAGTTGAATGCTTTTTTAGTTGTGAGATCATTTTCGCTAACTCTTTAGTAGTTTTGCTTCTTTTTCAATGTTCATTTCATCAATTTGCTTTGCACGTTGGTACAACAGCAGTTGCTGCAGTGAGCACATCAATCGGTTATTAAGTGACTAAACATTTAATGTATACCATTGCCATGGCAGTGTTTGGTTGCTAGTCATTTCCAGTGTTGGAGAATTTGAGTTTGATTTGATTCTTGAAGCACTCTGTCTCGTTTTATTCCACCAGAACTTAAACAGATCAAAAATGTCTTAGCCTATTCGAATTCAAAAGCTGTTGTCATCAAGGCCCTGGCCTTGTCATGGCTTTGATTTCTCAGCTAAAGTCAACCCAGATTTGGCCCAGCACCATCGTTTTCTGGCAAAATGCCAACATTGTTCTATAGTAATATTTTATGTCCTTATGAGTTCTACCAGTGGACGAGGAGGATCTGTAGATAGGCAGTAAACAGCATCTCAAATAACTGCAAACCAGGGAGCCATCAATGATTCCTAATCTTGAGTGATTTCTCAATCAGGTTATTGGACTTTGAATTTAATCATCCAATGCAGTAAATTGTTCATTTTTTTGCAATCAATGCACTTTGACCGGAATTTGGTGAATATTCTATGAAATGTTAACGGTTGGCCTCATGGTAATGCCGTAGCATCTAAAACATTTTCTTTTTGTCTGTAACTTCAGCATTTCACCGCAATATTGCCTAGATTCCGATTGGAATATATCAGCCAACAACAATTTGGAAGTTTAGGGCAATTGGAATCAACTTTTGTTGACCTAATTACAAAATCTACTGAATTTAATGACCATGAATGGAATTTATTCCAACTATATGACAAGCTACGGTCTCTTGGTGAAGTGGTCTAGGCTTGATTTCCTGGTAAAGGAATTGTAAGAAAATAGCCTGATCTTGTTTGGATGGAAATCTTTCATGTGCTTTTCTAAAAGTCCATGACTGGCAATTTATCTGGCAATTTACTCGGCATGGCTTTCTATGTGTTACACATTAAGCCTAGCCCAGTGTTCATGCAGGTTGTCTTTGCCAGTGTTATTATATGGGAGTGAGTTCTCATTTTCAATTGAAGTAGCTTCTTTGCATGAAGTTCAGGCCAGAAAATGTGCTAATTCCTTAAATCCTTCCTGCCTTTGCTAGTGAATAACTTAACATGACTTCTAATGTGAAACCCAAAGCAACTAAAGGAACTTAATATAAAGATAACTTTGAGGTAGAAAAATATAAGATAATTCTGCTTGCCATGGCATGTCATGCTGAGTATGGACAGCTTTCTTTCTTCCTTAGCCCAGTGATGGGGCTGAGTTATATTAAGAATCACTACAATTTGAGGTAAGTTTGATCTTGCCTATCAAAAAGAAATTCTCTGTTTTTCTATATTAGAAGTCACTACAATTTGTGGATTCTTTTGATTTTTGCACTTTGGTGTTTTGTAATGAAATCTTCTATTGTGCAAGAGGTGTATAAGCGATGCATATTGTTTTTCTTTTCATGATTACTCAAACGTGGTGCTAGTGGGGGTCAAGAAAGTGCAAAATAAACCCAACCTTTGGAAATGAGAGCAAATCACAGCCCTCTGTTGGAGAAAGCAGTGGCTCACTTTCCAGAGCAAGTAGAGGGTTGTATGACCCCCGTCCATGACCAGGGTGAGGATCGTTCAACCATTGTCTTAGACTGGCAAGGATCCGGCTATGGTTCCATGACTCTTGGCTGGGTGAGAGTCACTTGACCTCTGGTTTCTCAACAGGGGGTGTTACCCTCTGCCAGAGCAGGGCAAACCTCCGTTGTTGCTCTTTCAGAAAGGTTGAGCCATTGTGGTCCTCAGCAACTCTTAAGTGAAAACCATAGAAAAAGACACGAAGAACATGTTCTGTTGAAGAATTGGCCAGAAATGGCCTTAAAATGTTAATTGAGAGGATTTGCTAGGCTAAATGCATCATGTGCGATAAGTTGAGGTTTGGTGAGCCGAGTGAAATTACTCCAACATACAGTGACCTTTGAATGTATATTATCCCTTGTGATGATACATGCATTTCCGAGTCTCAATGTATATTATCTGCCAGTGGTATTCCATTTTCACAGACTTATGATGTCCACGCTCATTGCAGGAAAAGGAAGGTCAGAAAAATAAAATGTCAGACAAGTTGCAGGGTGTCTAATGCATTCCGAAAGATGGATGCGGTTGTGGCTCCTATATATTATAATTTCCGACTTGGAAATCCTTGTCAAGTGGGAGCTGTGCCAAAGTTTTGATAAGGATGAGATTTTCATCCGAAATGTGCATATGGTTTGCCGAGGTGCAATAGTTGGACTCTTTTTGATGTATACGTTATTTGAATCCAGTATTACTGTCTTTCAAAATCCATGTTTCAACAAGCTTTCCAGTTTGTGTATTTTTCACTTTGAATGTTCTTGAAGTTGCTAATCTGCAGTATTCTATTGCTTTGGGCGAGACATAAAAGTAAGCCGTCCATGACCTTACCTAACTCCAGTTAACTCCAAAAGCAATTTTATCAGGTTTCACTTGTGGTCATAATCTTAATTAATCCCCATCTTTTGGCTTTTGAATGCCTAATTCGTGAGTTCTATGCTACTAAAAGACGGAGTCTTCATCAATTTCATCTTCTCAATTCTACGCTTTTTCCCTTTCTTAGGATGAAATGTAGATAAGACTGCAATAGAAAGTTGCAAATATGCATCTGAACAACTTTGTGGAATCTAAATAAAATCTTAAATATCATTCATTTATTCAAGACTTAGTCAATCACGATATAAGTCCATATCATATTCTTGGGGCACAAGTGCAGCGACCGATGGAATATTCCTGTAAGCCCTAAGAATTTGTCTAGTTCCCACCTTTGACCAATGCATGTAATCTTGATTCACAGGAGTCGGCTTGCAATTTATTTTGTGCTATTCGAACATGTGATTTTAAATCCCTGGAGTTGAATTTCCTAATGCTCCAACTAGTCACGCTAATCTGGGTTGACAAAATAATTCTTAAGTGTTTGTTCGTGCTTCTTATTTTTGTGTAAGCGTTTCATATATGTGAAACTTACTAGTTACTATAGCCAAAGCTTCTATGAAGTTGAAGAAAAACAAGAAAAGGGAACCAACGATGTCGTTAAAACATCTGCAATTGTCTCTACTTAGTTTCAAAGCAAAAAAAAACAATATCCAATGTAACACCGGCTGAAACTCATCGTCTTCCTCTCCACACATATTCTTGTCTATTACCACTCTACAAGTTCAGTCCGATTGGATTTTCATCCTTCACGAAAGTCGTAGAATGCATCATAAGCTTTCTTACTAGATATAATTCTTGCCAAATGATGTCGTTTACTAGGTCAATCGTTTGTGCGAAGACATGTTCGAACAGCTGCAATTTGAAACATTCATTGCGTTGTCATGTTTTCTCATCTTCGTCTAGGTTTTTGTGAACCAAAATAGACTTTGGTGTCTTTACAAAAAACAAACAATCACAACATTTCATTCTACGTTTAGAAATTTTTGTAGAATTTTAACATGTCATTAGATTATTGAAAACCATTCTATGTTCTATGTAACTCTTGCTGCAATTGTGGCTGATCATGTCCTATCTAACCTTGTTTTGTACACATTTATCCCCGATATATGTTTTAGGTTATTTTGTGTTGTATAAAAACCCGACGAGTTGCAGGTTCTTTTCTTTCATTTTGTTTTCTTTATGTTTTAGGATTACATGTTAGATTTATCACTTTCCTTAAATTGCCCTCTTGAGTGTTTACTTACTGCACCGCTTTTAAATATCAATTGTTTGTTTTCTTTTCTCTTTTAATAGAAATAGAATTGCATGAGATCGACTATTCATGCATGATCACTTAGTTTCAACGATCCGAAAAAAAGTAAGAAAGACATGCATGGACATCGAAACAAGATAAATCATTAGGTATTAAAAGGGTGCTAATAAAAATATTAGCGTAACCTAAGTCCCTGAATCTAGAATTTCTAGGTGTGTAAAAATCGATATATCACTCCCGACCTTTAATTGAGTTTTCTAGCCGACCCCTAAAAATGAGGCTGGTGGCGACTTCTTACTTTTATTTAGGTTGTCTTAAACAACTAGATAATAATAAACCCGTTGTGAGGGGTATGGGTCTTGACGAGACTCACTGTAGTTTAGCATACCCTATGTGGAAAGCTCATAATGGATGAAGTGATGCCATCCTTAGGACAGAGAGTACTATTGGGAGGGCTACTATGGTAAAGATATCCCTAAATTCGATATTCACACCTGATCTCCTCTTTCGAGATATATTGTCCATGTGGACACAAATTACGACACCTTGCACTGTCATACAAGCCACGAGCTTGGGAGAGCTCATGACTGTGATCGAGCAAACTCACAATGGTTCATCTCTAAAGGCGAAGTGATGATGTCTCTTGGGATATGTACCGTGAGGGAACTCTTATGGTCAAGTACCTCTAAACTCAACATTTTTCTTCCCCCGTTGAGAGAAAGAACGGAGGGTCGGGTCGCAACAAACTTGGCGACTCCACTGGGGACTAGTTACTAGTTAAGAGGATTTGAAGCTGTTTAAAATGGTTGTCGTGTTAACTAATGTGTCTTATGTAGGGTCATTTGCATGTCAAAGTTATATGGAAAATGAGGTAAGTCACTAATGAAGTGTTAAAATGGTCTTGTAGGCGGGAGGTATAAGGGATGGAGTATTTGTAAACCCCTTATTTTTAGGTGATGAAGGGATGTATGAATGTATGATGGGTTATACTGAAGTGCTGGTTATTTAAATTTAAACTCATGTTTAAAAGCTTTAGCATTACACCGCACACACAAGTGTGGTCTAAAACCCCAATTGCCCCAATTAGCACCTTTAAGAGGGCTTGAGGGTGGAATCTGCAAGTGAATGCTCGTGGTAATCCATATATCCATAAACCTGCTCATCTCAATCAATAAAAATTGCATTGACCAACGATAGTAGTGGTGAGTAAACTGCATTTATTGGTTGGGATGGGAGCCTTAAGCCTTTAGCACCCTACCCCTAGGCATTAATACCTCATAGTCTTCATGTGATATGTGATTTGTGCTTGCCATGGTTTGGTTGGTAAGAGATCGTTCCTTCTTTATTGTCACCTTGTTCTTTAAATTTTGAACTTTCAATTTCACGCTCTTTACTCGTTTCAAAGATGATAGATTTTTAATCGCAAATGCCCCTATTAGAGTTTAAACCTAGACGGATAAGTCTGAGATCAATATCATCCTGAAAAGTCTCGAGAGCATATGGGGAGGCTTTAGCCCAACACATCAAGAGTACGTGAAGGAAAAGATCGGGTTTCTTTCAGAGCTACTGAGGATCGATCTTTACATCTCAATGGTCAAAACATTGTCCATTTTTTGGAACCACTCGACTTCCACATTCGTGTTTAATTGGAATGAAGTGACTCCTACAATTGAGGAGTATGATATAGCCATTGGATTAGGTAAAGATTCCTTAGATTTAGTCTTGCCCCCTACTCAACAAGATCCAATCGCCCTTTTGAGCCAATTCCTAAACATTCATTCCGATGGGATTAGAGCCGTCCTTAAGGGTAATTGCAATCCCATACCATACACCTTTCTTGGAAAATATTTCTCAAATCCTAAGCTTCAATCCAAGAATCAAATTCCCTACACTTTCCTCCTTATGTTTTTTGATTTTGTCATACTCCCACATACTCATAAAACAACGGATCCTTTAGTCACTTATATTGTCGATCAACTTTGCGCTTTTAAACATTTTACACATATGATCTTAGACGAAACCTTTTGTTTCCCTCACCCATTTTAAGAAAATGGATAAGGAACTCTTAGAGCCCCAATACATCTTCAGCAAATTTGGCTTTTCTCCCATAGTAAGGAATTCGCGCCTCATTTGAGGATCATCCAAGTCACAAATAACTACAATCCTATTCAGATGTTCCATCAAAAGAAAGAATTCTTTCCTACTTGGTCCTTCTCTATCTAGTTTCATTTTTTTCAAAGGAATCCTCTCGAACCAAATTCAATGGCACGTCAAAGGGTTAAGGAATCTGAAGTGCGCCTTGTTGGTGGAATGGATGACCCTATCCCTCTCGTGGGATTAACTAGTCTAATTTCCTATTACCCTTTAAAGGTTCTTTGTCAATATTGAGAGCTTCAAACGATCCTTCCAATCCTCAAGTTGGAGTTATATCGTTCCGATTGTTGCAAGGAAGTCTTAGTGGATAACCAAATTGATCATGTCGAGGCCCTAACTGGAGAAGCCATCGAAGTATGATACCATTACACTTCACAACATGTGGCTAGAGTTGACGAGACCGAGCTGGGAGGTGAGATGAAAACCTACCACGTTTCCATTGAATATATTCATCGTCAAGTGAAGCCAGAGCTTGGAGTGGTCCTACCTAACATTCCCGAGCTTCATGGTCATCAGAAAGCATATATAGTTCAACTCATTAAGGAAAGAGACGATCCCCTATCCGAAATGGAACACTTGGTCCATGATTACAAGTGTCTCCGCATGGCCCATTTGAGTTCTTTTAGTTCTTTTAGCTGGTGATTTCTTAGAGATTTTGTATAGGGTTTTCCATGTAACACATTCTTGTAATTGGAAAATTTCCAATTTCAATTTCATGTAATTAACGTTTCCGTGTACTCGTTCAATCCCATTTCTCCTGTAATTGTAAAGGCTTTGTTTATTCTAACAGTCAGCCCTAAACAATCATGAAGCAACAAAAGTGGAATTGGATGTGCTGGTAAAATGAAGAGAACCATCAGAGAACATCATCCTTAGTACTGTCGAACAAAGCATAGGGTCTAGCTAAAACTGACATCAACTTCTATAAAGCTACTCACAAGGAAAAACAACAAAATGAGCATCCAATTTTGGCATTCGCCTTCGCTACTTCGATACCATTTTGGTTGATAATGTTGTCTAGCGAAACATCTGCAGTTGGGCTATTCTTCTATAAGTCCTTTCTTGCTTTTTAATTTCCTTGTTTCAAGTCCATACGATGGTTAATCTTCCATGAAACTGTTACTTTGCTATTCTTGCAAGAAACTACTCGTATGATGTTTAATCTTCCAAGGCTATTCATGTTTGATACGATCGAGTCGTTGTAACACAAATTCCTTTATCATTCAAGTGTAGCGGTTATTAGCTTCGTTAGAATATCCTTGAGCATCAGCATTTGTTCTAGGCGATTGTCCCTCAAAAGGGGCATGAATCCAACTGCCCCACATTCTCGACAATCATGATTATTGACATTTGATTTTTAGTTGACGAGTCAAAAAGGTTAAAAATAAATAAAATCAAGATTTGGATTTTTGATCATGACGGAGCCCCTTTTTCGATAAAAAAAATATCGTTTTTCATTTTTTTTTTTCTTTTGTATTGTTGCTTTTAAGGAATTTTCTAGTCATTTTTAACAAAAACCCGAAAGTCAAATGGTTGACTTTTGGATTGACTTTTTAGTCAACTCTTTAACCAAAAGTCAACCCTGAGTCAAAAGTTGGCTTTTTTGCCAAAAATATGTTAAATAGCTTTAATTTCAATTTAGTCAAGTAAATTTTTGAAAATTCCAAAGCTTTTATTCGAAAATCAACTTTTAGTAAAAGTCAATTAAATAGGTGACTTTTGATTAAATCTTTGACTAAAAAATTGAAAAAATAAAAAATTCACAAAACATTTCATTTTAGTGCCAATTTGACTTTAGTGTTTCTAAAAATCGATTAAGAACCTTGTTTTCTGAATTTTTTGGTTTCAAGTTCAAAATTAACCAAAAACAAAATTACTTTCATTCTAGTCTTAATTAGGTCTAGTTCCTTTTTTGACATTTGATCTAGAGGTAATTACCTCTTCACTCTTAGGCATAAATTGTCGTTTTTGCCCTAAATTAGGGGTCCGAATCGATTCTTCATGATTTGCGTAGCAACACTTCCATTCAACTCCTTTTCTTAGTGACATTCCAAATCTGTGGTTAATTTTGGGAGATTCACTTGGATGTATTTTAATTTGGTCGATATGGCTTATTCGAAAATTAGAAAACCCAGTTAAGGTGCTTCAATTGATATAATTCGACATGGCCCATTCTAGACTAAAATATAATTAAAGTAATTGAACTTCAATTTGGCCAATTAAAGTTCAACTGAAAGCATGAGTTTAGCTTGTGGCCTTGCTTTAATAGAAATTTAATGAATTTGAACATTTTGTGCACAATTAGTCGATTTGTGATAATTCAATTGCATCTCATTTGATCTGATTCATATAGAAATATTTGATTTCATTTAAATTTGGTAAAATCAGAAAAATCAGAACAAAATTTGGACAAAAATTCAACCTGGTCAACTCGACGTTGACCAGCGTTGACTAGTGTTTATCGGTGAATTTTTTTGGTCATTTCTTTGCCGGAAACCACCCTCAGTTGGCCCACCTCATGGAAAATGCATCTATGTTCTTAATTTTCAAATTTCCAATTTTTCCTCGGATTTTACGAAATTTGCAAATTTGCCCCCTAGTTTGTTGAAATTACAAAAAGACCCTGCTTAACCCATTTTCTTAAGAGTAGATCATCACCGTTCCTTAAGAACACATCATGATGGTTGAAATTAACATGTGCCTAATTAGGGTGTCATCTAGGGTTTATCGAAGATAAGATGACATCCTAGCCCTTGGATTTAATCCAAGGGCTAGGATTCCATCCCCAAGCCCATATAAATAAGATTTTTTCCTACAATAAGGGGCTTCATTTTTGCAGAATTTTCTTTCAAATTTCTTGAAAATCTCTCTCTCTCTCTCTCTCTCTCTCTCTCTCTCTATTCTCCCTTCTCGCGCTGCTTCTCTCTCTTTTCTTCATTACGTGAACGACCATACCTCGCCGGTTCATGGCCCTTCACCGGCAATCTAGCTGCCGCCGTCCAATCCTCTGATCTTCATCAGTCCATCCTCGAGCTAGTGTTGACTGTGAGAAGAAAAGATATCTAGAAGATAACTTGTATAACAGAGAATTCTGTATTCTGTATAGTTGCTAAACAATCAATTGCAATACATCAGTTGATCATTCTTCATCAGTCTTCTTCTCCAACCTTACAAGTCTTTACTATATGAAGACGAACAAAGAAATACAGAGAGAGAGAGAGAACTTGAGATGAACAGAGAGACTCCAGAGAATTGAGAGATTTGAGTTTTACAGAAAGAAAAATAATGTTTCGACTTGATACATCAGTTTCCTATCCCAATCCCTTTATACTAAAGCTTAACTACTTAGACTTTCTTTCAAAACAGATTTAACAACTTCAAGAATGAAGAATCATTAATCTTGACACACGTGCAGCTCCTTCAGTAGATTGATCAACTTCGTTCAGTATAGTCGATTCTTCACGGGGATTGCCAGCTCGGCTTTTCTATGGATCATCGGCTCGGCTTTTATTTCTTCGACTTCTTTATCTCTTTGCCAAGACATCTTTCAGCTTCACTTCGATCTTGCTGCTTTGGTTTATTGCGTTTTGTTGCAACTCATCTTTCCCTTCTTTATAATCCTCACTTTGCTGCCTTGCTTCTTCAACTTCTTCAACTTCCTGTTCAGCTGTAGTTTTTAAACTTTGTTTTGTCTTGTTAACATCCCCCCTCAAATTGGGAATGGGGAGAGCACAGATTCCCAATTTGACTCGCAGATGAGAATGTGCTACTCGTGACAAGGGTTTCGTAAAGATATCAACAAGTTGGCAATGACTCGGAATATATCTTACATGTAATGACCCAGAAGAGACCTTTTCTCGAACAAAATGAAAATCTACTTCAATATGTTTTGTTCGAGCATGTAAGACAGGATTAGCAGTGAGCGAGATAGCTGATTTATTGTCATAGTATAGATGAATAGGAGGAGTAAGAGAACAACCTATGTCTCGTAAGACAAAGCGATCCAAGTGAGATCGGCGGTGGTTGATGCAAGAGCACGATACTCAGCCTCTGTAGAAGATCTACTAACTGTTGGCTGTTTCTTTGTTGCCCAGGAGATAAGATTGGAGCCAAGATATGTGCAAAATCCAGTTGTTGATCTTTTGGTTTCAGCACATCCAGCCCAGTCTGCATCCGAGAAGCCATAGAGATGCATAGTGCTTTGTGAATGAATGAATAAGCCGAATCTGATTGTCCCTTTAACATATCTCATTACCCTTTTCAATCTATTGAGGTCTGCGATGGTAGGTTGCTGCATTTTTTGGCACAGTAGATTTGTGGCATAGGCAATATCGGTCAAGTTAATGTGAGGTATTGGAGACCACCAACTAGGCTTCTATACTCAGCAGGATTGGACAAAGCTATAGAATCATTGATCAAAATAGTGGGTCTTAAAGAAAGAGGAGTTGAAATTGGTTTTGACTCAAGCATATGGGCTCGGGTGAGAAGATCAATAGCATATTTAGCTTGGCAAAGAAATAGATGTTTAGGAGTACGCTTAACTTCAATGCCAAGGAAATAGTGTAGTGAACCAAGATCCTTCATATGAAAGCGAAGGCGAGAGAAGTAATGAGACTAGGAGTATTTGAGATGAGCTGCCAGTTAAAATGATATCATCAACATACAGTAGTAAGAGGATTGTTTCTGTACCAGTATGTAGGATGAATAATGAGGGATCAGTTGAGCTACAAAAGAATCCATATTCCAATAAGAAACTGCTGAACTTATCAAACCAAGCTCGAGGAGCTTGTCGAAGTCCATAGAGTGATTTTCTAAGGAGACACACATGATGAGGTCTCTGTGATTCTTTAAAACCTGGTGGCTGTTCCATATAGATTGTTTCACTCAAGTTACCATGTAAGAAAGCATTTTTAACATCTAGCTGATGAATGGGCACTTTTTCATCATTGCTACTGAGAGAATTATTCGAATTGTAGCATGCTTAACTACAGGACTAAAGGTTTCTGTGAAATCAAGACCTTCTTGATGGAAACCTTTAGACAAGTCGAGCTTTCAGTCTATCTAAACTCCCATCAGATGCAAGTTTTGTTTTAAACACCCATTTGCAGCCAATTACATTCATTTGATCAGTTCTAGGGACTAGCTCCCAGGTTTTATTTTGATACAAAGCATCCATTTCTTCTTGCATTGCTTGATACCATCCTTTGTGTGCTAATGCAGACTTTACAGACTTTGGTTCAACAAGAACCTGATATTCAACCAGACAAGCATATTTGGGATTTGCTTTAACAATCCCATATCTTAGTCTAGTTTGCATAGAGTGAGTAGAAGATGTACCTTGTGTATTTCCTGATACAGAACCGATCTGTGCTTGTTAACATATGATGTCGAGTTAGATTCTTGACTGGTAGACACTTGTTCTTCAATATTTGGAGATACCTGAGATGTCTCAATATTACTCGAATACATTATCGGGAGTGATCTGTAGCTCAGCAGCATGTCTTGTGTTTATTTGTGGTATAATTGTAGGATTGATTATGCTAATCCTACTGTCCTGCATTTCTGGAATGATATGACTTGATCCAGTATTCTGTAAAGATTCAATCGATTTATTGGCTTGTGACTAAATCTGTCCTGTAGTATTGGACATAGGAGATACCAATCCTCTTATCCATTGCTTGTATAGGTCAGATCCCTGATGATACTCAGCACTTGTTCTTTGAGTAAAAGGAAATACTTTTTCATCAAACACTACATGTCTACTAATATAGACATGTCCATTAGTAGGCAGACGGCACCTATAGCCTTTGTGTTTCTCACTGTATCCAAGAAATATACATGTGAGAGATCTTGGATCTAATTTATACTTTGTATAGGATCTGAGACAAGGATAACAAGCTGATCAAAAAACTCGTAGATGAGCATAGTTTGGTTTCTGTTTATATAGTCTATAGTGAGGTGAGTTCATATGCAGTTTTGTTGTGGGAAGCAAATTGATTATATAGACTGCTGTTATGAAGGCATCTACCCAGTATTTTAACGGTACTCTTGCATGATACAGCATTGCCATGCCCAATTCAACCACATGTCGATGCTTTCTCTCAGAAATACCATTTTGCTTTGGTGTATAAGGACAAGAAATGTTCTGCTTAATGCCACACTGTTGTAGATGATTCTGAAATTTGATGCTAGTGAACTCTCCTCCTCCATCACTCTGAAACACTTTGATCTTGTGATTAAGTTGATTTTCTACTAATCTTTGAAACATAACAAACACATCATACACTTCTGACTTCTGTCTTATTGGATATATCCAACTATATCGAGAAAAATCATCCACAAAGATGACATAGTAATGAAATTTCTGAACAGATGAAATTGGTGATGGTCCCCATACATCACAATGTATCTTTTCTAGGGGAACATTAGAGATATAGTCTGAGAGTGGAAATGGCAAAGCTGAGCTCTTAGCAATTTGACAGCTGCTACACATACTTGGAGCTTTCGAACTATATTGAATCAGATGTTGACTTTGTAGAATCTTTACTGTTTTTAAACTGGTATGAGCAAGTCTTTGATGCCAAACATCTTCTCCTACTTCATGTTGAGTTTGAGTGAAGAAAGCTTCTGTGGCTCTAGATTCCACTCGATACAGCCCCTTGATTTTCCTTCCTAGCTTCACTGTTGTATGATTGTAATTGTCCTTCATATAGACCCCATTTTTGTCAAATATAAAAGAACAGGGATAGTCATCTGTTAATTTTGATACAGAAAGGAGATTCTTCTTGATTTCAGGAACTATTAAAACATCATTTAGTGGTAATATGCTAGTTGTTGTATTTAATGTTCCATTACCAATACATGAGATTGATAAACATGACCCATCTCCTATCATAACTGTATCATTACCACTATATGCAGCATAGTTTCGAATCATACCAGGTTCTGCAGTAATGTGTGACGTAGCCCCTGTGTCTGGATACCATTCTGAACCACACGGTTCTTCAATATGCATGGCTGCCAATGCAGTTAGTATTTCATCTGCTTGATATGAATTATCAAAGTGATACCAACATCTAATTGCTGTATGACCTGGTCTTTTACAGATTTGACATTCCAAAGGCCCATTATTCATTGGCTTTGTATCCTGTATGTGCTTATCACCATTTGAGCCTTGGGTGGATAAGATCTAACACCTTGATATCTTTGAAAGGAATTAGAGTATGGTCTAAACCCTTGTCCATAGTTAGACTAGTTATCCTTATTGACCTGATCTTGCTTTGTTAGGTTCAGAGGATTCATTCCGCTCTGTTGATACCTTCCTGATCCAATGAAACTATTTCCACGATCTCTTCTATTAATGAACTGTCCTCTGCCAGAGTTATATCCCCCTTGAATACTTTCTCCTTGACTTCTAGAATTAAATCTCTGCAGACCTGTTCTGGTCTTTCTCTGTCTATAATATGCCAGGTTAGTATTGTATTGGTTCACAGGGTATGTTTGCAATCTAGTTTCAAACCTCTCAAGTTGGGAGATAACCTCATCATACTCTGGCTGGGGTTTGAGACAGTACATGGTTGTTCTAAAAGTTTCATATTCAGAACCTAACCCTTCAAGTATGCCAAACATCCTGGTTATATCATCAACAGGCTTTCCAATCGCATTCAATTGATCACAGATAGTTTTAAATTCTCGAAGATATTCACTCAATGGTCTATCTCTTTTTCTACAGGCCTGTAATTTTCCTCTTAACTCAAATTCTTTCGCTACAGACTTCTGAGTAAACCGATTTATAAGGACCTGCTACACTTCAAATGAAGTTTCTAAACCAATTATCAAACTTAGAATGTTTTCTGATACTGCACCACTTATCCATGATGAGATCAGTTGATCAGTTTTTATCCAGTCTAGATGATCAGGATTCATCACTTCCCCAACCTCAGTTTGCATCATTTGAGCAGGTGGTAAGGTTTCACCATTAATAAAGCCAATCAGATCTTGACTTTTCAGAAACCTACTAAATTGAGCTTGCCATAATAGAAAATTTTCTTCATTCAACATGATTGTAACAAAGTTGGCTATATTCACATGAATAGGAAAAGGATACTTCTGAAATCTGGTTGCCATTCTATATTTTCAGAAAACTTTGAAGATACGAAGAAACAATCAAGAAAACTTCGAAGATCAGCTTACTAAGAATCAATAAGATCTTCGTATTGTCTTGCTCATGTGATCTTCATACAAACTTTCAGTAACACAGACATTAGATCTAGAACTCCCAGGAGTGTGCTCTGATACCATGAGAAGAAAAGATATCTAGAAGATAACTTGTATAACAGAGAATTCTGTATTCTGTATAGTTGCTGAACAATCAATTGCAATACATTAGTTGATCATTCTTCATCAGTCTTCTTCTCCAACCTTACAAGTCTTTACTATATGAAGACGAACAAAGAAATACAGAGAGGGAGAGAACTTGAGATGAACAGAGAGACTCCAGAGAATTGAGAGATTTGAGTTTTACAGAAAGAAAAATAATGTTTCGACTTGATACATCAGTTTCCTATCCTAATCCCTTTATACTAAAGCTTAACTACTTAGACTTTCTTTCAAAACAGATTTAACAACTTCAAGAATGAGAATCATTAATCTTGACACACGTGCAGCTCCTTGAGTAGATTGATCAACTTCTATTCGTATAGTCAGATTCTTCACAGGGATTGCAGCTCAGCTTTTCCATGGATCACCAGCTCAGCTTTTATTTCTTCGACTTCTTTATCTCTTTGCCAGCACATCTTTCAGCTTCACTTCGATCTTGCTCTGCTTTGGTTTATTCAGCTGCCCTGTTCAGCTGTAGTTGCAACTCATCTTTCCCTTCTTTTATAATCTTCACTTTGCTCAGCTCCTCTGCTTCTTCAACTTCTTCAACTTCCTGTTCAGCTGTAGTTTTTAAAATTTGTTTTGTCTCGTTAATAGACTGGAGCCACCTCGCTGAAGCTGCTTGTTTGGTGGCCTTCTGTCTCGTGAGCTGCTTCATCGCCGGTTGAACCGGTAAGTTTATAGTTGGTTGTTCCTCAACCAACCGGCAATCCTTGGCATCTCTTTTGAGTCCAATCATATCTATCTGCTATCCCGAAGTCCACGATGTCCAACTGGCCGGAGGATTGATTGGAGAATTGCCAATCGGCTTCTAAACCGCTTGATCCCTCATCAGTGTTCAAACCGGTCCAAGTCAGACCAGTCTCCTTCGATCGCATCAAATCGGCGGTTCAGCCTTGTCGATCCAACCCCTAGGCAATCCGATCGTGATCCTTGGAGATCCATTCATGTTCCAACAAATTCAACTTCATCCGATTGCGCTTCATTTCAAGGAAAAATGCAAAGGTAGGTGTTCTCGAACTCGAATATGATAAAGCGAGTTCGGCGTATCTAATCGGGGCTAAGATCAAGCTTAGATCTATATAAAAATTCCTAGATCTAAGATTCATGATGTGATGGATTGATCTACTGTGATTTGATGCTCATTGATCATGAGTTTGTGGTTGATTGAACTTAATCATCATTAATTTGCAATTTTCGTAACTCTTTGATATATTTATTGTTTTGGCTTGAATAAGGTTCTAGATGAGTTTTTTTGATCTCAAGCCCTTATATATATGATAGGTTGCACGCCCCGAACGGAGGTCATTTGGTCATCAAAAAATACCTCAGAAATCGGTTGATCTTGCAGTAGATTAAGGTTGATTTGTGGTTCTGTCTTTGTTCCGATTTTTGATTTATTATTTTCGTGCTGATTTTTGTGATTAGATTCTGGAAAAGTTTTCTTCAAGAGATTTGTTCGAAGTCATCTTTTCTATAACATACATTTTTTTTTTCAGATTTTTCGAAGATGTTTTGATTAGGTAAAATCGCTTAAAACTGACACTAGGTATATATGCCCCACACTGATCTGAGTTGCATTTGTGTGAAATTGAGCTTGTAGATAAGTTTGATCTTTTGAAATACATGTCATGCACATTCTTCGTATGATTTGATTAAGACAATGTGTGTAGGTATTGTTGCACTTACTACATGTCATAATATGTGTCACACCCCCGTCCCACCTCTAGCACGAGAGCATGACCTGGCGGGTTAGCATCGACGCCCTAGGCAACGTCGAACGTCTCAAAAGTCTTTTATCGATACAAACAAATATGATTACATGCAAGCCAAGCAAATAAAAGCAATATATTCATACACATATTCACATATCAAAAGCTGTTTTGATTACATGCCCATCCTAATCCTGGGCTACTTATTTTAGTTTTCATATATATAGTCAATCAAAAGGCCGGGGTAGCCTAACTCCTCTACCGAACTACTCCCAAAAATGGCCCCCATACTATGTGTATTCCCTTCTTGGACTTTGGTTCACCCATCATACACCTGAAATGGTGGGAACAACAAGAGTGATTCGATGACTCAATAAGTAGAAATCCCTAATTCTCCTATAGGAGGACATCTCGCCGTCAATTGTCCGATACAAGGTTACCACCCACTTGTAGATGGCAAATCAATAGCAAGGTTCGTGCCTTGCTTTGCTTATGCATATGAGAGGCTCTCAACCGTCTATGTACTTTCAAGAATCAAAGATAAGGAGATAATGCATATGAACAAGCTTTCCAAAGACCCGTGGCTTATGATCATTTCGGTCATAAAAAGGGATGCTCGCATCTCATGAAACTCATTCAAGCACTAAGTGACCCAATTCAAACATATGCTCAAATTGATGCAAGGACTTAACAATACATATCAAATAAATCCAGCTTTTGCAAGCATCACAAATGTATCAATCATGAACCACACGTGGACTTTCATTTTTCATATTCAATATCATATTAGTCGAAATTAATCGACTCTTCCGATAACAACCGGGCATTGGTCCGCCCCTTGGCAAACGGTATCGCCCCGATCTCGTTATCAAGATGGCATCTAGGGTGACCCTTAGGCATTGGCCTCACCTGGGCCGGCATCATCCATGATCTCAATATCGGGACAACATCTGGGGCTTTACCCCAGGCAACGACTCAACATCCCCTAGCGTCGGCATATAAGTCCATTGTGTGTCCATGCATTTCAAACATTAACCGATTCATGTCATGTTTAAACTTTTAGTCGAATGAAAGGCCCGAAGGTGTGCCGTGCAAAGTGAACTAATGAACGACTCTTGTGTTTTATTATATCAAACTTATACCGGATGCGATTCGGGCTCGTGACCTTGACTTGGAACCATTTGCTCAGGCTTTAACATTGTCCATAGTCACCGAGACCTCTCCTCAACATCCGGGTGTGCTCGACACTCATGCGAGATCATGAACTTACTTAATGCAACAACAAGCATAACAATACAAAGCCAATGCAAGCAAACGATGACATGATCCTCAAATCGATAAGCGTAGTACATCGCCCTATCGAAGAGTTAGGAAAGTCTACTTACCTTCGATGAACCTTGAGCTAAGACACGAACTACAAAGGAAATGTGGCTTACTTTGGAGGCCTAGAGAGAGATGTGAGGTGGAGGGCATTCAAGGAGATGGAGGGTGGAGAAAATGGGAGCAAAGTGAGGAAAATAAAGAGAGCTCCTCATATTTATAGCCCTTGGAGCCATCATTACCATGCCAAGCGATCCATTCCAATGTTTCCAAGTGTCCCACCTAAATTCCTTGGATGGCAAGACTATGGATCCAATAATTGAAGCCTAAATGATGAGTTGGAAGGCTCAAATGCCTTACTTGGCAACCTAAGCTCATAGGCGTCATTGATGATAGACCCGCCTTTCACTTTTCCATTGGTCCATCTATTTGCTTATCCTCCAAGGCTCACTATAGGCTCATTATTGCCTATGGTGCCTAAGGGACACATAAACCCTTTTTATGCCTAATGTCTTCTTCTAATTGGTTGGTGCTTACCTTGTTCACCAAGGCTACAATTTAGGGCCATTATAACCTAAGATTCACCTAAGATTCTAGGGGACACCTAAGTAGGGGACACCTAAGTAGGTAACTCACCTCACTTATTAATTGCCAAGATTTCATGTAATCATTAGGCTTAGATGTGTTCATATTAGTCAACTTGCTCTCCAAGTTTCTTCTCTTTAATAAATTAAGGTCCAAAAGCATTTAATGCATTCTTATCTTCAAGCCAAGAAATCTCTAGATTAGCTTCCTACTCAAGTTGGGCATGCAGCCCCCTTCCCCTCCAAGTTGGGCGTGTGGTTCTTCCATTCTAAGGTGAAAATAGTTTTGAGCAATTTTCGAAATCAATACCATTACCTTACCAAACAAACTCGAAAAATTATAAAATTTTAATATGTTGTAAAGAAGACCTTAGAAAAATTTTTAATAAAAGAATCCAAGCCAAATTCGTTATGTGGAAAGAGCAGAAAATCAGTGAACACAACCCAAAAATTCATCCGTCGAACAGATTCAACGGTCAGAGAGAGAGACTCATTTTTAAATCCAAATCTTCACAAAATCATTTGAAATTTTAATATGTTGTAGATATCGATGTCCTTTAAAAATTTTGTGAAGGAATCATATTCAAATTCGAAAGGAAAATTTTATAAAAATTCGAGAAGGCAATCTGATCACTGTTTTCACTACACTGGACAGGTTCCGGACAGTGAATGATTGGGCCATCGTCCCTACCATTTCACCTTAGAAAAATATGAAATTTAATTATGTTTTAGATCATGATGTTTAGAACAATTTTCATAAAGGAAGTTTTTCCAAATTCGAAATAAAAAGAGCTCTGTAAAATTGGAAAATGGCAAAGGTCTAGGGATTTCGAGAATCTGAAGAGTCAAAACCTATGGAACCTTAAGTGGCAAGCCTAAGGAGAAGGGGTGGCACCCTACTTGATTTTCAAGATCCCTTGTCATTATTTTTCTAGGCTATGAATCATTCCCTACCATTAATGAGCTTATGACTCACCCCCCTCTTAACATATAACCATCCAAAATTTCATGATTACCTTTCAAGCGTAAGACTAATTGTGCCAAGTGTCCTACTTAGTCATCATGCATTAATTGGCTACCTTCCAAGCACATTAAATACACCAAGGGAAATATCAAGTTAGAAGGTCATCTCATTGGGCAGGAGTCAATCAAGTCTAAACAGGATCGACTACCTTATTTGACCTGAGATTCGTGCCTAAACACTGATCGAATAAAGCTGAACGCAACTGGGCTTAACTGGTTAAACCGAGTTCGGGCTTCTCTCTGAAAAGGGCTTGAAGTTGAGGATGTTACAACATGTATTTGTTTTGCTATTTTCATCTAGGATTGTATGATCAAAATGGGGATTAATTGTCTTCACGAGAAATGTTTCTCATTGTGCATCCTATATGTCGAATTTTTCATTAGATTTTTGCATGTCTTTAGGTAATCGAAATCAAGCATATTCTGCGATGTTCGTGTTAGGTTAAGGGATTATCATGAGCATATGTAAACACATTCATTAGGGTCTCTTAAAAACTAAATCTTGCATCAATGCCTTCTTGACATTGGAAGTGTGCGTTACAATTTTCGTGTTCATATATGGCATGTCATAATTAGACCCCATTTGGTATGTAAACATCATGCATCAATTAGGCTAGTTGTAATTTGAAATCCCTCGAACATGTCATCATTGGTTCTAAATCATTTGCAGTATGAATGACTCGTATGATTATTTCGCATCCCGACCTAGAGTTAGATGTTTTACCCAAAATCATTGTCGCATCCAATTCTTCGTCATATGTGAATTTCATGACATCCATGCATTGTTTAAGTGATCTTTTGAAATTTTAAACATAAACCATGTTCTGTCTTTGTAAGTGACTGATATTTACATTTTCACGAACATCAATTTTTGACCCTCAATCCGACCTCGATTGAACTTGGACCTTTCTAGGAAGTCATAGGACTCGTCTAAATCTTCCACTGATTTTGTGTGATTTGCTTATCATTTGACTCCATTTCCATTTTTCCAAGTTAGGTTAGAAATCTGGCTTAGGATAAATTCGGAACCCCTGTTTTACCCATGTATAGTCAGGCTTTTGTTATTTTTTGTGATTTTTTCGGTAAGGATTCTTGAGTTGGACCCTTAACGAACTTTGATTGTCACTCTTTGGTCTATGTTGTGGTGAAATTTCACATTTTTTAAAGCTTGTTTGATAGGAAAAATCTCTGTTGTAATACCATAATGTCCTGCCGTTCTGTTAATTTCTTGATACAATGATGCGCATTGTTGAATTTTTGTAAATTCATGTGCACCTTTTCTTATAAATTTTTCTTAACAAAGTTTGCTTCTTGTGATGCCACGCACGTTGTGTGATTTTCTTAAGGACAAATTTTCAATGGGTCCTTTTCAATTTTATTGATTCTATTTGTCTTGTTTGTGATGTGTTAATGTAAATCCTTATTGTGATTTTCTATTAATATATATATATATATATATTTAGGATGACTTGCATGTGAAATTAGGGTTCATCATTGTCATGAAATCCATTCCAAAAATTTCTTGATCTTCATTGTAAAAAAATTTCAATAAATGAAATGATCTTTTGATCACATCTTCTCCAAAATTGATTTGAAATATTGATGTTGCATACCAAAATGAATTTAATACGTGTGATGCTTCCAACATCAATTGTTTAGAATCATTTAAATCTTTTGATTTGACATTAGAATTGTCATGGTTTGGATCGTATTTAAAATGTATGTGATGTCTTCTAGTCTTAACAATTAAATGTATTCCACAGCCAAGATGTTCTTTTGTTTAAAATGTTTTGAAATCTTTCAAATGCTTGATTTGATATCGAGATTGTCAAGGTTTGAACCATATTTAAAATACCCGCGACGTTTGTGAGTGCATGATATGCGAGCTCCAGACTAACCTTGACAATTAAATGTGTTGCATACTATTAACACTTGATTTTTAGTCGATGCGTTATAAAAGATAAAAAATCGAGATTAGGGTTTTCGATCGCGATGGAGCTTGTTTCTCGACCAAAAAGTGTCATTTTTCATTTCTTTCTTTAGTTTTGTCATTTTTAAATGATTTCCTACTCATTTCTAATAAAAATCCGAAAAGTCAAACGGTTGACTTTATGGTTGACTTTTTTATCAACCGTTTAACTGAAAATCAACTTCGAGTCAAAAATTGGCTTTTTGCACTAAAAGATGTCAAATAGTTTTAATTTCTCTTTAGTCAAGTCTTTTCAAAAATTTCAAAGTTTTGACTCAATAATCAACATTTTAGTAAAAGTCAACTAAATAGTTGACTTGTCGTCAAACTTTTGACTAAAAAATTTTAAAAATAAAAAAGAATCGATAAAACACTTCATTTTTGTGCCAATTTAACTTTAATGTCAAAATTTTTCCAAAAATAGATTAAGAACCTTGTTTTCTGAATTTTTTAATTTCAAGTTCAAAATTGACTAAAAATAAAATTATCTTCATTCTAGTCTTAATTAGGTCTAGTTCCTTTTTTGACATTTGATCTAGAGGTAATTACCCATTCACTCGTTC
Organism: Eucalyptus microcorys; assembly: GCA_014182515.1. NCBI lineage: Eukaryota > Viridiplantae > Streptophyta > Magnoliopsida > Myrtales > Myrtaceae > Eucalyptus > Eucalyptus microcorys. The sequence continues at coordinate 24,195,668 of CM024564.1, forward strand.
AACCGATTTTGAGTTCAGGCATGTTGGGCATAAATTGTCATTTTTGCCACAAATTAGGGGTCCGAATCAATTCTTTATGATTTGCACATCGACAATTCCATTCAACTCTTTTCTTGGTGACATTCCAAATCCAAGGTCAATTCTGAGAGATTCACTTGGGTAATTATAATCTGGTCAATTTGGCTTATTCAAAAATTAAAAAAAAAAAAAAACCCAGCTAAGGTGCTTCAATTGATGTAATTCGACTTAACCCATTCTAGACTAGAGTGTAATTGAAGTAACTGAGCTTTAATTTGGTTAATTGAAGTTTAATTGAAAATATGAGTTTAGCTTGTGGCCTCGTTTCATTAGGAATTCAATGAATTTGAACATTTTTGTGCATAATTAGTTGACTTAAGATAGTTAATTTGCATCTCATTTGATTTGATTCATATATAAATATTTGATTTCATTTAAATTGGGTAAAATCAGAAAAATCATAACAAAATTCGGATAAAAATTCAACCCGGTCAACCCAGCGTTAACTTGTTTTGACCAAATTTGACTGGTGTTGACCGATGAATTTTTCCAGTCATTTTTTGGCCAGAAACCACTCTCAGTTGACCCACTTCATGGCTAATGCATTTATGCCCTTATTTTTCAAATTTTCCTCAAATTTTACGAAATTTGCAAATTTAACCCCCAAGTTTGGTGAAATTACAAAAGGACTCAAACTAATCTCTTACCTAAAGATAAGATCATCACTGTCCATTGAGAATGCATCATGACCATTGAAATTAGCATGTGCTTAATTAGGATGTTATCTAAGGTTTGTTAAAGATAAGATGACATCCTAGCCCTTAGATCAATCTAGGGGCTAGGATTCCATCCCCTAAACCCATATAAATAATATTTTTTTTCCTGAAAAAAGAGGGGGCTAATAATCTATAAAAATACTGACCTGATGAGAGAGAAAATCTCTCAAAATCTCTCTCTCTTTCCCATTCCCGTGTCGCTCTTCTCCCCCCAACCATCTCACGTTATTGCGCCATTTGCCGCCTGCTCGAGCTCCAATCATCGTTACACCACCCCCGGTGAAACTCACCAACCTTCATCCTTCCCCATTGTCTTCACTCAACAACCGAAGAGATGCCGAAGCCTCCTGTCCAGTCGGTTTTCACCATAGATCCGAAGACCATTCTTCGCACCAGTGACAAGTCTGCATTTTTCTTCACCCCTATCGATGATCCGATGACTTCTTGATGTTCCTTAGCCATTCAGCAATGATCTTTAACATGTCCAAAAGTTCCAAGTGGCCGGAAATCTACTGAACAATCATCGGAAGGCTTTTGTACAGCCAATCCTTCTGCTGGTGTCAAACCGGCACCCATCTTCTGTCCAGCAACAAACCGGAGCAAATTGAACGTTGTCTTTAGTATCACTGGCGATCTCAGCCCTCTCGAATGATCCTTGACTTTCCGAGGTGTCTCGGTAGCTTGGTAATAGTTCGCGGGAGTTCGTTTTGTGTAAAAACATCAAGAGTTAGGTTCTCTCACCTCAAGCTCGATGAAGTGAGGTCTTGATAGGAGACTAGGGCTAGAGCTCATCCTAAGGATTGATCTACGAGGTTTATGATCACTCGATGATGTTTAGGATGTATTAGAATGGAAGTAGATATGACGATGATGATATGTTCGATTGCTTGGAAGATTATTATTCAACAATTTTCATGCCTTTGAAAGTGGCTTGCTGTTTGGCCTAAAACGAGGCCTTAGATGGCCTTATTTTGACTCAAGACCTTTTAGACTTAGAAAGTACATTCCGAGACCTTCAATTTGATAGGTCGCATGGCCCGAATGATCACCATTTCACCCCTGAAAAATACTTGGGGCGCGCATGACAACATTTTTGTTTTTCTATTTCTCTATTTTTCTATTCCTCGGAATAGGTTTAGAACAGAAATCTGTTTTGTAACGCAATTTCATTTTTCTATTTCTAGAACAGATTTCTATTCTAGAAATAGATTTGGAGTAGAAATCATAAACTAAATTTTTTAGTTTTTTTATTTTTGGAATAAAAATGAGAAACCAAAACTTTCCTCAACGTTCACTCTTGTCATTGCTCGTCGCCTACCCGCCGCCAGTGGGACGTCAGAAGCTCGCTGTTGGCCATTGGCCTCGACTGTTGACTGCATCGGCCACCGGACTTTGACCATGTCGCCAACCACCATCCTTCTGATGCTGGACACTCATCGATCATTGGCCGCTCATTGCCAACCACTAGATGCTGGAGGCCCACCACCAACCATCGAACGTTCATCGCCGATCGCCTACCACTCACCACCGGCCGTCGGATGTCGATCGCTCACCGCCTACCATTGAACTCCAGCTGTTGGCCACCCATCACCGGCCATCGATCGCTAAACTTTGGACGTCGGACATCGAACATCGAACACCGGTTGCTGATCGCTGAATGCCGGACTTCAGACACCAACTGCCAGTCACCGAATGTTGGACGTCAGACTATGGACTTCGGCCGCCTGCCATCGGTCATTGAACGCCAAACGCTGATTGTCGCACATTCGACTCCAACCACCGAACGCCGGCTGTCGCTGCTCCTAGAAATAGAAATTTTATTTTGTTATCAAATGATTTTTTATTCCAGAAATAGAAATTTTAAATTGTTACCAAACGCATTTATTTACTCAGAAACTTGTCCATTAAATAGAAATTGTGAAATTAATTTCTGGCTAAAACTTGATTTTTGTTCTAGAAATTTTGTTATACGTGCCCTTAGCAATCTGCTCAATTCTGCAGTTTTTCTAGTGTGTTTTAGGTGCTGTCCTTAGTCCGCCTTAGCATTTTGCTATTTTTTCTTGGCTTCTGTGACTGATTTTTGACAAAGTTGTCTTCATGAAACTTGTTCCAAATTGTCTTGAGAATGTCCCCTATTTTTGTTCAGATTTTTTGGACAAGTTTTGGTAGGTCAAAACCTCTTAAATTTGAGGATAGGTCAATCTACCCTACACAAATCCAATATAAACTTAGGTAAATTTAAGCATGAATTGAACTCATTTGACCTTTGGGCCTTCATGAAGAGTAAAATAAGGGTGCGCACGAAAGAATTTCTAGAACAAAAATTAATTTTTGATCATAAATTGATTTCTCAACTTTTATTTCAGAAATTGAGAAGTTAAAAATTTTAGCTTCTGATTTTGATTTTGTTCCAAATCTATTCGCTAGTCACTTTTCTATACCAGGGAATAGAAAAATAAGTTGGCGTTACAAAACAGATTTCTGTTCTTTTTTGTTCCGAGAACAAAAGAACAAAAATCGGGAGAAATATAAACGTTACCATGCATGCCCTTAAAGTACAACTTCAATATATTCATGATTTACCATAAATGAAATAAGAATAAATTATGAAATCTTTTTCCCAAGGAGATTGATAATTTTATAGCTAGCGCTATTTCATTTTCTATAATTGGCTTCACAGGGTTGGAGCGGCAACCTTCAGAAAACACGGTCCTCGAAAGCGGATGACTCTGAGTCCCATTTCCTTCCATTTTCCGACAACTGATAAGGCTTAGCTAGATCGAGATACTCAAACGGACACTTGGGCGTTGGAATTTCCATATCTCCTTCTAACATCTTCATGATAGTGCTCATCGCTGGCCTTGCCCCCGGCTTGTACTGAATGCACAACAAAGCCACCTTCAACATCCTCAACGCCTTCTCTCGTGCACCCTTAGGAACCCCACAAAGAGAGACCATCACCAACAACTCGCCATTTTGTAGCGTGTCCCACGTCCACCGCGGAAGCCACTGCCTAGACTCACTTTGGTTCGGGTTGTGATTTCTCCTCCTCCCCATGATCTCGAACAGAAGCATCCCGAAGCTATACATGTCGCACTTGTAGGTAATGGGATACGGCTTCCATATCTCAGGCGCTGTGTACCTAGGGGTTCCACGGAACCCCGTCAGGAGGATCCGACTGCTTCCCTTGTTGTGGAGCTTGGCAAGCCCAAAGTCCACGACCTTCGGGGTCAGGTTCCCATCTAGGAGGATGTTCCCAGGCTTTATGTCATAGTGGACTATCCTCTGCTCGCATTCCTCATGCAAGTAGGCAATTCCCTTTGCCGTCCCCACCGCAATCTCATTCATCTTGCACCAATTGATTGCTAACTTGTCCTCGAACAGGAACCCATCAAGGGACCCATTTTCCATTTACTCGTAAACGAGCACCATCGTGGTTAGGTCGAAGCAAAAGCCGTAGAACCTGATGAGGTTGATGTGCTGAGTTCTTTCGATGGAGCTCACCTCTGCCATGGAACAATTTCTGAGTAAAATAAGCTATTTGGTAATTATACAAAATTTATATTCTTGAAATAGAAAAAGAATATAAATGCACTTGGTAAAAATTTATACAATTTTGTATTTATTTGTTTTTCTTCTTACTCACGAACCGCTAACCGTCGCCGACTGCCACACAACTGCCGCACGATCTCCGCACGACCGCCGCACGACCTCCGCATGACCCTTGCACGAACATAGCTTGACCTTCGCATGACCGCCGCACAACTGCTCATCGTTGCTGCCGACCGTTGCCGTAGGATTGCCACCCACCGGCCGCAAGAGGGGGTGGCGGCCGATGGGTTGTGGGCGGCAGTCGGCAGTGATGGTTGGCGGCTATGCAGTGGCAGGCGACGGTCGTGTGGTGGTCATGTGGCGATTGGCGATGGTAGGCTTATTGACACCTAAATTTTGATTAGGTTATTAATTAGGCCTTAATTTTTTTTATTTTTCCTTTTTCAGATAATAAATAATAAATAACCAAAACAACAAAAGAAAAGTAAAAACAAAAGAAAACAAAAAAGCCAGCCCCTCCCCTCTTTTTCTTTTCCACGCGGGCCCAAGGCCCAGCCCTCTTTTTCTTGAGTTTTGGCCCGGCCCCCCTCTCTTCTTCTTCCTATTGTCTTCTTCTTCCTCATTCGCATCTACATCTCATGCACGGTGGCCGGCGACGCGCATGCGCCTTCAATGCGCGCCTTTAATGCTGAGATGAGACGCCGGTTCGGCCGCGGGAGTCCGGTCGGCAAGCCAAAGACCGGCGGCCAAGTCCCTCTATCGACCAGACCTCCTCGCCTATAAATAGGAGGGCACAACCTCCGTCGAAGGGCATCACAAGCTTGGAAACCTTCTCCTGAGAGACTTCATGGGGAGACCAAAGAGCGAGCGAGAGAGGAAGTGGGTCGTGAGCTTAAACGACCTCCCACCGAGAGACATCGAGGGAGGCCGCCGGGAAGCGAACTTGCAAAGAGGAGGGAGATCAGAGGGCGGAAGGAGCTGGGTGAGTGGGAGCAGGGGTCGGTCATGGCCCAGATCTAGGGTCGATTCAGCTCTATTGCAAACCCCGACGCCACCCCGAGCTTTGCCCCGACGCCGTCCAAATCTGAGTAAGTAGGCTAGAGAGAAGAGGAGATCAGAGGAGGTCCCGTGCCCCAATGCCGCCGCTACCCTAGATCTTGTCGTGCCGCCGTCCTCATGCCTCACCGCTGCCGCTTTCCCCGACGTCGTCCAGATTTGAGTGGACTTCGGAGAGCAAGGTTCCATCGCTATCGTTGAACCGTGCCGTCCCCGTCACACCCCTACACCTGCTGCTCACATCGCCGCCGTGCTGTGCAGACCGGAGCCGTGAAGCCGACTCACGCATCTCGTCGTGGACAGGTAACGACACTCGTCTCCGCCACCATCGTCTGTCGCATCGCCGCCGACATCGCCCCCTCCGCGAAACCCTAACCCCGGTCCTAACTGGACGAGGAGACCTGCCTTGTCGCCGTCGTCGTCAAAACACCGCACCGCCGCTACGTCGCTGTTATGCCGCTTGGAGGACCGCTGTAGCCAAGTCTCGAGCCAACCGCCGTCGCTTGTCGCCATTATCCTGTTGAACGTGGAGGTCGTGAGCTCGGTCGCGCTGCGAGCCGGGTCGACAAAACCCTTCAATCGAGTAGGGTTTGGCTGGATCGGGTCATTCAATCGGGTAGGGTTTCACTAGGACCGGGTCATTAGGTCGGGCCGGGTCATTTTTCAAATGACGAGTTGTTGGGCCGCGATTTAAAATTTAAAAAAAAAAAATGAGTCGGGCTGCGTTGCAGGCCCGTTCAGCTCTTGGGTGGGTGACCCGGGTCGGCTTTTATTTTATTTTAAATAATATTTTTATAAATAAATAAAAATAAATAATTTATTTTCAAAAAAATTCAAAAACTCAAAAAAATGATTTATTTTCGAAAAATAACAAAATAAAAGATATTTCATATTTTCCAAAAAAATGCCAACAATTCGTAAAAAAAGCCAAAAAATGCATAAAAAGCCAAAAAGACTTGTATTTTCTAAAAAATACCAAAAAAATCCAAAAAAGTCCATTTTATGTCCAAAAAAATAGAAAAAGACTCAAAAAAATGTTTTTCCTCCCAAAATGCACGGAAAACCCCTCAAAAATCCAAAAAGTCTTAGGGTTTAAACAAGATTAGGTACCGAAAGGGCATTAATGATTAACTAGTGTAATCAAATCCCCAATCCTAATTTCTTTAGTTGCGCAGAAACGAGTATTTCTCCCGATACTTCGGTTGGGTTTCTAATCAACCCACCCCAAATTGATTAGTGGCGACTCCGTTTTAAAAATTAACTTACAGATTAAAAACTTAGACTATTAAAGTCGTGAATTGGTGGACTTGGGAGAGTCTGGGTCTAATGAATTTAGCCAAACCATTAGCCTCCGCCAACGCCTGTACCTAATCGCGGGCGCCAAAAAAGGAGGTCGCGACAAGGCTGCTGGCGGACTGTGGCGGTCGTCGGCTGGTGGGTTGTAAGCGGTGGCTGATAGGCTACGGGCGGTAGCGATCATCGCCGGCAGTCGCTGGTGGTCGGTTGTTAACGGTGGCCGCGGACGGCAAGAGGTGGCTGACGATTGGCAGGCGGTTGGCGGTGGCTACAACAAGGAAGAAGAACAAAAGAGAAATTGAAAAGAAAATAAAAACATTTTTGTAGAAATTGTTCACCGGAACAAGAAGCTACTTTTTTTTGTTTCTTGTTTTTGTTCCAAATCTATTCCCTAGCCACTTTTCTATTTCGGAGAATAGAAAAATAAGTTGGCGTTACCAAACAGATTTCTGTTCTTTTTTTGTTCCGGGAAACAAAAAATAGAAATCAGGAGAAATAGAAATGTTACCATGCAGGCCCTTAAAGTACAACTTCAATATATTTATGATTTACCATAAATGAAATAAGAATAAATTATGAAATCTTTTTCCCAAGGAGATTGATAATTCTATAGCTAGTAGCTCTATTTCATTTTCTATAGTTGGTTTAACAGGCTTGGAGCAACAACTTTCAGAAAGCACGATCCTCCAAAGCGGATGACTCTGAGTCCCATTTCCTTCCATTTTCCGATAACTGATAAGGCTTAGCTGGATTGAGATACTCAAACGGATACTTGGGCATTGGAATTTCCATATCTCCGTCCAACATCTTCACGACAGTGCTCATTGCTGGCCTTGCCTTCGGCTTGTACTGAATGCACAACAAAGCCACCTTCAACATCCTCAACGCCTTCTCTCGTGCACCCTTAGGAACCCCACAAAGAGAGACCATCACCAACAACTTCCCATTCTATAACATGTCCCACGTCCACCGCGGAAGCCACTGCCTAGACTCACTCAGGTTTGGGTTGTGATTTCTCCTCATCCCCACAATCTCGATTAGAAGCATCCCGAAGCTATGCACGTGGCATTAGTAGGTAATGGGATGGCTTCCACATCTCAGGCGCTGCATACCCAGGGGTTCCACGGAACCCCGTCAGGACGATCCGATTGCTTCCCCTGTTGTAGAGCTTAGCGAGCTTGAAGTTCGCGACCTTCGGGGTCATGTTCCGGTCCAGGAGGATGTTCCCAAGCTTTATGTCATAGTGGACTATCCTTTGCTCGCAATCCTCATGCAAGTAGGCGATTCCCTTTACCATCCCCACCACAATCTCATTCATCTTGAACCAATTGATTGCTAACTTGTCCCCAAATAGGAACCCATCAAGGGACCCATAGACGAGCGCCATTGTGGTTGGGTCGAAGCAAAAGCCGTAGAGCCTGATGAGGTTGATGTGGTGAGTTCTTCCGATGGCGCTCACCTCTGCCATGGAAGAATTTCTGAGTAAAATAAGGTGTTGGGTAATTATACAACACTTCTATTTTTAAAATAGAAAAAAATAGAAATGCACTTCGTAAAAAATTGTAAATTTTTGTATTTATTTGTTTTTTCTTCTTACCCATGGACCGCCGACCATCGCCCACCCCCGCACGACCTCTGCACGACCACCGCACGAGCTCTGCATGACTTACGCACGACCGCCGCACAACCTTCGCACGACCGCCGCACGATCGCTAACCATTGGCGCCGACCGTTGCCGTAAGATTGCCGCCCATCGGCCGTGAGAAGGGGTAGCGGCCGATGGGTTGTGGGTGATGATCGGTAGCGACGGTTGGCAGTCGTGCGGTGGCAGGCGGCGGTTGGCGGTGGTCGTGTGGCGGTTGGCAATGGTAGGCTGCCGACAAATGGTGGCGCTCGTCAACCGGTGGGTTGTAGGTGGTGGCCTATGGGCTACAGGCAGCGGCGACCGTCGCCGTTAGTCGCCGGCGGTTGATTGCCGACGGTGGCCACGGGTGACAAGAGTTGGCCGAGGTTGGTAGGCGCCGATGGTGATTGCAACAAGGAAAAAGAACAAAAGTGAAATTGAAACGAAAAAAAAAAAAAAAAAAAAAAACTTATTTGCAGAAATTGTTCCCGGGAGCAAAAAGCTACTTTTTTATATTTCTTGTTTTTGTTTCAAATCTATTCCCTAGCCACTTTTCTATTCTGGGGAATAGAAAAATAAGTTGGCATTTCCAAACAGATTTCTGTTCTTTTTTTCTTCCGGGAAACAAAATACAGAAATCATGAGAAATAGAAACGTTACCATACAGGCTCTTAAAGTATAACTTCAATATATTCATGATTTACCATAAATGAAATGAGAATAAATTATGAAATCTTTTTCCCAAGGATATTTATAATTTTATAGCTAGCTTTATTTCATTTTCTATAGTTGGCTTCACAGGCTTGGAGCAACAACCTTCAGAAAACACGGTCCTCGAAAGCGGATGACTTTGAGTCCCATTTCCTTCCATTTTCCGATAACTACTAAGGCTTAGCTGGATCGAGATACTAAAACGGATACTTGGGCGTTGGAATTTCCATATCTCCGTCCAACATCTTCACGACAGTGCTCATTGCTAGCCTTTCCTCCGGCTTGTACTGAATGCACAACAAAGCCACCTTCAACATCCTCAACGCCTTCTCTCGTGCACCCTCAAGAACCCCACAAAGAGAGACCATCACCAACAACTCGCCATTTTGTAGCATGTCCCATGTCCACCGCGGAAGCCACTGCCTATACTCACTCTGGTTCAGGTTGTGATTTCTCCTCCTTCCCACGATCTGGAACAAAAGCATCCCAAAGCTATACACGTCGCACTTGTAGGTAATGGGATACGGCTTCCACATCTCAGGCGTTGCATGCCTAGGGGTTCCACGGAACACCGTTAGGAGGATCTGACTTCTTCCCTTGTTGTGGAGCTTGGCGAGCTCGAAGTCTGTGACCTTCGGGGTTAGGTTCCGATCCAGGAGGATGTTCCCAGGCTTTATGTCATAGTGGACTATCCTCTTCTCGCAGTCCTCATGCAAGTAGGCGATTCCCTTTGTAGTCCCCACTGCAATCTCATTCATCTTGCACCAATTGATTGCTGACTTGTCCCTGAACAGGAACCCATCAAGGGACCCATTTTCCATGTACTCGTAGACAAGCGCCATCGTGGTTGGGTCGAAGCAAAAGCCGTAGAGCTTGATGAGGTTGATGTGGTGAGTTCTTCCGATGGATCTCACCTCTGCCAAGGAACAATTTCTGAGTAAAAGAAAGTATTTTGTAATTATACAAAATTTCTATTCTTGAAATAGAAAAAAAATAGAAATGCGCTTGGTAAAAATTTATAACTTTTTGTATTTATTTGTTTTTTCTTCTTACTCACCGACCACTGACCACCGCTTGCCGTCGCACGACCACCGCATGACCTCCGCACGACCTCTGCATGACCGCCGCACGACCTCTGCTCGACCGCCACATAACCGCCGACCGTAGCCGCCGACCGTTGCCGCAGGTTTGTTGCCCACCGACCGTGATAGGGGTGGCGGCCGATGAGTTGTGGATGGCTGTCGATAGCGATGGTCGGTGGTCGTGCGACGATCGTGTGGTGGTTAGCGATAGTTGGCTGCCGGTGGACGGTGGCGGTCGTCGGCCGATGGGTTGTAGGCACGGCCGATGGGCTACGGGCGACGGTGACCGTTGCCGGCAATCATTGTCAGTCGGTTGCCGACAGTGGCCGTGGGGGGCAAGAGGTGGCTGATGGTTGGCAGGCGGCTGGCGATGGCTGCAACACGGAAGAAGAACAAAAGAGAAATTGAAAAGAAAAAAAAAACTTATTTCTAGAAATTGTTCTCGAGAACAAGAAGCTACTTTTTTTTTTCTTGTTTTTGTTTCAAATCTATTCCCCAGCCACTTTTCTATTCTGGGGAATAGAAAAATAAGTTTGTATTATCAAACAGATTTATGTTCTTTTTTTGTTTTGGGGAACAAAAGAATAGAAATCGGGAGAAATAGAAACGTTACCATACAGTCCCTTAAAGTACAACTTCAATCTATTCATAATTAACCATAAATGAAATAAGAATAAATTATGAAATCTTTTTCCCAAGGAGATTGATAATTTTATAGCTAGCTCTATTTCATTTTATATATGGCTTCACAGGCTTGGAGCAGCAACCTTTAGAAAACATGGTCCTCCAAAGCCGATGACTCTGAGTCCCATTTCCTTCCATTTTCCAATAACTGATAAGGCTTAGCTGGATTGAGATACTCAAACGGATACTTGGGCGTCGAAATTTCCATATCTCTGTCCAACATCTTCACGACAGTGCTCATCGTTGGCCTTGCCTCCGGCTTGTACTGAATGCACAACAAAGCCACCTTCAACATCCTCAACGCCTTCTCTCGTGCACCCTTAGGAACCCCATAAAGAGAGACCGTCACCAACAACTTGCCATTTTGTAGCATGTCCCATGTCCACCGCGGAAGCCACTGCCTAGACTCACTCAAGTTCGGGTTGTGATTTCTCCTCTCCCCACGATCTCGAACAGAAGCATCCCGAAGCTATACACGTCGCACTTGTAGGTAATGGGATATGGCTTCCACATCTCAGGCGTTGCATACCTAGGGGTTCCACGGAACCCCGTCGGGAGGATTCAACTGCTTCCCCTGTTGTGGAGCTTGGCAAGCCCGAAGTCCGTGACCTTCGGGGTCATGTTCCGGTTCAGGAGGATGTTCCCAAGCTTTATGTCATAGTGGACTATCCTTTGCTCGCATTTCTCATGCAAGTAGGCGATTCCCTTTGCCATCCCCACTGCAATCTCATTCATCTTGCACCAATTGATTGCTGACTTGTCTCCGAACAGGAACCCATCAAAGGACCCATTTTCCGTGTACTCGTAGACGAGCGCCATCGTGGTTGGGTCAAAGCAAAAGCCGTAGAGCCTGATGAGGTTGATGTGCTGAGTTCTTCCGATGGAGCTCACCTCTGCCATGAACTGCTCCTCGATCCTATTGTGGTGGGCATTCGAGAGCACTTTGACAGCCACCACAGTTCCGTTCAGCAACTCACCTTTGTAGACAGATCCGTAAGCACCGGAACCGAGCAAGGTGGCGTAATCTCTGGTATAAACAGCTAGCTGCTCTGAAGAAAATCTGGTGGGCTTCAGGAATCTCTCCAGGGTACCGAACTGATCGGGCACTTCCCAATTGTGTACTGGTGAGATAGCTACTGGGGCCACAGAGATTACCCGGGATGGCGAAGAATGAACAACTTGTGTAGCTTCCCTGGCAAAGCTTGGGATCGCTTTCTTCAAACATTTGATAAGGAAGTACACAACGGCAGCGGCTGCTGCAATCCCCACCACACCTGAAACTGAAAACAGATTACAGTGATAGCATTGTTAAAAGTTTTATCGCAATATCAAATTACGAACTTCATACGTAGGTTCACATTCCACTTACTAATGACAGGCGCTGAGAACCCATGCCTCCTCAAGTTGACTGGTTCACTGACACGACCGGAATGAATTGGCGGGTCTTTATTGAACTTGATAAAATCATATTTGAAGGAGCTCATCTCTTCTAGGCGGAATCAAATCGAATCTTGTTGTGGGATCAAGAACTTCTCTCGTTGCGAGCCTGTTAATTAAGACAGCACTTATGCCTCCAGCTTTGGTTACGCAAAGTACAAACATCCACAGAGACGTCTGTTTTTTGTTTAGCTTTCGACTTGGACAAGCGTGCATCCGTGGTTTAAGCTCAGCGCGGTTTGTTAAAGGGAGTTCAGCTTCGAGGCATCTTCGCAGAAAATCAAATTGAAATTGATGTGCTTCGGTCAACAGCTTGCGCAATCTCTCCACTGAAAATACTCCATCCATTTTCGACGCAGTTGTATTATCCACATGTCAGTTTACCCGACTCTCATTGCATTGACTATTGATGACAGTTAGTACCAGCGCATTCTCAACTGCTCAAATGCAGTCACTTTGCGTCTTAATATCGAATTTTTCAGTTTCTCATCAACACTGAAATAATGATCGTCTGTTTCATCTATTTTGAAATTGACTCAATGATTGACGAAATTCAGGAAAAAATATTGTCAAGATTATGGTTGATTTCATGAAAAATGAAAGAAGTAGGATTTTGCGCCAAACAAATACCATTGACAGAATTAGATCTTGATCGAACATTTTCCAATTCACAATCCTTGTAACTTGTCACATCCAATTGACGCCCACGTGGAGAGGGAACGAAACAAGAACAATAATAGTTGCCGCAACCTCATCTTATGAGTGTAAACCGCTGGAATTCTCTTTAAGAATTTATCATGGTTGGTTTTTCCATGAAAAGAAAGTGCTTCACCCATCCACATACAATTCCCAAAGTGTGATCCTTAAGTGGAAAAAGGGATCCATAATAGCACCGCTTTCGATGACCCTCTTTAATAAATAACTGATCGACACGCAAAATACTTATAAAGAAGGTTTTCATACCCATTTTAATTAAAAAAAAACTGATCATCACGCAAAACACCTACGAAGAAGTTTTAATAAATAACCGATCGACATGCAAGACACTTATGAAGAAGCTTTTATAAATAACTTTTCAACACGCAATACACTTATGGATAAGCTCTCCATGACCCGAATTAATAAATAACTAATTGACATGCAAGACATTTATGAAGAAGCTTTCAAGGTTTGACGAAGAATGAGAGAGAGGACAATAAGGATTACATGAGGAAACAAAAAATAAGGGTATTAAAATGTCTTATAGATTGTTACATCAAGGATCATAGCTTCTCCACTCTATCTACTACCAGCTCTAACTGGCGAGCTCACTTATTGGTTTCATACTAGAACACCAGATATAACGTATCCCCTCTAACTTTCATTCCCACGAAGATTGAAAAAAAAAGTATCCTCGAAAGAAAAATGTTCATAAACTCTCTTGATCTTCCCCAAGGGCACAAATGAATCAAAAGGGCAAAAGATGGAACAAAAATTTCTGACATTTCCAGCTTCGGCACTCAAAATGCGGTAGAGGTTTTTGACAAAGTCTTGTAAAATTTTATCCTATTTTTCGGAGATGTATGTTTCCCTCTTTCATTAAATACCTCTCTAAATAATCTATGAATTGCGTGCAAAGGAAATATAAGTGAATAACAATAATTTGCCCTTCATGCCTTCTTTAGGTGAAGAAATTCCGGCCATCTTGGTAATTATACAACTCGTCTTGAAAAAGTAAATCCAAACGAAAAGCAATCATACCATTATTAACTTCATACACAAATATTAAACTATAATAGAATGAGAATTTTAAGTCACATGTTTTGCTTGGCTTCTACCAGAAAACGGATCATGATTTTGGTCACAATGCCGATTGGGCAATCAAAATCTTCAGCATCTTGTAGCACTGCAACCGACTTCTTCAGCAACTCTGGGTTATTAGATACATTTGCCACATTTGAGATCACAGTTATCTATTGTTCATTGCACATCAAATAAAATCACAAAGGACCTCCATACAAATAATGGAAATGCAACCTTAATACATGACACTGTCCATGGCCCTAGTAACTTAAAAAGAAAATTCAGTTGCATAATTAACCAAAAGTACAAATTTAAGGATATCCATCAATAACCAAAGTTTAAGTTCTATAAAGTCTTAAAGGTGTGTTCTTCAAACTCAACGTAAGAAAACAATTCCTCAGATCTAGTCAAAACTCCCAAGGCAAATTTAGATAGCTGAATATCGTCGTCGTCGTCGTAGCAGATATCCAATTAATACTGTTGAGGTAAACTGACTTCATATTTTAGTCCCGCGTATGCGTGACTCCTTCACAAGCAAGCTATACACAGGTCAGGAGTAATTTTTATTTTTTTGATAACCGAGGATCTGCCAGGCCCACCGGGCTTACGCCAAGCAGCCCACGGCCCGTAGAGTGTGTGGTGCACCCCAGACCAAGCGTCAATACCTTGGGGGAGCTGGCCCAGTAACCCACCCCTAGGACCCCCACTTAAGTCGTGTTAGTGCCCGGAGATTCGAACATGTTCCCTCGGCGATGAGGTAGTAAGGCGCAAACCATCACGGCCACCCATGGGTGGTTTTTGCATGTCAAATGTTTACAAAGGTAAAACCACAAAAAAACAACCGTGACGGCAATTGCACAACTCAACTAACAAAACTAACTTAAACAATCTTCTCAAACTTCTCTTCTCGACGGTGAAATAATATACCAAGTCATGTATAAAGTGACACATAGTATCCACTAAGACTTCGCAATACCTTCAATATTGTTAGATGGAAGAAGCGACTTCAGATCTGGAGGAAACAATGCCATGCTAATGCATATCTAAGTCTCAGAATTATACCAAGCACAGTAGTGTAATTACGCATCAAACTACCAGCATCGATAGATTCCTGGACAGCAATCTTGGCCTCTCTTTCCATCTGGTCATACAGTTCACGTTCTTCACGAGAAAGTTGGACATAGCTAGTCTCTATAGTTTTTTGGGGTAATCCAATCAAACCCTTGTCCTCTGTCCTTCGTAGAGAAATGGGGGCCATCAGAACCCGAAATGGAGCAAAGTACATTAAAATACCACATAAAGAGCATGGCTCACACAGGAACAGAAATTAACAGTCACAACTATTAGGCATATGAGAATGAAAGCTGGATATGAACCGACGAGGCAATTTCATCATCAAAACATTTATCCTGGTTTTATAAGTCAAAGTGATTGTTATAATGCTCCAACTAATCAGTGACTCACATGGAAGAAGAAGAAACTATACACTTTTATCTGTCCCTCACATTTAAATAACTGCGGTATCTCATGTATTAATAACCTCAAGCAGCATTTTAAGACTTCTTAAATAGATCAGATAAAAACTAAGCTGCACAGATGACTCCTTATTGAATTAAATCCTATACCAAGAAAATTCCATTTTTAACATAACCTCCTAAATAGACACGCTGCAATATTAATCCTCAAAATCGGACATATATGTTTCTCTTCAATGCATAAATTGTTAGCTGATTAACACCAAAAAATTGCCTGCAGACAGGAAAGCCCCGTCTAATTCCCTTGGCTGAGTGGACGCTGGATCAAACTTTGCCAATAGCTCTTTATAGAAAAAGGCTCAAATCGCAAAAGTGACATCAAAGAGAACAATTCAAATGAACCATTCTAAATAGGTGTTCTGGTTACCACCCACCTCCTCTTAGCCTGACCGCTTGGTTTTGTTGGGTATTCACATTCTTAACCAGATGAGCTTCATCCAAAATGACCCTCCACCACTATCTTTTTCATAGAAGATTCTTCCCAAGGTTCCTCAGTAGCCAATATGGTATAGGTGGTCAGCACAATATATTTCTTAAGCTTCTCGGTATCTCTCGTCCTATCTCCATAATACATATATACTTTCCTCTTCCCAGGAATAGTATGCTCGCTTAGCTGTGTAATCCAAGTGGAAAACACAGATGGAGGGCACCCAACTAATGTCGATTTGGTACTCAGCACATCAGACATCTCGTCTAGACTTGAAGATGATGCCTTCCAATTACTAGTTGAAGCAGTGTTTCGGGTTTTACGCTTCTTTTGAGACTGAGAAATCCCTTTACTCGTTCTACCTCTCTTACCCTTTCTCTTAGCCAAATCAGATCGAACCTCATCATCCCCACACTGTTCACCAGCACTATTGACACCATCCCCAGCTATAAAACTACCAAATTTATCAAAAGCAATCAAAGAAAGCAATGTCAGTCTTACCCACCCCTATATCATCTGTGAAAATCCCATAGAGGTTCTGGCCGCTTATCTGCATGATAGTTCATCAACACGTTCACATACTCGCCATATCTGTCCTCCCAAAACTGAGGCAATTCCCCGGAACTCTCCCTATGAAAATACATATATACTTTCCTCTTCCTAGGAATAGTATGCTCGCTTAGCTATGTAATCCAAGTGGAAAACACGGATGGAGGGCACACAACTAATGCCAATTTGGTACTCAGCACATCAGGCGTCTCATCTAGACTTGAAGATGATGCCTTCCGATTACTAGTTGAAGCAGGGTTTCGGGTTTTACGCTTCTTTTGAGACTGAGAGACCCCTTTACTCATTCTACCCCTCTTGCCGTTTCTTTTAGCCAAATCAGATCGAACCTCATCATCCCCACATTGTTCACCAGCACTATTGACACCATCCCAGCTATAAAACTACCAAATTTATCAAAAGCAATCAAAGAAAGTAATGTCAGAGTCTTACCGAACCTCATATCATCTACGAAAATCCTGCGGAGGTTCTGCCCGCTTATCTGTGTGATAGTTCGTCAACACGTTCACATACTCTCCATCTCTGTCCTCCAAAACGGAGGCAATTCCCCGGAATTCTGCCTATGAACCAACCAACCCAAACCCTCCTTCAGATGTTCGAACAGCAGAGACTTAATCACCTCTCCCGGCGGCTCCAGGGCCTCCATCTTCCCCTTCTTCCTGACATTTTCGTCAGCCAGCTTAAAAATCTCATCCACACTCCTCACCTCCTTCCCACCCTTCCTCTCCTTCACCACGACTGCCTCCGACAGGGCAAACGAAGCGCCCACATCCGCAATGAGCACCAACCTGCCTCGCAAAATAGCTGACTTCACAAGGTCGAAGGCCTCGACCCTCGCAAAGATGTGAACTTGGCAGGCGATCCTGAACTTGCTCCTGAGGCTATGGGTCTTGGGCACAATGCCCTCGACGGAGATCAAATGGGAGTCGATCCCATGAGGATTGCCTATTGGACTTATGAATCATTTGCTCCCCAAAATTGAATCTTAAACCACTTCTGTCAATGCCTCGCCATGACAACATTGGAGAAGGTACAATCCCATTCAACCAAGGTTCCGTGATGTCGGCCTCAAGGTCGTACTACAGTCCGAGGCTCATGATACCATTTTTTCCTAGAGCATTCAAGGACGTGGCCCAAGTCCTGACTAAATATATCAAAGGTCATTTGAATTGAAGTCACCATGATGACTTAAAGTTTCAGGAGCAGAATGGGTTCATTTCTTTTGTCAGTGTTGAACTGAAGTTGTCTTTACAATAGATAGATTCAGACATAAAAAAACTGAAGCAAGAAGCAAGAATCTTATTGCCATCTTCATTATCTACAAGATCAAAAGAAAAGAACTTAGAGAAGACTGGCAAAAGCTTTAGCTAAAGCATGAAAAAGTGGGTGAAAAAAATGAAACAAAAGGTCTCGTACATCTTAAACAAAAAAAAAAACAAAAAAAATTGCTGCTCATCACTAGAAGTTATGATATATGATCAAGAAGTTCCATTTAAATGAATCGTATCAAATTGTAGGAACGATGCCAGGATTAGAAGATTCAGCCAGCATTCTGATGGCTGGTGGCGGAAAGCTGCACGCTTCTCCTTTTACTTCTGCTAGGACCTCCGGCAGCGAGGATTCCATTAGGTGGCGAAACGGGTTGCGGGGCATTATTATTTCTACGCTGCCTTCCAGCATCTTCAGGGCACACCTAATGCTTGGCCTCGACCCCGGTTGGTACTGAATGCACCACAGAGCGACCATTGCCATCCTCTCAGCCTTCTCTTTGCAATTCTCTTGGATCCCGCATGCAATCATCACGTCCGAGAACCTCTTCTTCTCGTGCTTCTTCCACACCCATCTCGGAAACCATTCCTGGTGCACCGGTATCAAGGAAAAACTCAAGAATGTCAATCTAAACGTGATGAAATGTAGCTAATGCCCCAAATTTAATGAAATTAGATCCCAACCCAAGGAACTGTAAATTGCATAATCCTCTCTTGATCTCACTCCTCTATGACCTCTCTTAAGCCTAATTTAGTTCATGACTATTAGACTGTGGAGTATTTTGGACAGACCGACTGGCCAATCGATCATAACTCGTCATCGAATGCCTGCACATATAGTCATCCTTAAAGGTCGAATCAGTCCAGATCAATCAGTTATAACAATGACTTCGATATCTGTTTTTCCTTTGATCAATGGCACCTGTGTTTAGACACCACTCCTTGTAACGAGACACAGCCTTAGACACTTGCAATTAGGAAATTCAACTTTTATAAGCAACGCCTGGCTATCAGGAAGATTCACGTCAAGGTTCCTCCTGCGCCCAAGGATCTCAAACAGGAGCATACCGAAGCTGTACACATCGCACTTCTGGGTGATGGGGAACGGCAGCCACATTTCCGACACCACATATCCCGGGGTGCCCTTCCCTCCAGTCATGGTTACGTGAGTCTTTTCCCGGTTACATAACTTAGCAAGCCCGAAAGCTACCTCGGCGCAGAAGTTTGCGTCCAGGAGGATGATCCCTGGCTTTATGTTGTAATGGATTATTATCTAGTGACACTCCTCACGTAGATACGCGATCCCTTTGGCAGTTCCGATTGCAATGTTGTATAGAACCTCCCACTCTATATCTTTATCTGTGCTAAACAGCAGTCAGTCCAACGAAGTGTTGTGCATGAATTCGTATACAAGCGCTCTTAAGTTTCTGTCGAAGCAAAATCCATATAGCTGAACAAGATTCATATGGTGCGTTCTACCGATGGTGGTCACTTCTGCCAAGAATTGATCTTCAATCTTCTTGTCCGAGCTGCCGTTAGGTACTTTAACGGCCACTAACAACCCGTTCAAGAACGTCCCTTTATAAACTGCCCCGGAACTGCCTACACCTAGTAAATGCGAGAAATGACAGGTGGCAATTCTCAGCTGTTGAGAAGAGAACCGTATGGGCTTCTCTCTGTCATCAAGAATCTTATCGACCACGATCGTCAAGACCGTGGGGGCAGCCTGATTCGTGCCCCTTTTGAGGGCCGATCGCCTAGAACAAGCGCTGATGCTCAAGGATATTCTGATGAAGATTATAACCGCTGCACAGGAATGACGGAGGAATTTGTTTTACGACGATTCAATTGTATCTAACCCAAGTAGCCTTGGAAGATTAAACATCATATGAGTAGTTCCTTGCAAGAAGAGAAAAGTAATTGTTTCATGGATAATTAACCCAAATGGATTTGAAACAAGGAAATTAAAAAGCTAGAAAAGACCTACAGAAGAATATCACAATCATAGATATTTCGCTCGACACCATTGAATTGACCAAACTGGTAATCGAAGCAGCAAAGACATGAATGCAAGAATTAGATGCTCATCTTGTTGTTTTTCCTCGTTGATCTCAGTTTCGGATAGATTATATGTTTTCTTCGACAATACTAATGAGGATATTCTTCTGATGGTTCTCTTCATTTTACCGGCACCTTTCCGATTTCACTTTTGTTGCTTCATGTTTGTCTAGGGCTGACTGTCGGAATAAACAAAACCCTTATTGGACAACATGTTTCTGCATCGACCATAAGGCCTTGCTTGTAACGATAATGAGCGATGCTTAGAAGACCAAAAGTCAATGCCCCAGTTGAATTTTCCTATGCTTCCTCGTGGAGGAATAATAACTAAACCAGAATCCAAACAAATCAGGACGAGACAAAGAAGACGCTGTCGTTGACGCGGCATAATTTGTGTAATCCTATTTAGAACGATGACCCAGAAACTTCGTTCTATCCTCGGCAGCCTCTAGAACAGGTTCTGTTCAGGCTGACGGATCATTTCCTTAACTCATTCCGGTATGTTCAAAGAATTAGCGGTGTATCCAATGGAAGTTCTAGGATGAGGCACAAAACATCACATTTTTATGCTATTAGATGAGCTTAATTCCTTAGCGACCCTGTTGAGGCCCCGAATCCTACCTTACAATGGATTTTCAGTGGCAACCATGGATTTTCAGCTAAGTGAACAATGCCAAATAGAGTTGAAGGTGTGTGTGAAAGTAATTGTCTCGACTCAGATAGCGGCCCTCCTTGATTTGTGAAATATGCGACCATCAGAAGAATTGTGAAATTCACAGATAAAATTACCATGCACGAAGAGTCTTAAGTCAACCACAGTAAGCTCCTCTTTGCAATCATATCATGCAATGTTAGTCTACATCGTGTATGTATGGGATTATATAGCCAGATACGTTGCTGTCAAAACTCAAATTGAAGTCCTTGTAATGAAGTGGGAATATCGATTTCTCTTCATTTTCTCTATGAAGAGATTGCTGTCAAGACTCAAATTGATGTTTATGTAACGAAGTGGGAATATTGATTTCTATGAAGAGACCATGTGGGAGCATCAGGTAATATCGATCAACTAATGTTTCTCGATTGAACCAACCCATTCGTTATTTGTGCAAGCAAAAGCCAACTTCGGCTAGAACTTATTCAGGCGGTATAGTTGTCAGCATTCAAGATTTGCTGTCAACTTTGAGGCCCCTAATCAACTACCAAACAATCAGAGGCTATTCTAATTAAATTTTAATCACTGTTTATTGATATTCTAAGGCGAATATTCAGCTTCCAAGACTAGTGCACGAATTTGGAGGATCAAGTCAAATTTCAATATTAATTAAATGCATTTAGTCCTAATTATCAAGTGTCTTAATTCATAGTTTTAAGAGTTCTATTTCAGTGTTGCTTTCAAGAGTCTTCATTATGTGAATATCCCAAAAACCATTTTGGTCTCTAGGATTCTGAGTCTTTTCTTTTGTTTAATAGAATCACTCTATAAAGGGAGGTGTCATCTTGTAAGGCAGACTACTTCAATCTGATAAATATATGAGATTTTCCTCAAGTGAATGAATTTCCATCCTGATTATTTACCCTTGGTTGATGGTGTGTGCCTCTGTACCTTGTTGGTAAACCTAGAAGTCCTTTATACTTGACTGTTGGGTTTCCTTTAGGCCTTGGTGGAGAAGTTCTTCTATTCCGAAGTCTTTTATCCATAGCTGGTGGCTTGTCTTTTATGCCTTGGTAGTGGACTTCATCTATCCGAAGTCCTTTATCCTAGGCCGGTGGTAAACTTCATCTATCTAGATCTTCATCCGTGATTAGTGGTGCGTCCTTTATGCCTTGGTAGTGATCATATCCAATTATCAAATCTCATTATAACTCAAAACACATTCCCCACCCTACACACGCAGCAGAGACCATTACCTAGTCTAACTTCAGTTGAAGAATATAGACAGTTAAACCTGAATATCACATCAAGTAACACCATAATCCAAAAATTAACGAGAACCTGAGAATCAATGAATACTATAATACATACTTACATTTGTGATTGACTAAATATTTCAGATTTTCTTAAATTCCACAAGAGCATTCAGATGAAAATCTGCAACATTATATTGCAGTCCTATCTACCTTTCATCCAAAGAAGGGGAAAAAGCAAAGAACTGAGGAGATGAAATCCTATTGATGAAGACTGTTTTTTAATAGCATAGGACTCACTAATTAGGCATTTAAAAACCATAAGATGGGGGATTAAGATTAGGACGGCAAGAGCTCCCTACCACATATTGCTTTTGGAATAAAATAACTAGAGTCCGGTAAGGTCATGGACAGCTTCTTTTAAGTCCCACCCAAACCAATAGAATACTGCAGATTTGCAGCTTCTCGATAACTCAAAAGTGACAAATGCACAAACAGGAAAGCTTGTTGAAATATGAATTCTGAAAGACATCTATGCTGGATTCGAACAACATACATCAGGGAGTTACCAGATTCCAAGTATTGCACCTTGGGAAAACCTTATGTACATTTTGGAGGAAATCTCATCTTTATGAAAAATATGGCACAGTTCCTGCTTGAGAGGATTTCCCATCAGATATTGTACTTTACCAGAGCCACAATTGAATACATCTTTCAGAATCTATATCAGCCAGAATGCATTAGACACTCAGCAACTTGTTTGAAATTTTATTTTTCTCACCTTCCTTTCCCTGTAATGAGTATACATCATAAGTCTGTGAACATGGAATTCTAGTTGCAGATCAGAAGTCGATGAGTACACATAGCAATTGCAAATATCATCACCAGGAATAAGTTACAACTCAAAGGTCACTGTGCGTTGGTTAACTTTCATTTGCGTCAAGTGTAAGACACAGAAATTCAGTAACAATCTAGATTAAATTTACCTCAAATTATAGTGACTCTTAATATCTCACCCCCATTACCAGCTGAGGAAGCAAAGCAAGCAGTCCAGCATGACATGCCATGGCAAGCAGAATTATCTTATTTTCTTACCTTGGTGTTACTTCTATAATAAGTTCCTTTAGTTGACTTGGGTTACATATTATTGGTCGTGTTCAGCAATTCACTTGCTAAGGTAGGAAGGATCTAAGGAATTAGAACATTTTGTGGCCTAAACTGCCATATAAAGAAGCTGCTTCAATTGAAAATGAGAACTTACTGCATATGGTAAAACTGGCAAAGACAACCTGCATGAACGCTGGGCTAGGCTATTTGTGTAACCAATAGCAAACCATGCCAAGTGAATTGCCAGATAAATTGCCACATTAAGGAACTTTTGGAAGAGCAGACGAAAAATTTCCACCCAGACAAGATGAGGCTATTTTCTTACTATTCATTTAGCAGGAATTCAGGCCAGATCACTTCACCAAGACATGTGGCTTGTCAACTATCTGGAATACATTCAATTCCCGGTGAGATGCTGACTTTGCGGACATGCGGAAAATTTTCTAGATGCCGCATCAACCATGTGGCCGCCTCGTTAGCATTTCATGGAATATTCGCCAAATTCCAGTCAAAGTGCGTGTATTGCCAAAAAAAAAAAAAAAACAAACAATTTATTGCATTGGATGACTAAATTCAAAGTCTAATAACCTAATTGAGAAATCACTGAAGTTGGGGCATCTCCAATGAAATGTACTCCAACAATTTGGTTTTGCAGTTATTTGGGGATGCTGTTCGCTCCCTATCTACAGATCCTCCTTGTCCACCAGTAGAACACATAAAGTCCATAGAACAGTATTCACGTTTTGCAAGAGAACAATGGTGGTGGGCTGAATCTATTTTGATTTGAGCTGAGAAACTAGGCCATGACAAGGCCAGGGCTTCAATGACAATTTTAAACTGTTCAAGTTCCAGTAGATTGGAGCCGAGATGGAGCGCTCCAAGAATCAAGTCAAACTCAAATTCTCCAATACTTTATTTGATCTACAACCAAAAACCGCAGTGGTGATAGCATATACCAAACATTTAGCAACTTAATAGGCTTACTGCAGCAACTGCTATCGTACCAAAATCCAAAGCAAATTGATGTAATGAAAGGAGAAAATGCAGTAAAACTGCAAAAGAGTTAGTGAAAATGATCTCACAACTAAAAAAGTACTCAAGCACAGGCCACCACCCCTGACAAGCTGCCTACACAAAATTACATCCCCAACAACCTCATCATACTTCATGACTAATTGAGAATCCTCGATAAGCAGACCATTAAAGAAGGCTACTTTTCAAAGAATCATGACATAAAGTAAGGGAAAGAGTGAAAGTAAAGCTGAAAAAACACAAAATAGCAAATCAAAGTGCAATATAAACAGATAAAAATAAGACCTTAGTAAAACATACTACTGATCTTCAGTTACCGTAATAATTTTCCAACGCCCACTGATACCTCGACTGGTCCAACCAAGCCAACGGGCCGAGTGGCCGTCCAAGCTTGATTGAGCTGCAAAATTAAGCAAGAAAAGAATTTCAATAAATTCTGCAGAAAAAAAAAATGAAGGAAAAAAAGAAGAGAAAACACGGCTAAAAATTACACGATATGGACATTGAGCAGCTGAACTTTGATAATGTACACGTTCACATGCAGAATGCAGAAACCGGGGATCAAGAAACCATTTTATTTTCTTCTTGTCCAATAAAATGAGGAAAACACAAACGCCCATTTCTCTTTCGTACCAATCTACCATAACAAGACATAACTTTCCCCAAAAAAGGGGAAAAAGAAGAAGAAGAAGAAAAGGAACATGGTTTGTTCATATCAAAGCTTCAAACTTCCGATCTTCTTCCTCATTCAGGAACAGAAGAAGAAAATACTGAATAAATTGAAGAAGAAAACCAAGAAAGCCGCCATTCAGAAAAGGCAATGTATAGACAAGCTAAAACAGAATATCTTACCATTTTGCAACTTAGTGGACCCATTCTCGAAGAAGCCCAGAACAGACCCATAGTCAAGCAAAGACGGAGAAGCGATGGAACTACCGAACCGGTGGGGAGGCGGCTGAACCGGAGGAGGGACGACCTTCGCCGGCGAATCAAGAACCGGCCCGACCGGTTTCGGGGTCGGCGGTGGGGTTGACGAAAACAGCGTAAGGGCCCATATTGCCGATCACTGGAGGGGCTCTAGAGCTGGAGGTTTTGCTGATTGACATTGTCGTGGCGAGTTCGAGGGAAAGAAGGCGAAAGATGAAGGGCCTGTTTCGAATTTAAGAGCAGGTACTTGGGGAGGGTCAACTGCGCGACACAGACGCTCGTGCAGAGAGAGAGAGAGAGAGAGAGTTTTGAGAACACTACTTTCAGTAAGCACCATTGGTCAAATCTTGGTTAAATCTGTCTTCTACCTTTTATTTTGAAAATTATTTTTCGATTTTTTTTTTTTTGACATTTGATGATGAAAAGTTAATACAAATAGATCGAAAGAAAATAACGTTCTCTTCTATTAATATAAAAACATTTTTCTTAAACTATCAAAACTAATCATTCCTTTTTTTTTAAAATAATTTTTATGGAAAATATCATTTTACTTTTTAGCAAAACAAACGCTAATTGAATTTCTAGTACCTATTCCCATGATTAACAATGATGAGGGTGCACTCTATTTGGAGGCGAAAGCTCACTTCGAACTGTCCAAAGTCCTTTCGTACAGAGACATCGACCAGCTGCAGCAATTCCTCCCATTCTCTCCATACAGAGTCAGTACCAACAATGAGGATCAAGTCATTGTAGGGGTCCAAGCCAACTTTTTTGACTGCGGCGGCATCAGGATCAGCATCTGCATCTCTCACAAGATTGCTAATGGCGCGTCGGTCTCTGCTTTTCCCAATGCATGGTCTGCAATTGCCAACAATGGCATTGACGGCGAAGCGAGCCTCATCACTCCCTTCCTGAAAGCATCTGAGCTCTTCCAACCAAAGGACATAAACTTCCAAATGCCATCTAGAGTCATCAGCAGAGAGAAGCTTTCGACCAAGAGGTTTTGTTTCAATGGTGATGGCTAGCCTCAGGGCCAGGTTCAGTGGTGCCAATCCTACTCGCGTTGAGGCCGTGACTGCCCTCATATGGAAATCCGCCTTGGAGAAGGAAGAGGTCAGAGTGGAAGGAGAAGTATCCCCCATCATCAGCAGTCACACGTGGTGAACATCAGAAGCAGGATGATGCCACAACCATTGCCTGAGACTGCCTTGGGCAATCTCTGGCAGTCCAGTGTTGCACCACTCATGGAAGCAAACAAGGGTGTCGAATTGCAGGACTTTGCAGGCATTCTCAGAAATTCAATAAGGGCAATAAATGGCCAATATATGAGCGCGCTTCAAGGCCAGAAGGGACTGGCCAAGGCCTACGAGAGCCTCATGGCGGCCCAGAAGCTGGTGGCGTCGTCTCCTGGAGAGATCGAGCTCTACAGGTTCATTAGCTGGGCGAGGTTCTCCTTCTACAGGGCGGATTTTGGTTGGGAAAGGCCTGCTTGGGTGTGCACCACCAGTGTTCCATGAAAAATGCGGTGATTCTTATGGGTACGAGGTGTGGGGATGGGATCGAAGCATGGATCACCTTGGTTGAGCACGACATGATCGAGTTCGAGCACAATGATGAGTTGCTACAATTCGTTTCGCCAAACCCTTGATCATGAGAAGCGTGACCCAATGATCATAGTGATCCGTTATGGTTTGCTAGTTCGTTTGCTTTGTTAGATGCCATAACTGGTTAAAGGGTTTGTACGTTATTATCTATGTGTGATTCAAACTGCAAACAGAAGTATGTTTGAAGTCCCATCCTCGGACATTTTAAAAATGCTAAGTACTAAAGATTAACATATAGAGTCAGACATTCGTAATTAGTTCAGAAAATCAGTGACTTAGAAGTAGTTCAATACTTTAGCATTGCTTTCGAGGAACTTGGCCTATAAGGGCTGGACAAATTTATACAATTCTAGGCTTAAATCATCTAATTTTCATTGTTTATTCCCCATTGATCTCCGGCACTTAGTCAGCGAATTCTAGCTGCATTTGGATGGAAATACAAAAAAATACCTCGAGGATAAAAAGTGAGATTATAAACCAAAACCTGTCACAAAGTGATAATCAAAATTGGACACGGCCGACAGTACAATGACCATTTTGTACTTTCTCCTGAAAAGTTTTATTCTCTCGTATCATGTTAGTGCCACATGTTCATATTCAATACCTAGTCAGCATTTCCATTGACATTCGAACGGCAATGGGACTTTTGTCCCGCAATTGTGATTGAACTTGAGATAAAATATGAGGACCAAAATTGATCATGAACGATAGTCCAGTGCCATATTTGTAAGTCTCCATGATATATAAATCTTACTGGACTAAGATTCTATTAAGGAATTGACCCATGGTGGCCATACTTCATCCTATCAAATGTGTAAGAATCATAAAAAGTGCATAACTTTCTTTAAAAAGGGTTGGGCATTAATGGTTGACTAACGGTTTGTCTTGAGAATGACAAAGATGATGCAAACAGTTTGTCCTGAAAATGGCAAAGGAGACACCGTATTGCTTATGGCCTGATTGTTTAACGTGTCTAAAGCATCAGCATATGATTGAAAATTCCTGGAAAGGCCATCATTGGCCTCTGGCAAGGTCCCTTGCCCAAGCAAGGCCGTACCTCCCCCGAGGTCGGCGATGGCATCTCGTCCTCACTGCCTCTGGCCACGGTTAGTTGAGGGTCCAGCAAGGGTCCCCATGCTTGTCACTGGTGAAAGCGTCTTGACTCTCGTCCTTGCCGGCGGCCAACAACCTCCACTGATCATCAAGAAGGCCAGTGACTGGTGGAGGGAAATAAGGAGAAAAGACATAGGAAAGAAGGAAAGAATAGAAGGAAAAAAAGAATTGAAAAATTAATAAAAAATGTGAAGGAATATTTAAAAATTAAAATAAAATCTCCACTTCAATGCCAACCATTCGACATAGGATGCCAAGTATCCATGTCAGTAATTTCAACTTAAATTGGCCGGATAGAATTCGTCAGCATCAATATAAAGAGGTTTAAAACTAAATTGATTTAATTAAAACATTTACGATTAAATTAGTATCAATGCAATAGGTTTAGAATTTGATCAACATTCACAAGTCACATGAGGAGGTGGTACAAAGGAAAAAAAATCACCTTGGTACAGTATTTTTTATAGACATTTTTCGAATTTCCTTGACTTTGGATTTGTGGACCGGCCCAACCCAACCCGGAGACTCGACCCGTTGACCGACGACCGTTGACCATTGACCAACGATCGTTGACCGTTGACTGACGACCGTTGACCGTTGACCGACGACCGTTGACCGTTGACCGTTGACAAAAAAAAAGAATGTGTTTCTTTTTTTTTTTTTCCAATTACGTCTATGTCGATTATATGTAATCCCTTATTTGTTCTGCATTTATTGTAGAAAACAATGCCTCCTCTTAAGTTGCGCACACCTCTTCGCGCAATCACCGATGAACAAAAGGAAAGGCTCTAAGTTGAACGGGATCAGTTTCTCTTCCTCATATCGGCGTCGATGTTTAATCTGTGGCTAACAAGGTACGTTCGATTCTGTGATGTGCCTTAGGATCGGTGATGCATGTGTTCTTCCCGGGCTCGTCTTCCCCACAAGTTTAGGGGTTCGATTTAGTGTCGAATCCGGATTTTGGGAATCCGACAAACCCAACAACTCCCCTATTCAATTATTATATTCTCTCAAATTCAAGTTTCTCATTTGTGAGGAAATCTCAATGAGATCCAGGCTCGTAGATTTGCGGCGATCTCAGGATGGTATGAATTGAAGACAATTCGCACAACGATTGGCAAGGGTTCAACCAACACCACCCCCCCCCCCCCACAACAAAAATAAATAAATAAATAACCATATAATGCTAGGGCAAGGCTAGAATTACTAAGCAAATAAGGCGTTACTCTGTTAGCTTTCGATTAGGCTTTTCATGAATGAATAGGCCTTCTTAATGCCTAAATTACCCTTCATAAAAATCCAAAAAACTTTATTTTACGCCTGAGAGATCCCAATCCCCAAATTATATTCCCGATTAGGTATGTCAAATAGTACGAAAGTTCTTATACAATGTCTCTTTAACACAATTGGTAATAATCACGCTGCAAGCAAACAATTCCTTGTAAAATCAATAATATCGGCACGGATGACCTATCTTTGAATAGATTGAGGAATTAACGATATATACACACGCACTTGGATTCAGTGAAAAGAATATGGATCCAATATGTTTTAAGCATTGTGCGATTAACTTTGTCAATCATTTTATAGAAGGAGAGTAAGTGTACAATTATATGATATTTTTATATCAAATAAAGAAGCTTGAGAAATTTTTCAAATTAGGTTTTACATTATATCTGCTCTATCCTTCAAAATGTAAACTCCCACAAGCGACCGGCATGTACTATTTATTTAGCCATGACGCAGCCTTTGACGCAGCCTATGGCCCAAATATCAAATAAAGAAGCTTGAGAAAATTTTCAAATTAGGTTTTACATTATATCTGCTCTATCCTTCAAAATGTAAACTCCCACAAGAGACCGGCATGTACTATTTATTTAGCCATGACGCAGCCTATGACGCAGCCTATGACCCAAATATTGCAAATTTCTCCTCTCTTTTTTCTATATATACACAGCAAGATCTTGCAATTAAAAAGCACCAAAGAAGCACACTTTCTGCTGAAAGAATCTCAAAAGCCCACTGTCAAATCTCTCAATTTCCAACAAAACATGGCCATGAAAGTTGAGGTTGTCTCCACTGAGACCGTCAAGCCTTCCTCTCCAACTCCATCTCACCTCAGGAACTTCAAGCTCTGTCTCCTTGACCAACTGGCTCCCCGTTTTGGGTTCCGGTCATCCTGTTCTACTCGGCTTCCAACAACGAGGTGGCAGCGAACTCTGCCTCCGTCACTGGAAACTTGAAAACTTCGCTTTCGCAGGCGCTTTCCCTCTTTTACCCTTTAGGCGGAAGGATGAAAGGCAACACTGCCATCGATTGCAACGACGAGGGGGCACTCTATTTGGAGGCAAAAGCTCGCTTCGAGTTGTCCGAAGTTCTGTCGAACCCGGACATCAATCAGCTGCAGCAATTCCTCCCGTTCTCTTCAGACAAAGTCGTTCCCAACATTGAGGAACAAGTCATTGTAGGGGTCCAAGCCAACTTCTTCGACTGTGGCGGCATCGGGATCGGTATCTGCATGTCTCATAAGATTGCTGACGCTGCGTCAGTCTCTGGTTTCCTCACCGCATGGTCGGAAATTGCCCTCAATGGCATCAACGGCAAAGCTAGCCTCATCACTCCCTTCTTGAAAGCATCTGAGCTCTTCCCACCAAAGGACGTTAACTTCGAAATGCCACGCAGATTCACTAGCAGAGAAAAGCTTTTCACCAAGAGGTTTTGTTTCAACGGTGAGAGCTTGGCACGGCTCCGGGCCAGGTTTGGCAGTGCAACTCCTACTCGCGTCGAGGCAGTGACTGCCCTAATTTGGAAATCCGCTGTGGAGGCAGCGAGGAAAAGGCCAGAGTGGAACGAGAAGTATCCCTCATCAGTAGCGACCCACTTGGTGAACATCAGAAGCAGGATGAGGCCACAACCATTGCCTGAGCATGCCCTCGGCAATCTGTGGCAGACCGCTTTTGCACCACTGATAGACACAAACAAGGGAGTTGAATTGCAGGACTTTGCAGGCAGTCTCAGGAAATCAATAAGGGCAATTGATGGTGAGTATTTGAGCGTGCTTCAAGGCGATAGGGGATTGGCCAAGGCCTACGAAAGCCTCACGGCGGCACGGAAGTTGGCGGAGTCGTCTGCGGGAAAGATGGACTTCTACGGGTTCAGCAGTTGGGTCAACTTTCCTTTCTACGAGGTGGATTTCGGCTTGGGAAGGCCCACTTGGGTGTGCACCACCGGTTTTCCGATAGGAAATATCGTGTTTTTAATGGGAACGAGGTGCGGGGACGGGATCGAAGCTTGGATCACATTGCACGGGCACGACATGATCGAGTTCGAGCGCAACGATGAGTTGCTACAGTTCATTTCGCCGAGCCTTTGATCATGAGAAGTGCGACCGATGAAGATTATCATCCCTTTTGGTTTGCTTGTCGATTTGATTGATTCGAGGTTTCATATGTTCGTTTGCTTTGTTAGATGTCATAAACTGCTTAAATGGTTTTGTGTACTATTATTCATGTGTGATTCAAACTGCAAATGAAAGTATGTTTAAAGTTCCATATGCCTTGATTTTCTTGTTACATCTATGGACATTTTTTTTCTGGAAAACCTTGTTGAAATGGAGAAATACGATTCGTAATATGTGTAATTTTGTTAACAAGTGTCTTGAACATATTTTTGTCAAGCCATAAAATATTCAAAATGAGTAAATAACAGAGTCAGACACCATGATAAAAATTAAATATGAAATCAATATCTTTTTTGTAATATCAAAGCACATTAATCCAAGCTTAAAAAATTTCTGAAGGGTATTGCGGTCATAAAATCCAAAAATAAAACGAGCAATGCTATACATATATAAAGAATTCAATAATATTTGGGTATTTCAATAAAGCCAACGATTCAATGCATGTTTAATTTTATGTCAATACCCAATCGAAGCTAGTTATGTCACTTAGTAAATAGATTTTAGTAAGATTTCTAAATCTGTCGAGTATTTTCCTATTAAAACTTACTTACTAATTATTTTACCACATAATTATCTACTAACAGACACTAACGGTCAAAACACCTAATACGTATACCGACTAAGTTCAAGATAGCATTATAAATTACGTCAATTTAAGCCAACAACGCGAATGTTAGTCCCATTTTTTAAGCAATTAACTTAATAGTGCAACTTGCATAGCAAATCTAGGGGAGAATTCCAAAGAAGGCTAGTAGTGGTCGCCATCCCTTTAGCTAAGATTATAATGCTTTAGTGTTGAGAGGAAGATCCATTCCATCATGACAAATTACAGAACCCGGCTCATCCGGCCCGACCCGACCCGACCCGGAGACCCGACCCGTCGACCCGTCGACCGTTGACCGACGACCGTTGACCGTTGACCGACGACCATTGACCGTTGACCGATGACCGTTGACCGTTGACCGACGACCGTTGACCGTTTACCCTTAGTACTGGAGACTCTGGAGTAGATTCTTCTTGTGTTGCTCTTAGAGAGCTTGATGGAGTTACGTCATGAGTGGTGGAATCCGGTATTCTCCTTCTTCTTGTGACGTTGACTCCTCTTGAGCAGATATGTCTGGCATGGTGATGTACTTCTTCTCGATCTTCTCGCTCTCCCAATTCCAGGCAGCATTTTCGTCGAACTCGACGTCTCGACTAATCATTAGCTTTTTAGTTCTTAGGTTGTAAATCCGATAGCCTTTTGATTGGTCACTGTAGCCAAGGAGTATTCTTTTTTCTGTCTTTTCATCTAGCTTACTCCTTTTTTGAGCAGGGATGTGGACGTAGCAAATGCATCCAAACACTTTGAGATGCTTTGCTGAAGGCTTCCGTCCACTCCATGCTTCGACTGGTGTTTTATTTTGAATAGCTTTAGTTGGACACCTGTTTAGTAGGTATACAGCAGTATAAACTACTTCTGCCCAAAAAGTGTTGGGAAGGCCTTTCTCCTTTAGCATAGACCTTGCCATCTCCATGACGGTTCTATTTTTTCTTTCAGCTACTCCATTTTGTTCTGGGGCGTAGCCAACGGTTAGTTGATGATGGACTCCTTCATCTTCACAAAATTTATTAAACTCCTCGAATTGTATTACGTGCCTCTGTCACTTCTTAGGACTTTGATTCTTTGGCCACTTTGATTCTCGACGTGGTTCTTGAATTTTCTGAAGATAGAGAAAACCTCAGATCTTTCTCTAAGAAAGTATACCCACGTCATTCTTGTGTAATCATCAATGAATAGGATGAAATATTTATTTTGACTAGGTGTAGGTGTCCTCATCGGACCACACACGTCTGTGTGGACAAGTTATAATGGCTTCTTAGCTTTCCATGCATCTCCAGATGGGAAGGACTGTCTTTGTTGTTTTCCAAGAAGACAGCATTCAAAAACATCTGAAATTTCTGTGATGGCTGGAAAATCTCTTATCATATTTTTTTGATGGAGAATTTTTAGCCCAACAAAATTGAAGTGGCCAAATCTTCGATGCCATAGCCATGAGTCATCAAGTTGAGCTTTCATGGCTATATCTTTGACATATTTCCATTGAATAGGAAAATTGTTATTTTTCATCTTAACAGAGGCAATGATATTTTTATATTTGTCATAGTAGCTATTTGTAGAGAAGTCTAGAGACTTCTCCACCAACTTTAGCAAGTGCTCCATGTTTTGGGTGGGGAGCTAACCATAAAAGCCACATCATGTAGCTCCCTCACCAACACTTCCTTCAACTATTGTAAAATTATTTTATCCAACTAATGAAACTATTTTCCCAAAAAAAAAGACACAGAAATTCAGTAACAACCTAGATTAAATTTACCTCAAATTATAGTGACTCTTAATATCTCACCCCCATTACCGGCTGAGGAAGCAAAGCAAGCAGTCCAGCATGACATGCCATGGCAAGCAGAATTATCTTATTTTCTTACCTTGGTGTTACTTCTATAATAAGTTCCTTTAGTTGACTTGGGTTACATATTATTGGTCGTGTTCAGCAATTCACTTGCTAAGGTAGGAAGGATCTAAGGAATTAGAACATTTTGTGGCCTTAACTGCCATATAAAGAAGCTGCTTCAATTGAAAATGAGAACTCACTTCGTATGGTAAAACTGGCAAAGACAACCTGCATGAACGCTAGGCTAGGTTTTTTGTGTAACCAATAGCAAACCATGCCAAGTGAATTGCCAGATAAATTGCCACATTAAGGAACTTTTGGAAGAGCAGACGAAAAATTTCCACCCAGACAAGATGAGGCTATTTTCTTACAATTCATTTAGCAGGAATTCAGGCCAGATCACTTCACCAAGACATGTGGCTTGTCAACTATCTGGAATACATTCAATTCCCGGTGAGATGCTGACTTTGCGGACATGTGGAAAATTTTCTAGATGCCGCATCAACCATGTGGCC
Organism: Eucalyptus microcorys; assembly: GCA_014182515.1. Lineage (NCBI taxonomy): Eukaryota > Viridiplantae > Streptophyta > Magnoliopsida > Myrtales > Myrtaceae > Eucalyptus > Eucalyptus microcorys. The sequence goes on from CM024564.1 coordinate 24,229,636, forward strand.
GCCTCGTTAGCATTTCATGGAATATTCGCCAAATTCCAGTCAAAGTGCGTGTATTGCCAAAAAAAAAACAAAAAACAATTTATTGCATTGGCTGACTAAATTCAAAGTCTAATAACCTAATTGAGAAATCACTGAAGTTGGGGCATCTCCAATGAAATTTACTCCAACAATTTGGTTTGCAGTTATTTGGGGATGCTGTTCACTCCCTATCTACAGATCCTCCTCGTCCACCAGTAGAACACATAAAGTCCATAGAACAGTATTCACGTTTTGCAAGAGAATGCTGGTGGTGGGCTGAATCTATTTTGACTTGAGCCGAGAAACTAAGCCTGACAAGGCCAGGGCTTCGATGACAATTTTAAACTGTTCCAGTTCCAGTAGATTGGAGCCGAGATGGAGCGCTCCAAGAATCTGAGTCAAACTCAAATTCTCCAATACTTTATTTGATCTACAACCAAAAACCACAATGGCGATAGTATACACCAAACATTTAGCAACTTAGTAGGCTTACTGCAGCAACTGCTATCATACCAAAATCCAAAGCAAATTGATGTAATGAAAGGAGAAAATGCAGCAAAACTGCAAAAGAGTTAGTAAAAATGATCTCACAACTAAAAAAAGTACTCAAGCACAGGCCACCACCCCTGACAAGCTGCCTACACAAAATTACACCCCCAACAAGCTCATCATACTTCATGACTAATTGAGAATCCTCGATAAGCAGACCATTAAAGAAGGCTGCTTTTCAAAGAATCATGACATAAAGTAAGGGAAACAGTGAAAGCAAAGCTGAAAAAACACAAAATAGCAAATCAAAGTGCAATATAAACAGATAAAAATAAGACCTTAGTAAAACTTACTACTGATCTTCAGTTATCGTAATAATTTTCCAACGCCCACTGATACCTCGACTGATCCAACCCAAGCCAACGGGCGTGTGGCTGTCCAAGCTTGATTGAGCTGCAAAATTAAGCAAGAAAAGAATTTCAATAAATTTTGCAGGAAAAAAAATGAAGGAAAAAAAGAAGAGAAAACATGGCTAAAAATTACACGATATGGACATTGAGCAGCTGAACTTTGATAATGTACACGTTCACATGCAGAATGCAGAATCCGGAGATCAAGAAACCATTTTATTTTCTTCTTGTCCGATTAAATGAGGAAAACAGAAACGCCCACATTCTCTTTCGTACCAATCTACCATAACAAGATATAACTTTCCCAAAAAAAAGAAAAGGAACATGGTTTGTTCATATCAAAGCTTCAAACTTCCGATCTTCTTCCTCATTCAGGAACAGAAGAAGAAAATAATGAATAAATTGAAGAAGAAAACCAAGAAAGCCGCCATTCAGAAAAGGCAATGTACAGACAAGCTAAAGCAGAAACTCTTTCCATTTTGCAACTTAGTGGCCGCATTCTTGAAGAATCCCAGAACAGACCCATAGTCAAGCAAAGACGGAGAAGCGATGGAACTAACGAAGCGGTGGGGAGGCGGCTGAACCGGAGGAGGGACGACCTTCGCCGGCGAATCAAGAACCGGCCCGACCGGTTTCGGGGTCGGAGGTGGGGTTGACGAAAACAGTGTAAGGGCCCATCTTGCCGATCACCGGAGGGGGTCTAAATCTCTGTCTCCTACCTTTTATTTTGAAAATTATTTTTCGATTTTTTTTTTTATATTTTGATGATGAAATGTTAATACAAAAAGATCGAAAGAAAATTACGTTCTCTTCTATTAATGAAAAATCATTTTTCTTAAACTATCAAAACTAATCATTCCTTTTTTTTTAAATAATTTTTATGGAAAATATCGTTTTACTTTTTAGCAAAACACACGCTAATTGAATTTCTAGTACCTATTCACATGATTAATAATTATAATCACGTTGAATTCATGATTAACAATTATGATTACGTAATCTTTATTTTAGATTACATATATTGGCTTGGAAAGAAAAGTAAAGAATAGGAGAAAAATTACTAAGTAAGTTTTAAACTTATTATATGGATTTTAATGTAATAGTAAATGTCTTCCAATGTAGTCCAAACCTAGTGAAATTCCAATACTATTCTTTTTGTCAATTTTCGCTTGAAATTATTTAAATGACGATCCAATTATCGTTGACCTTAGTCTGCCGTGGATCAATTGTCAAAATAATAAAAAAAAAATTTGTTGATTACTGATAATCTTCTTAACCCACTCTCTACAAAAAATTTCACTTCTTGACCAAACTAGAAAATGCATACAAGGCTTCATGCATTGGCCCTTTCTTTTGCCATTTCCCTTTGTCTCCCACTGCATTTGTTCCTGGGTTAATACTAGGAAAACTACTTAACTAGTATATTTATGATAAATATATCCCAAGTTAATTTTTTTACCATAAATAATTCAAAATTAATATACTTATGATAAATTTATCTTTCGTTCGTTTCTGTTAAGTTTTATCATCAAATTGCTAATTTGAATCATATGTGAAAGTTGGCAAGTGTACCAATTTGTAATTTTCTTTGTATTAATTCAATTTAACAGAAACTAACATGGAATAAATTTGTCACAAATATACTAATTTAAAGTTTTTAATGGTCAATAAATTAGATTAGAATAAATTTATCACAAATATATTAAGTGTGGAGTTCTTCATGACATTAACTCTTTTTTTTTTTTTCAGCCCTTTTAAGCTTAGACGAACTCGTTTGTACTTCTCCCAAAATATAATGATGGGTATCTAGAGAGACAGGGCTGCTCATTGTAGGCGGCAAGATGGCAATCCTTACCAACGCCGGCCACAATTCCTTCTTGATCGCACTCTTCAATCAAAGCTATAACTTGCAATTCATAACTTCAAACTCCAAGCTCTTTATTGACAAGGCCCAAATTGCTTCACCATCCTCTCTAATATTTTTCTCACCAGTGAGCTTTACATCCCTCCGAATGTGCTAGAGAAACTGTTTTGTAGGAAAGCAATTTCACTAACTTCTCGATCATGTCCATGCCAACAATTTTCCGATATAGAATTTCTCTCTAACACAATTCAAATGTATATCATAATAATCTTCCCTTTATATGTGAGCTTCAATATTAAATACGCTCCCCTTTAATTTAAGTATCATTTTGTGTTAGGTTAACTCCACTTGAATTTCCAAGTCACTGCAATGTTCGGAGAAAGCAGGTAGTGCCCCTCAGGATTGCCTATTGGCCTTCTGAATCATTTGCTTACGTCAATGTTTCGCCATGACAACATCGGACAATGTCCTGACGGGGAAAAAGAAAAAACATCGTACAAAGGTTTCATGATCCTCGATGATTCCACCTCAACCTCGTTCTATGGTCGAAGGATCATAATACCATTTTGTCCTAGAGCATTCAAGGCCGTGTCCTAAGTCCAGACTAAAACCATTTCAGCGGTCCAATTGAAGACAAAAATGCTGACTAATTTTTCAAGAGCAGAATCGCTTAATTTTTTTTTTTTTTTTTTGTCAGTGTCGAACTGAAGTTGTCTTTAGCATAGATAGAACTAGACATGAAAAATGAAGCCTAAGAAGCAAGAAAATCTTGTCCATCTTTCATTATCTACAAGATGAAAAGAAAAGAACTTTCTGTAATAAGCTTGAACTTATGAGTGAAAAACAGAATGAAAAGAAGGAAACAAAGTGGTCTTGTACTTTTTAAACCAGAAAATTGACGTCCTTACTCTAAGTTATGCACTTTTCAACACACGAGACATATAAATCTTAATCCCGAAATTTCAATTAAATGAATCCTATCAAATTATAGGAGCCACGCCCGGATTAGAAAGATTCAGCCAGCATTCTGACGGCCGGTGATGGGAAGCTGCATGTTTCTCCTTCTACTTCTGCTATAACGTCTGGCAGTGGAGAATCCATTAGGTGGCGAAACGGGTTTGGCGGCAACAGGATTTTTATGCCATATTCCAGCATCTTCGGGGTGATGCTCATGCTCGGCCTCGACTCCGGTTTGTACTGAACGCATCACAGAGTGACCGTCACCATCCGCTCGGCCTTCTGTCTGCAATTCTTTTGGATCCCACTTGCGATCATCATATCCGAGAACCTCCTCATCTCGCGCTTCTTCCACACCCATCTCGGAAACCATTCTGGTGCATATCAAGGAATAACTCGAGAATTTAAGTCTAAACGTGATGGGAATGTAATTAATGCCTTAGATTGAATGAAATTCGACCGCAACCTAAGAAATGTAAAATTGCATAATGCACTCTTGAGCTCACCCCCTATGACCTCTCTCTAAGCCTAATTTAGTTCATGATTGGAGGCCTCTTTTAGCGGAGCGGCTACTCTTTCTTATTAAACTAGAATACTTCACTTTGTATAGTTTGGACAAATTGACTAGCCGATCAATCATCAATCATCATGGAATGCCTGTGCACGCGGTGATTCAAAGCGGCTGAATCTGTCCAGAGTGATTAGCTAAAAATAGGACATTGATGTCTTTTTATTGTTTGATCAATGGCATGGCACCCGTGTTTAGACACCGCTCTCTCTTAAGATACAAGCCTTAAGACACTTTGCCATTAGGAAATACAAACTTTTTGTATGTGACACCTAGTTGTTGGGCGGATTCATGCTGAGGTTCCTCCTATACCAAAGCTGTACACGTCGCACTTTTGGATGATGGGGAATAGCATCCACATTTCCGGTGCAGCATATGCTGGGGTCCCCTCCCTCTGCTCATCGTCACATGTGTCTTTTCCCAGTTACAGAGCTTAGCTAGCCCGAAATCTGCTACCTTTTGGCAGAAATTCATGTCAGGAGGATATTCCATGGCTTTATGTCATAATGGATTATTATCTAATGGCACTCCTCAGGCAAATGAGAAAATATTGGTTGCAGCTCTTATTCCACCGTGTCATCATATTAGTCCATTCATCGGGCGACATGTGTCGCTCGGGCCCCACCGTCCATAACCCTCTGACACACTCTCTCTCCTCTCGTCTCTCTCTTCCCTCTGTTCTTCTTTCCTTCGTTTCTTCTTTTCTTCTTCCCTTTGCTCGCACTTTCTTCTTCTTTTTTTCTCTCTTCTCCGCCTGCCTCTTGTTCCTTCTCCAACCTCAGCCTTGCCTCCGGCACTTCACCTCGTCTATGCCTCCGCCCGCCCCATGTTCCTTTTTCTTCTTCCCTTTGTCCTGTCTCTCTCCTCGGTCTGAATCTGAACTTTGCGTGCCAAATCTGTCTCCCTCCCTCTTCCGGACAAAGGCGAGGAGAGAGAAGCATGACCCAGACGAGTAAAATCAATTAAGGAACAATCTTTGAAGGAGAGAGAGGGAGGGAGATGGGAGTCGAGGTTGGTGAGGAAGATGGGGGTCTCGATTTGGAGGAGAGGAGAAACATGTACGAGAGAATGGACTCCGGTTTCGCGGAGGAGGAAGACGATGACGGCGCCGACATCGGGTCTCGTCGTCAACGAGAAATCAAGAGTTCCGATACCCAAACGTGGTGGTGGACGAACTTTGTACGGAACAGTAGTCGGTCCAATGAACCATTGTGCATAAATTTGTATACAAGGGCTCTCAAGTTTCTGTCGAAGCTAAATCCATGTAGCTGAACTAGATTCATATGGTGTGTTCTACCATTGGTGGTCACTTCGGCCAAGAACTGATCTTCAATCTTCTTGTCCGAGCTGCTGTTTAGTACTTTGACAGCCACTAACAGGCCGTTCATGAACGTCCCTTTATAGATATCCCCAAAACTGCCTGCAACCAGTAAATGTGAGAAACTACTGGTGGCCAGTCTTAGCTGCTGAGAAGAGAACCGTAAGGGCTTCTCTATGGCATCAAGAATCTTATCAACGATGATCGTCAAGAATGCGAGGGCAATCGGATTCATGGCCCTTCTGAGGGTCCATTTCCTAGAACAAGCGTTGATGCTCAAGGATATTCTTGCAATGACAATATAACTGCTGCACATGAATGGAGAGTAATATGTATTATGATGACTTGATTGTATTTGACATGAATAGCCTTGGAAGATTAAACTTACCTTTGCACGATTTTGGCCAAACAAGCTCGATCGATCAACGATCAAAGCACTAGATCACCATTTAAAACGCCGATTTACGACTGTGAAGGATCAGTTCGGTTTCTACTGGTTTGAACAGCCGATGGAAAAACCAGCCACTAGAACTCATCCGGTGGCTTCTCAGCCAAGCCCCGACCACCAGGAGGTCGGGAACTTTCTTGAGGAAGTATCAGCAATGGTCAATTCACCAGTGGACTACCAAAGAGGGAATCGGCCTTGGGTGGGTCGATCCAGTGAACGCCAGGAGGAATGGCAGCTACGGCGGAGACAAACAAGTGGCGGAGGTGATCAAGAAAGGTGATGTGTTGCCGGAGGAGGCCCGGCGAGTGGCGGCAAGGCACGGCAATGAGGGGATCCAAACGCACGAGAGAGAGAGAGAGAGAAGTGAGATGGAGAGAGGAAAGAAAGTGAGATGGCGGGAAAGAGCGATGAGAGAGAGAATTTCAAAGAGAATTGAGATTTCCACATCTACAAATATACACAAATGAGCCCCCTTAGTTAACTGAGGGAAAAATGCTTATATACTTCTCCTTTAAGATTAAATTTCGGCCGTCGGCTCGATCATTTGATCTAACTTGATCAGATTGCCTAATTAAATTCATTAGGGGTTAATCATAGTCAAAATATATCACAAGATTATCGGGTGGTGTTAATGTACTAAAATTGGAAGTTTTAATTGAATTTGCGATTAAAGCCAAATTATTGAAAATTTTGTAATTTCACAAAATCCGAGGGCATTTTTGCAAAATATGGAATGTTGAAGGGTGTAGGAACAAATACACGTGACAAGAAATCCTTGGGTGGCAGCCAATCTCCAAGAGCCAGCCGATAGAGAGCTGAACCGGCCTCCTCCGCCGATAACTAGTTGGATCAGTCGAAGCGGTCCAAGTTGGTTTGACTAGTTCGGTCACAATTTGGGCAACTTGGCCCTTGTGGTCCTAATTTTGTGCAATTGAAATCTTTTCTGATTTGAGGAAAAACAGTCTGATTCTAAAGGGATTATGACAATTAAACCATATAAATACAATCCGGTGATTTTCTATTGACATAATTGCTTGATTAACATGAAAATAATAGACCTATACCATTGGTACATGCAATTGGACTTTCTAGGTCAAATTGGACAATTTCGTGTAATTTCTTGATTCAAAATCGCAAATCAATCGAAATTGAATTCAATTAATTTTGCAAAATACCTATTGGATTAACTGTCCATTGGATTAATTAATATTACGAGAAACTTATTGAATTCAATTAATATCGTGAGGCACCTATTGGATTAATTATCCATACCCAAGGTTACCTATTGTATCTAAATTGATTTTGAATTGATGTCACCACTCGTGTGCTAAAAATGAACCAAGGTTTAACAATGGAATTGAACCTTAATTAGCAAAATTAAACATTAGTCTCAAATGGGTCAACTTGAATTTTTTTAATTGAAGTTCATTAGCTTGGTTTTCCTATATTTAAGAAGGTTGAATTCCTTAAATTGAAAGGTTCTCAAATGAATCTCCTAAAGTGGACCTCGGATTCAAACTTATCTCAAGAAAATGAGTGGAATGGAAGTGTCCGTTCGCAAATCATGAAGAATTGATTTGAACCCCTAATTAGAGCTAAAAGTGACAATTCTCATTTGGACATGACCATTCTTGAAACTAAATGTACGAGTGAATGGATAATAGTCCTTAGATCAAATGTCGTAAAAAGAACTAAGTCTAATTATAACTAGAACAAAAGTAATGTTGTTTTTGGTTGAATTTGAACCTAAAACAAAAAATTCATAAAACAAGGTTTTTAATCGATTTTCACAAAATTTTCGATGCTAAAGTCAAATTGAAACTAAAATGAGATGATTTGTGGATTTTTTTGGTTTTTCCAATTATTTTTGTCAAAAGTTTTCCAAAAGTAAAAAGTTGATTTTTGGAACAAATCTTTGAAATTTTTTAAAATTAATTTAGCTAAAGTGATATTAGGACCATTTAGAATCTTATTATGCAAAAAGTCAATTTTATGACTTGGGTTTACTTTTGGTCAAATGGTTGACCAAAAAGTCAACCCAAAGCAATTGTTTAACTTTTTGGGTTTATGATGAAAATGAATTGGAAATTGTTTAACAATGTCAAAGTAACAAGAAGAAATGGAGCGAAAACATAACAATGTGTGTCCATTTGCTAATATAAATAAAACAAAATAGTGACACAAATGGTTTCAAGACTTTGGCCTCCTACACGATATCGTCCATGAAATTTTAATGTGTTCAATATAGTCTCTATACTTTTGGTAAACATTCCATTTAGTCCTTAAGTTATATGAAAATTTCCAATTTTATCATTCTATTAATATAAATTTAAGGACAATATTGAATATTTTATATAGTCCAAGAACTAAATTGATCGTACATCAAAAGTTTAGGGACCAAATTAGAACAATTTTAAATTCAAGGATGACATTACATGTTAAGTTAAAGATCAATGATCACATTAAACAAATTAAAAATTTAGGGATAATATTGCACATTAAGCCAATGTTTAAGGACCATTTGTGCCATTTTTCTATAATACAAACTCAAATAACTTTTCCCATAAGTTCTATCAAAAGCCTATGGTGACATTATAATAATAATAGAGGGACAAAACAATAATTTAAACGTAAACCAATTCTAACATTCATAATTCCTTAAATTTTTAGCACTTTCCAAACTTACTCGAATATTTTATTTTTCTTTTTAAGTTAAATAATTTGTTACTTCGAAAGAATTACATTTCACCTTTTCAAATATATCAAATCCTTAAAGACCTTTTGTCAAAATACTTGAAATTTGCAGTCATTTGGATTAAAGAAAGGTTTTTCTTATTGCAGCCCCAAGAAGTTCCTTTCGGATCCATTCCTACTTGGAAGTGCCTTGAGTCATATATAACTTTTTCCTACTTCTTCTTTTAATTACATTTTCGCTATTTTTTTCCTTTTAATTTCCTATTGCACTTTGAATTTGTAACATTTATTACATAACACTTTAGTCTTGGACAATAGATAGGCCTCAAAACTAGTTATGCATGTGATGAACACGGAAGGAGTTTGCAAGCAAATGGCTAAGATGCACACTTTTTTAAAAATGCCAACCATGCATTATTTTACGGAAAAGCTTTAGCATCTCGATCCTCTAATTTCCAACCATACCTTAATTGTCCTTCTTAATTAATAAATTTTTTGTTTTGAAGTTTATATGTATACGATTGTCAAGAATAACATTGATTATGGCAATATTATGCATGAAATGACCATGAAAAAATGAGACAAGTGGCAAACGTGCATTTTTTTGGGATAGTGGCAAGCATGCATTATTCAAAGAAAGTTTCCAGTCTCCCAAATCTTTTGCCATGTTTGGAAGAAAAACGTTTATCTTTTACCATCTTCAAAATGTCAGTTTTTTTGCACACACCCAACGCACGCGCCCATTTGCTAATATATATTATAAAACAAACTCAAAGAACTTTTCTCAATAAGTTCCATCAAAATCCTATGATGAAACTATAATGACATAACATTAATAGAGGGACAAGATTATAATTCAACTGTAAACTAAATCTCTAAAATTCATGATTCCAAAATTTTTTAACACTTTCCAAACTTACTCGAATATTGTTATTTTTCTTTATAAGTTATATAATTTGTTATTTTACAAGAATTAAAATTCACTTTTTCAAATTGATCAAATCTTTAAAAATCACTTCTCTAAATTCTTGAAATTTATAACCATTTCGCTTAAAGAAAAATGTTTCATTATGTATTATTGGCCAACCCGGCCGACCTAAAAGTTTCTTTTGGATCCGTCCCTACCTAGATGTGCCTTGTGTCGTATATGAATTTTCTTCTACTTTCTTCTTTCAATTTCAATTTCTCTATTTCTTTTTTTTAATTTCATTTGTATTTTGAATTTGTAACATTTGTATATTGGACAATAGATAGGCGTCAAAACTAGTTATGGATGTGATGAAAGTGGAAAGAGTTTGCAAACAAATGTCAAACATGTACTTCTTTGAAAATGGCAACCATGCATTACATTACGGAAAAGCTTTAGCATCTCTGTGATCTAATTTCAAGTAATACCTAAATTTCCTTTAATGAATAAATTTGTTGGTTTGAAGTTTATTTGTATATTCGTTCATCAAGAAAACGTTGGCATTGGCAGTAATTATGCATCATATGACCATGAAAGAATGAGACAAGTGGCAAATGCACACTTTTTTAGGAAAGTGGCAAGCATGCATTATTCAAAGACAATTTTTTCAATCTCTCAAATCTTTTGCCATGTTTGGAGTGAAAACATCTATCTTTTACCATCTTTCAAATGTCAGTTTCTTGAACACACAACGTGTGTGCCCATTTGCTAATATGTAATAAAAAAATTCAAAGAATTTTTCTCAATAAGTTCTATCAAAAGCCTATGGTGACATTATGTAGCATAACTGGACAAAATCGTAATTCAATTGAACACTAAATTTCTAACATTCATGATTCCTTAAATTTTCAGCCCTTTCCAAATTTACTCTAATATTTTTATTTCCATTTTTAGTTAAACAATTGTTATTTCAAAGGAATTACAATTACCTTTTTCAAATAGATCAATTCTTCAAAAACCTTTTATCTAAATACTTGAAATTCGTAATAAATGGATTAAAGAAAAGTTTTTCATTATATATTGAGCCAACCCAATCACCCCAAGAAGTTTTTTTTGGATCCATTTCTACCCAGAAGTGCCTTGTGTCATTTAAAACTTTTGTCTACTTTCTTCTTTCGATTTCATATGCATTTCAAATTTGTACCATGTATTATGTAACACTTTAGTCTTGGACATAGATTGGCCTCAAAACTAGCTATGCATGTGGTGAACGTGGAAGGAGTTTGCAGACAAATGGCTCACATGTACTCTTTTAAAACGGCAACCATGCATTATTTTAATGGAAAAGCTTTAGCATCCTGATGCTCTAATTTCCAGTCAAACCTGAACTGTATTTCTATTTAATGAATAAATTTGTCTTTTTGAATTTTACATGTGCATTCGGTTGTCAAGACTAACGTTGGCTATGGCAATAATTATGCATGATATGACCCTGAAAGAATGAGACAAGTGGCAAACATTCATTTTTTTAGGATACTGGCAAGCATGCATTATTCAAAGACAAATTTCTATCTCTACTACATTTATCTTTTACCATGTTTGGAATCAAAATTAATTATCTTCTACCATCTTTCAAATCTAATTGCATTGCTGAATCTTACGATCTTGTAATGAAATATACGACCTCCTTACCATTATACCAACACGCTTGGTGGCGTATTATCGACAAAAAAAGGGTAAAATTTTCGCAATATATAAACAGACGTAGTTATCAGCTAGGGGTGCGCATTACAACATTTCTATTCCGAGGAACTATTTCTTTTCAGAAATAATTTTTTCTATTTTTACTCCGGGAACAATTTCTGAGTAAAATAAGGTGTTTGGTAATTATACAAAATTTATATTCTTGGAATAGAAAAAGAATAGGAATGCGTTTGGTAAAAATTTATAAATTTTTGTATTTATTTGTTTTTTCTTCTTACTCACGGACTGCCGACCGCCAATCATCACCGCACGACCGCCGCACGAACGTCGCACGACCGCCGCATGACCGCCGCATGACGCCATCAACCGCCACCACAAGATTGCCACCCATAGCCCACCAGCCACGAGAGGGGGTGATGGCTGATGAGCTATGGTCGGCGGTCCTACGGTAGCGGTCAACAATGACAGTCGGCGGTCGTGCGGCAGTTGGCAATGGCAGGCTGCCAACGGACGGTGGCAATCGTTGGCCGGTGGGCTATGGGCAGCAGCCGATGGGCTACGATCGGCGACAACCGTCATCGGCAGTAGCCGGCGATCGGTTGCCAACGGTGGTCGCGAGCGGTAAGAGGTGGCCGATGGTTGGGAGGCGGCCGGCGGTGGCAGCAACAAGGAAGAAGAACAAAAGTAAAATAGAATAGAAAAAAAAAATTATTTCTAGAAATTATTCCCAGGAACAAGAAATTACTTTTTTTTGTTTCTTATTTCTGTTCTAAATTTATTCCCTAGCCGCTTTTTTTATTCCGGGGAATAGAAAAATAAGTTGGTGTTACCAAACAGAATTCTGCTCATTTTTTGTTCCGGGGAACAAAAGAACATAAATCGGGAGAAATAGAAATGTTACCATGCAGGCCCTAGAGAGCCTTACTTTACGCATCTTTTTGTCACCATGAAAGTGAATGTGGAGCTTGTGCCGTTGCTGCTCCTATTCTTCAGTCTTTCTCTGTGTGAGATGGCATGTGTTTCCGAAGAGGATGATTTAGACTTGGAAAGACAGGTCAGAACTATGAACAAGCCATCCATCAAGACATTCACCGTAATTTTCCTTCAAACCCTTTTTTGCAGTAGTCTCATTTAAAACTCATGGAGATATTGCAATTTATCCTGTTAATCTTTGAAGTACAATTCTTGCTCAATGAGTGACTAATTGTGTTGATTTTATCAAGACTAACGAAGGAGACACAATTGACTGTGTTGATATAAACAAACAATCGGCCCTTGATCATCCTCTGCTAAAGAATCATAAGGTTCAGGTAAACATTTATCATTACAAATATGCAAACCAATATCAGATAGTGTTGGCGAAATGCTCTACCTGATACTTCTATAATCAGCCTTTTCTTCTTGTAGACAGAGCCGAATCTACATGTCACCAGCTTGCGCAGAACTCCGAATTCAAAATCGGTAAGATTTGGGTTGAGAGAACCTTGCCCCATTGGAACAGTACCCATTCGTCGGGTAACGAAAGAAGATTTGATGAGGGCAAGATCCTTGCCCAAAATGCCGTCCGTCGTTGCAATGAGACAAAGTATCGTTTCTTCAAATCAACATTTACTATCTCTCTCTCCCATGCTCACATGCATATTTACACACATAAATTATCATTAGTATTTTTTAAAATATATATATATATATATATATATATATATATATATATATATATAATAATGAGGCTACGTGCATATGAATTTCATGATACCACAGGTCAAATGTCCACTTATGATAATCTCAATATCTGTTCTTTCCATCATTTATGTAAAAAAAGAAGACCAGTACATTTTTTAAAGTAAGACTGTTAGGCATAGGTGAGTTCTAGTAGTCAAAGTTACAAATTATCATTTGCAGGTGGTTTCTCTAACAGACAACATGATAGAAAATATTAAATATGGAGGAGGTGGAGATATGACGATCTACAAGCTTAATGTATCTCATGACCAACATAGCACGCATAATGTGTGGATTGAAACTGGTCCCCCGGAGCATATTAGTATGATTGTAGTTGGTCGGATGGTAAGTGATTTTTTAAGTTAGCCAATGTCATAATTTTATTTTATTTTTTGACACAAGAAGTTCAAAATATGGTAAAATGATCTGAGTGAAAATCTCTTATTTTCCTAGGTTTCTCCACAGTTGTTTGGCGATACTCGTACTAGGATTTTCACATATTGGACAGGTGAGCTGTGAAGATAATTGTCAATTCTTAATCAAATCATTTTTTCGTCGATTTTTGGGAATCCAAACTAGAAGTTGGTGATAATTTGAATCTTATTGACCAAAGCATTATCCTCATAAGGTGATGGCTATCGCAATGGATGCTCCAATGTACTCTGTCCGGGTTTTGTCCAAGTGCATAGGGAAATAACCCCTGGATATCCATTAGAACCTACTTCTACTTATGTTGGACGTCAATACGAGATTGTAATCTATATCGAACAGGTAGGTTTGATTTTTTCAAGGTTCTTAAGATAATAACTTTTGCTAAAATATATTAGAGACTAATATTTTTGTTCTTGAAGTTAGCAACTTTCGCTATCATTCTACCCTACTGAAAGTTATCCACATAAGCATATAATCAATCATTGCATCCATGTTATATGATTATCATTGTCCGTAATACCAATTATGGTGTCATATTACAACGTTTATTGAAATAAACTAGTGTTAATAATTTCTGCATTTTTTACATTATTAGCAATTATTATCAAAATTTATTTCTTATCCGGATAGAAATACCGGGAATTGGTGGTTGATTGTGACCAGTCAAGCGATTAAAGTAGGCTACTGGCCAAAGGAACTATTTCTGTATTTGCGCAATGGCTCACTACACACAGCTTGGGGAGGAATTGGCATAGCCGGAAGCAATGGATTCTGCCCACCGATGGGAAGTGGTCCCAAGCCAGATGGTATTTTTGAGCATGCCACCGTCTTTCGCTGACTACATTGGGTTCGATCGGATGGCAAATTCCTACCTCCTTCAAATAAGACGATGGACTGGGTGGATAAATCCAATGTTTATGGCTTGATGCACCTTCACCTTTCTAGAAAATATCGAAGTGGCTACACCATTAGCTTTGGAGGTCCAGGAGGTTATTGCGGGGTATAGAAAATTTACATGAAGAGGCTATTTTGAGCAATTCAAATAATTTTGATTTTCTATTTTACGCCCTTTTGTTTGCAATTAATGATGTTTATTTTCGTTTCCTTTCTCTTGTGATTAGGTGGCAATCGCACGACCTCAATGATAACCATAATTCTTTCGACGACTTCTTCAGAATTTTCAAATTTCTCTTTCTATCAAAATGGTCGAACTGGTGGATAAATCCAGCATCTATGGTTGGAAGATGATTTGCTAAACAATGACAGATGAGCTACATTAATTTATTATAGAGACCCGGCAAGTTGTTTCGGGGGATAAACTTTATGGAAAAAAATGGTTACCTTAAATAATTTGACAAGCAAAATTCTATATTTTTCATTTTATCAACTCCCTTTTACAATTGATATTTCACATTTTCTTTTCCTTTCTTTAGATTGAGATTGCAATTAATAGCAGTCCGGATTAGTAAGAACAAACTCTTATAATACAATAGGCGTGCTGATATGTATAAGTCATCTATTGTGTATACAAAAACTATAATTGACTTACCAAAACATACTATGGGTGTGTTTGTTTTGCAAAAAACAATTTCCGGGAAAACGGTTTCCTCATTTTCCAGTGTTTGGTTCATTTAAGAAAATGAGTCAACGGAAAATGTTTTCCTTCCAAAGCTTAAATTCAGGAAAACGATTTCCCCTTTGAAAGAATCGGAAAACGTTTTCCAAAATGTTTTAAAGTCCTTGTTTAATGAAAAATTTATTATTAAAAAGAATTTATAATTAAAAATTTTGAAATTGTTATTATTATATCTTTTCTTTCCTTTCTTCTTTTTTTTTTTTTTTTTTTCTTGTTTTCTCTTTTCTTTCTTTGCCTGTGAACGTAAACCCTAACTCCTCCTCCCCTCTCTCCTTCTCCTTCGCCCCCTTCCTTTCATCACCACCGCCTCCTCTAACCCTAGCCCATCCTACGCTCCTGTTGGCTTCACTCCCTCCTCTTCCTCTTCGTCGGCATCTTCTACACCTTCAATCATTTTTGAAATACAATCCAAACACTAGAAAATACTTTTAGTCACGTATCACCAAACAAAGGAAAACTAACCGTTTTCCTGGAAAATGGTTTCTCGGAAAATATTTTCCAAAAATGTTACGTTTTCCATGAAACAAACACACCCTATGTGTGGCAGCTATTATTCGAAACGTTGCTGCTAATGGCTTATTCACAAATCTAAGTCGTTGCTACCCACGGATAATAATGTGATTGTAATGACTACTTTTTCCCCCCTACCCAAAACTGAATATGACCAGAAATCTCGATCACTGATTTGGAAATAAGTTCGAACATTACAGTGGGCAAGCACTTATTAAGAGAGCTTTAGGGTGCATTTGTTTCACGAAATACATTTTCGGGGAAAAATTTTCCTTATTTTCCGGCGTTTGGGTCGCTTAGGAAAATGAGTCAACAGAAAACGTTTTCCTAGTCAACAGAAAACGTTTTCCTAACAAAGCTTAAATTCAGGAAAATGATTTCCCCTTTGAAAGGACCAGAAAATGTTTTCCGAATCTACCAAAGCTTAGATTTGATGCTTGGTTTATAAACAGTTATTCTTATAAAAATATATTTTAATAAAAATTGAATTGGAATTTTTTTATTTTTTAAAAAATTAAAATTTGGAAAACATTTTTAAAATAAAAATAAAAATTTGAATCTGCTTCTTTTTCTTTTTTTTTTCTTCCTTTTTTTCTTTTTGCTTCTTCTTCACCCGTCACCGGCCACAAGGACGGCGGTGAGCTCGGTCTCACCGATCGAGCGATCTCATGGCCTTCAACAACAAGGCTTGAGCTTGCCCGAGGTCGATGAGCCTCAAGCCTCGCTAAATTGGGTGAGCTTGTGGCCTCCAGCAATGAGGCTCAAGCCTCGCTAGATTGGGCGAGCTCGCAGCCTCTAGCGGCGCAAGCTCGTCACCTCTGGCAACAATTGGAGCTCATCCCTCGTAAGCGCCCGAGAACAAACCGCCGCAGAGGAAGCGAGAATGGATGGCGTGAGGAAGCTGATGAGTGAAGGACAAGAAGAAGGAAAAAGAGAAAAAGAAAAAGAAATAAAGGAAATAAAAAAAGAAAGAAAAAGAAAAAGAAAAATAAAAGTAAATAAAAACAACAATATTAAAAATTTGAAGTTTTTTAAATTAAAAATTCATTTTTTTTTTCTATGATGAAGTGTGGAATTATTTTTTAATGGGATCCAAACGGCAGAAAACATTTTCAATTATACATCACCAAACAAAAGAAAACAAATCGTATTCTTGGAAAATGCTTTCCCGGAAAGCATTTTCCTTTATCATTGAGTTTTCTGTGAAACAAACACATCCTTAGTGAAACCTATATTGTCGAAATCTAATGGCTCCAGCAGTTTATCAATCTTTCAAAATAGAATTCACGGAATTTTTTATGCATTGAAAGTTATCAATTAGTTTTGAAAGGGGAGAAGTTTCATAAATCAGAATTTAGCCAAATCTCCATATTAATTAGTGTTGCAACCCTCCCAAAGTGGGGAACAACTTTAGCGTACCCAAAGGCATGCCAATGGCTCTCGATTAGGTACGGGTTCTCCCAAGCTCATACCTTGCATGATATTGGATTTCTTTCAAATTCTTTTCTACCGAAAGAATTGTAGAAGTCCCCAGTCTTTTAGGGTTGGCTAGAAACTAAATGAAACAAGGGAGTGTTGTCTCGTTTTCTACATAGAGAGAAATCCTAGTTCGGGATTTGATTACGCTAATGGTCTATTAATGCCCTTTTGGTACCCCTAACTTGGAAAGTTGTTCATTTAAGTGATCATGCAATCTTGATTACCAATTATGAACCTAATGGTATTGAAGTCTCTAAATGTTCAAACAATGTTCTTTAGGGTTTATAATGAACCTAAACTAGTCTTAACGATGAAAGGGAAATAATAAGCAATTTATTGAAAGTGTGATATCTGAACACTCAAGTATTGAAAGCTTTAAGTGGAGGTGCAAGAATCAACAACCCAATACTAGCCGGGCAAAGAATATACAAGTCTTGTTATGAGCTTTGGGACATGAACCCCTTTAAGCTTGAGATTAGAGACTATTCTTATCTAAAGTGAGTCTAAATCTATTCATTTTATTCGAAGATGGCACTCGACTAGACTAGCCTATTTATTAAAAGGTGGTTCTAAATCTAATTTGATTTTATTTACTAGAACCTAAGCCCACTTGTTTATTAAAACCTAAGTTTAACCACTAAACTAGCCTATTCGAAACTAAGCTAGGCTAATTAAGCTCCCCAGACCGCTACCATGGCTTTTGGCCACTAGTCTTCTCGGCCGTCTCCTCGGGACACTTGGCTCTGTCAATTGGTTCCGTTCAGTGTTCAACTCTTCACATATCATGCACTCATTGAAAGCAATCAATTAACAAGCTTATCAATTGATGGTCCGGGATCTGAAATTCGGCTCGGGGATTTTGAATTTTGCTCATGCAATTCAATTTACCCAACCACCATTTAATCAAACTAAGGATTAATTGATTAACGCTAATGATTATTAACTTCCTTGCATTTCACACAGCCGTAGGCTAAAGCCATCAGCTCCTAATTAAAGTCCAACCCATTTTCTGAACTACCCGCCGAATAATCATGCTTCGATAATCTAAACTGAGCCTAACATACATCTATTATTCACATGCAAGGTTGACTGAGTCATGCAATTAGGCTAAATAGCCTTGAGAATCAAGAAAATTAACGACCCAAGATGGGTAATTCTATGTTTCTGCCCAATTCTGCCCAATTATGTTTTATAAATTAAAAAAAAAAACACACACACACCACGCACACAACAGGAGTAGCAAATCAATGAGGGCCTCTATGGCCCTCACCATCATTGCCCCACCATTTTTTGAAAAGGGCCAGCAAGGTGAGGCGTTGGTCAACCGAGGTCACCAAGCCTTAGCTAGTAGCCGATGACCCTAACCGAGGTCCGGCGACCCTGGCCAACCTTAGGTGAGGGCCAGCAGCGATCCTTGCCAAGGGTGACCCTAGCCAAGTCGTGCCCCACCATCGCTGACCCTTTTTAGCGAAGGTGGGGCGGCAGTAACAAGGGCCATAGAGGCCCTCGCTGATTTCCGCCTATGTTCATTTAAAAAAAAAAATTTAGTTAATATTCATAATAAAAATCAAATTTGAACGAAAAATGACATTTTTTTTTGGGCTATCTAGTCATGTCAGCACCATGTGGATAATTTTTTTTTTTTTTTTTGAGAAAAGCCACATCCTTTAAATTCTTCTTGGAAATAGCCACGTCGGTAGTTTGGCCTAAAATTTTTGTCGTTGGCACATATTTTGACACTCAAGTGTTCCTTTTCCCTCAGATTTTGACACCCAAGTGTACCTTTTAGAAATTTCGGCATTTAAGTATTCACCCGTGGCAAGTTTTGGCACTTGGGTGCCTAGCATTCAAAATCGGATTGGCCAAATTTTCATGCAATTGCGAATCGTATATCAGATATAAGTTCGGATAGACGATCATATCACGCTATGAAGTTACGAAATAATTCCTAATTTAAAGGTTACTTGGGAGTTTTCATGAATATGGTAATCTCTTATAAAGATTCAAACAACATTGCAATTTCATGAATTAGGCAACAAAATATATGAAAATAGTATAAATGAAAATTCTTACCTAATCCGCAAAATCGTTCAGATAGCGTTTCCAAATTCAGACTGACGACAAATCATGGGAATCGTGAATTGACGACCGGCGGAGGCTCACGATCAGTGGTGCATCGCTTAGTGGTTGGCCTCACGGTGCTCGGCTGGCGTGTAGTAGTTCTTGGCTGAGCTGACTCGCGTGGCTGGTGGCGACTCGCCCGTGAGGAACTATCTGCGAAACAGAAAAGATTAAGCAAGGCAGGAAGGCTCGATCGAGGCTGGCTCGCAGCTGGACTTGATTGAACACGGTTAAGGGGTTGCAAAGCTTCTTTGAGATTGCTCGGCCGATGGCACCAAAGCTACAATAACGCTGGAACCTGTAAAAGCGTTATTCGAAAAGAACCATTAAATTCACTAATGTTGATGAAAATTCATTCCTACAGGAGTTGTCTTGGCCTTGCTTGGATTGATGCAGGGGCCTTGGTTTGCTCTGGACAGCCTGTGAAAGAACAGTTAAGCACGGCAAACAACAGCCAGCGGTGGTGTCGGGTCCAAATAAATAAGAACAGCAGGAGGCGTGGTGGCTGTTGTCGAGCTATCGTTCACTAGTGCTTCAGCGTTGCTGGGAATTCGCCAGATTGACTGGTTGAAAGCTGGATGATGAACTGTGGGGGCAAGGAGACGGGCAGTGCTGCATTGGGAGTGAGGTGGAGCGGTGGCTGAGCGTGTGAGTGCGAGCTCCTCGCGATCAGGCAGGTGCAGGAATTGCACGGTGAGGGTAGGAGTATTCACAAAGGAGAGAGAACCCATTTCTTCGCTTCCTTCCCTCTTTGCGTTCTTTCTTTCCTTCAATGCTTTCAATTGTGGCCGTGAATGTCAATCGTGTGCCCCCTTTTCCGACCCTAATAATTTCTATTTATAATAGCAAACTTAGGGTGACTCACTCAAATAAGCTTATTTTCAGCCACATTAAATAGATAATGATCTCTATTCCATTGATGGCAAAGTCTTTTGTTAGTCTTACTTGTCATGGACTTAAACCAATCTAATTAAGTACAAAGCCATTCACACTGGTCCGATTAAATGCAATTAATTGAAATATGCTCCTATTAATCTATATGTAATTTACTTGATATTTTTTTATCTAGGGACTAGTGTCGATCTCTAATTTTTATGCAATAAATGACTAGCTAGGTTGGTAAAATTTAGGTCTCAACAGCCACCTCCTTTGAAGCCAAACTTGCATTCAAAGACAAGTTGATAACTAAATTTTGACTGTGCAATATTTGGACTTCACCGTAGATATTGCCCATGCGATGACCCCTTTGAGAGACCTTGAATTGCCGGGATATCATTTGAGCAATCGAAAAGGGATGATCGATAAATGCCTAGATATCGTGTGAGGCCTCTAAAGATCGAGGATGAAAGGTTGTTTCGAATATTTGGATATTGTTTGAGATACTCGAAACAGATTGTCCGATGAACACCTGAATATTGTCGGAGACATCCAACGAGAGATTAAGAAAATGGAATTCATTCCAAATTTTAATGAAATTCCTGGATATCATCAGAGGTATTCGAAAAATTAACCGCTAAACACCTGGATATCGTCAGAGGTGCCCAATGTAGGAACTTTTTCAAATTGTTTGAAAAATGCTTCACGAAATACCTAGTTATCGTCTAAGGTATTCGAAAAGACACGATCGACAAAATAGATATCGTCAGAGGTATTCAACGACTGGGTGAACAAAGGGAACTAACCCAAATGCTCGGGGATTCCTTGAGGAAGCACCTGGATATCATCTAAGGCACTTGAAAAGGCTTGATCGATAAATGCCTGGATACCGTCAGAGGCATCTTGCAACTTCATCGAGACACTTAGTTATCAACTGAGATGTCACAAAAAGAAGTTGTAAAATACCTAGCTTTCCCTCAAGCAATTAGTGAGATATTCAAATTTAGCCTTAGATACTCGAATTGAAACTGAGATACTCGGATCTGGCCATGGAGTACGCAAATTGAAAATCTTGAAACTTACCTGAGGTTACTTAACTTATGGTTTGATAGATTTGCTTGGAACCTCCTTTTTGTGCGCAGGGCTTGAGAGATTGCTTATTTAGTATCCACTTTGCTTTAGGTGCATGACAGTGCATGTCGCTTGTTTAGCATCTGAACCTTTCTCCGGACACATGATAGGGCAATAAGACTTCTCAAGAAGAATTGCTGGACTTAAACTTACCTAATTCTGGGGTTAGAAAACTCTGGGGACAACTCAAATGGGTTGAGTGTCAATGTAGCAATAGAGAATACTTGTAGGTGTTCATAGAGAATAGAATGCTTGGATAATCACAAGTACTTAAAGGACTAGACTACTTAAACAATCACAAGTACTCTTAAGTATTAGAGTACCTTGTCAATCACAAGTACTCAAAGGAGCTAGAATACCTAGATGATCACAAGTACTCAAAGTGCAAGTACTTGGATGATCATAGGTACTCAAAGCGATAGAGTAACTGACTAATAAAAGTAATCTCTTTTGAAATAAGTCCAAGTAAAGACGTATTTACCTGGCAATATCTGTGGTCCGTGAGGGCATATCTCCTAGAGTTTTTCGCCGTAGGGTTTGATGAATTGTCCGGTGGTTCTTCTCTAGGAGGGCTTTTGGAAACTCAAGATGAGACATAAGGCTTTGAAGAGCAACTCGAAACTTTACATATCAAACACGGTTAGAGCAAATATGCATGCATTCATCAAGAGGTAGACAACCTAGGCTATTCTAGAACGTACATCTTGTTTATTGAAGTATCTATCAACTTATCTAAGGTTTATGCATAGTAGTTTTACTGTATTTGTGCCACCAAGTTTCAGTCATTCTACCTTTTGCTAGAAAACTTTTTACTTTGTGGGCATGAAACTTCCTACACTCATCTCACAAATGTATAAGTCAGAAATTATGTATACTATGTGGCTTACCTTTTATCATCCTAATGAATCTCTTATAACATGCTTAAACAATTCCACACCATTTGTTAAATTGGTCTGTCTTGACAACTTTTAAGGGAATTGGCAAATTATATAAGTAAAAATTACCATGCAAAATACCATCTTGAAAAAATATGAGTAATTCATGAACTCATCAACTTCAAGCACAAAAGAGTTTATGGCTTCAGAACGGAAACATCGTACTCAGAAATTTTATCAGAAGCAAAACATGTTTTTGAGCGTTCAACGTCAATGGTCCCCGCAAGAAGTGTCGGAATATCAAATGTAGGGAGACATTTTTGAAAATGGGTGTCTATGGGTTGCCCCTATTTGAAGGGGTAATAATACATGAAGGATCAGCCGAAATTGAAATTCCAATCTTTGATTTGGTGCACGCTTCATTTTCGTTCTTGCCCCCGCACAAGAGAACACCCATGAGTAGGTTACCAAGTAGCGTTGGAGAAACATCTCCAAGTGATTTTATCCTTAGTATAATATTTAGGGAAAAAACCACCAAAAACTCTAAACTTTGTTTAAAGTAACAAATTTACCCAAAACTTTTTTCTGTAACATGAAAAATCCCGAAGTTTGCTAATCGTGATACATTTACCCAAAAATTTCATTTGTGACACAAAAATCCTGAACTTTCATTTGTGTGACACATTTACCTTAAATCATAGGAGCATTTTGGTCTTTTTATTTTAAATTTTTTTTTTTCCTTCTTTCTTCCCTCCACCGGCCATGGCAGAGGGAAGTCGACGTCGGATGAGGGCCGCCCTTGCCGGTGTTGGGCAAGGTCGGCCCTCGTCGGCGCGCCCAAGGGCCTCCTCGCCAAACCGGCAAGGGCACCCTCACCCGAGTCTAGCGAGGGCACCCCGGCCAAGCCCGACGCCGACGAGGGCGGCCCTCGCCCTGGGCGATGTTGGCGAGGGCGGCCCTCGCCCGACGCCGCCGAGGGCACCCTCGCCCGACGCCGGCGAGGGCACCCCTCGCCAAGCCCGACACGGGCGAGGGTCTAGCGAGGGCCGCCCTCACCCGACGCCCTCGCTAGCGTTGAGCCCGGCGAGGGGTGCCCTCGTCGGTGTAGGGCGAGGGTCGCCCTCGCCTTGGTTGACGCCGGGGGAGGTGCCCTCGCCGGACCCTTACCGGATCCGGCGAGGGCACCCCCGCTGCGGCCGGGCGAGGGCCGCCCCGCCCACGTCAAGCGAGTGCACCCCTCACGGACGCCGGTGAGGGGTGCCTTCGCGATCCTCGCCCACGTCGGCCTAGGCAAGGGCGACCCTCCCTCGACGCCGGCGAGGGCAGCCCTCGCTAGTGTCGGCTTCCCTCTGCCGGGGGTGGTGGAGAGAAGAAGAAAAGATAAAAAAATAAAAAATAAAAAGAAAAAATAGAAAGAATAAGACGAAAATGCCCTTAATGGGGTAAATGTGTCACAGTTTGAAAGTTTAGGATTTTTTCGTATTACAAAAAATAATTTGGAGTAAATTTATTACTTTGGGCAAAGTTTGGAGTTAACCAAAATATTAGTTTGGATTAAATTTATCTCAAGTATATCAATTTTAGGTTTTTCTCGACATTGACCCTAAATTAATTGGCAACATGGAAAAGAGCTAAGTTTCATGTTAATATCTCTATCTAAAAAGCTAATATGAGGTAAAATTTTAAAATTAAAATAAAAAAGGCATAGGGTATTTAATATGCATAATAATATCCACTTAGAAATTGATAAAAGAAGCGGTAGAAGAAAACATGCCATACTCTGATCATGACAACTAGACTTTAGGGGGTGCGCATTAGTCCGGTTCGATTCGGAAATCGAATGAAACTAGCCAATTTTGGATAAATCTTGAAAGAATCTATTCCATTCCGAATCCAAAAATTTGGAATTGAGAATCATTGGTCCGGTTCCACCTTGGAATCGGATCGGACCAATAGGCTAGTTCAGATTAATTCTTTTTATTATTTTTTAAATTTAGAAGAAGCAAACCCTAATTTTTAAATAAGGGATCAATTGTCGTTCCCCTCATCTTTTTCGCCTCCCTGTATCTCATCTCACGCCCAAAACGCTCGCGTTATCCCTCTCAGTCCACTCCCTCTTTCGCGCAGCCTCCCAGCCACCGACCCACCGCCGCCGCGGTCTCGCCCGCCGGCCGCCGTCCACCGCCCACGGCGCCGCGCTCAACTTCCGTCTCTACCGCTCTCTTTCTCTCTCTCTCTTCATCCGGCCGCTGACCCGCTTTTGCCTTCTGCGTCTCTCTCGCGTCCACGCCGTCGGTTTGCTCGCGCACGAGGTACCGCGCCCGTTTCGCCTCGATTTCTTTTGTGGGTTTGCCGCCTTTGATTTCGCCGTACTGCTCCTGTTCTCGTTCTTAGGTCTCGGTTACAAGACTGTCCGTTCTTGTCTGTGCAAAGTTTGCTTCCTCGTGGCCGTGATCCTCTATTGATTGCTGTTGTGTCGTCTGAATTGATGCTGATGAACCCAAATATGGTCCTAGTTGCGAGTTCCGTCTTCGAATCCTGAAATGGGTTGGTGCGTTTGTGTTAGATTGCAGAAGTATTACTCGTGTATAAGTGAAAAGGGTTGGTGTGTTTTCAGTTCTCTAGTCCTGAAATGCTTAATTGTCCTCTTGTTTTTGTGTTTTATTCCTTAATGCCCGAGATTCGAAGAGACTTTTTTTCCATCACATGCACGTAAACAACATCCAGTAGATCGAATCTTTACCTCCATATTGTGTTTCGATGCAGAGTGGATTTGTTGTGTGTTTGAATTTCAAATCTTAATGCCGGGTCTTGCTAGGGGTAATTGGGTCTGCCTTCCCTGGCTGTGTACAGAGGCTCGTTGTACAGATGATGTGGGTTTTCCTTTTTTTGGTCCGTGTACAGATGATTTGGTTTGAAAGAGTGTTCTTTTGCAAGTTGTATAATTATGTATCGCAGTTCCTGGAAAAAAGAAAGAGGATTAAATGGGTTGTATAATTTAGAACATGTGTTGTGATTCCTGAGACAAAAAGAGGATTTTATGTCTGATCCGTGTAAATTCTCAGAATGCACAGTCTGCTTCTTGGCCTTTTTCCCTTCTGTGTTTTGCATTTGGGTTGATAAATAATAAGTGCTGTGGTTGATCAACTGCCTTATAGAAGACCTTTTCTTTTCTTCCTGTTGCTGGTTATGGTTAATAATTGGTCTCAGCTTGAAGGTTTGAGATTTCGAGGATTGGGAATTCAATCTTTGCAACAACATCTGCTGGCCTCTATATTCAGCTGCTTCTTTGAATCTTATTTTCGCATTTGATTTTCTATGAGAAGCATTCTGTGTCATTACTGTTTTGTTTCCATTCTTTTAATGCAAACCCAAATCCACAAGATTTGTATGATGAATAACTAATGTTAGTCATTTATTCGGGAAAGAAAGATCTGAACATATTCTCATCCTCTTTTGGTTTTGTTTGATGGAAGATGAAGCAGTAATATTGTACAAGACCACAGTGAGGAAAAGAACGTTAGGCTAAAGTAATTGCACACTGTGTATCTGTCTAAAAATTGTGGTACTGGTTGCTGAGCTGATTATTTTACACACATTCAGGTTCTAATATAGTTGTGTGAATGCTGAAAAAGAGTTCTGTAAAAGCCCCTGACCAGGGGCCAGAAACGCCAGTTGTGAAGGAGGAGAAAGCTTCTCCAGCTACGAAGAAATCTAATGATGAGATCGACGACATTTTTGCATCAAAAAAGAGGAAGAAAAGTGAAAAAGGGGATGCCGAGAAGCCAGCTGAAAATGGCAGTGGGAAAACAAAGAAGATGAAGAAAAAGAAAAAGGATAAAGGGTTAACCGAGAGTGCATCAGGCAACCCACCTTCTCGTCCTAGAAAGAAAACAGCAGATGGGCTCACCATCTACACAGAGGATGAGTTGGGTATCAACAAGGGAGACGCTGGTGATACGCCGCTCTGTCCATTTGACTGTTCTTGCTGCTTTTGAGTATAGCCCTTGCGTAATGGAGATCATCCAGTCATTCTTGTTGTAACTTATTCACAATTTTGGCTATTCACCTCAAGGTTCTTTGTGTTCTTGGTGCCTGTTTTTCCTAACTGCATGGCCTTAATCTTATTCTTACAGTTTTGGCAGTTTTCTTGGATAACCTAAATGTTGCAGGATCATAATAAGATTTTGTAGCTGAGAGTTCTTGGGGTGGGGTAGGAAAGATGGTAGTATTTGAGAAGCTGATAATTTGTATTGGTCACTGAAGATCTCAGACTTGTAAGTATAGCGACACGCATCCTCTTTTTGGCTCATTTATTGGAC
Source organism: Eucalyptus microcorys (assembly GCA_014182515.1). Taxonomy (NCBI): domain Eukaryota; kingdom Viridiplantae; phylum Streptophyta; class Magnoliopsida; order Myrtales; family Myrtaceae; genus Eucalyptus; species Eucalyptus microcorys. The sequence goes on from CM024564.1 coordinate 24,256,117, forward strand.
ACACAGCTACAAGATGAGACATCAGTATTTACAAGGAATATGAGAATATGGAATTTACGAGCTTTTTGTGCTGTGGATATAAGTTGGAATGCGAATTTGTGTCAGCTTCTTGTTTTAATATTCAACTCTGCCTCAGCAAGAACTGCTTAGTTAAATGTGCATGACTCTGGAGAAAAGCAAAGCCCAGTCTGTGTTTTTGTTTGTTTGATTTAAGCTAAATTCCTGTTTAAATTGTTCCTGATGGTGTTAAGCCTGTTAGGATGTTGCTGTTGGGGCCTGCCACCTTCCTTTCTGTGGACGGAGGAGTGGTGTTGGAAATAACGCAGAATGGCATGTCCTCGGTGCTTATGAGCAAGCGGTTTGGAATGCTGGTGAGATGCAGCAGAGGCAAATTTCCCTCCACTTCCTCCAGAATCAATTTAGCACTGTAAAGGCAGCAAATTGATAGATCTCAATTAGATTCGGCAAATTGGTGCCCCTCAAAAAAAGAAAAAAACAAATAGATTCATTAAATGGGCAGGTTGAGTTGAAAATGGGTTCAATCCTAACCTATTTTAATCTCAAATAAATTTAGCGATCAATACCCAACTTGACTCAGAACTCAGACTTGTATCCAATCCATCTCATTCATAATCACCCCGGCAATTTGGAAGTCAAAGCTTTATTCTGTGGCTGGAGCATCTCATTCATCGGAGCAATTTTGATGCAGGAGGTGGGTGATTCTCTGTAGATGAGAGTTCAATCCAAGATCCACAATAACATCACACCATAAACTTTGCAAAAATTGAATACACTTAGCTAATCAGTTAGAATCAGACGTTCATTCGATCAAATAAAAAAAGGAAATAGAATTGGCCGACTCCATGGAAAATAGGCCACTATATCAATACTTGGCCCACACTGATCCACGCCACACGAGCAATTAAAGCCTGATCTCTTATAGGCATTTTAACAAACACTTTATACGCAACCAAACTAATTTCATCTCGCCCCTCAACTAGGCGCATCAAACCATCCACCCTCTTTGTGCCTCAGCCGCAACGTATGAAATTGCGCGTAGTCACAACATCACCATTGCCGCCGAAGTGGCAGATGACCAGGACAATCCTCCCCTTGCCTTTGAACCCAACACTCTAAACCTGAATCCTGGCAAAGCCTGTGGCTCGACCTGGTTCTTGAACCACCACCGCAACTGACGGCTGCAGTTTCTCTTGGAGCTCCTCATCAACATCAGACTGCAATAATGAAGACGAATACGAAGAAGAAGAAGGGGATAATGACAATAACGCATTGAAGAATTGCAATTGGGAGTAGAGTATATCTGATGACGGGGGCAAAACTGGATATAAGCTTTGCTGTTCTTTTCAGGCCCATTAGAACCCATTGTTAGTTGAGCTTTGCCCAACTAAGCACATTATAAACCAGATTTAAGATTTTAGATAACCCATATAGCACTTAACCCATTAAATATCGGTTAAGATATGGTTCTATGAACCATTTTGCCATCCACACTCTCCATAAATTGATGTGAGAAGTGAGTGTTGATAGGATTACAATAGTCAGGAATTGTTCTTTTGTGTATAAATCTGATTGAATCCTTACATAATGAGTGCAAGCTCATTCTAATTTTCTCAAAGAATATTCTAAAGATACAGAATGTACCAGAGATGAGGAAAGAACAAATTATGAAAATCTTTGTCCGAAGTATATTAATAATGTCATATGGTAGCTAGCTCTATTTCATTTTCTGCAGTTTGCTTCACAGGCTTGCTGCATCCACCTTCGGAATACACAGTCCTCAAAGCGGATGACTCCGAGTCCCATTCACTTCCACTTTCGGATAGCTGATAAGGCTTAGCTGGATCGAAATACTCAAATGGATATTCCGGCATCGGAATTTCCATATCTCCGTCCAACATCTTCACCACAGTGCTCATCGCTGGCCTTGCCTCCGGCTTATACTGAATGCACACCAAAGCCACCTTCAACATCCTCACTGCCCTCTCTCTTTCACTCTCGGGAACCTCACAAAGAGAGACCATCACCAACAACTCACCCTTCTGTAGCATATCCCACGTCCACCGTGGAAGCCACTGTGTAGACTCGCTCAGATTTGGGTCGTGATTTCTCCTCCTTCCCACAATCTCGAATAGGAGCATCCCAAAGCTGTACACGTCACATTTGTAGGTCACGGGATATGGCTTCCACATCTCAGGTGCTGCATACCCAGGAGTTCCCCGGAACCCCGTCATGAGGATCTGACTGCTTTCCCTATTGTGGAGCTTGGCGAGCCCAAAGTCCGCGACCTTAGGACTCAAGTTCCGGTCCAGGAGGATGTTCCCAGGCTTTATGTCATAGTGGACGATCCTCTGCTCGCATTCCTCGTGCAAGTAGGCAATCCCCTTCGCAGTCCCCACGGCAATCTCGTGCATCTTGCACCAATCGATTGTTGTCGTGTCCCCAAACAGGAACCCGTCAAGGGACCCATTTTCCATGTACTCGAAGATGAGCGCCCTTGTCGTTGAGTCGAAGCAAAAGCCATAGAGCCTGACGAGGTTTATGTGGTGAGTTCTTCCTATGGAGCTCACCTCTGCCATGAACTGCTCCTCGATTCTCTTGTCGTGGGCATTCGTGAGCACTTTGACGGCCACCGGAGTTCCGTTTGGCAACTCGCCTTTGAAGACAACTCCGTAAGCGCCGGAACCAAGCAAGGTGGCGTAATCTCTGGTGTAAACAGCTATCTGCTCTGAAGAAAACCTGGTGGGCTTCAGGAACCTCTCCAGGGTACCGAACTCATTGGGCACTTCCCAATTATGTCCTGGTGAGATAGCTGGTGAGGTAGCTGGTGAGGCAACGGAGCTTACCTCGGGTGGCGAAGATCGAATGACTCGTGGAAATTTCTCCAAGTCATTGGTAGCTATCCTGGCATAACTTGGGATCGCGGTTCCTGCTTTCTTCAAGCAATCGATGAGGAAGTACACGACGGCGACAGTTGCTACAGTCCCCACCACACCAGAAACTGAAAACAGGTTGCAGCGATAGCATTTGTTAAAAGTTCGATCATAATATCAAATTACGAACTTCATACACAGGTTCACATTCAGACTTACTGATGGCAGCAGCTAAGAACCGATCCATCGCCGAGTTGACTGAGTTATTGAAAGTATCGAAATCACTTGGTGGTTTGGGATTGAAATTGTTGAAATCATACCGGTAGGAGCTCATCTCTTCTCGGGGGGGGAATCAAATCTTGTTGTGGGATCTAGAACTTCTCTCGTTGAGGGCCTGCTAATCAAGACGGTCGTTGTGCCTCCGATTTTGGCTTTGCTAAGCACGAGAATTTGCAGAGAAGTCTGTCTGTTGCCTAGTATTTGACTTGTCTCGAGTCATGCATATGGGTCATTGGTTGTCTGTGCTCAACGCGGTTTTGTTAAAGGGAGTTCATCTTCGAGGGAGTTTCTCAGAAGAGTCGACGGGCTTCGGTCAGCAGCTTGAAATTTTGGACCGGTTCAAAGATAAGATCATGTTGCGCTAGTATCAAGATGGACGTGGATAACACGCAATCGCCGAAGATTACGATTATGTATAAGAACAAAGGGTTAAAATTAGGATTTACGTACACACACACACACACACACACACACACACACAAATTTAATATAACCTTCAAAAGCATTAAAAAAAAGCACAACTTTAAGCCAATGTGACAAATTCGGCACAACCTTTTAAATGTACAAAAATATGTGCAATCTTTCTACTATGACAAAAATAGCATCCTTAAATATCCCATCCGTTCTTGCCACAGTTATTTTATCCAAGCGTTTGACTACCTAACTCTCACCGCATTGACAACTAGGGATAGTATTGGCACATTCTCAACAGCTCAAATACAGTATATTTTCATCTTAGTATAGATCTCTTGGTCTCTCATCAACACCGAAATAATGATTGTCAGTTTTATCTACTTAATGATCAAGTATGCAGTTCAATGATTGGCGAAATTCATGAAAAATTATTGTCAAGATTATGGTTGACCTCATGAAAAATGAAAAAGGAGTAGAAATTTTTTGCCAAACAAGTACCATCAACAAGATTACATGCTGATCGAACATCTTTTCAAAATAATTTAGAACTCAATTGACCAAAATTTAGTATTTAGAACTCTATTATCAAAGAAAAGCCATTTAGGACTTCATTGGAGCTAACTATTCCTTTATGACATGTTATATTCCTTTGGAGTTTCAACAAAAAAATGCTTGGATGGATCTTTTGAATTTAAATTGTCTTAAGGATGAATGAAAAATTATTAACATGAAGTTAGTATATAGTAAATCGAATTCAGCCCATTAAAAATTGTGGATTTCATGCAAGTCCCACGTGGATTTTACCGGACATGACAGTCCAGATTCAGTTTAGTAAATGCGCCGGGCTAATTGAATGATATCTTGGAACCCTTCGTTTCCTGAAGCCCTTATGGTCAAACTAGGTGATTGGGTCAACAGAACAAAAGGTTGCGTGCTATATCGTCATAGATTATGAGCGAGTTATAGATACGTGGGCGGCCAAGACATAGTAGCGTGCAGCTCCAAGACATTAGCAATCTATCGAGAAATGGCTTCTTGAAGGATTCGAGGAGAAACCGTCGCATGATTACGTGAGGAGACGTTTTGATTGTATGCTGCGCTACGACCACGACCACGACCACCTCGATCCGCCTTCCTCTCATGGTTCGTTCCGTACTCTCTCTCCTTCCTTTAGCTTTCGCTCGCCGGACTTCCGTTTTCGATAATCCCCTCAGCTGATACCGTCGCTCCTGTCTGGATTCGAGGGGTTGGCTGATCTCATCCTCGCCGGAGCTCTCACATCTCGTATCTCTTCATTCAGCCGCTTATTACGCATGCACAGAATTTTCACCTAATTTCTCTTTCTCCTTTTTTTTCCCATTTTTCTGTTCTTGCTTTTCTTTCACTTCTCCCGAACGTCTTCGCTCCCATGCGCTGCTCTTTCTTTCTATGCACTTAAAAAATGGCTAATTTTTTTTTCGATTAATTCTTGGGAAGTACCAGGGTGAGCTTGATTTGTCCTTTTCTTCTAAATAACTGCATAAATATGTTCAGATGGCATTGCTAAATTGTATTTTGAAGCCCACATGAAAAAAAAAAAAAAAAAAAAAACCAAAAACCTAAAACCCCAACTGCATTTTCGGTTTGAGTCTCAGTTCGGGTCATAGCTTACACATATTACTTATGTTTTGGTTTGAGACGGGTTTTATGGAAATCCAACCCAATACAAACTGTCGACACTCAACAGTCCATGCATAATGACAACATAGAATTTTTCTATAACTTGAGAGAATTTTGAAATTCTAATTTACCACAGATGACATTTCGATTTAATTACATTGCGAGTTGGAACAGATCGTGCCATCTTCGCTCATAAATTTGTTAACGGGGTTCTACGTTTTGATATGCCAAAGTTTTAAAACCGTCATTGCCCTCAATATTTTTTCAATCATTTTTAGACCACACATTTCATGTCAAGCCGAATTTTATCTTTTATATCCCTATAAACTTAGATTATTTTTTTGGAAGTCTTAGCTTTCTGTTCTAACGTTTTCTTGTGTTGTTTTTCCTACTTCTCAAACAACAATTCTCCATTTTCCGTTTTACACATCATTTAGATATCGTTTTAATCAACCTAATATTGGGAAACTTATATTATACTTTTTGTTCTACTCTATTCGACATCGGTTCCTCATTTTCATTATGACTTGTTAATGCAATATTTAATTCTTTTCTGAAATAAAAATAATAGTTTACTTTACTTTTTCAACCAAAGCTCTTTTCACATTTCTTATCTTGTCATAGTCATATCTTTTAAAAAAAAAATCTTCCCTCAAGGAAATACGTGTTAGTTATTCTTTTCTATAATTTAATTTTGATGGTGATCATTAATTTAAATGTCATTCATATTTTCCACTTGCGATTAGACATGTTACTTATTTCAAAACTAAATTCATATTATTGAATGAAAAATTATTTTGTTGAGAAATAGGTTTTAATTAAAGGGACTAGTATACAGCGTTTTTAGTGGATAGAATGTTTATAATTACGATCTTTTTTCTATATACATAAGCACGCGTGCACACACATATTGTAAATTAAGCAAACCCAATCATTTAACCTCCAAGTTTTATAAAAATATTTCATGAGTGTCGCGACCTCTTTTTTTTTCGGCGCCCGCAATCGGATACAGGCGCCTAAGGAGGCTAATGGCTCGGCTGAAATTGGTTAAGCCCAGACTCTCCCAAGTCCACCAATTCATGACTTAATGGTTCAAGTTTTTAACCTGTAAATCAATTTTTAAAATGGAGTCGCCACTAATCGATTTGGGGTGGGTTGATTAGAAACCCAAGCGAAGTATCGGGAGAAATACTCACTCTGCGCAACCGAGAGAAATTAGGATCGGGGACTTGATTATACTATCTAATCACTAATGCCCTTTCGGTACCTAATCTTGTTTAAACCTTGAGATTTTTGGATGTTCGAGGGATTTTTCATGCATTTTTGGAGAAAAACATTTTTTATGTCTTTTTCTAATTTTTTTTTTTCACATAAAAGGGATTTTTTGGATTTTTGATATTTTTTGGCAAAATACAAGTCTTTTTGGCTTTTTCTGAATTTTTTTGGCTTTTTCATGAATTTTTGGCTTTTTTGGATTTTTGGCATTTTTTGGAAAATATGAAATATTTTTGATTTTTTGATTTTTCGGAAAATAAAATATTTTTTAATATTTTGGAAAATAAATTATTTTTTGATTTTTCTCGATTTTTTTGAAAATAAAACATTTTTTAACATTTTTAAATATTTTTGAAAATAAAACATTTTTTGATTTTTTGATTTTTTTGAAATAAAATATTTATTTTTATTTATTTATTTAAAATATTATTTTATATTAAAATAATATAATAAAAAAAAGACCCGGGTCGGATCCGCGAGTTGGGTCCTACCGGCCTTTGACCCGAACGCAGACGGGCCCGCGTAGCGGGCCCAACTCGCTTTTTTTTTTGAATGAAACGGGGTCGTGGCCGGGTGTTTAGGGACACCCGGCCAGACCCGGCAACCCGGCCCGACGACCCGCTCCGCGACCCGACTCCTTGCGAACCCTACCTGGCTCCGACCCGGATCGCGACCCGACTCCCGCCGCCCCCGAATCTCGCGAAACCCTACCCGGTTCCAAGACCCGGATCCGACTCGACGACCCAGAAAATCGCAAACCCTAGGGTTTGCGAATCCGCGGCGCCGAAGGGGGGGAACGAAGCAACGCCGGGGCAATGGCGGCGATGACTGCGACGGTGATGATGGCGACGGTGGCGACGGTGGCGACGGTGGCGACGGTGATGACGACTACCCTTATTACCTGTGGCGAGGTGGTGGCAAGCGGCGGAGACGGCGACGACGTCAGAGGGTGCGCGACGCGACTCTGCAGAGGTCTTGGCTTGCGTCGGACAGCGTCGGAGGACGATGACGAACACGGCGGCTGGCTGGAGCTTCGGCGTGGGCGGTCGACAACGTCGGAGATGGCGGTGGTGACGCGGTTGCGCTGGCGACAATGGATCCCAAATCTGGGCTTTCGCCGGCCCTCCTCGTCGCTGCGCTCTCCCCTCTTCCAGAATTCTTTCGCCTCCTCCGACCTCGCTTCTCTCTCGATCTACTCCTCCGGCAACGCCTCGGATCTCCTGCCGCGAGCCCTCGGCCCCCCTGAAGTCTCTTAGTGGGGTGTCCAAGGGTTGCGACCTCGATCCCTCTCCCTTTCTCCTTCCTCCGTCTCCCTGTCGCTGCTGGGATCGATGGCCTATTTATAGGCCGAGGGGTGGCCGGTCGACGGAGTTCGACCGTCGGTCGCCACGGCCTTCACCGGCCGAACCGGCGTCCTATCCAATGCCAGCTGCCCCTTTGCTCCGCGTCCCATCGTCGCTGCTCCTCCTCTCTGCTCCGGCGTCGCGCCCCCCTGCGCGTGCTGCAGAGGCGCGAGGAAGAAGAAGGTCTTGCGGGGGCCGGGCTGAGGCGGAGATGGGCCTTCAGGGCCCATGCGAGGGCTTTTCTGCTTTTCTTGTTTTTTTTTTCCGTTTTTTTCCGTTTTTTTTTCTTCGTTTTTTCATTTATTTATCATCCGAATAAAAAAATAAAAAATAAAACCTAATTAATTAAAATGAAATTTTAGGCGTCAACAATGAGTAACCCATGTATATGTTTAAGATACCTATGACTGCACACTTAATATAGATGGACAAAATAATAATTCACAATAATTAAGATGATTGGCGAGTAATCACTGAATTTTGTAGCTTTTAAATTTGAATTCAAAATAACTATTTAAGTATTCCATAAAACTATGATCTTTCCTTTTACAACAATTGAGATTGTATTCAAAAAATGAAAGCTCGTGCTATTTTCTATGCTCAAATAGCTTTAGATGCACCATAAAATTTGAATGGTCCAAAATAGTCCTAAGTGGGATCTCATTAAGGGAAAATTTGATGAAAGCGGGAAAATATAGTTTTAGCATGGATCAATCAATCTAATTATTTTTATGAATCTCCCTAAACCTTTGTTTCTTTTCCTTTTGTGTTATAACTAGAGAAGTTTACACAGTTGTTACTCTTTTACGAGAATCATCTAAGATTCGAGTATTATAATGAATTTAGTGATCAGTATTCTAATTTAAAAGAATATTGATAAAGTATATTTATATACAATGTCTCTCTAAAGTTTAATCCCTAATAACTTCTATGTATATACAAGTTTTTAGTTCAAGCTTTTTTTCATGGAATTCATTGGTTAAAGTTGTGAACTATTTATGACTATGATTTATATTTAAGACATGTTAAACAATAAAGATCATCAACAAGGTCCAAACTCATAAGGAAAAAAATCCTTAATATAAATCAGCTTGTGCATTTTAGTAAGTAGAAGAGAGGAAATGAAATTTGTGTACAAACAAACGCAAAATATCATAAGGGGGTGGAATAAAACATTATTTTTTGATTAATATGAACAGTTTTGGATTTTCATGATAATGTGCGACTTTTGCATTTCGCAACTTTTAGGGATGAGCAGTTCCAAGGTGAGTAGGATCTAAGTTTGGAACCTTAAACCTATTCTATTGGGACCGGTTGAAACTTGGAACCTATCCTATAGGCCTCAGAACCTACCCTAGAATGAACCCTGTCAATCTGGTCTGGTTTCAATGTCTACCTGGGAACCGACTAATCCACTTTTATTCATTTATTTTACTTCTCAAAATAATAAATTGTAGTGAAATATCTTCTTATTTATAATTCTTACATTTTTTATGGATGCTCTTTTTCAAGAAAACAAACTCTACACCTCTTTCAACCTTAAACTTTCGCCAAAAAATCCCATTGATGATGTCTCATGTATACTCAATACGTGTTCCAAAGTAGTGGACCAAATGGTGCTTTTAAAGGTTCGCACAACAAATCCTTGTCCCCGTTAATCTTTTATCGAGTCTAATTTGTCCCCGTTAATCTTTTATAGAGTCTAATTTTAAATTAAATTTCCCCTATCTTATAACAATCAGTATTAATTTCTTAAAAATAAGTTTTTTTTGCTAACCATTTCCTAAAATAACTTAAATCACACTTTCCCTTCTTTTAGGTTTTTTTAAATAAAAAAAAAAAATTCTCTCACATATATTATATGCCTCTATGTTAGTATTCAATAAACTTCTTTATGTGAAGCAATTACATCTTCATCTAGGGATTATTGAAAATATCTATCACATACCAATGTCCACCTCGCTTACACCTCTAATGTCCACCTCGCAACCTCAAAAAGACCCTTATTTCGGCGCAATGTCTTGAAAACCCATGTTAGAGATGTCAAACGGGCCGACCCACTTGTGGTCGAGCCTGGCACGACCCATTTTGTGGGTTGTAAAACAGAGAGTGTGTTATTAGGCGGCCCGCCTTCTCGTCCTAAGAAGAAAACAGTGGACGGGCTCACCATCTAAACAGAGGAGGAGTTGGGAATGAACGAGGCGGACGCTGGTGGTACGCCGCTTGGTCCATTCGACTGTTCTTGCTGCTTTTGATGTAGTCCGTAAGCATTGGAGATCGCCCAGTCATCCTTGTCGTAACTTATTTTGCAATTTTTGCCTGTTTACACTAAGGTTCTTTGTGTTTTGGGGTCTCTTATTTCCAAACCGGATGTTCTTGGGGTGGGTGCAAAAGGAAAGATGTCAGTATTTCAGAAGTCAATAATTTGTATTTGGTCATTGAAGATCTCGAACTCATGAATACAGCAACATGCATCCCCTTTTTAATTCGTTTATTTGACACTCAGCTGCGAGATAAGTATCGCGTGAACTCTTACTATTCACATGGAATACGAGAATATGGAGTTCATGAGCTTCCGTATCGAGGTTATAAGTTGAGATGCAGATTTGGGTTTCTAATCTGTTAGCAGCTTCTTTTATTAAGATTCAACTCTGCCCCAACAACAACTGCTCAGTAGAGAAAGGGCAAAGCCCGGCCTGTGTTTTTGTTTGTTTGATTTGAGCATAGGGCCATGCCATCTTTGCTTCCCTGGACGGAGGATTCGGTGCTGGCAATGACGAAGAAGGGTATGTCCTCAATGCTTATGAGCGACATGTTCGGAATGTGGCAAGGTGGAGCAGACGCATACATTTAGCGAATTGATAGCTCTAGGTAGATTGATTTGAGAAATGAACGTTGATGGTCGTGAATTGTCCTTTGAGTATATAATCTGATTGAATCACTAATTAATGAGAGCGAACTCATTCTGATATTTTCAAATGCTATTCTAAAGATGTAGGAATTCTCATTGACAAACTCCATTCTCCCCTTTTCTTGGTCAAAAAAAGGATTATCAAACACCCCCAAGTGCTAAAAGTTGGTATGGGTAGACACATAAGTGCCAAAACTTTCAAAATGTACACTTAAGTGCCAAATTCGGGAAAAAAAAAAAGCGAACACTTAAGTGCCAACGGCAAGAATTTCCAACCAAAATTGCCGATACGGAATTTTCCAACGAGATTTTTTACTGATGTGGCAATTCTTTTAAAAGAAATTATCCACGTGGTGCTGACGTGGCTAGATAAACCCAAAACAATGCCGTTTTGATCCAAATTTGATTTTTAATATAAATATCAATTAAATTACCAAAAAAAAAAAAGGATCAAATCTGGGGCCATGGAAGCCCTCGCCGTCGCTGCCCCACCATCGTCGGAAAGGATCAGTGACACTAGGGCGAGGGTCGGCCGGGGTCACTGAGCCCTTGTAAGGAGTTGTGGCCCTCCTCCAGATCGAGCGAGGGTCACCAGCCTTCACCTAGATCGGGCCAAGGGTGGCCGATGGCTGGGGGCGAGGTTGCCTAACTCGGCCCCCAAAGGTCGGCGAACCTCACCCAATCTGGGGGAGCCCTAGATTTAGGCGAGGGCCTACAAGTCCTCATTAGCAATCGACCAAGGTTGCTGGCCACTGGCCGAGGCTCAATTGACCCTCGTCCCACTGTCACCGGCCCTTTGTGATGATGGTGGGGCCACGGCGGCGAGGGCCTCCACAGCCCTAGATTTGATCCTTTTTCTTTTTTAATCTAGTTTTTAAATTTTAATTTAATTAATATTTATATTAAAAGTAAAATTTGGGGGTAAAACAACGTTGTTTTGGGACAAGGATGCGGAGTGGACATTCCGGCAATCCACGTAGATTGATTTCATTAATAAAATAACGCCATGTTGGATTTCGCACAAATCTCGCTGGAGTTAGCACTCAAAATGTCTAATCTTAAGAAAAAGTGGCACTTAAATGTACCTTTTGGAAGTTTTGGTACCTATATGTTTACCTGTGCAAGTTTTGGCAGATAGGGTGTACTTCTTTCGTAAAAAAGAGTCAAAACCCTGCATTACAACATAGCATATTCTTTCATCATGTGAGTCGTTTTGATCAATATAATTTATAAGTTAGATCGAATTTCCAACCTACTACTACTCACGAAGAATACAACTACAGGTCCGTCTGAAGGCATCTATGGGCATGCAATCAGATGAGCAATCGTCTTGCATTCTGTAATAGTATGATATCGGTAATGCAAACGGATACTTGATAAAAAGACAATTCTACTACAGTATGTTCATGATTTACCAGAAAAGAAGAATTGAAAATTTTGGAATCTTTGTGCGAGGATATTAATAATGTTAGCTAGTAGCTAGCTCTATTTCTACAGTTTGCTTCACAGGCTCGGAGCACCAACCTCCAGAATACCCGGTCTCCTAAGCGGATGAGTCCAACTCCCATTTTATCTGGATTGGGATTCTCGAACGGATATTCGAGCGTTAAAATTCCTGCAACTCCTTCCAACATCTTCACCATTGTGCTCATCGGCGGCCTTGCCTCCGGCTTATTCTTAATGCACCACAAAGACACCATTGACATCCTCATCGCCTTCTCTCTTTCACTCTTAGGAAATCCTGAAACCATCTCCAAGAACTTGCTATTCTGTAACATGTACCAAGTGCCACTGCGGTAGCCCTAGCATTGACTCACATCGCACTTGTAGGTCACAGGATACAGCTTCGACATCTCCGGCGTGGCATCCCTATGGGTGCCACAGAACCCTGTCATGGAGATCTGACTACTTTCCCTGTTGTAGAGCTTGGCAAGCCAAAAGTTTGCGATTTTCAGACTCAAGTTTCGGTCTAGGAGGATGTTACCAAGCTTTGTGCCGTAGTGGACTATCTTCTGAATTGATAATAATAAAGCGGAAGAGAGAATTGTAGAATTTTGAACAAGAATACATGGGCTTATATATAAGTTTTATTAGATAGCTATGTTAATATAATATTTTAATCAAGATATGCACAATCATGCAATATAAATGTAATTTTTTGACAGATATGCATAGTCGTGCAATATACTTGCAGTAAATGTGCAACATACGTGCAATAATATGCAATACATGTACAATCTTGAGAGATACAAACAATCAACAAAATAATTAAATATCTCTGACATAAAAAATTATCCTAGAAAAATCTCTTTTAATCTCTAACACCTGCCTCAAACTTAGGGAGATTAAGTCAAATTGAGTTTGAAATCAAGTCAAACAGTTTCCAGCAGATGAGATGTGGTGGATGAGATGGCGTCTGGCAGCTGTTCGTGATGAAACTTCCGGATATAGCTGGTCCAAGGGCGACGAGTTTGGTGGTGATGGCTTCTTAAAATGACACGTAAAAGGTCAAGAATTGGAGGGGAAATGACAAGCGATTGATGTAGCTGGCTTGCGAAATAATAACTGAGCGGCGTGGCCTATACTGATGTAGTCATAAGTTCAAGCGGTCTATATAGCTTGCTTAGGAAAATAGTTACTTAGTGATGCGACTTGGGTGGCTAACATTAAAGAAAAGTCACCTCTATGAAAAAGGCTTGACTTGGCAACATGACCGGTACGATTGGCGTTGAAACACCATTGTGTAATAGGCTTGATCATGTGCTATCTAAGATTAGACTTGTGCACACAAAGTGAACACTATTGAACGGTGGGATGGATTTATTTTATTACAGGGCACACTAGGAGTGAAGTGCATACGGTATACTTGCCTTAGGAAAGTAGGCTTTGATATCAAGTTGATAATAATAAAGTGGAAAAAAGAATTGTGAAATTTCTTATAGTTCGATGTATTTTGAATAACAATATATGAGCTTATTTGTAAGTTTCATTACATAATTATCATAAGATAATATCTCAATCAAGATATTCAAAATCGTGCAATAAAAGTGCACTTTTTAGAGATATGCACAATCATGCCATATGCATGCAATATACATGCAATCTTTAGAGCTATAGATAAACAACAGAATAATCAAATATATCTAACATAAGGAAATATCTTAGAAAAATCTCTAATTATCTCTACAAACAAGAACCCGTGGAGGACTCGTTTTCCATTAACTCATAGATGAGTGCCCTTGGTGGTTGATCGAAGCAAAGCCGTAGAGCCTGATGAGGTTTATGTGGTGAGTTTTTCCGATGGAGCTCACCTCTGCCATGAACTGCTCCTCCATCTTGTCGTGGGCGTTCATGAGCAGTTTGATTGCCACCAGAGTTCCGTTTGGCAACTCGCCTTCGAAGACTAACTCTGTAAGAGCCGGAACAGAGCACGATGGCATAATTTCCGATGTAAGCAGCCAACTATAATCCGAAGAAAACTTGGCGGGCTTCAGGAATCCTTCCAGGGTACCGAACTCATTGGGCGCCACTCAATCGTGTCCTAGTGAGATAGGTGGCACCACGACAAGGATTACCCTCAATGACGAAGAATCTTTTGGAAATTTTTCTAAGTCATTGGTAGCTATCTTAGCATAGCTAGGGATCGCGGTTCCGGCTTTCTTCAAGCAATTGATGAGGAAGTACACGACCATGACTATTGCTGCAATCCCCACCTTCCGTCGAGAACTGCTTAAAAAGTATGCATGACTGTAGAGAAAAGTAAAACCTGGTCTATGTTTTTATTTGTTTGATTTGAGCATAGGGCCCTGCCACCTTTGCTTTCATGGACGGAGGATTCAGCGTTGGCAATGACGCAAAAGGGTATGTCCTTGATGCTTATGAGCATGTTCGGAATGTGGTGGGGTGGAGAAGAGGCATACATCCCACCAATCCCTCTAGAATCGATCTCTCACTTAAAGTTTAGCAAATTGGTTGCTCTAGGTAGATTGATTTGAGAAGTTAAATGGTATCACAATGATCGTGAATTATTCTGAGTACATAATCTGATCGAATCATTAAATAAGGAGTGCGAACTCATTCTAATATTCTCAAATGCTATTCTAAAGATGCAGGAATTCACATTAACAAACTCTACTTCTCCTTTTCTTGGTCAAAAAATAGTCAAGACCCTGCATTACGCCACAACAGACTCTTTCATCATGTGAGTCGTTTTGATGAATATAATTTATAAGTTACACCGATCCCCAACCTACTAATACTCCCCAAGAATACTACTATAGATCCATCCGAAGGCATCTGTGGGCATGGGATCAGAGGAGCAATTGTCATGCATTCAATAGCATGATGATAGCAGCAATGCAGAAGGATACTTGATAAAAAGACAAAATCTTTAGGTACTACTACACTATATTCATTATTTAGCAGAAAAGAAGTAAGAATGAAAATTTTGGGAATCTTTGTGCCAAGGACATTAATAATATCAGCTGGTAGCTAGCTCTATTTCTGCAGTTTGCTTCCCAAGCTCGGAGCACCGACCTCTGGAATACTCGGTCCCCAAAGCAGACGAGTCCGAGTCCCATTCACTTCCATTTCCCGAACCCTGAGAGGGCTTATCTGGATTCGGATTCTCGAAAGGATATGTGGGCGTCGGAATTCCTACATCTCCTTCCAACATCTTCACCACCGTGCTCATCATCGGCCTCGCCTCCGGGTTATTTTGAATGCACCACAAAGCCACCATTAACATCCTCATCGCCTTCTCTCTGTCACTCTCAGGAAACCCGCAGACCATCTCCAACAACTTGCCATTCTGTAACATGTGCCACGTGCACTGCGGTAGCCCCATCATAGACTCTCTTAGGTTCACGTCGTGATTTATCCTCCTCCCCATGATGTCAAATAGGACCATCCCGAAGCTGTACACGTCGCACTTGAAGGTCACAGCATGTGGCTTCGACATCTCTGGTGCAGCATACCCGTGGGTGCCACAAAACCCTGTCATGTGGATTTGAATGCTTTCCCTGTTGTAGAGCTTGGCTAGCCCGAAGTCCGCAATCTTTGGGCTCAAGTTCCGGTCTAGGAGGATGTTCCCAGGCTTTATGTCGTAGTGGATGATCCTCTGCTCGCATTCCTCATGCAAGTAGGTGATCCCCTTTGCGGTACCCACAGCAATGTCGTGCATCTTGCGACCATCAATTGACGTCTTGTCCCCGAACAGGAACTCATGGAGGGAGCCATTTTCCATGTACTCATAGACGATTGCCCTCGTTGTCGAGTCGAAGCAAAAGCCGTAGAGCTTGACGAGGTTTATGTGGTGAATTCTTCCAATGGACCTCACCTCTGCCATGAACTGCTCCTCCATCCTCTTGTCGTGGGCGTTCGTGAGCAGTTTGACTGCCACCAGAGTTCCATTCGGCAACTTGCCTTTGAAGACAACTCCGTAAGAGCCGGAACCCAGCACTACGGCGTAATTTTCAGTGTAAGCAGCCAGTTGATCTGAAGAAAACCTGGTGGGCTTCAGGAATCTCTCGAGGGTATCGAACTCATCGGGCACTTCCTTGATTGATGAGACAGCCGGTGGTGCAACCGACATTACCCCGGATGATGAAGAACGAACAACTTGTGGAAATTTTTCCATGTCATTGGTAGCTATCCTGGCATAGATTGGGATCGCGGTTCCTGCTTTCTTCAAGCAATCAATGATGAAGTAAACGATGGCGACGGTTGCTGCAGTCCCCACCACACCGGAAACTGAAAACAAGTTGCAGTGAAAGAATCGTCAAAAGTTTGATCATAATACCAAATTGCGAACACCATGCAAAGCTTCATTAGTCCTACTTACTAATGGCAAAAGCTATGAACCAATCCATTGTCGACGAGACATCGTCGGCATCACTTGGCGAATAATATGGGTCGCTCATCTCTTCTAGGAGGAATCGAATCAAATCGTAATGCTTCTCAGTTTTGGTTGGGTTAAGCACGAGAATTGGCAGAAGAGTCTGTTTGTTGCCTTGTATTTAACTTCTGAAGTCATGCATTTGGGTGGCTCATACGTTGTTTAAGCTCTAACGCGGTTCATTTAATGCGAGTTCATCTTCGAGGGAGTTTCTCGGAAGAGAATAGTGAAACGGACGTGCTTCGGTCAACACAGTAGGTCTGGACTTTGGATTGGTTCGAGACGGATGTGGATACCAAGCAATCGCTGAGGACTACGTGCCTGTGTAAGAACCCAAGGTCAAACTGAGCTTTGTCATATATATAAAATGAATGATTTCTAAACTAATAATATGCAATGAAAATCTCTTGTGCCAAAGAATCTTTGGACTTCCAGAAATTTCCCAGAAACTCAACTCGATTACCTCAAAAGTCAAAAGCAACGCGCAATCACTTTTTCAGTGTCGGCTTGAAGTTTCCCTGCAACTAGCAAGCCCTCACTTTCTTGGAAGGGAAAATTTTAAAAAATGGCTCGAAGCGCCCTTATTTTCTCAAATAAGGGTCTGAAATGAACATAATTTCAAATGGACCTGAAGTAGCCATGGTTGTTTCAAATAAGGACATGACTTGGCCGATCGCAAGCAGGCTAAATTTTTTGATTGATAAAGGGCGTTTTTATCCAAATTTTATTTTATTTTCCTTTTTCTTTTTCAACATTGGCCAACAGCCGCTAATAAAGGCTGGCGAAGGCTCGACGACTCTTGTTGGCCGTTGGAAAGGGCCAACGAGTGCCTACAAGCATTTGCTGGCAGCGAGCGAGGGCCTACAAGTCCTCGTCGGCCGTTGGTGAGGGTTGTTGAGCTCTCACCAGCCACGAGTGAGACCACCCTCGTCGGGGTTGGCAAGGATTGACCTCGCGGATGGTCACGAGGGGTGGCCTTCCCTAGGGCGAGGCCGTCCCTTGCCTATGGCCGACATGTGTGGGCATCGCCGATGGCCGGCCAGCCACCAGCAAGGAGGAAGAAAAGGAACCAGAAAAAAAAAATTAAAAAAAAGGAACCAAAAAAGGGGAAAATATTAAATGACGAAAATATCCCTGATCGCTGAAAAATCGGGTCCTTATTTAAAACAGACATAATCACTTCAGGTCCTTATTTGAAACAGACATAACTATTTTAAAACCTTATTTGAAATTAAATTCACTTCTAGCCCTTATTTAAAATAAGGTCTGTTTTAAATCTTTATTTTAGAATATGAGAATATTTCAGGCCTTTTTTTGCGGGGTTCATACGTTTAAGCTCTAATGCAGTTTTGTTAAAGCGAGTTCATCTTCGAGGGAGTTTCTCGGACGAGAATTTTGAAACGGACGTGCTTCGGTCAACACAACAGGTCTGGACTTTGGATTGGTTCTGGACGGATGTGGACACCAAGCAATCGCTGAGGACTACGTGTAAGTGTAAGAACTAAAGGTCAACTTGAGATTTGGATTGATCCTAGACGGATGTGGACACCAAGCAATCGCTGTGTGTGTGTGTATGTGTGTGTATATATGTCAAGACGCGGGCTGGCTACTCGGAAATTGCCAAAGAACGCGTGTATGTATAAGAACAAGAGGTAAAAATATAAATTAAAAATATATTAATTGTGTTGCTGTTCCAATTTCTTGAACAATTATTCTCCATTGACCATCTTGCATGTCGTTCAATATAGATTCACAAATCAATCATTTGGAAACTTAAATTGTAACTTTTGTTCTAATATGTGAGACATCAGTTCCTCAAGTTGACGAGAAAACTGTCCAAAAAGTGTTAAACCTAATGTACAGCTACCAAATTTAGTCTTCAACATTTTAATTTTACTAATTTAATTTGAAACTTTTTTACAATTTATCAATTTAGTCATTCCAATCAATTTTGACTAGTTGTAGATATTGTCTAGTCCTAACGTGGACAATTTTTTGCATTTTTTTCTTAATTTTCATAAACTTCCTAAAATCAAGCAACTTGATCTCAAATTTTAAATTCAAATTGAAATTTTGAATTTAAAATTCTTTTCTCAATTTGAGGATTCTTTCCTCAATTTAAGGAATCAATTTTAATCTCATCATGTAATTGCGCATCTATTTAAACTCGTTTGGTACATTAGTAGAAGCATCGAGGAAAATAAAAAAATCCAAAGCTTCCTTTACAACCTTTTATGGTATCAGAGTGCTCTAAGTAATAACATTACTTGCGATCCTGCTTCTTCTTCCTCATGGCTCCCTTCACTGATTTGTAGCTATTAGCGCTGTCAATACCCCAGTTCAATCCTTGCCTATTGTGATTTCAAACATTTCCAGTCTCATCCCAGTCAAACTGAATGCCTCTAACTATCTCCTTTGGAAATCCTTGTTCATGCCTATTTTGCGTGGTCATCGCCTGATGCATCATGTTGATGGCTCTATTCCTCTACCATCATCTGATGATCCCACATATCTAGCTTGGTTTGAAAAAGACAAACTATTGTTATCCTGGATTAATGCCACATTAAGCGACTCTACTCTTTCATATATCGTCGGACTCACTTCTGCAAAGCAAGCACGGGATCTACTCAATAATAGATATGCCTCTATAGCACCTGCCCATGTGATGTCCCTCAAACGATTGCTTACTCGACTCAAGAAGGGCACTCAATCTATGACTGATTATCTCAAGCAATTTAAGGTTATTGCTGACCAGCTGGCAACCTGTGGCTCTACCCTAAGTGAGGATGATCTACTTATTCACTTCCTTGATGGGTTGCCACCATCATATTGACAATTCTGCTCCTCAGTTCGTATTCACACCAGGACATCGACCCTATCTATTGAAGAACTTCATACACTATCAATCCATGAGGATCTCTCTCTGACTAAAGATCCGCCCATGGTTTTAGTTCAATCTATTGCATTGGTGGCTTCCAAGCCTTTCAATCCCAACAACTCTCGTCAATTCTCTCAAGGTCACAGCCATGCTTCATCTCGCCGTACATTTCCTTCACACCAGCGATCCTCCACCTCTTCTAGATCAGCACAACAATGACCATCGCCCCACGGTCAACAAAAATCTCAAAATTTGGGTGTTCGTTCACAATGTCAGATTTGCAATTATATGGGTCATACCGCCTCGATTGTTATCATCGAATGGACTACACCCATCAAGGCCGCCATCCATCGGAAAAACTTACAATGATGGTAGTCACGGCCTCCACCCCACCCAATACTTGGTCAATTGACAACAGAGCCACTCCTCATCTCACACCGGAGCTTGAAAATCTCCAAATTTCAACAGCTTATGATGATAATGACGCTGTTGAGATAGGTAATGGCCACGGTATGCCCAGTGCACATGTTGGTTCCACCACCTTCTCATCCTTTTCTTCGTCTCTTCACCTCAAACCTATATTTTATTATCCCACAGCTTCACACAATTTACTCTCTGTCTACCGCTTTTCCAAATATAACAATTGTCTCTTTAACTTCGATGCCTTTGGTTTTTGTATTAAAAACAAGACCATGGGGAGGATACTATATTAAGGGCCAGTTGAGAATGGCTTGTACCCACTTCGCATTGCATTCCATTATCGTCCACCACTCCAAAGGCTCATTACAGTTCCTCCATCACCACGGACCAATGGCATGCTTGTCTTGACCACTCCTCTCGTGACATTCAACAAGCCATTTTCTCAGTCCTTTCTGTTTCCAATAAATTGGGCTCTCACATTTGCTCTTCATGTTAGCAAGCGAAGAGTCACAAGTTACCATTTTTCCAAGACTAATTCTATCTCTAGTCATCCTCTAGAATTATTACATTGTGATGTATGGGGTCCTACTCCCACATTATCTTATTCTAATTATTCATCTTATGTTCTCTTTGTTGGTGATTTTTCCAAATATTTATGGTTATTTCCTATGAGATTAAAATCTGACTTTTATGACATCTTTGTTAGTTCTAAAAAGCAAGTTGAAAATCTTTTGCGGCACACCATCACCATATTTCACTTGGATGGGGGTGGCGAATTCACAAGTAATGCCTTCAACAATTTTCTTCAATCACGGGGTATTGCTAATGAATATTCTTGCCCCCACACACAAGAACAAAATGGTGTTGTGAAGTGCAAGCATCGCCACATCATTGAAATCGGTTTAGCTATGATGGCCTATGCTAATATACCTTCTAAATTATGACTAGAAGCCTTCATCACAGCCATTTACTTGATTAACCGCATGCCCATACTTCAACATCATACTTGCTCTCCATATCAAGCTTTATTTCACACTTTTCCTTATTATTTACATTGAGAACTTTTGGTTCTCTTTGCTTCCCATGGCTCCGACCTTACAATGCTAACAAATTGCAACTCCAATCAACCTCTTGTTGTTTTATAAGCTATTGCTCTAGTCATAAAGGGTATCATTGTTTGGATCTATCGTCCGGTCGAGTATAAATTTCTCGTCATGTCGTCTTTGATAAAAACTAAGTTTCCTCACTCTCAAATCACTCCCACTCATTCTTCACATCTTCCGCCTCATAGTCTCGATTTCTTTAGAGTCATTCAAACCAAGCATGTTCATTGTGGTCCTTCCACTAATTCATAGGTCATTCTCATATCCAAAAACACCTTCCCAGTGCCCTCTCCATCAACTACTAAACCTACTTTTCAAACCTCTGGCCAATCTCTTTGTCGCGACCTCTTTTTTCGGAGCCCGCAATCGGGTACGAGCGCCTAAGGAGGCTAATGGCTCGGCTGAAATCGGTTAAGTCTGGACTCTCCCAAGTCCACCAATTCACGACTTTAATAGTCTAAGTTTTTAACCTGCAAGTTGATTTTTAAAATGGAGTCGCCACTAATCAATTTGGGGTAGGTTGATTAGAAACCCAAGTAAAGTATCGGGAGAAATACTTGCTCCTGTGCAATCAAAGAAATTAGGATCGGGGACTTGATTACACTAGTTAATCACTAATGCCCTTTCGGTACCTAATCTTGTTTAAACCTTGAGGTTTTTTTGATGTTCGAGGGATTTTCCATGCATCTTTGGGAGGAAAAACATTTTTTTTTTAGTCTTTTTCTAATTTTTGGACATAAAAGGGATTTTTTTTTTTTTTGGGTATTTTTGGAAAAATACAAGTCTTTTTGGCTTTTTCTGAATTTTTTTGGCTTTTCATGAATTTTTGGTTTTTTTTTTTTTTGGATTTTTGGCATTTTTTGGAAAATATGGAATATTTTTGATTTTCTGGAAAATAAAATATTTTTTTAATATTTTTCAATATTTTTAGAAAATAAATTATTTTTGATTTTTTTCTAGATTTTTGGAAAATAAAACATTTTTAACATTTTTTAAATATTTTTTGAAAATAAAACATTTTTTGATTTTTTTTTTTTAAAATAAATTATTTATTTATTAAAATATTATTTAAAATAAAACTTAAAAGCCGACCCGGTCGGATCGCGGGTTGGTCCGACCGGGCCAGCCCGAAACTCAAACGGGCCGCTACGCCGGCACTCTTTTTTTTTTTTTTTTTATTAAACAAAACGGCACCGTGGCCGGGCGTTCGGGGACACCCAGCCCGGCCCGACGACCCGCTCCACGACCCGGCTCCCCTGGCGAAACTCTACCCGACCCGGCTCCAGCACCCGACCCGACTCCCGCCGCCCGCAGACCGCGAACCCTACTCGATTTTCCGGGTCCGGATCCGCTTCGTGACCCGGAAAATCGCAAACCCTAGGGTTTGCAAATCCGTGGCGCCGGGGACAGAAACAGAGGCGACGACGGCCACGGCGGCGGCAGCAAGGACGACGGCGACTACGACGACGGCGACGGTGACGGAATGGGGTTGCGATGAACGGCAGGGACGATGACGACGTGCTTTTGTTACCTTTATTTGAACGCGGGCAATGACGGTGGCGGCAAGGGTCGATTTACAATGGCAGCGGCCACGGCGAGCAACGATGAAGCTGGAGGGCTCGATCTGCGACGGTGAAGACCATGGTGAACCACGATAGCGACGGCGAGACTTGGGCCCGGTCAAATCTGGCCGAAACACTCTCTCTCTCGCTCGGGTTCACCCTTCAAGCTCTTCGAAGTCTCTCGGGGACCCCTCCGAGCTCACCACACCATGGCTCGCCCTGCACTCGAACTCCCCGAAGTCTCTCAAGGGACCTTGAGCTTCGGCCGGCCTCTCTCTCTCCCTCTGTGATCTCTCGGTTCTCTGCTTCCCCGTGGCCCTGATGTCGACGGTGGCCCCCCTCTATTTATAGGCGAGGGGGTGGCTGGTCGGCAAGGCTCGACCCGCCGGTTGGACCGCCGTCCCATCCACCATCATCTCCTTCTCCGGTCACGTCCCGTCGACGCCAACTGCTCCTCTGCTCCACGTGCGTTGCCGTCCGTCCATCTCCTTCCGGCGTTGCGCCCCGCGCGTGTGTTGCAATGGCGCGAGGAAGAAGAAGACTTGGCTGGGCCGGGCTGAGGCGGAAATGGGCCGAGGGCCCATGCGGAGGCTGCTTCTTTTTTTTTTTTTTTTTTATATTGATCATCCGAAAAAGATAAAATAAAGTAAAATAAAATAAAATAAAATAAAAATAAAACCTAACTAATTAAAAGGGAATTTTAGGTGTCAACAGCTGCCCCTCTTTGAAGGTGAGCTTGCAGAGGTTGCATTCAAAGACAAACTGATGCCTAAATTTTATCCGTATATGCGTAGCAAATTATATTTTAATTAGGACCTATTATTCCATGCAGAAAAGGAGTAATATAACATTACATATACTAAGACAGATAAGAAGATACTTGTAGTTACTTACCGGGAGTGAGTGAGATAGGGTGTGAACCCCGAGTTTGGCAAGTATCAAGGCGTCATCTTACCTGGTGATATGAGGATGTTGCTTTTCCAAGGCTCGAACCATTCTTCGGTCGCTTGTTAAAACAATCAATGATTTGTCTAGGACCCGAACCTTTCTTTAATCGCCTTGACGGGAAATTGCTCCTCTAGGACCCAAACCATTCTTCGGTCTCCTGTTGGAGCAATTAGTGGTTTGTCTCGGACCCGAACCATTCTTCGGTCGCCGTGATGGGAAATTGCTTCTCCAGGACCTGAACCATTCTTCGGTCGCCTGTTAAAACAATTAATGATTTGTCTAGGACCCGAACCTTTCTTTGGTCGCCTGTTGGAGCAATCGGTGGTTCTCTCGGACCCGAACCATTCTTCGGTCGCCGTGTTAAAACAAAATGATTTGTCTAGGACCCGAACCATTCTTCGGTTGCCTGTTAAAACAATTAATGATTTGTCTAGGACCCGAACCTTTTCTTCGGTCGCCTTGTTGGGAAATTGCTCCTCTAGGACTCGAACCATTCTTCGATCGCCGTGTGGAGAAATTGCTTCTCAAGACCCGAACCATTCTTCGGTCGCCTATTAAAACAATCAATGATTTGTCAAGACCCGAACCATTCTTCGGTCGCCGTGATGAGAAATTGCTTCTCCAGGACTCGAACCATTCTTCGGTTGCCTATTAAAACAATCAATAGTTTGTCTAGGACCCGAACCTTTCTTCAGTCGCCTTGACGGGAGATGCGCCAACCTTTCTCAAGGCATCTGCTTTTTGAGGGTGTCTAACCTTTGTCAAAAACCCTGGTAGGAACTCGACCTTTCTTGAGAGGGTGCGCCGACCTTTCTCATGGCATCGATTTGTGGGGTGTCGACTTTAGGAACCCAACCTTTCTCGGGAGGATGCGCCGACCTTTCTCAGGGCATCAATTCGTGGGGTGTCTGACTTTTGTCGAAGACACAAGTAGGAACCCGACCTTTCTCGGGAGGATGCGCCGACCTTTCTCAGGGCATCTGTTTTGTGGGGGCGTCTGACTTCTGTCAAAGACACAAGTAGGAACCCGACCTTTCTCGGGAGGATGCGCCGACCTTTCTCAGGGCATCTGTTTTGTGGGGGCGTCTGACTTCTGTCAAAAACAATGGTAGGAACTCGACCTTTCTCGGGAGGATGCGCCGACCTTTCTCATGGCATCGATTTGTGGAAGATACCTGGACATTCACAGGCATATCAAAGAGTACCTAGATATTCACAAGTACTAACTTGAAGGATATTTGGGCCTTTGTAGGCGTCGAAAGGGGTACTTGGCTTATCATAGGCATTGAAGGGGTACTTGGATGATCACAAGTACTAATTCTTGGGGAAAACTTGGACATTCAAAAGTATCAAAGGGGTGTTTGATAATTGGAAATATCGAGGACATATCTTGGGTATTTGTGAAGGTCTCTCACCTCCTGGTGTTTGGGAATATTGAGGACGTACCTGAGATATTCGTGAAGATTTCTCACCTCCTGGTAAAGGGAATATCGAGGACGTACCTTGGATATTCGTGAAGGTCTCCACCTCCTGGTAGTGGGAATATCGAGGGCGTACCCGAGATATTCATGAAGGTCTCTCACCTTCTGGCAATGAGAATATCGAGGACGTACCTTGGATATTTGTGAAGCGCTCTTACCTTCTGGCAATGAGAATATCAAGGACGTACCTCGCATATTCGTGAAGGTCTCCCACCTTCTGGTAATGAGAATATCGAGAACGTACCTGAGACATTCGTGAAGGTCTCCCACCTTTTGGCAATGAGAATATCGAGGACGCACCTGAGATATTCGTGAAGGTCTCCCACCTTTTGGAAATTGGGAATATCGAGGACGTACCTAGGATATTCGTGAAGGTCTCTCACCTCCTGGTAGTGGGAATATCGAGGACGTACCTCGCATATTCGTGAAGGTTTCCCACCTCCTGGTAGTTGGAATATCGAGGATGTACCTGAGATATTCGTGAAGGTCTCCCACCGGCAATGAGGAGATATTCGTGAAGGTCTCCCACCTTCTGGAAATTGGGAATATCGAGGACGTACCTGGGATATTCGTGAAGGTCTCTCACCTCTTGGTAGTGGGAATATCGAGGACGTACCTCGCACATTCGTGAAGGTTTCCCACCTCCTGGTAGTTGGAATATCGAGGACGTACCTTGGATATTCGTGAAGGTCTCCCACCTTCTGGTAATGAGACTATCGAGGACGCACCTGAGATATTCGTGAAGGTCTCCCACCTTCTGGAAATTGGGAATATCGAGGACGTACCTGGGATATTCGTGAAGGTCTCTCACCTCCTGGTATTATAAACTTGAATGTGGCACGAGGCTTACCTGGATGGCTGTAGGCACTCAAAAGGGCTAGAGCACCTGGGTAGCTGCAGGTGTACAAAGCACTAGAATACTTGGATGAACACAAGTATTTAATGATATGATCTGGGACCACTCAGGCAGGTCCAAGTGTAAGAAAGCATACCTAGACAACGGTGGGTACTTGACGATATGGGGATACTTAGACAGCAATAGCTATTCCAAGAGATGTTTGGTCAGTCACAAGTATCAATACTCTGGGGACAATTTGAACAGGTCGAGTGTCAGGAAAATGGAGTATCCAAACGGTGGCTAGTGCTCAAAGACAATAGGGATACCTAGACAACAGCAAGTATTCAACAATAAAGGGATACTTGGTCAGTCACCAGTATCAATACTCTGAGGGCAACTCGAATAGGTCGAGTGTCAGGAAGAGAGTACCTGGACAGTGATAGGTACTTTAAGACAAATGGGGATAGAGATATGCTTACCTGGCAATATCTCTGATCTTTGAGAGTATGTCTGCTATTTGCCCAATATGCACACATGATTGTATATGCTGTAAATTCATGAGTTTAAATGTGATTTATGCATGACAATTTTGTTAGTTTTGCATCATTTGAGTTCCACTAGGGAAGATTTTGAAAGACAACCTTCATTTAGAATGTAGATGTCTTGAGCATGCCAGATGAGGGATTTTCAGTCTGAAAGGACTTTTCACTCACTCTCATGGAAAGGGCTATCCTGACCATTGATGCAAGATTTATAAGGACCACACTATCTCACTGTCATCATGTCAACAGGGGTCCGAGTATTCTCGCAAGTGGTACGACTTTACCATTGTGAGAGGTCTTTGTTGAAATTGTGATGAAGACTTGGTCAACGGCTCATCAAATGGGACTATCGAGGTCAAGGCTCGTGAACGAAGTGCCACACGATCATCTTCGGGTTTGCAAGTCAAGAATCCTGCGAAAAGAGATAGAGTAATCTTGCTCGTACTTCTTCGAGCGATGCTTATAAACATATGAAATTCTACGTTAATTGAAGTGCCCCTAGTCTGAAGAGACTTTTACAATGGGAATGTAACGTAGACTTGGCTCACATTTTAGAGGGTGAGAGTTCGCGACTGTCTCAGCATTTGTCACTGGTCTTTCTTCTCACTGTTAGATAGAGGTTCTATGGACCACTACAACAACTTTTTCTTGGTTGTATTTTTGACTAGGGGACATTGGCCTTGCTTTTACTAGGCACACTGCTTTTTTCATGCCCCTATTTTTATTCCAGTTTTTCATTCATGGGCATTGACCTTGCTTTTACTAGGTACACTGCTTTTTTATGCCCTGCTTTTTCTTGTTGTCGGAGGAATTGGCCTAGGCAAGTTCAGTCGAAGCACCGTTACTAGGATCTTGAGTGTTTATCTTCAGCCGGCGCTCTAGGCTATGGTAATGACTTATGCTTTGTCTCAATGTGAAGGTAACATTACAGACTCACTTGGGCTGTACAATGAATACAAGTGCGTAGAGAAAGAATTGCTCTTCGTCATTCTAGGGCACTTAAATTAACGCGAGTGTTCATATGTGATAAAGACACCCGAAGATTGATGCAAGTGCGAGCAAGAAAATTTCTATCTCTCTTCTCACCTTGTGATGCTGCTTCGCCTCTAATCTATCTCAGTGCAGGGGTTGTTCTTGACGGGGGTAGGACAAAAATTTCACCAGTGTATGGGGCTCAATGGGGTGAGCAATGGAATGCTTCTCACTATTTTGGTTATCGTACCATTCGCGAGAAAACTCTTTACCCTACAGTCATGGAATCTTTTGCGCTCATTTCACAAGTGTATAGATGGGGGACTGTGTGTAGGATATGGCTTGCCTTTCATCATTTTGACGCACCTCATCTAGCATGCTCAATTAATCTTGTATTCTTCATTTAGCTGTCTATTTTGATAATCCTTAGTGGAATCAATGACTTAGACAGACAAAATCATCATGCAAAATTCGCCTGAAAAAGGTATGCAACAAATGATGTGAAAGAGTTTGTAAAAATAAATGAATGGCTTTTATTCAAGAAAAACCTATTAACAACTTTAGGGGTGTTTACTTAGGTGGAATGGTATTCACAAAAGTATTGAATTTTGAATATCAAAAGGGTTATTCACAAACAGCTATTAACAAATGGGTGTCGATAGATTGCTCATATTGGTTAGGGACATGACACGTGAATAATCAGCTAAAGGTTGAGAATTTGATTGGGCGTTTATGCTCTTGTCCCAGGTTTGGATCACTTGGTTTGCCCCATTTAACCATTAAGCCTAGCCCTTGAATCCCAATGCTTCCTGTAAATATAAGCTCAAAGAGTGAGTGTTAGAAATGACACCAAGTTGCATTTCCCCAGAGTTTATATGAGCTGGCTTCTAGGGATGCTTGAATGTCGATGACAGTCTCTTTACAATTCCATGCTTCCTTCGACCGGCCTTTCTTACTTGTGGCCACGTAGGCATGATTGCTGGTTGTTGATTCACTTTCAACACCTTCCTTTTGTGGAACTTTCCCTTCTGTCTTTGATTAGTAGCATTTGGGCAAAGTCATGTATCTCAAGCTTCTATGGAATTTGAGATGGACAATCAAAACTTCCACCTTTCTAATAGCAATTGCTTCTTGCAAGGGCATGCATGTCGGAACAAGAAGTGAGGCTTCCAGATTCTAAGATTGTTGATCTGGGACAGAAGGTTCCTTCTAACAGATCGATTCCGAATGATGCGTCCTTTACACCGAGCTGGACGAAATTGACATGGATTACTCTTGTGCATCTACCTGGGTAATGTCGATTTGCTCAAGTTATGCCATCGAGTTTGCTACTTGATTTTCGACACTTCCTTAAATGCTGGTGATTACCATTCATTTTTCTTCATTGAGTCAACCAAACACACTTTTTATGATGGTGTAAATACATTACTCATATATAAAAGGTGCATAGGCATTTTCATTTTGATAGAGAAGTGTTTGGCAATGCCAGACAATGAACATCATTCAAGGGTAGTACTTTTTTACAGCATCGGAATTAACTAGTTTAGAGAACTCTCGCCCATCCATCTTAGTTAGGATCAAGGCTCCTTCGGGGAGTATCTTCTTTATTACATAAGGACCCTTGTAATTTGGGGCGAACTTGCCTCCAGGCTCTGGAAAGATTGGCAGCGTCTTTCTCAGGACTAGCTCGTCCACCTCAAAGTGCTTGGGTCGCACCTTTTGATTAAATGATCGAGCTACCTTTTGCTGATAACACTGACCGTGACAAAGGGCTTTCAGTCGCTTTTCATCGATCATGTTCAGCTGCTCGAGCCTTTGTTGTGTCCATTCCTCCTTAGATAATCCAGTCTGGGATAAAATTCGTAGGGAAAGGATTTCTACTTCCATGGGTAAAACTGCCTCCATACCATAAATCAGGGAAAAAGGGGTTGCCCCAGTAGAAGTTCGAATCGAAGTTCGATATGCTATCAATGCGAAGGGTAGCCTCTCGTGCCAGTCGCGGTAATTTTCAGCCGTCTTGGCTAGGATTCTCTTGATGTTCTTGTTGGCGGCCTCTACAGCCCCATTCATTTGCGGACGATAAGGGGATGAGTTCAAATGCTGGATCTTGAACTTAGAAAATAATTGATCAATTAGCTTGTTGTTCAGATTTGTCCCATTGTCGGTGATGATGGAATCTGGCACGCCATATCGGGCGATTATGTCACGTTTAATAAACTTCATAACATTTCGTGTAGTCACGCTTGCATATGATGTGGCCTCAATCCATTTCGAAAAGTAATCAATTGCAACCAAGATGAACCGATGCCCGTTTGACGCCTTTGGGTTAATTGGGCCAATTACATCGATGCCCCACATTGAAAACGGCCATGGCTCAAATAACTGATGCAGTTCAGTTGGAGGGACATTTATTTTATCCCCGTGAATTTGACAACGATGACAACTCCGTACATGTTGAGCACAATCATTCTCTAAGGGGAGCCAGTAATAACCCAGTCTCATTATTTTCTTGGCCAACATATGTCCATTCATGTGAGGGCCACATACTCCCTCATATATTTCTTGCATTATTCGCCGGCTTCGCTTGCATCCACACATCTTAGCGGGGATCGAGTCATACGATCTTTTTGTACAAATTTTCACCGACGAAAAACTTTGAAGCCATTTTCATTAGGTATTTTGATCGAGGGAGTGCTTTGTTCAAGGAACTCCTGCTTCTGGACGTATTTCATGATATCGTAATACCAGGGCTTCCCATCGGGTTCTTCAGTTATGGCCATGCAGTAGGCTTGTCTTGCCAGGACTTCAATTTTTAAAGGCTCTACTTCTAACCCTTTCGTTGCTTGCAACATAGATGATAGCGTTGCTAGTGCATCGAACGATTATGAATTCTAGGTAGGTATTCAAACGAGATGTCTTGGAATTTTCCCGCCAACTTTTCTAAGTAGCCATGATAAGGCACAAGTTTGGTGTCTTTTGTCTTCCATTCGCCCAACGTCTGGAGGATTATTAAGGTAGAATCACCGAACACCTTTAGCTTAGTCACTCCCATTTCAATAGCCGCTTGCAGGCCGAGGATGCATGCTTCATACTCGGCTATATTGTTGGTGCATGGAAACATTAATTTTGCAGCCACAGGATAATGTTGTCCATTTGGGGATATCAAGACTGCCCCAGTGCCGGAGCCTGACAAATTTACAGCTCCGTCGAAGAACATAGTCCATGTGTCTTCTTCTACCGCGGAAATTCGATCGTCCGGGGGATTATCCTCGCATACTTCTTTAGGATAGTCTGCTAACATATCGGCAATCACCCGCCCTTTAACTGATTTTTGTGACATCACTTGAATGTCGAATTCCGAGATTAGGATTTGCCATTTGGCCAATTTTCCTACCAATGCTGGGCGACTGAGCAAATACTTGATCGGATCACTTTCGGTTATGAGGAAAGTTTGGTAATGCAAGGTATACTGTCGGAGTCTATGCAACACCCATACTAATGCGACGCATGTTTTTTCTGATTTGGAGTAGTTTTGTTCTGACGTGGTGAACTTTTTGCTCAAATAGTAGATGGCTCGCTCCTTCTGGTCATGGAGCTCCTTTTGTGCCAGCATTGCACCTAAGGATTCACTGTTGATGGTAAGATAGAGAATTAAAGGGTGCCCCGGACTGGAGGTACTAGAATCGGGGTTTCATCAAGTATTGCTTTAGGTCTTCAAATGCCGGTCGGCAATCATCATCCCATTCAATTTGTGCATCCTTCCCGAGGAGTTTAAAGAAAGGTTTTGCAGTTTTAAAAAGCTGGGAAATGAATCGGGCAATGTAATTTAATCTCCCAAGAGGCTCCGGACTTCTTTTACAGTCGAGGGAGGAGGCATCTCAAATATTGCCTTGGTTTTTGATGGATCTACTTCTATTCCTTCACAGCTCACAATGAATCTAAGTAATTTGCCAGAGGTTGCCCAAAACACACATTTCGCTGGATTCAAGCGCAACTTAAACTGGCGAAGTCGCTCAAATAGTTTCTCCAAGGTCTTCACATGGTTTTCTCCATGTTTGGTTTTAGTGATCACGTCATCGACATATACTTCAATTTCTTTGTGCATCATGTCATGGAAAAGGGTGACCATGGCTCGCTGGTAAGTTGCTCCAGCATTTTTCAGGCCAAAAGGCATGACCTTATAATGGAAAGTTCCCATGGAGTAATGAACGCCGTTTTTTTCTTTGTCTTCCTCCTTCATCTTTATTTGGTTGTATCCCAAGAATCCATCCATAAAAGAGAACAGTTTGAACCCCGCAATATCGTCTACCGTAACGTCTATGTGGGGTAATGGGAAATCATCCTTCGGGCTCGCTTTGTTCAAGTCATGATAGTCGACAGAAATACGTATTCGACCATCCTTCTTCTTCACTGGCACAATGTTTGCTACCCAGCTAGGGTATCGCGAGACTTCGAGGAAACCCATTTCGAGGAGCTTCATTACCTCTTCTTTAATCTTTTTTGACAATTCTGGCTTGGTTCTTCTTAGCCATTGTTTCTTGGGAGCTATATCAGGGTTGGTTGGCAAACTATGCTCCACGATCATTGGATTAAGGCCTGGCATATCCGCGTATGACCATGCGAATACATCTTGATACCTCTTTAAAAGAGTAATTAGGTCTGCAGCTTCTTCTTCAAGAAGGCTGGCGCCAATCTTTATCTCTCTTGGACCTTCTGTGCTGCCTAAATTGACAGTGACGGTGTCTTTAGTGGTAGAGGGCCTTGTTTCTTCATGACGCTCCCAGTCTCGTTGAATTTCATCGGAATTATCAAAGTCATCATCTGAGCTATCAGAATTGCTATCATGGCTATCCACGACGTTGGTTTGGACCGTTCCCATACCCTTGCCTGCCGCTAGATCATTCTAGTCGCCAACCACGTCTCCCTGTGCTCGCGGCTTTGCAGATTCCAGATCATCCATGCCTTCCCATCCATTAGGGACGATGTGGTGATGATGATCATAGAAACTTTGGGGGATTGAATAATTGACATAATAGTCAAATTTACCACTTGGTTGGCCCAAAGTGTCTATGATCACCTCTCATCTACGTGCTTCCTTAGCATGCTCAGGGAACATGGTACGAGTGCTGGGTACCACGAGGAGGTGATCTTTGCCAAAACACAGCCACGGAGAGCGGAACGTGAATGCCCCAGCATCTAAAAGATCTTGAACCTTGTCTCTCAGGATGGTGCAGTCATCTAGCAAGTGTCCTAATTCCCCCGAATGATAATCACATTGCTTGGATGGATCATAATCAAGGAAGTACTCGGGAGTAGGATGACTCAGTTCCCTGGTGATTAGTCCTTGCTCTAGGAGGATGGGAAAAATGATGGCCATCGATTTAGGAAGAGGCGAATACGGCCTCACGCTTCTTGAGGACTGAGATAGTCGAACCCCTTGCCAGATCGTATCAGTGGGGTCTTCTTCATTTACTACCAAATCCTCATTATGACGAGAGCGGAATGCACGGGTAGCTTGACCCAAATTTTCCGTCAAATGGTGCACTGTCTCGCGTAGTTCATCAACTTGGCGTTGAAGCTGGATGAACGAGAAGTTATCACCTGTTCCTTCTAACTGCTCTTCCTCAATGGCACCTATGAAAATATCTCCAAACATGGTGGTCATGTCATCCGGCCCCTCTTTCTTTGTAAGTGAGGGCCAAGTTGTGCCTTCCTGGATTATGGGCAAGTTCAAGCTTCCGACGTTGGACCATTTTGAAGTATTGATCACTTTCTCTTCCTCACGCATCATACGGGCTGGGCCTGGGAAAGTTTCCTCAAGACGGGGATATACAAGGGCGACTTTTTTCTTTGCTTTTCTATCCGGGGAATATCCTAACCCAATAGTATAGGGTCTCCTCAAGGCTTCAATAGGCTGACGGATGCCCTGGCCTTCCCTACCAAGCCCTTGTCCTGGAATAAAACTGTGTCCCACCATGATTTTTCCTCCCATGATTGCAGCGCTTGATACCTCGGGGACAAGGGGCAGAGTCCCACGAGTTTCGTGTATAGTAGACATGAGCTCGAACGATTGATAGCTAGCTTCGTTTTTGTCACTAGGTTCAACATAAGGAACGGCCGTCTCGTGGTAGATGCGGTGGTCTTCTTCTCCTCGGACCGTGATTAGCTTTCCCCAACCACGAACTTCACACTTTGGTGGAGGCTTGAAGGTACTGCTCCTGCGACGTGGATCCACGGGCGCCCTAAGAGGAAATTGAACGCAGTGGAGATATCCATCACCTAGAACAAAATTTTGAATACGGTTGGGCCGATTTGAACGTCGAGCTCGATCTCTCCCACTGTTTCCTTCTTTGTTCCATCGAATGCTCGAACAGAAGTCTTGGGTACCTAGATCCATGATCTATCTATTTGAAGGCGACAGAGTGTCGCTAGTGGACATATATTAAGGGCAGATCCGTTGCCAATCAGTACTCGGGCGACGGGAGATGCATTGCATTTGACTGATATGTAGAGGCCTTTGGTGTGTCCTCTACCCTCCTCAGGGATTTCTTCATCAGAAAATGCCATTTGATCCTTTAGAAGGATGGTGCTGACAAATTCCTCGAGTTTGTCATGCTCAATCGTTTCAAGGACATGTACCTCGCTTAATACCTTCATGAGGGATTTCTGGTGTTTGACAGATGTCTGAAGCAATTCCAGTAGAGAGATCTATGCTAGTGATTTTCGTAACTGTTCTACCACATTGTATTCGCTGGCCTTAACTACGGCCAAAAACTCCTTGGCTTCTTCGTCGTGTCGGCTTAGCAGACTGCGTACTTGCGTGAGCGTAGGTTCGCCCAGATCTCGTGACTAAACCGATATCGAGGTCATAAGACCACGGTACTGCATTGTTATATTCATACTTGTAAGGCTGGGGGATTTCAATGATTATAGCTGCTTCCGCTATCGATGCTTCGATTATGGCTCATTTTCCTTCAGATATATCCTCTGGTGGGGTGGAATCTTTCTTCTCCCTTTTTGCATTTAGCGCGGCACATTCCTCATCCCAGTTGATGAGGACTTGTGATATAGTGGAAACTATGCTGGTGCGACTAACGTGCACGATTACTCCGGCCTCTATCATTCTTGATACCCTTTCTTCCATTGTCGCAAAAGGTGGTATTTCGTCATCTGAATAATACCCGGTTTCTACTAGCCCTCAATAGACGTCAACAATACATGTATTGACATTTCTAATTTGACTCGGCTTCGTAACCGAATATTCGCATTTACTTTGTCGGCATGATCGGGAGCGGATTGCTTTGGACATTTGGTTTCGTAGTTTGGAATGAGAAGGCTTTAGTATCCAGCAAGTTTGGATCCGATGTTTAAGGATGAAACAATCATCGGCCGAATGGCCTATTTCCCCATGTGATAATCGCATTTTTGGATGGGTCATAGCTGGAGAAGCTTTCAGCATTGGGTCGTCTTGGCTCAGTCGAGAGGAGATTCTTGTTCCGGAGGATCGCCAAAACCTGGGAAGGAGGTCCAGGAAGCGGAGTGAATTGTCTTCGGTTGTTGTAGCGTTGAGGCTGACGGCTATTGGTCTGCTGTTGGCCTGTGCTTGTCTGAACAATCGGGAGGTGACCGGTATTCGCAGTGTAGGTGGCATTGACATCAGTCAGGGGCTCTTTATCCTTTTTCATGCTGAACCTTCTGCCGACAAGTGCAAGCTCGGTGAACCAGCCATCTCTTAATCCTATCTCTATCTGCTCTCCCACTGGAATGAATTGATTGAATGATTCAACGATCGTAGTCACCATCCGATTGCGGTATTCATAGGGGAGGGTTTTGATGAACATTTTTCTTAATTCCAAGTCAGTCGGTTCGGGACTCGATCCGGGCGGCGAGATTCCCTCCACTTGATAGCATACTTTTGAAAGATTCCTGCTTTTTCTTTTCCGTGCGATCGAGATCCTCATGAGAAGGGGTAATGTCCATTATGAATTTGTACCGCTTGAGGAATGCCTCACTTGCTTCACTCCACATTTCGATGAGGTTTATGTTTTTCTTGATGTACCACCTCAAGGCGGGACCTACCAGGCTTGATTGGAACAACTGGATCATTAAAGGCACATTACTAACGTACTAGGTCATTCGAACCAAGTACATTTGCAAGTGAGCCCTTGGGCAGGTCGTGCCATCATACTTCTCAAATTCAGGCATCTTAAACTTTTCAGGCATTTTGACTTTGGAGTAGATGGAGAGGTCTGTTGGAGTAGGATCTTGTAGGCTCTGCAGTTGCTTTAGCCTTTCTTCAAGCTTCTCCAGACGCTTATCATGCTCGGTTTTAGACAAAATGCTGGGTTTTACTTTCTCAACTACGATTTGGTGTGCGTCGTCCTCCAATTCGGGCATGCTATCATCGGTTTCTCTTCCTTGTTCTCCTCGGGTGGATGATTGTGGTAATACTACTTCGATTGAGGCCGGGGTAGGAGCCAATTTGCCCTGGATGGAATCTATTTATTTTGAGAGTTGTTGAAGCACATTGAAGACCTGTTTCATTTCTCTTTCCATAATCTCGACATGGCTTGGTACATTTTCTTCAGCCATCCTAGCTTTTGGATTTGGTGAATATGGCTATGTTGTGATTACCTGTTAGCACAAGAAATGGAGAAAATGTAAACAAAGGAAACACATGGAACACTGGCTCATGGCAAGGGTTGAGTCCTCATTTATTAACAAGAGATTTATACAATGCCAAAAGGATTTTTGACACAAGTTAGAACGACCCTAGACATTCACATCCAAAAAAAAAAAAACCACGATGCCCATTTTTATATGCGATGGGAAGTCTCGATCTTGTGACGCCGCTTGTTCCTTTGAGATAGCTTTGATATGTGTCTCTTGCTGGTCTCCAAAATTTCTTCAAGAGACTTGATCCTTTCTTGCTTGGTAAGTTTATTACTTACATCGGGATTACTAGCCGCAACTCCTCGGGAATCCCATGGTTGAGGATGTAAAAGGTGGATGCATGATGGGCTTTTTCCTGTCCCTTCAATCTTTTGGGTATGATAATCCTCTCTGGGTGGCATCTATCCCAGGCATTCTGAATTATGTTGATTTCCTCTGAGTAGTCATAACCGGTGGGGTTGAAAGAAACCCGAAACAGTCCCGACTTGAGTGGTGGCGGGACTTCTTGAAGGATCCTGTACTGGCGAGCCACCCTATATGGATAGTATGAGGTAGCTCCAGAGAGGCCCAGCAGTGGGATGGGATCATAATAATCAAGCGCAAAACGTGCCTCACCCGCAAGGAACCACTTAGTTCGTCATATGAATGTCTCTAGGACCGGGTTTTTTAATAAGTCAATCCATCGGGAATATTCTTCATTGGGAGAATATTTCTCCAAGCTTTGGAACTTTTGCAGTGGGTGCTTGAAATCATTAATTTCAAATATTTGCATGAGGTGTCCAAATCCTTTGATATGGGAAAAGAACCACATTTGTAAAATTTCTGGGGCAGCTCTCATGATCTTTTCTTTTTGATCATTGAAACGATTAAGGGATAAAAACGTTTCGGCTAAAACCATGTTTACATATCCTGCTCCGAAAGTGATTTAATTTATTATCCAAAGAACGCCAAAAGGAAGATCTTGGTTTTTTGGGACATCAACTGTTTTTCAAAGCATTCGGTTAAGGATGATAGTGGGAAAGCATTGTTATTGGTTCTAACAATTTCTCTTACTGAATGATTTTTTAAAAAACGTGATAGACTGACTATGGGGTCGATGCCAATTGGTGGCTTAGCAAGCTCCGCTCCCAGGGGCATTCCTATGGCGAGACTGTATTCCTTCAAAGTGGGAGTTAGTTCAAATTTGCCAAACACGAAGGTGGATGTTTCCGGACACCAGAAATGTGGTAGGGCTTGCATGACCCCAGAGTGAATATTGATTTGGAGCAATGGGAGGAGATGACCAATCCTCATTTTGACACGTTCTTGGCCAAGCTGATCTAACTGATTCCACCACTTGAGGAGTTCTTTCTTTGGGGCAGGAATGAACTTGATATCGATTCTTCCCATCGCATTAAAAAAATGGGCTACACGACCTGACCCTATTTTGCCATGAGCCAGAAAAGACTAAGTAAAAGTAAATAAATTACTTTGCTTTTAAGTAAAAATGGCAAGCATAAAGACATACAGATGGGACGTGTGGCTCGATTTCTGACTCAGAAGGCTTGAAATTAAAAGGGTATCAGCCCGTCGCAGTCTCACGTTAGTAGCGTACCCCCTTAACCTCGGCTAAGAAATTCGGGGAAAAGAAAGGCAACATCTACATCGCAGTCTCGCATTCGAGGTCGTATCTTTCTTAACACCATCCTAGAAATCCTATGGCGGCCTAGGTCCGGCGGCCGGGTTGTGTGTGCCATGTGTAGTGTTAAAACAGTAAAGCATGCATAGCAATTTATAATCACAAGACATTTTATTTGAACGAAAATTAAGATAAACTTCTAAGCTACTAACCTGCATAAAAAAAAAACAAAAACAAGTCAGTAAAGAATTTAAACAAGACAAAAATGGCCTAAGTCCTCAAATTTTCCCCAGCGGAGTCGCCAAGCTGTCGCGACCTCTTTTTTCGGCGCCCGCAATCGGGTACGAGCGCCTAAGGAGGCTAATGGCTCGGCTGAAATCAGTTAAGCCCGGACTCTCCCAAGTCCACCAATTCACGACTTTAATAGTCTAAGTTTTTAACCGGTAAGTTGATTTTTAAAATGGAGTCGCCACTAATCAATTGGGGGTAGGTTGATTAGAAACCCAAGCGAAGTATCGGGAGAAATATTCGCTCTGCGCAACCAAAGAAATTAGGATCGGGGACCTTGATTACACTAGTTAATCACTAATGCCCTTTCGGTACCTAGTCTTGTTTAAATCTTGAGGTTTTTGGATGTTCGAGGGATTTTCCATGCATCTTTGGGAGGAAAAACATTTTTTTTTTTTGAGTCTTTTTCTAATTTTTGGACATAAAAGGGATTTTTTTTTTTTTTATTTTTGGGTATTTTTGGCTTTTTCTGAATTTTTTTGGCTTTTTCATGAATTTTTGGTTTTTTTTTATTTTTGGCATTTTTTGGAAAATATGGAATATTTTTATTTTCTGGAAAATAAAATATTTTTTTAATATTTTTCAATATTTTTAGAAAATAAATTATTTTTGATTTTTCTCGATTTTTTGGAAAATAAAACATTTTTAACATTTTTTAAATATTTTTTGAAAATAAAACATTTTTTTTTTTTTTTTTTTGAAAATAAATTATTTATTTATTAAAATATTATTTAAAATAAAACTTAAAAAGCCGACCGGTCGGATCTGCGGGTTGGTTCGACTCGGGCCAGCCCGAAACGCAAACATGCCCCCTATGCGGGCCCGACTTTTTTTTTTTTATTAAACAAAACGGCGCCGTGGTCGGGAGTTCGGGGACACCCGGCCCGGCCCGACGACCCGCTCCACGACTCGGCTCCCCTGGCGAAACCCTACCCGACCCGGTTCCAGCACCCGACCCGACTCCCGCCTCCCGCAGACCGCGAACCCTACCCGATTTTCCAGGTCCGGATTCGCTTCGCGACCCGGAAAATCGCAAACCCTAGGGTTTGCGAATCCGCGGCGCCGGGGACGGAAACGGAGGCGACGATGGCCACGGCGGCGGCAGCAAGGACGATGGCGACTACGACGATGGCCACGGTGACGGAATGGGGTTGCGATGAACGGCAGGGACGACGACGACATGCTTTTGTTACCTTTATTTGAACGTGGGCAATGACGGCGGCGGCAAGGGTCGATTTACAACGGCGGCGGCCACGACAAGCAACGACAAAGCTGGAGGGCTCGATCTGCGACGATGAAGACCACGGCGAACCACGACGGCGATGGCGAGACCTGGGCCCGGTCAAATCTGGCCGAAACATTCTCTCTCTCACTCGGGTTCGCCCTTCAAGCTCCCCGAAGTCTCTCGGGGACCCCTCCGAGCTCACCACACCACGGCTCGCCCTGCACTCGAACTCCCCGAAGTCTCTCAAGGGACCTCGAGCTTCGGCCAGCCTCCCTCTCTCCCTCTGTGATCTCTCGGTTCTCTGCTTCCCCCGTGGCCCCGATGTCGACGGTGGCCCCCCTCTATTTATAGGCGAGGGGGTGGCCGATCGGCGAGGCTCGACCCGCCGGTTGGACCGCCGTCCCATCCACCATCATCTCCTCTTCCGGTCACGTCCCGTCGACGCCAACTGCTCCTCTGCTCCACGTGCGTTGCCGTCCGTCCATCTCCTTCCTGCGTTGCGCCCCCTCGCGCGTGTGCTGCAATGGCGCGAGGAAGAAGAAGACTTGGTTGGGCTGGGCTAAGGCGAAAATGGGCCGAGGGCCCATGCGGAGGCTGCTTTTTTTTTTTTTTTTTTTTTTTTATATTGATCATCCGAAAAAGATAAAATAAAGTAAAATAAAATAAAAATAAAACCTAACTAATTAAAAGGGAATTTTAGGCGTCAACACCCTTCCTCCACCTATTGACAATCAACCCGTCCCTTATTCTTCCACTCACCCAATGCAAATAAGGTCTAAGCCAGGTATTATCAAACGAAAGGCCTTTTCCCACACCCTTCACCCAATTTCGCTTGCACTTACCGCCAATCATATCTCAAAATCAACATGTTACTCCCAAGCTATTAAAGATCCGTAATGGCGTCATGCCATGGATAAGGAGTTTACCAAAATTCAAAGCTTCCTTTACAATCTTTTACCTTCGCCTTCACCGCTACTAACGATTGGCCACAGGTGATGGCCAGTGAGGGTGAGCCTTGCTTAATGCTAGAGAGGAGAAGCCTTGCTTGAGGCCCAACAATCGACGAAGGATGAAGCACAAAAAAAAAGGAAAGGAAAGGAAAAGAGTAAAAAAAAAAAAAAAAAAATCAAAAAATTTATAAAAAAATTCAGAAAAGTTATAAAAAAAAATGCCAAAAACTATCTATGTTGACGCTAGCCATACCACGTAAGACAACTGGTATCCACGTCATCGATTGCCGACCAAAATTGATTAGATGAGCTACATTAGCAAATTGTTTTGGACTATTTTGGGCAAATTAAAAAATTTAAAATTGAATTGGCCTCCGTACAATAAATTTATGACTTTTTGGTAATTTCTCCCATTTTGATTATGACTTTTAATGCCATAATTAAAAAAAAAATTGCTGAATTAAAATCTATCTACATTTGTAATTAAGCAAACCCAATATTCACTTTAGCCTCAAACTTTTCCGAAAGATATTTAATGAAAAACCCATCCATGTGTTTAAATATCTTTGACTACGCATAACTATAAATGGAGATTCACGATAGTAAATGTGATTTGCTAGTAATCAAAGAATTTTGTACCTTGAAAATTTGAAATCAAAATTCAGAAAATTGAAATTATATTAAAAAATGAATCAAAATATTTTCATTGTTTGTTAATTTGATTTTCTTTTTCACCATGTCTCTTCATATGCAAAGTGTGTGCTCAATATATATATAAAGAACCCAACACCTATTTCAACCTTAATGTTTTGCCAAGAAATTCCATTAAAGGCCTGTTTGTTTCACAGAATTACTATAAAAAAAAAATGAATGCTTTTATAGTTGAATATAATTGGTCGATAAAAATTGTTGTCATTATTGATAACGATTTATATCCAAACATTTTCTTAGATGATGAAAATATTTTTTTCATTGATTCATTTTTGTAAATAATACAAGAGATCATTCTTATGAAAATATTGTGAGACAAACGCACCTTAACATCCACAGTTGAAATCTCATACAAACGGCGTACTCCTAAATAGTGGACAAAATTGTGCTTTTAAAGGTCCACATAATAATCCCTTGACCCCTTAAATCTCTCATAGTTTCTAGGTTTAGATTAAAGCTACCCTATCTTCTAGTAATCTGCATTCATTTCTTTAGATAAGTGTCTTTTGCCAACCATCTCCTGAAACAAATCAAATTACACTTTCCCTTCTTTTACGATTTCTTTTTTGAAACTTTTGCACACACCCGTGTTGTACCTTTCTGTGCACACACATCTTCAATCGCTAGGCTACACATTTATTGTCCGCCTTGCAATCTCAAAGTGACCCTTATTTCACCACGACGTCTTGAAAACCATGTCAGAGACGTCAAACGGGCCACCCCGGCCCCCACATAGCCTGACCTGCAAAGGGCTGAGCCTAGCACAACCCGTTTTGTGAATTTGTGCGCCGGCTTGACTCGGTTCGTGCCGGGCCAAATTCTAAATTTTTAGGGCACTATTTTGCGACCGTCAGTATCGGAAAAGTTGGTCGGGCCCAGGTCCAAAGCATGGAGCAGCCCATGCCCAAGCACAGTCCACTCCACTTGCATCAACGTTGGCAAAACTTCCTATGTATTTTAAAGATGACTTGATATTCTCTATGAACTAATATGTTCATTTGAGTTTGCCGACCCAACAATGTCCAAATATTCAAATGATGTTAACAAGACATTTATGTCAGTGGAGAGTTTCCTAACTCTATAAATAAAGAACAAGATACTGAGTGAAAAATATTAACGTTAGAAGAATCTTCAGAATTTTAGAGAACAAGTGAGGGACGTGATATGTCGAGATGGTTGAACGTGCCAAATAGAAGGAGAATAACATCAAGAACACGAGTAAATTAATATGCTTGGAGACACCTAAATATATTAGGTGAACACTTTTATTGACTTTTTACTTAACTTTGACTGTCCATTTCCGTTTCATCTGATGTTTGATTGGCTAGATTCTTGTGCTCGTAGGAATCTTGCGAGTTGAACATTTTGGAAATGCGGTCCAATTTCCATATATATATATGCAGGATAATGGATTTCCACGAATTGAACCAAATGGATGACCGAAGGGAAAAGTCCTTATAGCTTCCTTGATGAGACTCTAGTCAAAATGATTATCAAGGCCTTGGAAAACCCATGACCATATCTACATGATCCATCACACCATTTGCAAAAATCATGGTTTTCCCGACCCCATTGAGATTGGATGACTATGATTCAAAATAGTAATCTCATGCGAACCGACCATATAATTTATTAGGTAATGTTGGAAAGCTCTCGCAAAGCATGCCCGATTGTGCTCGTCAATCGTGGTTCTTTGGACGGAGCCATCTCCTGTATATGTCGCATTTCCTCAGGCACCCTTGTAGATGGCTTCGCAAGATCTGCCCCTCTCAGTTCAGCGGCACAAGCAGAAGCCTTGGCTTTTGTTGAAATCCTTAAGCATTTGGATTTTTGAAGACATGAAAGTATACTTCTGGAGTCCGACCGTTCAGAGTTGATAAAAGACTTGAAGCCCGCAGATCAGTTTTCCTAGGAAGTGCGTCCACTAATCACATAGGGGCGTGATATGCTAAGTCGATTTTCTGATATTTAAATAGAGAAGTTAATAGGGTAGGCTGAAAGGAGGATTGCCCTCCCAAAAACAGGCTGGCCCAACCCCCACTGGTTTGGGGGATCTTCGTCGATGCCTCGTAAGTGGGCTCATCTATTCCTACTAAATTTAATCAATTTTTCATGGATATACTAATTTTGGATTTTTCATGATATTAACCTCTTTAATAATTATCCTTGTTTTCCTCATATGTTGTGCTCGGCTTTAATTGCGTTTCTCCAAGATTTAAATTAACTATTCATCCAACTGATCAAGCCATAGAAATCTTTCTTATTGTTCTTTTCATCATCAATTCACGAGAATCAAACTCTAATAACATGATTATCTTTTTTAATTCATGCAGTAATTACATGAAGATTTGGTCGACATTCACAGTTGTTTACGTAACGAATTGAAGATTTTCAAGGGCACAACAGGCCAAGGGAGTAGCCGAGATGACCGAACAAGCCTTTAAGCTTCTAGAGGTCTAGGATTCATTTACTCTTGAGGATTCTTGTAATTAATAGGGATAATTGGTAGACTGGGTGATAAGTTTTTTACCGTTAAATCGCGGACATCTACTGTTGTAATTAAAAAGAGTTTGTGCATGAATAGTAGTCTCAGTCTCAAGAGATAAGGACTTTAGAACTTCTCTCTATAATTTCTCTCTCTAAACGTCTAGTGTGGGTGTAAGTAAAGGCTGACTATGCATAGAAATTCAATAAGAAAATTCTTAAGGCCGCACAGGTAAGAAAGAATAGAATTAGCAAGCCCGTGACACTTATATTTAGTAGCCCGTTAAATTCCTTTCTTCTTTCCTATGCAAGTCCTGCTTCCTGCTCACACATACAATACAAGC
This sequence comes from Eucalyptus microcorys, assembly GCA_014182515.1. Lineage (NCBI taxonomy): Eukaryota > Viridiplantae > Streptophyta > Magnoliopsida > Myrtales > Myrtaceae > Eucalyptus > Eucalyptus microcorys. The sequence goes on from CM024564.1 coordinate 24,299,822, forward strand.
TAACTCGAATAGAAAGCACTCATAGACTAATTTTGATTAAAGCCTCACAACTATATGAAATGTGTCGAGGCACTCTGTGTCCCTTTATATTTGTCAATATTGTATCGTACTTGTCATTTATAATTCCAGTGTAAGGTATGTAGACATCTTCTTCAAATCCTTTGAAGAGCATATTTAGAACCTTTTACCAGTAATCAAGTCTAACATAAAATATGTGAAGTCATCTAATAGGGATTTTTGAATTTGAACATGGCACCCGAAAAGCAATTGTATATGCAGCCACCTATGAAGATGTCCATTAAGGGAATTGTTAGTTCATTGAAGATAGTGGTAGTAAATGAGCTTAATTACATATTTCCAGGGAAAAATACAAAAAAAAAAAAAAAAAAAAAAAAAAAGTCATCATCTATTATGTAAATGTTAATTTAGTAGTGAACCTTTTAATTTGACTCATTTAGTCTTAAATCTTTTGACAATTTGTCAATTTAGTCATTTTAGCTAATTTTGATTGAAAATCGTTGACATAGACTCTCATTGTGAAATTTTTTTAATTTTTTTTTTAATTTGAATTTTTTAATTTTTTTTTTCTTTTTCCATTATGGCCAATGAGGGCCGGTAACCCTTGCTGGCTGTTGTGAGGATGCAAAGGCCCTTGCCAACGGCCGGCAAGGGCCTCAAAATTGGAAGAAAAAAATAAGAAAGAAAAAATATAAAATATAAAAAAAATTATCAACGTTAGTGTCAGCTATGCCATGTAAAATGACTAGCATTTAGATCAGCGATTGTTAACCAAAATTACCCAAAATGGCTAAATCGGTAATTTTTCAAAAAGTTTATGACTAAATTGACCGAATTAAAAGATTTATGATTAAATCAGTATATATACAATAAATTTATGACTTTTTGGTAATTTTTCCCATATTTTCATGGGATTAACCTATACATAATGTGTGTGTGTGTGTGTGTGTGTGTGTGTGTGTGTGTGTGTGTGTGTGTGTGTGTGTGTGTGTGTGTGTGTGTGAGTTTATTAAGATTAATGTCCATCCATAAATAATGTATCACTCCATAATATGTAATCATAAGATATTAAATATTCTAAATTTGCATATCCAAATATTAGTAAAATGATTAGAAAAAATTTATATGATGAGTTAAATTAATTATTTACAATGACCCAATGAACCGCTATGTTATGCAAATGAAAGAAGTGTTAAAATTGAATTTCAACTAAATACAAAGAGTTTCTATTTCCTTGTCAATTATTGTTTGATTACAAAAAAATGTAGAACTATTCTATAAAATTTCAGTTATTCACGACAAGTTAACGCAGAGTCACACGGGTCAAATACCTATTTTATACAACTTGGCAGTACGTGAAAATCACGGCATGCAGCAACGACACATTTCCTCCTGAAAACAGTGACGATTGAATGCACACTAATCACCGATTCAACAGAATTTATCATTTAGTGGTCAAAGTCAAGAACATTTTCTCTAGTTGACGACAACCTCATTGATTGCATTTTCTGCCTTTATGTACTCATAGTTTCACCATGAACAACACCTCACTCCAAATGAAAGCATCCCAATCTGTTCTGTGTCCCATTTCATTCCTCCCAACGATGGAAAACTTCTCAGTCTCAAACCTTCTGAAGCTGATACCGCTACTCATCGTGCTCGTGCCTGTCATTCCGAAAGGAAATGTTTCCGCAACAAAGAGAGTCGTTCGAGTCCAAAACGATCTGGGCGAAGTTACTCTGATGGTGCTGTTGGGATTTTCGGATTCCCAAAAACCGGATTCGACACTAAATCGAACCCCTAAACTTGTGCGGAAGACGAGCCCGGGAAAAACACATGCATCACCAATCCTAAAGCACACCACGGAATTGAGCGTACCTTGTTAGCCACAGATTAAACACCGACGCCGATATGAGGAAGAGAAACCGATCCCGTTCGATCCGATGACGTCAATTGGCCTTGAAGGGAAGATGGCGTCACCTTTTTGCTCACTGTTTTTCTATTGGAGGGAGAGAGGAAGGAGGAACGTACGTTATTCCAAAAGGTGTGTTCCTCCCTCTCTTTTCTCCCTTATATATGTCCCCTCCAAAAAAGAAACGTACCCCTTCATCATATCCCTCCATCCATGGGCCCTAATTTTGTGGGCCGGGCTTTTAGGCCCAACATGGGCGGACGGGCCAACTTAGGCCCATCACATTAAATAAAACCATCATCTCCCACTCGCACATGGTGGGCCGAACAGGATTCTCTTTACCTCTCTTCAACATTCATACTGAGATAGAAACTCATTCTAGTGTAGTACAAGCGTTAGCACATGTGTGGTGCCCTAAAACTTGCATGTTTATACTCGGTGATCACGAACTCACTCCAACCCTGGAAGAATACAATATTGCCATGGGAAAGCCCTTGGTGTCGGAGTTAATTGGCCCACCTATAGGGACTGAGCATGCATCGACCTTATCTGATTTCCTTAGAGTTAAGGGGGATGACGTGAGGAAAGTTTTGAAAGCTAATCGCAAGATCTGCCTGTTTTCATTCCTAAATGAGCTTTTTCAAAATGCCCCATCTTTTCAAAAAAATAGGATATTCCTACTAGCTTTCTTCGGGTTCGTGTTATTCCCACATTGTAGGAACGCTATTAACCCTTCTGTGGCATGGGTAGTTCGTGAGGCATGTATGGGAAAGGGCTTTGTTAACGCCGTTCTGACTGAAACTTTTCTTTCCCTTACTCGTTTTAAAGAAAACAAAAACAAAACTTTCCATGCTCCTCCTGAACTCTTGCAAATTTGGTTCTTCTCTCATGTTAAAGGGTTTGGTAGCATAATGATCGTGAACAACATCTCTGACTCTAGTCACCCTATCCTGAAGTTCAAAGATAGGAAGATGTTTGCGCCCGATTATCATTATTCTAAGTGGTTAGTTTTCATGACCAACCCTGGACCCGAAGATTTCCAATGGCACGCCAAATGGTTCTGAGTTCGAGAAGCGCGGTTCGTGTGTGGGCTTACTAGACCTGTTCCTTTGTTGGGAATTATCGGAGTCATTGAGTATTACTCGACCCAAGTCGCCCGCCAGTTCCAAGAGGTTCAACAACTTCCACCGACGATTCAATAAGACCCGCTTAGGATAGACTTCCCCGATGGATGCCAAGATCACGAAGCCTCCGTTGCATTAGTCAAGTCGATGTGGGATATGTGCCATCCCCGGAAGCTGATATGGCCGGAAGAGGAGTTGGAAGGGCAAAAGAAGACCTACTATGCCTCGATGGAATACATCCTTAGGCGTAAAATCCCAGAGAGCCTACGCTCGAAGATTCCCGACGTGCCATTAAAGATCACCCATCGAGCCGAGATCAAGCGCCTCAAAAGGAAGCTCGAAGAAGCCGAGGAGCGTGCCTCGAAGTTGACCCGAGTTAGTGGGGCGGTCACAAGCGGGAGTTATCCTCATTAGTTAGATCGAGTCAAGTGCGATATGTAATGGGCCCATGCCCACATATGTTACAATGTTAAAAAAAAATTTGTCTCGAGTTGCGTTATCGGGAGATAAGAGTCATGATTAGCTTCGTTGTTTAAGGGTTCTCCCTCATGTCTTCTCCTGCGTTATGTAGCAACCCCGCTTTCAATGAAACGAGCAAATTGGAGCGATTAGATCTTTGTCATGGACCGGCCGCCTAATCATTACTCCATGCTCATACATGCTTATCTATCATTGTTCAGGTACTAGCCGATTGATTATCTTTTACCGATCGTCGACACGGCCAAGCGGAGATCCCCAATCCACACGCGCGCAAAAGTTAGAATGGAGAACGAGGACACCAACGTACGCATGGCCAAGATGGAGGACCAGCTGGCCCAACTCACCACAATGATGCTTGAAATAAGCCAGAAGCTCAAGGAGCCCCCTATTGTAGCCGTCACGGGAACATCCACTCCGGCATTGACGGAAGGCACGCACATTGCTAATCCCCCTGAGAAAGAAACTACTGGGGAGGCTCCTTCTATCACGCCAATCATCGTCAATCTGGATCCTCCTCCGAAAGAAAACCCAACATCTCGCCTAAGCGAAGAGAGTGAAAAACGTTTGACAAATATGGAGGAGCGACTGTGTGCCTTGCAAGGTTACGAGCTAAAAGGAGCTGATAGGCTGTCTCCATACACCAAGATGAACTTCCCTAAGAGCTTCCAAGAGCCTGAGTTCACAAGAAAATATGACGGAATGGGATGTCCCAAGACGCACCTCAGATATTACATGAGGAAAATGGCTTGCTATGCTGACAACGTGCCATTTCTCATACACACATTTCAAGATAGCTTGGAAAGCATTGCCCTAACGTGGTTCATTGCACTAGACATTGAAGAACTCACTAGTTGGGAGGATTTAACCAACGAATTCTTGCAGCAATACCGGTTTAATACCGAGCTCGCCCCCACGAGGGAAGAACTTACCCGTATTGAGAAGAAGAGGAACGAGTCATTTAAGGCGTTTTGCGCAAAGGTGGAGGACCATGGCCTCACAAGTAAAGCCGGCCTTGAATAAGAGGGAGATGAAACAACTGTTCCTTAAGACATTGCCCCCTGAATACTTCCAAGAGTTAGTGTTCTCAGGTTACCAGACATTTTCGCAACTAGTTGAGGTAGGTGAAAGAGTCGAATGGGCAATGGTTGAGGGAAAGATTTCAACCGGAGGCACGAAGAAATTCCTGGCAAGAAAAGATAAGGAGGCCACAGTTGAAGTAGTGCTTGTGCAGGAGCCACCTTTCCCTCGACTGTCCTCAACACCTGCGCATAAGCCCATAGTGGTCCAAGGTAGCTCGTCACGAGCATATGATAACGTCAAGAGGCCTTTTCAAAAGGATTTTTCTCCATTGCCACGCTCGCTGTCAAAGCTGTTGCCTATGCTCCTCGAAAAGAGGATGGTCAAAGGTTCGCCGGGTTCGATATGAACAAGACCTGCGAATACCACATGGGAGAAAGGGGGCATGATGTAGATGATTGCAACGTGCTGAGATATAAAGTTCAACAGCTTCTAGACAAGAAGATCTTAACTTTCAAGGAGGCCCAACCTAACGTGCAACAGAACCCTCTACCAAATCATGCAGGGGGAGTAAACTCGATTTCCGAGGAGACGCGGGTGAGTCAACAGCCTCTAGTGGTGGATGCTTCCAGATTGTACGATTCCTTAGTGCTGGCAGAATACTACAGAGATCAGGATGATGTGGCTCCAGAAGAGAAGTTGAACCGCATCCGCAAGATGATAACCATGGGGGTAATCCGGCGCGGAGAAGAGGAAGAGAGGGTCGTATCCATGGTAATGCCATCGTCATTCCGCTCATCTTTCTGCAAGTTTGCTTGTATATCTCGGGCAAAGAAGGTTATGCTTGGAATTTCGAAGACCCTAGCTTTGTACGAGGAAGGGGTGATAGCTATGATAACCCCAATGGTGATTGAACTACCTGATGAGGAGCCCACTAATGATATTAAGATGGAAATCATGGAACCCATGGTGATCGACCTTATGGTCGAGGAGATGTCGGCAATTGAAGTCACGGGAGGGAACGCAATGCTAGTCACAATAGAATTGTCACCTTTGGAGAAAGATGGAGTGATAGTGTTGGAGAATCCTCCCAAATTCGACCCCAAAGCTGTACCTTGGGACTGTGGAACAACTGAGGTGGACTTTGTCACGCGATCAGGCCGCTGTTATGCCCCTGATAAAGGAGTAGAAAAGAAGGCCGTGACCGAGGAGGAGGCAAAGCAACTCTTGGTCATAGTAAAGTCTAATGAGTTCAATGTGGTGAATCAATTGCGAAAGCTGCCGGCTCAAATCTCCCTCCTAGAATTATTCAAATCTTCTGAGAAACATAGGGACATTTTGCTTAAAGTCCTTAATGAGGTGCATATGCCAGAATCAATCGATGAAGTCCAATTGGAAGAGTTTGTTGGGGCCGTTCTACTAAAAGACCAAATCTCTTTTACTGATGAAGATATCCCCCCTGAGGGCCCTAATCATGCCAAAGCACTACACATTTCGGTGAAGCATGAGAGCACTCTTGTTTGCAGAGTGTTGATCGATAATGGTTCAGCGCTCAATATATGCCCGTTGGCTACACTCCACTGTCTCGGCATCGATCTTGGAAGAATTCATACTGGCAAGTCAACTGTGCGGGCTTTTGATGGGATAAAGAAGGAGGTGATAGGGGAAATTGAACTTGAGCTGCTGATTGGTCCCGTGCTTTTCCAAATCCCGTTCCAAGTGTTAGATATACCAAGCGCTTTTAATTTTCTATTAGGGAGGCCATGGATTCACACGACGGGTGCTGTTGCCTCCAGCCTTCATCAGAAGGTACAATTTGCAGTGGACAACAGGCTTATCATAGTCAATGGAGAGTCTGACTTCAAGATCTACCATGAGACGGCCATCCCTTATGTGGAACCCGAATGTACCGATGAATCCAGCTTCCAAACATTAGAGCTAGTGTCCATGATTCATGTGCCTGCGGGTTCTTTCACAAAGGCCCCTGAATTGTCTAGGCCGGCTATAACTGTAGGAAGGATCATGCTGGCGAACGGGTATAATCCTGGGGAGGGTCTTGGATCGTGTGGCCAGGGTGTGCGAAAACCCATTGAAGCTCATAAAAACTACAAAAGAAGAGGCTTGGGCTATGTCGAGAAACAGGGAGGCCATAACGAACGAAAGGGCCGTGGAAGGTATAGAGGTTGAGGTGCCCGAGGAGGCCGAGACGGGTATAGAGACCAGAGTGAACGCGTTGCCCAGACTGAAGAGGACGAGGGCTATCAAAGCCCGTTTCCCCTGTTGCTGGAAGAGACGTTTCCAGGACCCCCAAGGATGTTGTTCGAGGAAGAGGAGGATATCGATGGTGTGACCGAGCTATTCAAGGAGGACATCATATGCACCATCCTGGCGTGCGAGGAAGTCGAGTCCTCTGAAGTCATGGCTATCCCTCCAGAGTAGGGCGGCTCTCGTTTAGCCTAGTCTTTCGTTTTATGTCTTCTCCCCTGCGCGGGATCTCATAGTTTTTCTTTCTTTATTTCCTGTTTTTGTCATTTGTAATGTGAACTATGGTCAGCCCCGATCTTGAGTCGTTGGTCGAGGGTGGTGTGTGTTAAAATACGGCCTTATCTTTCTTCATTCAATAAAATAAACACATGTTTTATTAAGGACATGTGGAAGCACATCAAACTAGCCCTATGATGGTCGCTGAGGCCTAGGCCTCCACATGCTCCCTTATTTGACTGTTTTGCAAGAACGAGGAAATCCGAGGATATGAGGACGAGTTCTTGAAATTTTTACAAAAATACTTCAAAAACTTTTCGAAAACGACATGCATCGTCTTTGGTGTTGACATTACTCTAACTCATCTCATTGCATCTCAGGCATTACATTATACATAATCATGATAAGGACGCATGTGACTCAGATGTGCATGAAGAAAGTCCCTCAGGTTCTGATGACGACGATCAAAAGGGGATTGAGCACGAATGGAATCGACACGAAGAATCAAAGCCGTTGACTGAAAAGCGAACAATCACCATAAATCTGGGTGACGCAGAGAATGTCAAGGAGGTAAAGATCGGGGCATGTCTCTCAGAATCAGAGGCAGAAAGGATGACTAATCTTCTGAAATAGTATCAAGATGTGTTCGCCTGGACATATGCCGACATGCCGGGATTGGATCCTGAAATTGTGGAACATGCTTTACCAACGGGTCCCAATGTGCCACCCAAGAAGCAAAGACTCAAGAGAACTAAACCAGAGTTGTCTAAGAAGATTGAAGAAGAAGTGATGAAACTACTGAAAGTAGACTTTATCGAAGTGACTCGTTATCCTAATTGGGTAGCAAACATTGTGCCTGTAATGAAGAAGGATGGGCGAATCCGGGTGTGTGTTGACTATCGTGACTTGAATCGAGCAAGTCCCAAAGATGACTTTCCGCTCCCACATATCGATGTCTTGGTTGACAGTACGGCGAGATTTGAGTTATTCTCATTTATGGATGGCTTTTCCGGATATAACCAAATTGGGATGAAGGAGGAAGACAGGAGCAAAACATCATTCATAACTCCTTGGGGAACTTTCTGCTACAAAGTGATGCCTTTCGGTCTAAAGAATGCTGGGGCAACGTACCAGAGGGCCATGGTCACGTTATTCCATGACATGATGCACAAGGAAATCGAAGTATACGCCGATAACATGATTGCAAAATCGAGATGTGGTGAAGATCATGTTAAAGTCTTGCGAAGGTTGTTCGAACGTCTTCGGAAGTTCAAGTAGCGCCTAAATCCCGCAAAATGCATTTTTGGAGCGAAATCTGGGAAGCTATTAGGATTCATGGTTAGCAGTAGGGGCATAGAGATTGATCTGTCGAAGGTTAAAGCCATTCGCAATTTACGACCTCCGACTACTGTCAAAGAAGTTCGCAGCCTGATGGGATGACTTAATTATGTGGTGAGATTCATTTGTCAGTTGTCTGAAATGGCGAAGCCATTCTTCAAACTCCTAAAAAAGAATGCAAAGATTAAATGGAATGCCGAGTGCCAAGGTGCATTTGAGAAGATAAAACATTATCTCACTCATGCACTAGTCTTAGTGCCCCCACTCCCTAAAATTCCCCTGATTTTGTACTTAACCATACATGACGAGTCATTGGGAGCTATGCTAGCCCAGAAAAGACCAAATGATGGGAGATAATGCGCAATATACTACTTGAGCAAGAAGTTCACTATTTTCGAGATGAACTATACGGAAGTTAAGAGAACTTGCGTGGCCTTAATTTGGGTTCTGCACAAGCTGCGGCAGTACACACTTCATCACCGAATCTTGTTGGTAACCGAAAATGATCCTATCAGGTATCTCCTAGAGAAGCCAGCTTTGGTTGGCAAGTTGGCCAAGTGGCAAATCTTAGTTTCTGAGTTTGATGTTCAGAGCTTTGGACAGAAGTCTATTAAAGGTCGAGCCATAGCAGACATGTTGGCAGAAAATTTCGGGAGGTCCAGAGCATCTGATGAGAATAGTGATGTAGAAAAGTGAATTTTACTGGTATCAAGCGACAAATGGACAATGTACTTTGATGGTCCGGTTAACTTAACCGGGTCAGGTACTTGGGTAGTTCATATCTCCCCGGATAGACAACATTACCCCGTCGCTGCTAAATTGACGTTCCCTTGCACGAATAACGTCGCTAAATACGAAGCATGCATACTTGGCCTCTAAGCCGCCGTTGATATGAAAATTCAGAAGTTGCAAGTTTACGGTGATTCAGCCCTTATCATCTTACAGACTGAAGGCAAATGGCGAACACAGGATTCTAAATTGATTCCGTATCATGAGTTCCTAGGGGAGTTGACGGAAGAATTCCAAGAAATATCATTCGAATACTTACCAAGGTCTCAAAATCAGTTCGCTGATGCCCTAGCTACCTTGTCTTCGATGTTGCAAGTAGTTGGAGGCTTGGACATTGAACCGTTGAGGATTGAAATTCTTAGGCGCCCGGTTTATTATATGACGGTTGCAGAGGAACTGGATGGACAACCTTGGTATCACGACATCTTGAAGTATCTACAGAAGGGTGAATTCCTCAAAGGAAGTGAAGCAGCAGACAAAAAGCATTTGATAAAGCTAGCATCGAAATTCTTCACCAGTGGAGATGTCCTCTACAAAAGGTCCTTTGACTCAACATTGTTAAGGTGTGTCGATGCTAAAGAAGCCGATCGTTTGATGAAAGAGATACATGAAGGGGAGTGCAGCCTCCATATGAATGGACACTTCTTGGTGAGAAACATCATGCGACTCGGTTATTATTGGCTGACCATGGAGTCTGACTGCATTCATCACGTACGACGGTGTCACCAGTGCCAGATTTATGGAGACAGGATAAATGCCCCTCCGATTGAACTCCATCAAATGTCTCAACCCTGGCCCTTTTCAATGTGGGGAATTGACGTGATCGGACCCATTAATCCCAAAGCTTCAAATGGGCCTCGATTTATCTTGGTGGCAATAGACTATTTTACCAAGTGGATTGAGGCCAACTCGTATGTTAATGTTACTTCCAAGAATGTGGCAAAGTTCATTCGTCGTGACATTATCGCTCGTTACGGGGTGCCGGAGGCGATCATTACCGACAATGGCACTAATTTGAACAACAAAGTCATGGATGGTTTGTTCAGTGAGTTTCGAATTAAGCATTTGAACTCGTCACCGTACTGTCCTCAGATGAATGGGGCAGTGGAGGCAGCGAACAAGAACATAAAGAAAATCTTATTAAAGACCGCTGAAAATTATTGTGATTGGCACGATAGGCTCCCTTACGCGCTAATGGCATATCAAACTTCTATCCGCACCTCCACAGGGGAAACTCCTTTCTCACTCGTGTACGGGATGGAGGCAGTCTTGCCTGTTGAAGTTGAAGTCCCTTCTTTAAGGGTTCTTTCCCAATCTACGCTCGATGAGACTGAGTGGATACAACAGAGGCATGAGCAGTTAAACATGATCGATGAGAAGAGATTGCAAGCTATGTGTCATGGTCAGTGCTATCAAAGACGAGTCACAAGAGCCTTCAATCAAAAGGTGCGTCCCAGACACTTCGAAGTCAACGATCTGGTGTTAAGGAAGGTGCTTCCGATCATACCAGATCCCCATGGCAAATTCACCCCGAACTACGAAGGGCCATATGTCATTAAGAAGATTCTTCCTGGTGGTGCCATGATTTTAGTTGAAATGGATGGCAGTGAATTGCCTAGACCTGTAAATGTTGATGCAGTCAAGAAGTACTTTCCATGAATGAAATCAAGGCTGAGGGGTCACTTCATGCACAATTCAAGTTGCATAGCATCATGCATAACATTGTAGATATCGTGCATATGTTGCATACACGCATATCTATTTGTGTTTTAGGCACCCTATCGTCTAACAAGGAAATGGCAGGGGAAAGAACTGACTCAAGAATCCATCAAGTCTTCGCACAAACGGTTGAATGTCTCTTTTGAGAGGTAAGTCGAGATGATATGAAAAAAAAAAAAAAAGAGGCAAGACAAAACAAAACAAACAAACAAAAAGAATAAGGACAAAAACAAAAAATGCATGACCCATTCTCTGGTGTCACTATGCGCGCTTCACGTCTGCCGCCCTCAAGAAAAATGGCTCGTAAAAATGACTTTGCTCGGGCAAAAGAGTAAAACGTTAACCATGCCAAACGAAAAGTACTTAGGATGAAGAAAGGCAAGCCTATTTCCAAACACATCCTTCAAACACTTTTGAGAGTTGAGTGAAATACAACCTTCTCTTAGGATGAATGATTCATTCGCATTGAGCGCAAAGATCGAAATAATAAAGGCGTTTCCTTCATCAATCCCAAGCGGTGCACTAATCTCTTGCTATCCCTTTGGGCTAAAAAAAAAAACCCCTTCAAAGTACCCTTGTTAAGAATGACCTTACAATGGGGGCAGCATAGGAGGTTTCAGTTGAGATGTAGAGTGAAAAATTGAGAAAGATTATATTACTTTCACTTGCATCAATCTTCCGGTGATAGCTTCAAAGGGATTCTCATTAGATCTTGACTTATCCTAAAGTGAAAAAGAGCATTTCTTTCTCTACCCAAAGACTGATACCCATTACTTTAACCAACTTGGGCCTGATTATTCATTTCTGAACCTCAAGTGGTGATCATTTCCCTTTACTGGGGCAAGGCATAAGAATTGACCAAATATAATTGACAGTCTTGAGAAAATGTAAAAAACATCTTGAAAGTCATAAGAGCTCCAAAAGTTCAAAGAGTAAAAAGTTCGACAAACTAGGGGGCATGAAAAAGTAGTATGCCTGGTAAAAGCAAGGCCAATGCCCGTTTTTGAAAAAAAAAAAAAAAAAAAAGAAGCCAAAAAGCTGCATCTTATGTAGAAGAAAAATTATCAAAGTCCAAGTGCTTGCGTAAAAAAAAACATCGCAAGTGCAAAGGAAATTAGAGAGGAGTGAAGCTCCCATGCAGAAATGATTAGTCAAGGGACTTTCGAGATGCACTGTGTTTCAAGAGCCAAATGACTTCGAAAGATCGAGTGACCTGGTCACGATGCTATGATGATCACTGACTCTTCCCTTGAAAATTTTAAGCCTTTTGAGCCTCCCCCAAGCTAACATTACAACCCTCTTCCGAAGTCTCTTCTGATTGGGATGGTTTGAGTAAAAATAAGAATACCACAAAGAAGCTACTGCTTGAAGGAGTGGAAGTAATTCTATCTTGTCTTATCTTCCAAGTTCTCGACTTGTAAACCCGATGAAAATAACGACAAATGTCCCTTTATTGGCCTCAAAGTAATCATTCCTTTGTATAAGCCTTAACCGAGCCTATATTGCGGTCCTTTCAAAAGACCTTTTTGATCGATCGGGTTGTGCTCATTGCGAATGTTTCTAAAAGCCTTCGACATAGGTTATATGAGATACTCTTAGCAATCAATTACTTCCCACATAAATGGATGGGATCAAGCAGCCATTTTATCGAGAGTGTGTGAGAAACCCTTTTTGACTAAGAAACTCTAGTTTGGCATGATTAATGAGCCTTTTTCACGAGTCGTAGTCGTTTTGATAAGAACTCGACTCCTAGAAAATTTGATGATTAATGATATATCCACGAACAAGATGACAGTTTTGCACCACATAATGCTGACTAACATCGAATGTTCTTCTAAAGTACTCGGGCTTAGCTTGATTAGCTTGTTCAATTAATGTTGCAATATTTTCAATACATCTCTTGATGACGTCTTTAATGACATTTGCTCAAGTTGAGTTTGACAGGATTCCTCAGTGAAATTATGCAGTTTTCAAGGGGATTAGCGGGTGCTTCCCTAAAAACCAAAGGTTTATGGTCAGCCTTAAACCATGCTATCTCCAAAGGTTCATGGTCAACTATAAACCATGCCATCTCCAAAGGTTCATGGTCAACCTTAAACCATGTCATCTTCTTATGACCCGGTGAGCTTTCCGTAACCCGGAGTCTTTCAATCCCCTTCTTATGACCCGGTGGGCTTTCCGTAGCCTGGAGTTCTTCAACCCCCTTCTTATGACCCAGTGGGCTTTCTGTAGCCCGGAGTCCTTCAAGCCCCTTCTTATGACCCGGTGGGCTTTCCGTAGCCCGGAATCCTTCAACCCCCTTCTTATGACCCGGTAGGCTTTCCGTAGCCCGGAGTCTTCCTTTTCCCCCTTCTTATGACCCGGTGGGCTTTCCATAGCCCGGAGTCCTTCAATCCCTTTCTTATGACCCGGTGGGCTTTCCGTAGCCCGGAGTCCTTCAACCCCTTCTTATGACCCGGTGGGCTTTCCGTAGTCCGAGTCCTTCAACCCCTTCTTATGACTCGATGGGCTTTCCATAACCCGGAGTCCCTCTTCTTCTTCTTATGACCCGGTGGGCTTCTGTAGCCCGGAGTCTTTCTTCATCTTATTGATAAGACGCGCTTTCATAGTTATGAGTCCTTTCCATTGACCTAATACGTACATGTGCGCCTAGGGTTTCTCTACCACCGAAATAATTTAAGTGTCTTCTGTCTTTGAATGCAACCTCTTCGAGGCTATATTCAAAGAGGGGCAGCTGTTGACACCTAATTTTTCACCTAAATTAATTAATTTAAAGTAGCATTAAATGTTAGGAATTAGTCACAAAGAAATTTTTTTTTAATTAAAAAATTAAAAAATAATTATAATTATTCAAAAAAAGTTTTTTTTTTATTATTTTATATAATTAAAAAAAAAAAACGAAAAAAAAATGGTCGAGGTTGGGCCGGATTCGACCTTGGCCTCGACCCACCCCTCTCTTTTCTTCCCTTGCACACCGGGCCTAGCCCAATCTCCTTACTTTTCTCGCCCGCCCAGCCCATTTTCTCCTTCCGAGCCGGCCCGGCCCCTTTTTCTTTTCTTATGCCGCTCTTCGCTTGAAGACTTGCGGAAGACAGAGCGACAGGAGGGCAAAAAAACAGGGCGGTAGAGGATCGGTGGCGGGCGAGCGGCGTGATCCGCGAGTCGGGGGGTACGAGCCCGACCGGCAAGCCGGCAACTGGGCAGAGGCCATGCGCGCTTGCTGGCCGGGCATAAAATCGGAGAACAGAATCGACACCAATGGAGGACCGAACCAAGAGGAAAACAGCAACACAGAGAGAAACACGGGAGAGAAAGCGAAAACACAGAGAGAAGGAGGAGGAAACGAACAAAGGAGACCCCGGAGGAGCCGCCGATCGTTGTTGTCGACCTGCCAGAGCTGCCGACCGCCTCCGTCTTTGCCAGAGTCCAGGAGGCGGAATCTAAAAGCACCGAACCAAGAAAACCAGGGAGTGCGATGGAAGAAGAGGGAAGAGAGACGAAGATAGCCATTGGAGATCATCCAAGGAGGAGGGAGCCCCCAAGACGCCTCGCCATCGTCGGAGAGCCGCATGTTCATCGCCGTCCGCCGTCTTCCGCGGAATCCAGGTTGGCCATTTTACCGAACACCTGGTGTGCGATTTTAGAAATCAAGCTGGCCGGAGCTCATTTCGCCCGTTTCGAGCAAGCTTCGGCCCCGTTGTTCGATCCTATTGTTTTCCTTGTGCGCCGATAGGTTTCCTTAGATCCCCAGGTTTGTATTTGAGCTTCGGTCGAGCCGGAGGCTCTCGATCCCGCCAGTGCCCTCCACCTGTTCGCCATAATGCCCGAATGGGTTCTCTCCCTCCGAAGCTCCTCCGCGTGGAGCCTTAGGACCCCTGGCTCGCCGGAGGGATGCCGTTGCAACCAGAGAAGCCGAGCCGTTCACTCGCCCTGGCCACGGCGGCGTCGTCGCCAGCGTGCGCCTTCTCGGCACTCTCTCGGCGCCACTGGTTGCGACTACCTAGTCGTGACCAAAGAGAGGCCCCTCAAGTGGGCCAAATTTGTGATCCGGCCCACTCAATTTCCTGTTTTCACTTGGGCCCGACTCTCGAGCCCAAGTCTCGGTTAAGTTTAGACCCGACCAAGGATGGTCGGCCTAACTCGTTGGGCCGGGCTTTTTTTTTTTTTTTTTTTAAAAAAGGGAAAAGAGGATCTCGGGCCGGGCTCGCACCGCGAGCCCGCGCCGCAGCCCGACCGGGTAGGACTCGGGTCCGGTCAAAGACCGGACCCAATCAAGTCGAACCTGGTTGGGTCGACCCGACCCGACCCGGTTCCCCTTTTAAAAAAAAATTAAAAATCAATTAAAAATCAATTAAAAAATTATTCCTTTTTTAATTTTTTTTTTAAATTAAAAAATTAATTTCGAAAATTCAAAAAATGATAGGGTTTGATTAGGAATTGCTAAGTGTTGTCGTTTTAAGTGTAATTATGCATTTATTTTTATTACATCGCATGTTTAGATTGTATATCTTGTTATGTTTAATGGTATGTATGTAGTCTTTTGGTGATTAGGATATTGTTAGCTATGATTATTGGTGGGCATGTTTAATGGTATATGTGTAGTCATATGGTATGTTTAATAGTATGTGTTTAGATTGCACCCGTATGATCATTTAATATGTTTGTGGATGAGTAAAATCAATCCAAATTGCCTGACAAAAAAAAATTATCATTTTGTTAAAATGAACAAGATTAGGTACCGAAAAGGCATTAATTGATCAATTAGTATAATCAAGTCCCCGACCCCAGATTCTCTGGTTGCGTAGGAAGTGAGGCACGCTCACATGCCTCACTTGGTTTCTAGTTGACCCCAATAGGCTAGTGGCGACTCCTCTTGTGCAAAATTGTTAAGAATATCCCAACGTCATGCAGGGTATGAGCTTGGGAAAGCCCGCGCCTAATCATGGGCCTTAGGCCCGTCTTTTAGGCAATATCCCTAAACTTGTTCCCTCTCCCCAAAGGTAGGTTGCGATAGTCGGCAACGTGTCCTGGGATGTCACTAGTTAATCGACTGCTCAGGGATGGGCACACACTCGGAGGATCAGGGCGTGACAGAAGCTCTCAAATCTAAATCGAGAGAGAAGAAAAAAACAATAAAAGAATAACAAAACGCAAATCAAAATCAATAAAAGAGGGTGAAAAGGGTGAGATTAAGGGCCCATTTGGTTCAGCTTTGGAGAAATGTCATTGGGAGAATGCAAATACCTTTGAGGTAAAGGGGTTTTCCGAAATGTTACACTGTTTGGTAAATTGTAACCTCAAATAGCATTGAAATGTAACTTTAGCATAAATACCGTTTGACAAAACTCACATTTGTAATGGGCTTTTGCTATTTTTTTTTAATATGAAAATCAAATCTGGCGACTGGCGGCCAGCTAACCGCCAGCCAACTGCCGAACAGCTAGAAATTGGGAATGCTGAAAATCAAAGCCGAACCAAACGGGCCCAAAGCAGCTCCTCCCCAGCATTGGGCTTTCAGCATTGGGAATGCCGATATTTGGCAAATGAGAGTCGAACCAAACAGGGCCTAACTCATACCCCTTCCATGGTTGAAAGTCAAAGAAAACAATGGAAAGAAAAGAGACAAAGGAGAGAGAAACTTTTCGACTGACACCTACACTACAAGAGGTGGATTACCCTTC
The DNA here is from genome assembly GCA_014182515.1 of Eucalyptus microcorys. Taxonomy (NCBI): domain Eukaryota; kingdom Viridiplantae; phylum Streptophyta; class Magnoliopsida; order Myrtales; family Myrtaceae; genus Eucalyptus; species Eucalyptus microcorys. The sequence goes on from CM024564.1 coordinate 24,316,381, forward strand.
TTTTCTTGACACTCGGACCCCTGAAGTGCCAAAAGTTGGCACAAAGGGACACTTAAGTGCCAAAAGTTACTAAACTGACACTTAAGTGCTAAAATCAGAGCAAAATTGATCATTTAAGTGCCAATCCGGCCAAAAACGCCGACGTGTCAATTTTCCAGCGAAGTAAGTGCAAAACGGCATTGTTTTGATGTCGACGTGATAAAAAAATTAATTAAATTAAATTTAAAAACAAATTTAGTTTTAAATTACATTTAATTAATTTTTATATTAATTTTTTACTACGTTAGCACCAAAACGACATCATTTTTGTATTGTCTGGCCACGTCAGCGTATAAAACGATGTTGTTTTGCACTTACTTCGCCGGAAATTGAGCACGTCAGTATCTTGGCCGGATTTTGGTCGGATTGGCACTTAAATGATCCATTTCTTTCCGATTTTGACACTTAAATGTCACTTTCGTAACTTTTAGCACTTAGTGTCCATTTGTGCCATCTTTTGACACTTGAAGCGTACTTTTGCCTCTTTTCCTAAAGTCGACTGACACCCACACAACAAGAGGTGGATTACCCTTCTTTTCCTAAAGTCCTTATAGTCAAAGAGGTCGGGGGAAAAAACTAATAATAAAAAGTGTGTCGTTCCGGATTTCATGGTTTAGACTTTAGATAAAGCCCCTGCTTGATTAGGTCATTGGCACACGAGGTTGCGCAATATACTATCATAAATAATGAGAGTCAAACATCATATTGGACGGCTAAGATCTATTCATGTGTACTTTCAAGACGTTACTAAATTCTCAAGAATAGTTTCTCAAAGGATTGGAGAAACTCTCCTATTAGTACATAGTGTGAAAAGGACATGTTTTGTCTATATGCTACGCTTCAAGCTTCTGCATATGCATGGATAATGTTATTGGGAAAACTCACATATTATATAGTAGTAGATTCCTTCACTTGCTTAATTACACCTCTATTGTCCGGCTCACAACCTCAACAAGACCCTTATGTTAGAAAACCCATGTTAGAGACGTCAAACGGCCCAACCCGGGCACGACTTAGCCCGAACCACTTGGGGTTGCGCCTGGCCGGACCCAAACCAATTTGTGGCTTGTAAAATAGAGAGTGCATTAGGCGGCCCCGCCTTCTCCTCCATCGACCCAGAGGAGGAGTTGGGTATCGACAAGGCAGACGCTGGTGGTACGCCGCTTTGTCCATTCTGACTGCTCTTGCTGCTTTTGAGGACAGTCCTTTAGTATCGGAGATCGCCCAGTCATTCTTGTTGCAGCTTATTTTGCAATATTTGGCTGTTTACATCAACGTTCTTAGAGTTTTGGTGTCTCTTATTTCCTAACTGCATATCCTTAATCTTATTCTTACAGGTTTGGCAGTTTTCTTACATAATCTAAAGATTGCAGGGTCATGGTAAGATTGTAGCTAAGAGTTCTACGGGTGGGCGGTAAAGGAAGGATGCGAGTATTTGTTCAATGAAGATCTCAAAGTCATGAATACAGCGACATGCATCCTCTTTTTGACTCATTTATTTGACACTCAGCTGCGAGATGAGAAATATCACATGAACTCTTAGTATTTACAAGGAATACATGGAGTTCATGAGCTTCTGTATTGACGTTATAAGATGAGACGCGGATCCATGTTTCCAATCTGTTAGCAGCTTCTTTCATTAAGATTCAACTCTGCCCCAGCAAGAACTGCATAGTAGAGAAAAGCAAAGCCTGGTCTGTGTTTTTGTTTGTTTGATTTGAGCACAACTTCCTGTTTAGACTGTTGCTGGTGATGGTGTCAGGCCTCCTGGGAGGTTGCCCTTGGGCCCCGACACCTTAGTTTTTAGTAAACATAGGATTCGGTGTGGGCATAAGGGTATGTCCCTCATCGCTTATTAGCGACACATTCGGAATGTGACGAGGTGCTACTCTCTCCAGAATCGGCCTCTCACTCTTATATACACCAAATTGATAGCTCTCTGTAGATTGATTTGAGAAGTGAGCTTTCATGGTATCACCATGGTTGCGAATTGTTCTTTGAGTATAAAATCTGTTTGAGTCATTAATTAATTAGTGCGGGCTCATTTTGATATTTTCAAATGCTATTCTAAAGATAGAGGAATTCTTGTCGATGAACTCCCTTTTCCCCTTTTCTTGGTAAAACAAGAGTCGACTCTCTGCATTACAACATACTCTTTGATCATGTGAGTAGTTTTAATCAATATAATTTATAAGTTAGGTCGAATCCCCAACCTAGTAGTACTCATTAGCAACACTAATAAAGATCCATCCGAAGGCATTTGTGGGCATCAGAGGAGCAGTCATCTTGCGTTATGTAGTATTATGATATAGCAATGCAAAAAGGTACTTAATAAAAAAACAAAATCTTTAGGTATTACTACGGTATAATGTCAAGTATATTAATAATATCACCCGGTAGCTAGCTCTAGTTCTGCAGTTTTCTTCAAAGGCTTGGAGCAGCAACCCCCAGAATACCTGGTATTAAAGGACGAGTCCGAGTCCCATTCACTTCCATTTTCCGAACCCTGAGAAGGCTTGTCTGGATCGGGATTCTCGAACGGATATCCAGGCATAGGAATTTTCACATCTCCTTCCAACATCTTCACCACGGTGCTCATTGCCGGCCTTGCCTCCGGCTTATTCTGAATGCACCACAAAGCCACCATCAACATATGCATTGCCTTCTCTCTTTCACTCTCAGGAAACCCACAGACCATCTCCAACAATTTGCCATTTTGTAACATGTGCCACGTCCGCTGTGGTAACCCCAACATCGACTCACTCGGGGTAACGTCATGATTTATTCTCCTCCCCACAATGTCAAACAGGACCATCCCAAAACTATACACGTCGCACTTGTAGGTCACGGTATACGTCTTCAACGTCATAGGATTTGGCTTCCACATCTCGGGGGCGGCGTACCCAAGGGTGCCACGGAAACCCGTCACAGGGATCCCACTGATTTCCCTATTGTAAAGCTTGGCGAGCCCAAAGTCTGCGATCTTTGGGCTCCAGTTCCTGTCTAGAAGGATGTTCCCGGGCTTTATGTCGTAGTGAATGATCCTCTGCTCGCATTCCTCGTGCAAGTAGGCAATCCCCTTCGCAGTCCCCACAGCAATCTCATGCATCTTGCACCAATCCATCGCTGTCTTGTCCCCAGACAGGAATTCATCGAGGGACCCATTTTCCATATACTCGTAGACGAGCGCCCTCGTCGTCGGGTCGAAGCAAAAGCCATAGAGCCTGACAAGGTTTTTGTGGTGAGTTCTTCCTATGGAGCTTACCTCTGCCATGAACTGCTCCTCCATCTTCTTGTCGTGGGCGTTCTTGAGCACCTTGACGGCCACTGGAGTTCCACTGGGCAACTCACCTTTGAAGACAATTCCGTTATTGCCGTAACCGAGCAGGGTGGCGTAATCTCTGGTGCAAACAGCCAGCTGCTCTGCAGAAAACCAGGTGGGCTTCAGGAATCTCTCTAGGATACCGAACTCAACGGGCACCTCCTGATCGTGCGCTGGTGAGATAGCCGGTTCCATGATGGAGATTGCCCTCGATGACGAAGAATCTTTTGGCAATTTTTCCAAGTCATTAGTAGCTATCCTAGCATAGCTCGGGATCGCGGTTCCCGCTTTCTTCAAGCAATCGATGAGGAAGTACACGACGATGACGATTGCTGCAGTCCCCACCACACCGAAAACTGAAAACAGGTTGCAAAGACAGCGTCATTAAAAGTTCGATCATAATGCCAAAGTTGTGAACTTATACAACTTCATATTCCGACTTACTAATGGAGGCAGCCATGACCCAATCCAACGTCGAGTTGAATGGATCGGTGATTTTTTGGAACACACTGAGCGGGTCTTCATTGGACTTGTCGGAACCAATTGGGAAGGAGATCCCTGTACCAGTGAGATTCTCGAACAGACCTTGCAAGACTTGATTGAGCTCCTTGGAATCATTAGGGAAGGATCTCATCTCTTCTTGAGGAAGCGAACTGAAGCTTATTCTGGGATCCACGCACTTCTCTCGTGGGAGTCTGCCGATTGAGATGGTCGTTATGGCTGCAGTTTTGGTCAAGTACAAAAAGTCTCAGAAAAGTCCGTCATTTAGTATTTGACTTGCAGTTGCGGGGTTCATATGTTATTTAAGCTCCAACGCGGTTTTGACTATTGGAGCCCACCTTCGACGGAGTTTCGCAGAAAGAGCATATTGAAATCAACGTGCTTCAATCTTTCCAGAATGTCAAGACTTTTCACAACTATTCAATCAAGTCTCAATCATGTCGCCAGCGACTTGAAAAATGAATCTTTGATTTTGGTAGTTTTATTATATAATCCAAATATTGCAGGATCATGTTAAGATTGTAGCGAAGAGTTCTTGGGGTAGGTGGGAAAGGAAAGATGTAGTATTTCATAAGTCGATAATTTGTCCATGTTCATTCAAGATCTTGAACTCATGCGTATAGCCACATGCATCCTCTTTTTGGCTCATTCATTTGACACCCAACTGCAAGATTAGAATTCGACCAAAAAAAAAAAAAATGCAAGATTAGAAGTATCGCATGAACTCTTAGCATTTACGAGGAATATGAGAATATGGAGTTCATGAGCTTTTGGATTGAGGATTTAAGTTGAATTATCAATTTGTGTTTCCAATCTTTAAGCAGATTGTCGTACTAAGATTATACTCTGCCCCAGCGAGAACTACTTAAAAAGTATGCATTCAGCAATGTTGGATGCAAAATTGCGCAATCCCAAGATCTCCAGAACTAGAACAAGAACACAAACAATTGAGTAGAAAGATTAACGCACCTATGTTGGGATCCATCGTTCTTGAAGCGGAAGCGGAAAACTAATATTTCACACGCAAGTCATTCTCCTCTATTGCCCTCCATATAACTGGCTCAATAAGGTGGCCCCCTCACGCTTTAGCATTAGGTAAACGCTCCTTATGTGAGGATACGTGTGAGAATTAGGGTTAGAGGAGAGACTTGAGCACTATTTATAGAGTTTCCAACCAGGCTCCCTCATCACCGGTCAAGCTTAACTCGGCCTACACTAGCCAGCCCCATATTATACTAATTAAGAAACCTTCTATCTCACCTTAGACCAACCCCAAAACGATAAATTACAATATCAATTAATGTAGCCCACATCAGGAAAACTCTTACATTCTCCTACTTGGGCTATATTAATTGAAATTGTACTGTATGTGCACACTTTGGTCTAGAGATAATTCTTAATAGTCAATCATATCCCATAAAGTCTCAAACACTGAATCATTGCGGCAATTGCATGTATACACACAGAGCCTTCCATGATCACGAATGTTCTCAGCTTTATTGATATGGATTCAATATGGTAGTGTGGCAAATGGATAACATCTCTCATAGAGAGATCCCATTTGTCAGTCACTATTCTCTTACTTTAAGCGTCACAAAAACTTGTGCCACTAGAGAATGTCTTTATGGTTCCAATGAACCCACATATGCCTTGTCCTTACGGTTAATATTTCTTTATGTATAACGAGGCATATGTACAAGGCTAATAAATGGATGCTTCTAGCCTTCACTCAAGATTTATATAGTACCTTGAGACTTTATTAATATGTATTCAATATAATAACAACACATTCAAAAATATTTTATTGAATACAAAAGTTGATACATATCAAACCATTACTAAATGTAACGAACACATATGTGAACTTTATTAGAGTAAAGCCAAAATAGCTCCCACTAAACAATAGTATCCCAAGATACTCCTAGGCCTATGCTAATGACATGTCGCTCAAATACACATGGGCTTAGGGCTTTAGTTAGTGGATTTGCAACCATATCATTCGTGAAAATATGTTATATTATAACGCCACATTTCTATACCGTTTCTTTATGATAAAAAATATTTGACCGCCATATATTTAGACCCCTGCAGTTTTGGTCAAGTACAAAAAGTCTCTGAAAAGTCTGTTGTTTAGTATTTGACTTGCAGTTGTGGGGTTCATACGTTATTTAAGCTCCAACGCGGTTTTGACTATGGGAGCCCACCTTCGAGGGAGTTTCGCAGAAAGAGCATATTGAAATCAACGTGCTTCAATCTTTCCAGAATGTCAAGACTTTTCACAACTATTCAATCAAGTCTCAATCATGAAAAATGAATCTTTGATTTTGGTAGTTTTATTATATAATCCAAATATTGCAGGATCATGTTAAGATTGTAGCGAAGAGTTCTTAGGGTAGGTGGGAAAGGAAAGATGTCAGTATTTCATAAGTCGATAATTTGTCCATGTTCATTCAAGATCTTGAACTCATGTTATAGCCACATGCATCCTCTTTTTGGCTCATTCATTTGACACCCAACTGCAAGATTAGAATTCGACAAAAAAAATAAAAAAACTACAAGATTAGAAGTATCGCATGAACTCTTAGCATTTACGAGGAATATGAGAATATGGAATTCATGAGCTTTTGGATTGAGGATTTAAGTTGAATTATCAATTTGTGTTTCCAATCTTTAAGGAAATTGTCGTGCTAAGATTATACTCTGCCCCAGCGAGAACTGCTTAATAAGTATGCATTCAACAATGTTGGATGCATAATTGCGTGATCCCACGATCTTCATAACCAGAACAAGAGCATAAACAATTGAGTAGAAAGATTAATGCACCTGTGTTGGGATCCATCGTTCTTGAAGCGGAAGTGGAAAACTAATGTTCCACGCGCAAGTTATTCTCTTCTATTACCCTCCATATCACTGGCTCAATGAAGCGGCCCCCTCACGCTCTAGCATTAGGTAAACGCTCCTTATGTGAAAATACGTGTGAGAATTAGGGTTAGAGGAGAAACTTGAGCACTATTTATAGAGTTTCCAACCAGGCCCCCTCATTACGGGTCAGGCTTAACTCGGCCTACACTAGCCAGCCCCATATTATACTAATTAAGAAACCTTCTATCTCACTTTAGACCAACCCCGTTTTACAATAACCGTAAAACGGTAAATTACAATATCAATTAATATAACCCAGGGAAACTCTTACATTCTCCCACTTGGGCTATATTAATTGAAATTGTACTGTATGTGGGCACTTTGGTCTAGAGATAATTCTTAATAGTCAATCATATCCCATAAAGTTTCAAATACCGAATCATGGCGATAACTGCATATATACACACGGAGCCTTCCATGGTCACGAATGTTCTCAATTTTATCGATATGGATTCAATATGATAGTGTCGCAAATGGATAACATCTCTCATAAAAAGATCCCATTTGTTAGTCACCATTCTCTTACCTTAAGCGTCACAAAAACTTGTGCCACTAGAGAATGTCTTTATGGTTCCAATGAACCCACATATGCCTTGTCCTTTCGGTTAACATTTCTTTATGTATAATGACGTATATGTACAAGGCTAATAACCGGATGCTCCTAGTCTTCACTCAAGGTTTATATAGTACCTTGAGACTTTATCAATATGTATTCAATATAATAACAACACATTCAAAAATATTTTATTGAATGCAAAAGTTGATACATATCAAACCATTACTAAATGTAATGAACACATATGTGAACTTTATTAGAGTAAAACCAAAATAGCTTCCACTAAACAATAGTATCCCAAGATACTCCTAGGCCTATGCTAATGACATGTTGCTCAAATACACATGGGCGTAGGGCTTTAGTTAGTGAATCTGCAACCATATCATCTGTGAAAATATGCTATATTATAACGCCACATTTCTGTACTGTTTCTTTATGGTAAAAAATATTTAACTGCCATATATTTAGACCTATGCAGTTTTGGTCAAGTACAAAAAGTCTTAGAAAAGTCCGTCGTTTAGTATTTGACTTGCAGTTGCGGGGTTCATACGTTATTGAAGCTCCAACGTGGTTTTGACTATGGGAGCCCACCTTCGAGGGAGTTTCGCAGAAAGAGCATATTGAAATCGACGTGCTTCAATCTTTCCAGAATGTCAAGACTTTTCACAACTATTCAATCAAGTCTCAATCATGTCGCCAGCGACGTGAAAAATGAATCTTTGATTTTGGTAGTTTTATTATATAATCCAAATATTGTAGGATCATGTTAAGATTGTAGCGAAGAGTTCTTGGGGTAGGTGGGAAAGGAAAGATGTCAGTATTTCATAAGTCGATAATTTGTCCATGTTCATTCAAGATCTTGAACTCATGCGTACAGCTACATGCATCCTCTTTTTGGCTCATTCATTTGACACCCAACTGCAAGATTAGAATTCGACCAAAAAAAAAAAAGTTGCAGGATTAGAAGTATCGCATGAACTCTTAGCATTTACAAGGAATATGAGAATATGGAGTTCATGAGCTTTTGGATTGAGGATTTAAGTTGAATTATCAATTTGTGTTTCCAATCTTTAAGCAGATTGTCGTACTAAGATTATACTCTACCGCAGCGAGAACTGCTTAATAAGTATGCATTCAGCAATGTTGGATGCATAATTGTGCAATCCCAAAATCTCCATAACCAGAAGAAGAACACAAACAATTGAATAGAAAGATTAACGCACCTGTGTTGGGATCCATTGTTCTTGAAACGGAAGCGGAAAACTAATATTCCACACACAAGTCATTCTCCTCTATTGCCCTCCGTATCACTGGCTCAATAAGGCGTCCCCCTCACGCTTTAGCATTAGGTAAACGCTCCTTATGTGAGGATACGTGTGAGAATTAGGGTTAGAGATGAGACTTGAGCACTATTTATAGAGTTTCCAACCAGGCCTCCTAAGTACGGGCCAGGCTTAACTCTACCCACACTAGCCAGCCCCATATTAGACTGATTAAGAAATATTCTATCTCACCTTAGATAAACCCCGTTTTACAATAATTGTAAAATGGTAAATTACAATATCAATTAATGTAGCCCACATCAGGAAAACTCTTACATTCTCTCACTTGGGCTATATTAATTGAAATTGTACTGTATGTGTGCACTTTGGTCTAGAGATAATTCTTAATAGTCAATCATATCCCATAAAGTCTCAAATACCGAATCATGGCGGTAATTGCGTGTATACACACAGAGTCTTCCATGGTCATGAATGTTCTCAACTTTATTGATATGGATTCAATATGGTAGTGTGGCAAATGGATAACATCTCTCATAGAGAGATCCTATTTGTCGGTCGTCATTCTCTTACCTTAAGCGTCACAAAAACTTGTGCCACTAGAGAATGTTTTTATGGTTCCAATGAACCCACATATGCCTTGTCCTTACGGTTAACATTTATTTATGTATAACGAGGCATATGTACAAGGCTAATAACCGGATTCTCCTAGCCTTCACTCAAGGTTTATATAGTACCTTGAGACTTTATCAATATGTATTCAATATAATAACAACACATTCAAAAATATTTTATTGAATGCAAAAATTGATACATATCAAACCGTTACTAAATGTAACGAACACATGTATGAACTTTATTAGAGTAAAGCCAAAATAGCTCCCACTAAACAATAGTATCCCAAGATACTCCTAGGTCTATGCTAATGACATGTTGCTCAAATACACATGGGCGTAGGGCTTTAGTTAGTGGATCTGCAACCATATCATCTGTGAAAATATGTTATATTATAACGCCACATTTCTGTACCGTTTCTTTATGGTAAAAAATATTTGATTGCCATATATTTAGACCTCTTGAGACCTCTGTTATTAATAATATTACAAATTTATAATCTCAATACAACCGTATGGGTCTATGCATAAAGTTAAAAACGGTCAACTCCTTAATGAGGTTCTGGAGCCTATTAGCCCAAGTAACAACATAAAGGAATGTTACAAACTCTGCTTACATAGTAGAAGATGACATAGAACTTTATTTACTGCACTTCCTGCTAACATAAATATATATTCCGTTGATCACATGTCATCCTAACAGCTAGCAAAGTTTACATCTAAATACCATACTAGCTTTAAGAATTGAACATGTTTGTAAATTAGCATATAATCTCTTGTCCTACTAACTACCTTAAAACCTTATTGGTAGCAGCAACCTAGTGATCGCGTCCTGGATTTGACTGATTTCTACCTAAAAGTTCTGTTGTAAAGACGATATTTAGTCTAGTGCAAATTTGAGCATATATTATACTTTTAAATGCACTGACACAAGGTACACCATTTAACTAGATTTTCTCAATATCTAAATAAGGACAATGTAATGGATTCGGTCCATCACCCTTAACGACATAAGCAATTCCTAGCTTGCAATGATGTATATTGAATATTTCTAATATACAATCAGCAAATGTCTTTTGAGATAAATCCAATAAAATTTAATATATATGACAAGAACAATCTTTACGGACCTTAGTGCAAAGGACAAAAGACGACTCAAAGTCACTACTTGTAAGCGAAATATCATGTTCATAGAATATGAGAAAAATAAATTTCTTCCCACTGACCTTGCAGTATATTGAATTACTTTGTTCCCAATTGAACAAAATAACAACACTATGAAACTTTAATAATATTGTCTGGAAAATTGCTTAAAACTATAAATAAAACTTTTCACATACTTGAATCTGTTGTATATCGCCTTTCATGTCATTTAATCACATACTTGATTGAGGATAAGAAACAATATTTATATAAGTCGATAAATCAACCATGTAGTGGATATTGCTGTCATGCTCTCACAAATAGACTATATAGTCTGATGGTATAACTGACCGTCTTTTCCTAGCAAATCTCCTGAATAAAGCTACAACCACTTCATTCTGCACTTGAGAGGTTCGATAAATTTCATCACAAACTATATTAAGAATAGTATCTTAAACCTCAACAAGTTTAGTCTATGGTACAGGAGATTTCACAATTATCTGTATAGACAAAGACAAAGACACAGTAACCTCCATCATACTATTATTCTTAATAGTCTGAGAGCAACTATCCTCTACAACTATGTCGAACTCTATAAACTTTTTTTTTTTGGTGACCAATGAACTCTATAAACTTTACTGTATGTGATTTCATAATTCTTGTACTTTCTTTAGGGTCATAAAATCAATACCCCTTTGAACAATCTACGTAAGATACAAAATAATTCCGAGTGAATCAAAATTGTAACGCACTTAATATTGGATTAGATAACCACCTTTAAATTTAATATGATTCAAGTAATTCACGTCCAATCAATAACTTAAAAAAAGTTTATGAAACAACTTAGATAATAAACACGTTTTGTATGTCAAAATGTTGTTTTCAAAATATCAGCCCATAGAAGATCGAATAAGTTAGTCTTACTAACCATACTCATCACCATGTTCATTATGGTGCATTATGCCTTTCGGCCAAATCTTTTTGTCAGGATTTTCGGACATAGTAAATTAAGTTACCACCCCAGAATTTATCAAATATTTGATAAATGACCCTTTAAGCTATTCAACATTATCATACTTGCCAAAATATTTACGGCCACTATTAAGCCTAACAACCTTTAAGACTAATTGTAACTGTTTTATTCTTTATCTCAATCATTTTCCTTAAATAGAAAACTTTTGGAAACAATATTTTCAACCGTATACGAGACGTATATATCATTATATCTTAAACACAATCTTTGCAGATGTTCGGTATTAGACAAGACATAATTTCAAGCCACTAAGGTTTCCTTCATCTTTTAATAGTGCAGTCAGTTGGTAACCATTTTTCAAGTGTTCCTGAATGGAACGCTTCATGAACAGTAAGCAAATTCTATTGTTCTTTTCCCAAGTAGCAAGTCCTATTTCTACTACTTAAAATTGAAGCAGTAAAAAACCTCAATAATAGTGGAGTTATTAATTATAGAAAAGGTGACTGAAAAGCGAGCAATGTATATAATTAGCATCATGTGAGCACTGTGTAACTTGACATACAAGTACACATCTAGAGAGCTATATGCATAATCATATAATCACCTTTGGGCAGAATACATGACATGCAGTTGTACACTCCCCACATGATAACGGTTATGAGAATATATTCTAATATTCGTGAATTCATCACCTTTGGGCATATGAACCACTAGGATCAGTCACTCCTCCACCACACCATCATGTATCCCTCCATGAACTAATACACAATCACCTCATTTAAAAGTATGACTACGCATTAGACCAGGAGACATCCCAATCAATGTACGAGACCAAAATTTCTCAAACCTAATCAAGCATGCCACTTTGGCGATCACTACTCAATTGAATCCTTGAAACTCTTTCATACCAGGGATATAAACTTTACTTCTCACATACACCATATACATGTGATTTTAACTTTAGTGATAAGGGCAGTAAATCACTAAAATCACATATCATGCTAATTACATTGCTTTATTCATTAATAAAAATCAGTCATACATATATATGCATATAAATGACCTGAAAGACATACTCCAATAAGATCACCAATCAAAGCAACACAAGAAACTTCTCATAACAAAAAAGTAAGCATCTCTTATGCACCCCAATTATAGATTACCGGAACAACATAAAAAGAATGTTGATCTAGAGGATCTATCACAAGTTAACATCAATAGCAATACATGGTATACCAAATCGACAAGCCTAACAGCTGATCCACTATCGCTCATGAGTTTCATAAGGCAAACATGACTCCAAGGCCAACAGCTAATTAATTAGCCAATTTTAAGTAACAAATATCATTACATCAACTAGTAGCCTATAAATTGAGTCAAATCACAGAACCAAATATCTAAACTATAATAGTAGATACTATTGCTCTGCGTAAATATTGTCATACTCCTTAACCATAAAAATGTTCAACTTCATGGATATTAACAAGTGACCAGATGAGTTTAGGTACAATATGCAATAACTTAACTGACATGCATTACCCACATTCAGCAAATGTGTTAATTAGTACAATCGGTTTGGTCACGAGTTCTTAAGATATTCATCATTCAAAGGTTACCAGCGTGTAAAGGAGTATGCTTGAATAACAAAAGTTTCATAACCTTTACTGTTTCTCATCACCTCAATATATAGCTCAATTACTATCCCATAATGGTTATATTTCATTAAGTCAGCTTCAGTTCACAATAAAGTTTAATTTTTTTTATTAATGAATCACACATTTGTAATGTTTATGTGATAACATACCAATAACCCAATACTTGTATTTCAAAAATCACAGAAAAATACGCAAAAATACACTAAAAATACGCGTTTTTAGGGTTTTGTATGTATTTTTGCATCCATAAAACCATCAAACATATAAAATAAATACACCACAAGATAAAGGAGGATCATACGAATCCAACGCCACCAACCACGCGCCCATCGGAGCTCCCACGTGCCCGCATGCACCGCCTAAGTGCGCGGCGTGTGGAGCTCACGCGTGGGTGAAGGGTCCGGTCAAAAACCGGTCCGACCAGTGGCGGTCTGACCGGTTTGGTAAATGGTTGACTGGGTTGGGTTGGGTCGGGGTCTCAGGTTGGGTCCGATTCGCTAATGTCATCGTGACGTCAGCACCCGCGTGCATTGCACACGCGAGCCGCACCCTGCGCGTGGGGGTGCGTGACTGCGCGTGAGGTGCGTCTCCAACGCCCCAACGGCGCGTGGGGGCGCGTACGGCCTCCCCCAGCGATGCGCCGCCCACAGATCTCCTCGTCTCGTCGAGCCCAGTCTGAATTTGTGATTTAATTTTTATTTTTATTTAACAAAAAATCTCAAAAATCACAAATTATGGCAAAAATTTAATGCGTTCAAATTCTAGGTTATGGAGGCTTTGATACCACATGTTGGATGCATAATTATGCAATCCCAAGATCTCCATAACCAGAACAAGAACACAAACAATTTAGTAGAAAGATTAACGTACCTGTGTTGGGATCCATCGTTCTTGAAGCAGAAGCGGAAAACTACTGTTCCACGCGTAAGTCATTCTCCTCTATTACCCTCCGTATCACTGGCTCAATGAGGCGGCCCCTCACGCTTTAGCGTTAGGTAAACGCTTCTTATGTGAGGATACGTGTGAGAATTAGGGTTAGAGGAGAAACTTGAGCACTATTTATAGAGTTTTCAACAAGGCCCCCTCATTACGGGCCAAGCTTAACTCGGCCTACACTAATCAGCCCCATATTAGACTAATTAAAAAACCTTCTATCTCACCTTAGACCAACCCCATTTTACAATAACCATAAAACAGTAAATTACAATATCAATTAATGTAGCCCACATCAGGAAAACTCTTACATTCTCCCACTTGAGCTATATTAATTGAAATTGTACTGTATGTGTGCACTTTGGTCTAGAGATAATTCTTAATAGTCAATCATATCCCATAAAGTCTCAAACACCGAATCATGGCGGTAACTGCATATATACACACAGAGCCTTCCATGGTCACGAATGTTCTCAACTTTAAGCTCCAACGCGGTTTTGACTATGGGAGCCCACCTTCGAGGGAGTTTCGCAAAAAGAGCATATTGAAATCGACTTGCTTCAATCTTTCCAGAATGTCAAGACTTTTCACAATTATTCAATCAAGTCTCAATCATGTCGCCAGCGACATGAAAAATGAATCTTTGATTTTGGTAGTTTTATTATATAATCCAAATATTGCAAGATCATGTTAAGATTGTAGCGAAGAGTTCTTGGGGTAGGTGGGAAAGGAAAGATGTCAGTATTTCATAAGTCGATAATTTATCCATGTTCATTCAAGATCTTGAACTCATGCGTATAGCCACATGCATCCTCTTTTTGGCTCATTCATTTGATACCCAACTGCAAGATTATAATTCGACCAAAAAAAAAACTGCAAGATTATGAGTATCGCATGAACTCTTAGCATTTACGAGGAATATGAGAATATGGAGTTCATGAGCTTTTGGATTGAGGATTTAAGTTGAATTATCAATTCGTGTTTCCAATCTTTAAGCAGATTGTCGTACTAAGATTATACTCTGCCCCAGCGAGAACTGCTTAATAAGTATGCATTCAGCAAAACTTGGTTTGTGTTTTCGTTTGTTTGTTTGAGCATAGCGCCATGCCATCTTTGCTTCTATGGAAGGAAGATTCGGTGTTGGCAATGACGAAGAAGGGTATGTCTTCGATGCTTAGTAGCGAGGTGTCGGGATGTGGCGAGGTGGAGTAGACGCATCCATCCCACCACTCCCTTCGGAATAGATTTCTCACTCATAAATTTAGCGAATCGACAGCTCTAGGTAGATTGATTTGAGAAGTGAGCGTTGATAGTATCACAGTGGTCGTGAATTGTTCTTTGAGTACATAATTTGATCGAATCATTAAATTACGCATGTCAACTCATTCTGATATTTTCAAATGCTATTCTAAAGATGCAGGAATTCTCCTCGACCAATCCACTTTCTCCTTTTCTTGGTAAAAAAGAGTCAAGTCACTACATTACAACATAGCATAATTTTTGATCATGTGAATTGTTTTGATCAGTATAATTTATAAGTTAGATCAAATCCCGAACCTACTAATACTCACTAGGAATGCTGCTATAGATCCGTCCGAGGGCATATGTGGGCATGGGATCTAAGGAGCAATCGTTTTGCATTCTGTAGTATTATGATGTTAGCAATGCAAAAGGATACTTAATAAAAGACAAAATCTTTAGGTATTACTACAGTATATTCATGATTTACCATAAAAAGAAGTAAGAACGGAAATTTAGGAATCCTTGTGCCAAGGATATTAATAACATTAACTGGTAGTTAGCTCTATTTCTTCAATTTTCTTCACAAACCAGTCCACAAAGCGGACGAGTCCGAGTCCCATTCACTTTCATTTCCTGAACCTTGCGAAGGCTTATCTAGATCAGGATTCTCAGATGGATATTCGAGCGTTGGAATTCCCACATCTCCCTCCAACATCTTCAATACTGTGTCATCGCTGGCCTCACCTCTGGCTTATTCTGAATGCACCATAAAGAAACCATTGACATCCTCATCACCTTCTCTCTTTACTCTTAAGAAACCTGTAGACCATCTCCAACAACTAGCAATTCTGTAACATGTACCACGTGCACTGTGGTAGCCCTGACATTAACTCACTCAGGTTCATGTCATGATTTATCCTCCTCCCCACTATGTCGAACAGGACAATCGCGAAGCTGCACATGTCGCACTTGTAGGTCACAAGGTATGACTTTGACATCTCCTGTGTGGCATACCTATGGGTGCCACGGGACACTATAATGGGTATCCGACTTCTTTCCCAATTGTAGAGCTTGGCAAGCCTGAAGTCCACGATTTTCAAGCTCAAGTTCTAGTCCAAGAGAATTGCATTGGGCTTTATGTCGTAGTGGACGATCCTTTGAGTTGAGAAAGATAAAGTGAAAGAGGGAATTGCAGAACTTTGTATATTTCAAGATATTTTGAATAAGAATACATGAGCCTATTTATAGATTTTATTAAAAAAACTAATTTAAGATGACATCTCAATCAAGATATACACAATCTTGCAATATACATGCAATATTGGGAGACACTAGTAATTAATAGAATAATAAAGTATATTTAACATAAGATCCTAGAAAAATCTCTAAGGCCACATTTGATGATCAGGATAAAATTCAAGATAGGATAAAATTTATCCCATGATATGTTTGATGTCCGCTTAAGATATGATAAAATCAAATATGATAAAATCAGATATAAGGGGATGTAGGCTGGATAAAATTATCCCAGGGGAGAAGCAGAATAAAAGTGGATAAGATTTCTAATATCCAAAATAAGAAAGTTATTTTGCTCAAATAAAAAGCTTCTTAAATTAACAAACTTTGTAACCATATCGCCTCTTTCGTTATAAAGGTTAGTGCCATGTACTTTGCCTCAATCGAAGATAAGGCAATGTGATCCTGTAAGTATGCTTTCCAACTAACTGCACTACCCGCTAGCGTAAACACGTACCCTGCTAAAGACCTGCAATCATCAAAGTCAGCAGCGTGATCCAAATCCACAAAACCAGTGATTTCTCTGCCATTGCTGTCCCTCCGATACACTATACCCAAGTCTGTTGTACCTTTCAAATATCTTATGATCCACTTCATAGCTTCCCAATGAGCTTTACTAGGATGCTTCATATAACGACTAACCACGCTCACAGTTTGTGAAATATCAGGCCTAGTGCACACCATAGCATACATAATACTACCAACTGCACTAGAATAAGGAACACGGGACATACGCTCCTCCTCATCCTCAGTCTGCGGTGATAATTTATCTGAAAGTTTAAAGTACTTCACTAAAGGTGTACTTACAGATTTTGCCGACTACATATTAAAACGTGTCACAATCTTCTCAATATATTTCTTTTGAGATAGATGTAAAACTCCTGCAGTCTTGTCACGCAAAATCTCCATACCCAAAAAAAATTTTGCAGCACCTAAATCTTTCATCTCAAATTCAACATTTAACCGCCTCTTCAGCACATCAATATCACACATATTCTTAGCTGCTATCAACATATCATCAACATATTAGAGTAAATAAATCAAATAATCATTCTCCAATCTCCTATAGTAAACGCAGCTATCAATCTGACTTTTTGAATAGTCTTGATTAGCCATGAAAGTATCAAAACATTTATACCACTGCCTAGAAGACTGTTTCAGCCCATACAAAGATTTCTTCAACAAGCAAACATGATCTTCCTTACCTGGAATAGCAAATCTCTCTGGTTGCCTCTTGTAAATCTGCTCCTCCAACTCATCGTGAAGAAATGCAATTTTCACATCTAGTTGCTCTAGCTTGAGATCCTGCGAAGCAACTAAGGCAAGTAAAACACGAATAGAAATATGTCTTACTACATGAGAGAACACATCATTGTAGTCAATGCCCTCACAATGTATATATCCTTTCGCCACAAATCTCGCCTTATACCTCGCTACTTCAACACTGGGAATGCCCTCTTTCCATTTAAAAACTCATTTACTTCCGACAATCTTTTGACTCTTAGGTACTTTAACCAACTCCCATGTCTGATTTCGATAGAGTGATTCCATCTCTTCACTCATAGCCCCTAGCCACTGCGACGACTCCGAACTAGCCATCACCTCAGAATAAAACGAAGGCTCATCTGTCTCCACCTCATCACCTACAGTCAGTGCATAAGCAATATCTGTATAACCATAACGTACCGGTGATTTAATTTGTCTTCTCTGTCTATCTGCGGCTATAGTATGCTGTGTTTGTGTTGATTGTCCACTATCACCAACTTCAAGAGCTGCAGCTTCATCTGCAGTCTCAACTTCAGTTACCTTCGAGGTCTCCGGAGTCTCCATCTGAAGCTCCACCTCACTAATGACACTGTGATATGTCTTCTCTGCTGGTTGTGTCTCAAAACTCCTCTATTGAAGCATTGCAGTCTCATTGAAGATCACATCTCTGCTGATTAGAAAACCGGGTGCTCTGGGATCGGTGTACCATAGCCGGTAGCCTTTCACCCCATGTGCATAACCTAGAAATATGCACTTCTTCACCCTCGGCTTAAGCTTACCATCACTTGCATGAGCATACACAGGACATCCGAATATACGTAATCCGAAGTAATCAACAGATTTCCCCGACTATACTTCCTCAAAAGTCTTCCACTCGATAGCAAATGATGGAAATTGATTAATCAGGTAACACGCCATGTTAACTGCTTCGGCCCAAAATTCCTTGCCAAGTCCTGCATGCGAAAGCATGCATCGAGCTCGCTCAAACAAAGTTCTGTTCTTCCATTCTGCCACGCCATTCTACTGTAGTATCTTAGATACTATGTGGTGTCTCATAATACATTTTTTCTCGCAGAATTCGGTAAAATCTTTACCATAGAACTCTATGCTATTATCAGTTCTCAAGCACTTGATTTGTTTATCTGACTACTTTTCAATCAATGTCTTAAATTTCTTAAATCGATCGAACACATCATATTTGTGCTTCAGAAAGTATACATATACCTTCCTCGAATAATCGTCGATAAATGTTAGCATATATCGGGCACCCCCTTTCGAAAGAACCGAAGACGGGCCCTAGACATCTGAATGAATATACTCTATTAGTCGTTTGGTCGAATGAATAGCTATAGTAAACTTAACCCGGTGCTACTTCCCAAAAATGCAGTGCTCACATGAGTCAAACTTCCCTGTCTTTTGATTCAACAACCCCCCTTTCACTCAGCATCGTCATACCTGCCTCACTCATATGCCCTAAACGCATATGCCATAATTGAGTTAAGTCAAAGTCTAACTCACCTGATGAAATTGCAGCGGTTCCAGTCACGGTCTCTCCCAGTAGATGATAGAGAGTATTCACTTTATTTCCCTTCATCACTGTTATGGCACCTCGAGAGATCTTCAGTACTCCACCTTCAGCGGTGTACCTACACCCGATGTCATCGAGTGTCCCTAGAGAAATAAGATTCTTCTTGAGCTCCGATACATGCTTCACATCTATTAATGTGCGCACCACCCCATCATACATCTGAATCTGAATTGTCCCTATCCCTACAACCTTACAGACTGCATTATTCCCCAAAAGAACTCTACCACCATCTGCAACTTGGTAAGTAGTAAACTAGTTCTTATGAGGCGTCATGTAATAAGAACACCCCGTATCTAGCACCCATTTGTCTCCTAATGAAGTAGTAGTCACACATAAAACAACTTCTACATCACTATTGCTCCCTTCAGCAATGTTTGCCACACTACTTGTAGCATTTTGCCTATCGGCTTTATTCCTCCGCTTTAGACAATCTCTCCTGATGTGTCCCTCCTCATGACATTCAAAGTACTTCACGCATTCCTTGGACTTTCTATGGCGTGATTTTGATATGCTTTTATCTCTGCTTCTACTAGGCCTTCAATGTTGTTCTTTACCCCGAATCGTCAATGCTTGCGCTACTCCTTGCACCAGACCGTAATCTCACAACTTTTTCTGCCACTCTTTAAAGAATAAGGCGGACTTTACCTCTTCTGAGGTAATTGTAGTACGCCCCTGCAACAGTGAATCAGTAAAGTGCTCCCATGACTCTGGTAAAGAGGCTAACAACATCATGCCATGTTCTTTATCATCAAGTATCTTACCGACGTTCTTCAAATCCATCATGAGCTTATTAAATTCATCTAGGTGGGTTCTAATAGACGTACCTCCAGTATATCTAAATTGAAATATTTTCTTCAACATGTACAAGCGATTGTTCAAACCTTTCTTCACATAGAGTGCTTAAAGTTTTGCTCATAATGCTGCAGTATCCTTCTCCTCAACAACCTCAATTAAAAACTAATCCGACAAATTTAACAAGATTGTGTTATTTGCTTTTTCCATTAGCTCTACCCTTTCAGGGGCTTTCATTATAACAGGCAACTCATATTCACCATCCAGTGCCTTGGCTAAACCTTGAGTTGTCGATACTACCCGCATCTTGATGCTCCATAACACAAAGTTGTTGCTCCCGTTAAATTTCTCAATTTCAAATTTCCTCTCAAACATAATTGCAATAACAGAATTTCCAGATAATAATCAGACAAACAAAAGCTCCAAATCACAATCAATAAATCTGATCCCAAGCTCTGATACAATTGTTGGGATATAATACGCGGAAACGACATGATCTTGCAATTTACGTCAACGTGAAATCACTAGAGAAAAAAATGAGAAATAATAAGGATGCCAAAAATTTATATGGTTCAGTCCGAGTATGAGTACCTACGTTCACGGGGAGAGCCAGCAGCAAATAATCCACTAAAATCGGAGAATTAGAATTTACAATCTCTCACATACTCAAGTGTTTTCCACACCTAGATTTAACCTCAAACCCAAAGTGTTTATAAATAAACAACTCACTTGGACATAAACTCACCACACAAAAATCACCACGCATTCAAGCTCAAACGAAACGCTCTACATACATCAAAACAAGAAGACTGTCTTTTTTGTAATCTTTCACTTACGTACTTCTTCGTATTCTCCTTTTATTGATCGCGTGGTGGCTTCTCTTTCTGCGGCGCTCTCTGGACGGACGTGCTGCTCCTTCAATTTTTAGGGCTTCACGTCACTTTCACTTTCGTAGGGCTACACGTCTAATATATGTGTGTGCTCCCAAAGGTCAACACTTTCGACCTGGGCCACCACTTTATCTTCAACGTGAACAACTTTTGCAGAAGAAAGAAATTCTTCTTTTTATCTTTTATTTCCTCTTTTTGTTTTGTTTTGCACGTCCTATAGAAAAAGTCCAAGAAAAGAAATTATTTCTTCTTTCTTCATCCGATTTCTAATCCTTCGAAGAAAATCTTTATCGACGAATTCGGTTTAACAAATCATCATCCGAATTCAAACTCGAGATATTAATTTAATAAAATATATGCTTGTACCGACTCCTTTATCTCAAAAAAAAAATCCATAATAAATATATATTATAGATCTAGGTCTCTCGCACGACTTTCATGAAGAAAGTTCCACCTAAATTGCAACACAAGAAGCTGTACAAAATCGACAAGCCAGAAGAGTCCAGTAACTACAGTTGTGGGAATCTACTCTATAAATCAAAGTTGCTTGTACTACGAGCACTACATGAGTAAGCTCAAATGTATAACCACACCTGACATCACAGAGCACATGCAGCATTGTTCTTCAGCTATAGACCATGAAAAAGTTCCTGCAAGCTAAACGTATGCACCAAGGTCACATGCAAAGCCATACGAACATCAAAACTAACGCGTTTGTCGTTATTTCCACCAAACTACATGTTCACAGCAGCATAGCCACAAAACCAAGCAAATACCAAGAACAACAATAAAAACCTCCTATTCTACAAAACCAAGCCCCAAGAGAATCAAGGGGATTAGGAGGATGCTATTTTTCCTTCTTATTTGATCCTAGCACTTTGGTCTTCTCCTCCTAGGCTCACCGTGAGCTTGAGAATGTACTGAGCTTGCTCGGTATCTTCGATGAGAAGGAGGGAACGAGAGAGAGAGAGAGAGAGAGAGAGCTCGTGGGTGGGAGAGAAAGAGAGAGACAGTGAGAGGAAGAGAGATGCTCGACGAGGAAAGAGTGAAAGAAATGAGAGAGAGAAAAAGGAAATGAGGAAGAAGAAGTAGAGGGTGGAAGCTGCTGACTTAGAGGAATGAGGAGGAAGAGGTTTAGCATGTTCTTCACATTTCTTGCATAAAAGCTTAGTGGACAAGGGGAAGGCGGTTCATGATGGCCCTGATTTAGCTATTTTTGGCCTATCTGGAAATTTAAACCAATTTTGCATGGCTTGTGATTGGCTATAGAAGGCGCAATGAGAATTTAATTGTTAGAATATATCTTAATTTCAAGTAAATAGGACCTAGGTGGCTGACCATATAAATAGATGCACATTAGAGATTAAATTAGGTACTAAAGTAAGACTTAGGTGCATATAATAGTCATACAAGGCATAATTTAATTGCCTTGGTTCCCAAGTTCGTCCATTAGATTAAATCATCTATACTAATAAGATTCGTTACGACTAATTAATTAGTCAGGTAAAATATGGGGCTTCACCCTCTACTACAAAGCCATTAGCTGGAATTTTGCCAAACTCATCCAGTTCTAGAGTTAGCTTGTAAATGTGATCAAAGACACAAGCCTACGTTTACTCGAGTTATCCATAGGTTCTTTGACTATATCCAAGATTTTGGTTGCCTGTTAGAGAGGAGAGGTCCAGATGCTTCTTGAAAATGGATCACCAATTGTCAACAGTTTGTTTGATTTGAGCATAGGGCTCTGTCACCCTCAATTCCACGGAGAGAGGATTCAGCATTGGCAATGACGCAGAAGGGTTTGTCCTCGATGCTTGTGAGCGATATTTTTGGAATGTGACAAGGTGGAGCAGACACATATATCACACCACTCCCTCAAAAATCGATCTCTTACTCATAAATAGGCAGAAGTACACCCAAAGTGCCAAAACTTGGCACAAAGGGACATTTAAGTGCCAAAAGTTTGGAAATATAAACTTAAGTGCCAAAATCAAACCAAAATGAATCATTTAAGTGCCACTTTGGCCAAAATTCGGCCAAATTGCTGACATGGCAATTTTTCGGCAAGGTGAGTGCAAAACGACGTCATTTTGCATGCTGACGTGTCAAGAAAACACAAAAACGACGTCGTTTTGTCTATGATGTGGTAAATAATTAATATAAAAATTAATTAAATTTAATTTAAAACTAAATTTATTTCAAATATTCTAAAAAATAAAAAACTTAAAATTAAAAAAAGGGGGGCCGAAGGGAGGCGGCTGAGGGCCCCACCGCCCCGGGAAGGACCGGCGACGGAGGGGGGAAGGTCGACCGGGGTTGCCGACCCCTGGTTGATCGGCGGCAAGGGCCGCAACCCTCGCCTAGATCGCCGGCCCCTAGCCAACTTACGGCGAGGGCCCGCGAGCCCTCACCGGATCCGGGGGCGAGGGTTGGCGACCCTCGCTCGACCGCCGACTCGCTAAATCTGGGCAAGGGCCGCGACCCTCGCCCGGTCGGTCAAGGGCCGCGACGACCCCAGCCAACCCTCCCCTCTCCGTCATCGGCCCTTCTTGGCGGCGGCGAGGGTCACAGCCCTCGCCGCCGGTCGGCCAAGGGCCGGTGACCTCGATGACCCTCCCCCTCCGTCGCCGACCCTTCCCGACAGCGGCGAGAGCTTAGCCCTCAGCCACCTCCCTTCGCCCCCTCCCTCCCTTTTTAATTTTAAGTTTTTAAATTTTAAGTTTTTTATTTTTAGAATATTTTAAATAAATTTAGTTTTAAATTTAATTTAATTAATTTTTATTTTAATTATTTACCACATCATATACAAAACGACGTCGTTTTTGCTTTTTCTCGCCACGTCAGCATGCAAAACGACACCGTTTTGCACTCACCTCGTTGGAAAATTGCCACGTCAGCAATTTGGCCGAATTTTGGCCAGAGTGACACTTAAGTGATCCATTTTGCTCCGATTTTGGCACTTAAGTGTACATTTCCAAACTTTTGGCACTTAAGTGTCCATCTATGCCAAGTTTTGGCACTCCAGGTATCTGTACCTCCTCATAAATACAACAAATTAGTTAAAAATAATAGAACGGGAGAGAAAATTGTGGAATTTATGTATATATCAATGTATTTTGAACAAGAATACATGAACTTATATATAGGTTTTATTAGATAATTATTCTGAGATAATATCTCGATCAAGATATGCACAATCAAGCAATATACGTGCAATCTTGAAAGAAATGCATGGAGGAGAGAATTATGGAATTTTTGTATATTTCGATATGTTTTGAACAAGAATACGTGAGTCTATTTATAAGTTTTATTAGATGATTTATTCTAAGATAATATCTCAATCAAGATATGCATAATCATGCAATATACATGCAATCTTGATGTATATAAATAATCAATAAAATAATCAAATAGTCTCTAAGATAAGAAATTATTCTAGAGATATCTCTAATTATTGGGAAAATGATATTAGAAGTGCTAAGAGTTATGTACGACATTTATTTTAATGCCAAAAGCTTTTTTCAGATCATTTAAGTGCCACTTGTTAAAAAAGAACGATCACTTAAGTGACAACTCCGATCTAGGTCGTTGGAAATCTGACGTAGCCATATTTTATTAATTTTGTTAACCCCTAGACGACGTAATCTAAAAATTGTAAATAGTAATCATTTGAGTGCTAAATTTTATTTAAAATGATCATTTTAATGACAATCATTGTTAAAAAATGGTCACTTCAGTGTCAAGAATGCCACATGGAAATGCCACATGGACAGGACTTTTTAAATGATTTAATTATAAAAGCCACATTATTTTTTTGTAGGAATTTCTCACCATTGGCACTTAAGTTATTATTATTTTCTTCAATTTGGCAGTTAAGTAATCCGACGAAAACTTTTGGCAAAAAGTAAGTGCTATATACAATTTTTGGCACTTTTAGTATTTTTCTACCTCTAATTATCTCTAAAAAAATTGATAGCTCTCGATAAATTGATTTGAGAAGTGAGCCTTGATGGTACCACAATGATCATGAATTGTGCTCTGAGTATATAATCTGATTGAATCATCAAAAAATGAGCGTGAGTCCATTTTGATATTTTTTTAAATGTTACTATTAAGATTCAGGAATTCTCATTAACAAATTCCGACTTCCATTTTCATGGGTAAGAAAAGAGTCGACTCTCTAAGACAATTATAGATTATTTATTTTTTCAATGCATTACAATATAATCTTTGATTATGTGAGTCATTTTGATCAATAAAATGTAAAAATCAGATCAAATCCCCAACCTACTCATCAGGAATACTACTATAGATCCGTCCAAAGGCATCTATGGGCATGGGATCGGATGAGAAATCATCTTGCATTCTATAGTATAATGATATCAACAATGCAAAAGGACACTTGATAAAAAGACAAAATCTTTAGGTACTAGTATATACATACATGATTTACCAGAAAAGAAGTAAGAATGAAAATTTAGGAATCTTTGTGCCAAGAACATTAATAATATCAGCTGGTAGCTAGCTCTATTTCTGCAATTTGCTGCCGAGGCTCGAAGCACCGACCTCTAGAATACTCGGTCCTCAAAGAAGGGAGTTCCCATTTGCTTCCATTTCATTTGCTCCCATTTCCCGAACCCTAAGAAGGCTTATCCAGATCGGGATTCTCGAATGGATATTTAGGCGTCGAAATTACTGCATTTCCTTCCAACATCTTCACCACGGTGCTCATTGCCGGCCTCGCCTATAGCTTATTCTGAATGCACCACAAAGACACCATTGACATCCTCATCGCCGTCTCTATTTCACTCTTAGGAATCCCTCGAACCATCTCCAAGAACTTGTTATTCTATAACATGTACCAAGTACCACTACGGTAGCCTTGGTATCGACTCACATAGGGACACGTCTAACTTATCCTTCTCCCCATTATGTCGAACATGACCATCCCGAAGCTACACACGTTGCACTTGTGGGTCACAAGATACGGTTTCTACATCTCCAGCGTGGATCCCCGTGGGTGCCACAGGCCCTATCATGGAGTTCTGACTACTTTCCCTGTTGTAGAGCTTGGCAAGCCCGAAGTCTGTGATTTTCGAACTTGGTACAAGAGGATGTTGATGTCATAGTGGATCACCCTCTAAGTTGAGAATAATAAAGTGAAAGAGAGTTTTATGGAATTTTGAACAAGAATACATTGACTTATTTATAAGTTTATTAGATAGTTATTTTAATATAATAGTTTAATCAAGTTATGCACAATGATGCAATATATGTGCAATTTTGAGAGAGATGCACATTTGTGCAATATACGTGTAGTAATTGTCCAATATACATGCAATAAATGTACAATCTTGAGAGATACAAAAAATAAACAAAATAATTAAATATCTCTTAACATACGAATTATCCTAGAGAAATCTCTAATTATCTCTCACAACCACCTTAAACTCAGGGAGATTAAGTCAGATTGAGTTTAAAATCAATTCAAATAGTGTCCAATAGCTTAGATGTGGTGGATGAGACATCATCCAATGGCTGTTTGTGGCAAAACTTCGAGATATAATTGGTCTAAGGGTGGCGAGTTTGGTGGTGGTGGCTTCTTGAAACAATGCGCCACAGGTCAAAGGATTGGAGGAGAAACAACAAGTGACTAATGTAGCTGGTTTGTGAAATAGTAACTGAGCAACATGGCTTGTATTGATGGCATAGTAACTTCAAGCGGCCTATATAACTTGCGTAGGAAAATAGTTACAAAGCGATGTGGCTTGGGCAGCTAACAATGAAAGAAAAGTCACTTCTGTGAAAAAAGGCTTGACTAGGCAACATGGCCAATATGGTTGGCGTCAAAACACCATTGTGTAATAGGCTTGCTTATGTGATCCTAACATTAGACTTGTGCACACAAAGTGAACACTGTTAAATAGTAGTATGAATTTATTTTACTATAGGGTATA
The DNA here is from genome assembly GCA_014182515.1 of Eucalyptus microcorys. Lineage (NCBI taxonomy): Eukaryota > Viridiplantae > Streptophyta > Magnoliopsida > Myrtales > Myrtaceae > Eucalyptus > Eucalyptus microcorys. The sequence goes on from CM024564.1 coordinate 24,343,350, forward strand.
CTGGAAGTGGAGTGCATCTGACGCACTAAGATTGTCTCAAGAAAGTAGGCTTTGATACCAAGTTGAGAATAATAAAGTGAAATAGAGAATTGTGGAATTTCGTATATTTCGATGTATTTTGAATAAGAATACATAAGCCTATTTATGAGTTTTATTACATAACTATTCTAAGATAATATCTCAATCAAGATATTCAAAATCATGCAATATACGTACACTTGTTAGAGATATGCACAATCATGCAATTTGTGTGCAATATACATGCCATTTTTAGAGATGCACAATTGTGCAATATGCGTGCAATATGCGTGCAATATGCGTGTAATCTACATGCAATCTTGAGAGATATAAATAATCAACAAAACAAACAAATATTTCTAACGTAAGAAATTATCTTAGAAAAATCTCTAATTATCTCTAATACTCTACTCGCATTCCTCGTGCAAGCAGGCGACCCCCTTCGCGGTCCCCACGTCAATCGTTGGCTTGTTCCCAAACAAGAATCTGTGGAGGGACTCATTCTCCATTAACTTATAGATGAGTGCCCTCGTGTTCGAGTCGCTCTAAAAGCCATAGAGCCTGGTGAGTTTTTCCGATGGAGCTCACCTCTGCCATGAACTGCTCCTCCATATCTTGTCGTGGCTTTGACTGCCACCAGAGTTCTGTTTGGCAACTCGCCTTTGAAGACAACTCCGTAAGAGCCGGAACAGAGCACAATAGCGTAATTTCCAATGTAAGCAGCCAACTAATTCGAAGAAATCCTGGTGGGCTTCAGGAATCTTTCAGGAATCTCTTCAGGATATCAAACTCATCGGGCGCCTCCTGTTGTTTCCTGGTGAGATAGGTGGTGCCACGACAAAGACTACCCTCGATGACTGACGAAGAATCTTTTGGAAAATTTTCCAAATCATTGGTAGCTATCTTAGCATAGCTGAAGATCGTGATTCCTACTTTCTTCAAGCAATCGATGAGGAAGTACACGACCATGACTATTGCTGCAATCCCCACCATGACAGAACCTGTTTCAGTTTTCATCGAGAACTGATTAATAAGTATGCCTGTAGAGAAAAGTAAAACTTGGGTTTACGTTTTTGTTTGTTTGATTTGAGCATAGGGCCCTGCTACCTTTGCTTCAATAGACGGAGGATACGAAATTAGCAATGACGCAAAAGGATATGTCCATGATGCTTATGAGCATGTCCGGAATGTGGTGGGGTGGAGAAGAGGCATACATCCCGCCACTCCCTCCAGGATCGATTTTTAACTCATAAGTAACGCAAATTGATAGCCTTAGGTAGATTGATTTGAGAAGATTGGTGGCATCGCAATGGTCGTGAATTGTTCTTTGAGTACATAGTCTGATTGAATCATTAAATAATGATGCAGGAATTCTCATTGACAAACCTTACTTTCCCCTTTCCTTGGTCAAAAAAGGGTCAAGTCCCTGCATTACACCACAGCATACTCTTTCATCATGTGAGTCGTTTTGATCAATATAATTTATAAGTCAGATTGGATCCCCAACCTACTAGTACTCAACAAGAATACTACTATAAATCCATCCGAAGGCATCTGTGGGCATGGGATCAGAGGAGCAATCGTCTTGCATTCTGTAGTATTATGATATGAGCAATGCAAAATAATACTTGATAAAAAAAAAAAAAAACAAAATGCTTAGGTTCTACTACAACATATCCATGATTTACCAGAAAAGGAGTAAGAATGAAAATTTAGGAATCTTTGCGCCAAGGACATTAATAATATCAGCTGGTAGCTAGCTCTAATTCTGCAGTTTGCTTCCCAAGCTCGGAGAACCGACCTCTGGAATACTCGGTCCCCAAAGCAGATGAGTCCGAGTCCCATTCACTTCCATTTCCCGAGCCCTGAGAAGGCTTATCTAAATTGGGATTCTCGAACGGACAATCAGGCGTTGGAATTCCCACATCTCCTTCCAACATCTTCACCACGGTGCTCATCATCGGCCTTGCCTCCGGCTTATTCTGAATGCACCACAAAGCCACCATCAACATCCTCATCGCCTTCTCTCTTTCACTCTCAGGAAACCCGCAAACCATCTCCAACAACCTGCCATTCTGTAAAATGTGCCATGTGCACTGTGGTAGCCCCGACATTGACTCTCTTAGGTCCATGTCATGATTTATCCTCCTCCACGCGATGTCAAATAGGACCATTCCGAAGCTGTACACATCGCACTTGTACGTCACAGGAAATGGCTTCGACATCTCTGGCGCAGCATACCCATGTGTGCCACGAAACCCTGTCATGGGGATCTGACTGCTTTCCCTATTGCAGAGCTTGGCGAGCCCAAAGTCTGCAATCTTCGGGCTCAAGTTTTGGTCTAGGAGGATGTTCCCGGGCTTTATGTCATAGTGGACAATCCTCTGCTCGCATTCCTCGTGCAAGTAGGCAATCCCCTTTGCGGTCCCCACGGCAATCTCATGCATCTTGCGACCATCGATCGCCATCTTGTCTCCTAACAGGAACTTGTCAAGGGACCCATTTTCCATGTACTCATAGACGAGCCCCCTTGTTGTTGGGTCAAAGCAAAAGCCATAGAGCCTGACGAGGTTTATGTGGTGAGTTCTTCCAATGGAGCTCACCTCTGCCATGAACTGCTCCTCGATCCTCTTGTCGTGGGCGTTCGTGAGCACTTTGACGGCCACCAGAGTTCCGTTCGGCAACTCCCCTTTGAAGACAACTCCATAAGCGCCGGAACCAAGCACGGTGGCATAATCTGAGGTGTAAGCAGCCAGCTGATCTGAAGAAAACCTGGTGGGCTTCAGGAAGCTTTCCAGGGTGCCAAACTCATCGGGCACTTCCCAATTGTGTCCTGGTGAGATAGCTGGCGGGGAGACGGGGATTACCTCAGATGACAAAGGACGAACAACTTGCGGAAAATTTTCCAGGTCATTAGTAGCTATCTTGGCATAGCTTGGGATCGCAGTTCCTGCTTTCTTCAAGCAATCGATGATGAAGTACGCGATAGCAATAGTTGCTGCGGTCCCCACCACACCGGAAACTGAAAACAGGTTGCAGTGATAGCATTTGTTAAAATTTCGATCATAATATTAAATTAAGAACTTCAAACACAGGTTCACATTCCGACTTCCTAATGGCAGCAGCTATGAACCGATCCATCATCGAGTTGAATGAATCATTGAAAGGATCGCTAGGCGGCTCTGGATTGAAATTGTGGAAAGGATATTGGGAGGCGCTCATCTCTTCTGGGTGGAATCGAATCGAGCCTTGTTGGGGGATCAAGAACTTCTCTCGTTGAGAGCCTACTAATGAAGACCGTCGTTACGGCTTCAATTTTGGTTATGTTGAGTATAAGTATTCGCAGAGAAGTCTCTCTGCTGTCTAGTATTTGACTTTTCTCGAGCCGTGCATTTGCGTGGCTCATACGTTGTTTAAGTTCCAGCGCGGTTTTGTTAAAGGGTGTTCATCTTCGAGGGAGTTTCTCGGAAGAGCATATTGAAATGGACGTGCTTCAGTCAACACAACAAATCTGGACTTTGTTCCGGTTCAAAGAGAAGATCATGTTACATTAGTATATATATATTTCTTATTTTGACTATTGGTTCTCATGCATACACGTAATCTTCAGCGATTTGCTTGCCAAAAGGCAATCATGTGGACACCAAGTAAGTCACTGAATAATACGTGTATGTATAATAATAACAACAACAATAATAATAACAATAATGATGCATCATCATCATCATCATCATCATCATCATCATCATCATATCATCATCATCATCATTGTGATTATTGTTGTTGTTATTATTATTGTTGTTGTTATTATTGTTGTTGTTGTTGTTGTTGTTATATATAGACACATACACACATATGTATGCACGCGCGCGTCCAAGATTACATGTAAGTATAAGAAGAAGAGCTAAAAATATAAATTTGGTATATTTAGCAGAAAATGAACATTGGCAGAAAGTATTTTTCTAAAATAATTATTTATAAAAATGAAAAAAATTATGTTCAATGTTCATAAAAATGATTAGACATAAATCGTCATCAATAAGACAAATCTTTTTCATTAATTATTATTTCAAATGATATAAAAAATTATTTTTAAAAATATATTTTCAAATCATACATTTTTTTGCGAGATAAACGAAGTCTTAGATTATATTTGTTGCGTTGTTATTCCTATTTCTTGAACAATAATTCTTCATTGTCGGTCTTGCATGTTGTTTAATATATTTTCTAGACTACAATCAATCGATCATTTGGAAACTTGGATTGTAACTTTTGTTCCACTTTTTGAGACATTGGTTCCTCATTTTGATTATGAATTTTTTTATGTAATATTCAAATTTTTATTGCCGAAATCAAAATTACATTTCACTTTCCTTTTAACTTTTTATCAAGGCTCTTTTCTCATTTTCTATATTGTCATGATCACATATTTTGAAAAAACTTCCCTATAGGAAAGACGTGTTAATTATTATTTTCTCTAATTTTATGTCAATGGTAATTATTGATTTTTAATGTTATTCATATTTCATCTTATGATAAGAACAGTATCAATTCAAGTGACTATAAAGCTTCTTTACTTGAGAAAATGGTTTATATGAAAATTATTATATATAATATTGAATAAGTAAATCCGATTATCACTTCAACCTCAAATTTTATAATAAAAAAGAAATTATGGTAAAACCATGCATATGTTTAGAATACCTATGGAAAAAATTGTAATTCACGATGATAAAGATGATTGGAAAGTAGTCAACGAGTTTTGTACCTTCTAAATTGATAATTGTCAGACAAATTTAATTATGTTAGAAAGATTAGTCAAAATCTTTACATATTATTTTATTATTCGCTAATATATTTTTTCACTATTTCTCTTCACATGGCAACATGTGTGCTATATATACATAGGTCCACATGACAATATCTTGTCCCCATATATCTCTCATACAATCTAAGTTTGAACTAAATCTCCCTTATATAATAACAATCTGCATTCATTTCTTAAAATAGCTATATTTGCCACCCATTTCCTAAAATAAACTAAATCTCCCTTTCCCTTTTTTATGAATTTTTGTTCTATTTTGAAATTTTTGCAACACATAGTATGTGCCTTTCTGTGTTAGTATTAAATGAAATTCTCTATGTGATCCAATTACATCTTCGATCGATAGGGTACGCCTCTATTCTCCACTTCCAACCTCAAAATGACTCTTATGTCACCGTGAGGTCTCAAAACCCATTTTAGAGATGTCAAACGGGCCACCCCCGCGCAACATCGCCCAACCCACTAAGGGTCGAGCTTGGCATGACCCATTTTGTGGGTTGTGTGCCGAGTTGATTCAATTCATATTGGGTCAATTTTTCATTTTTTGGTCGGGGGTCATATTTTGCAATTGGTTTTGGGCCCAAAAGACCAAGCCTTTTGGGCCCATCATAAGTGGCCAATAGCCACTATGAACGGCCAAGGCCCAAAACATGGAGCGGCCCATGCCCAAGCACGGTTCACTCCACTTGTACGACACCTACGCTTTGGGAAAACTTCATGTGTATTTTAAATATGACAAAATATTCTATATAATATTTGAGTGTGGAGGCGGAAGGTTCTCTACATACAAGTTCATATGCGAATGATGTCAACTACAAGACATCTTTGTCAATGTAGGATTCCTCACTCTGTAAATAAAGAACAAAATATCAAGTGTAAAATGTTATCGTTAAGAGAATCTTTAGATTATAGCAAATAAGTAAGAAATTTGTGATAATTTAAGATGTTTCGAATAGAATGTGAGCAACATAGAGAGCATGAATTGAACTTTGACAGCCATTTCCCTCTCATTCGAAGTCTGATTAATTAGATTCTTGTGCCCATGAAAAGCTTGCGAGTTTAACTTTTTGGAAAACGCAGTCCGATTTCCATATAAACACGGGATCATGAATTTCCATCAATCAAGCCTGATGGAAGGCCGAAGCAAAACGTCGTGATATCTTTCTCGAGAAAACTCCATTCAATATAATTTCCCCGGTCTTGTAAAACCCTCGATCAGATCTACATTATCCAACACCTGTTCAGCAAATATCATGCAATCTAGCCGTACAATGTGGGTAAATTGGAAAATTTTGGAAAGCTCTCTCGGAGCGCGACCTAATTGTGCTCTTTAATATAGTTGTTTCCACGAGATTGACTTTCACTCAAAATCCCGACAAAAAGTTTGGCGTATACATTGCAGTCCAAATTTTGCGGCTTGGTTCAGTTTGTGCTGTTAGAGTTTCTAGTTTGAAGCTTCCGTTCTGGGCTTTATCGAATCCAAAATCGGGAACTTGAAATTGGGGGAGCTGGTTCATCCATGTTTTGGTGAAATCGACTTAATAAGTACGAATCCCAATGCTATTTCGGTCGATTTGCGTGCTGGATTCCACCTAATCTCTCGCTTCTACATATCACATTTGTTCGTTAGAATAAAATACATTGCGCGCTAGATTCTACCTATTTCGGTCGATGTACTCGGCCTTGATTGTGTTTTATTCAAGTGTTGTTCATCCAACTCTTCCTTATTGCTCTTTTCATCATCGATTCATGAGAATCAATCTCCAAGAACATATTGAGTCTCATTTCATTCATGCAGTAAATTACATAAGGGTTTCATCAACATCCACAATTGTTTACAAATAGCCCATTAACTTTTTTCTTTATTTTTATTGAAATACTATCCCACATCGCTTGAAGATAGATCCTATATACTAACTTATATTCATATGATCTCCATTCGCCTATTGATTTAAGTTTTTGGATTGGACTTCTAATATGATATCATATCTATCAAATTCCACGTGAGTCTCATATGCTCTTTATTACTAGATTCCCACTTGCACGTACAAAAAGCTAACTCAAATAGAAAGCACTCATAGCCTAATTTTGATGAAAACTTACGACTATATAAAATGTGTTAAGGCATTTTCTGACCCTCTATATCAAAGTCACCATTTTATCATACCTGTCATTTATAATTCCAGTGTAATTTACATATACATCTTCTTCAAACTTCTTCAAATCCTCTAAAGAGCATTCTTGAACATTTTGCAAATAATCTACTCTAATGTAAAATATGTAAAGTCATCTAAAAGGGATTTTTGAATGTGGACATGCAATTGAAACTATTAAAAGCTCTATAAAATCAATTGTATATATAGCCACCACAATTCTAAAAGATTACGATTTACTGATAAATATGTCCATGAATGGAATTGTTGGCCAAATTAAGATAGCGGTAGTAAATGAACTTGATTATTTTTTAAAGCATATTTCCATGGGATTAACAAAAAAAAATTAATAATTTCAGTTTATCAAGATTAATGTCCATCCATTAATATTATATCACTCGATAATATGTAATCACGATACATTAAATATTCTAAATTTGCATATCCAAAATATTAGTGAAATGATTAGAAAAAATTTACATGATGAGTTAAATTAATTATTTACAATGACCCAATGAACCGCTATGTTACGCAATTCAATCAATGAAGTGTTATGTTGGATTTCAATTGAATACAAAGACTTTCTATTTCCTTGTCAATTACTGTTTGATTACTTAAAAATGTGGAACTATTCTATAATATTTCAGTTATACACGACAAGTTAACGCATAGTCGCACGGGTCAAATAGCTAGTTAAATAGCTTGGCAGTACATGAAAATCATGGCATGCAGCAACGACACACTTGCTCCTGAAAACACTGATTATTGAATGCACATTAATCACGGGTTCAACAGAATTTATCATTTAGTGGTCAAAGTCAAGCACATTTGACAACGACTCTCATTGATTGCATTTTCTGCCTTTATGTACCCTTAGGTTCACCATGAACAACACCTTACTCCAAAAGAAAGCATCCCAATCTGTGCTGTGTCCCATTTCATTCCTCCCAACGATGGAAAACTTCTCAGTCTCAAACCTTCTGAAGCTGATACCGCTACTCATCGTGCTCGTGCTTGTGATTCCGAAAGGAAATGTTTCCGCAACAAAGAAAGTCGTTCGAGTCCAAAACGATCTGGGCGAAGTTACTCTGATGGTGCATTGCAGATCCAAAGATGACGACACCGGTGTGCACTACCTTTCCAATGGGAACTACACTACGTGGCCATTCGGTGACAGTCTGATCCGCACGATCTTCTGGTGCACCATCAAGTGGAACGGTGAAAAAGAAGATTTCACGGTTTATGATTCGATGAGGGATAGGGTTCGATGTTGGCTCAAGTGCTGGTGGAGCGTAAGGCCGGACGGAGCCTACTCTTTTAACGAAAAGAGACAGCAATATGAAAAGCTGTACGCTTGGTAAAACTAGGAAGCTAAATTTGGAAAGAGAAATTATCTAAACTATGTTCCTGTGTTGAAAAGAAGATGCTATTTGAATAAATTTACATCTGTCTCCATTATTTCTCTCCCCGCATCTTTTTCTACGTACACTAATTCAAAGTACGAGTTAGCGTGCAATTTCAAAATTGTATGCACTGTCAACAAATAATGCATATCATTTATTTGTGAAACTTTTCGCCTTAGTTGCAAATTGGAGTGACACTGATCATCTAGAGCCAAGGCATGAAGATTTTGTCAAATAAATAGGCTAAATCGATATTTCGCAAGTTGAATTTTGGTTAATGATGCAAATAATCATCTATCTCAGTTCACATTTGGATTTCAATTAAATACCAAGAGTTTCTATTTCTTCATGAATTACTGTTTGATTACTTGGAAATGTAGAACTTGGCAGTACGTGAAAATTTACTGTTTCTATTTCAGTCATACACGAAAAATTTACGCAGAGTCTCGCCGGTCAAATAGGTAGTTTATATAACTTGGCAGTACGTGAAAATCTTGGCATGCAGCAACGACACATTGCTCCTGAAAACACTGATGATTGAATGCACATTAATCAACGATTCAACAGAATTTATCAATTAGTGGTCAAAGTCAAGAACATTTTCTCTAATTGACAACAACCCTCATTGATTGCATTTTCTGCCTTCATGTACTCGTAGGTTTACCATCTGTGTTGTGTCCCATTTCATTCCTCTCAACAAAAGAAAACTTTTCAAAACGATTGATGCCAATGATCAGCGAGGGTGAGCCTCATCAGTGGATCGGTGAGCTTGACCTTGCTAATGGCTATTGAGCTCACTCGAGAGGTTGAGCTCGCCCTTACCCAGGGACAGCAAGGCGAGCTCACCACTAGCCTATCACCACAGTTCGGCGATCGGCCCTCCTCTTTGGCCAGTTACCGGAAGAAGGAGACAAAAGAAAAAGAAAAGAAAAGAAAAGAAAATAATAATAATAATAATTCGAAAAATAAAATATTATTACAAAATTATGGTCAGCACTTGTCGACTTCCATATCAGCACCAGCTGACCAAATTTGATCAAATGAATTGAATTGATATAATTACAAAAGGTTTAGGATTCAATTGACCAAAAAAATAACTTTATGATTGAATAAACATAATTACAATAGATTTAGAACTTTTTTTGGGAACTTTCCCCATTAATCCTTGAATTAGAAAGATTTAAAAGAATGTATAGATTTAGGATGAACCATAACCTCTTTAATGACTTAGGAAAGATGCACCGGCAGGAAAGTATGACCATTTTTACATCACCAATCTTGCCCGGCATGACAGAAGCCTGCGGAACCAATTGACCACTTGGGTAGAAAGTTCTTATCCATAAGCGAATTTGTTTGTGTATACTTGATAATATATTGGGTCTCTTAATTACATTTGATTTGTTTAACAAGTACAAATTTCTTGATACCAGGCTTAAAATTTAAGCCAAAACATTAAAAAGGTAATGGCTCAGATTAGGCCATGACAGTACATTTGATCCTTAAAAGTCATTGATAGATGCCTAAATAAGCTTGTAGACCATAGAGGTCATAAAGATACACTTAGCTCAAGAAACCTATTGATCGAATGTCTGAAGAGCTTGTTGGTCCTGAGATTATAATAGATAGAATTTAAGTGGAGTCATGACATGTGGGGGCGATTGAGGGCCCGTTTGGTTCGACTTTTGGGGAATGCATTTGCAGAAATGCAAATACCTTTGGGTGAAGGGGGTTTTCCGAAATGCAAATATCGTTTGGTAAAATTTGCATTGAGAAACAACTTTGGCCAAAATATCGTTTGGTAAAATTTGCATTTGTAATTAACTTTTATTAAATTAAAAAAGCAAAAATATGTTTATATTTTTTTGAAGTCCGGCCACCGGACCGCCGAATCCGGTGGCCGAACCGCCTGAATAAAAAATATGTTTATATTTTTTATATAAACATATTTTTATATAAAAAATATAAAAATATAAACATAAAATATATTTATTAAACATAAAATATATATAAAAAATAGATATGTTTATATAAATATATATTTATATAAAAACAATCGGAGAAAAAAAAAATAGATATGTTTATATCTATATAAAATATATATAATATAAAAAATATAATATATATAAATATATTTTTATAAATATATATTTATTAAACATAAAATATAAAAAAATAGATATGTTTATATTTTTATATAAAAATATAAACATATTTATTTTTATTCGGGCGGACGATCGGCTTTTCCACTTTGAAGAGATGAACAATATTGAAAGTTGCATTCCAAAGGTGCAACTTTCAAAAGACCTCAAGAGCTGCATTGGGCTAAATGCCCTTAGAGTCATTTGGAGATACAATTGCATCTCACCAAAGTTGCACAAAAAAACAAACCAAACACCTTTGCATTTAGCCAATGGACTTTAGAGCCCAAATGAGCATTTCAAATGCTGAACCAAACAGGGCCTGATTAACTTGAAACATGAAAGTAAGTTGAAGTCTGAGTCTATAAGGATCTATCTACTAGTGAATAACTATAACTAAAGGATCGAAACTTACAAATCATCCCTAAAGTAGCACGACAAAGCTCAAAGTAATCTCTTACAAGTTGAGAGTTATTTAGAGATTCTTGCAGAAGCACATCAAGATGTATAACAGAATCATTCATTAAAGATAAACGAGGAATAAAAAGTTCACATGCTTATCAACACACACATATCTCTCAAGACTCGTCAACACTCCGAATAAGAATTCTACCGCATCGATCGAGAAGTCCATCAAGTTTTGAAGATCATTCAAATATTAGATTAGACCTTTGCTTGGGTTTTGAATTTCAAATTTGGATAAGATTAGATTTCTTGAGTTCAGTATCTGTTCTTGAGTATAAAAGCTTTTCAGTAGGTCTTGTAATCCCTTTCATTTTCTCTACCCATCTATTGATTTCCTTCGAGAAGTTTATTCTTCAATTCCGATTATCGAGCACGGGTGATTTATAAGATTGTAAGCCATATGTTCTAATTCTTTGCAATTTCCTCATTTGCCTTCAATTTACTATTTGTGCATTGCTTTAGTAATTCAAATTGCATAAAGTTATTGAGGCTTCAAGGCATACTAGGGTCCACCTGATTTTGATTGGAAGTTAAATTTGGCAATTTACTTGGCCATTGCTCATCCTTGACTAAGCTTTAATCATTGAAACCATTGAGTTTTCAACGGCCACAACCTGACAAAAACACACCTAACAAGATTAAATAAAAGTGAAAAATCAAATGGAGTCCTGAAATGAGGCATTTTTCTAAAAAAGTTCCTAGAGGACTGTCGCAAATAAGGCCCTAGACTAGGCAACTCAGTCTCAAAACATATCTAAAGCTCACTGCTTGGTCAAATCTTCATCTGTTGGCAAACTCGTGCACCTGACATGCCACTTTGCAAGCCATGGTCGGTGGCTTTTTAATCCGAGACTTTTTTTTTTTAATTTTCTTTCTATTTTCGTTTTTTTTTCCCTTTCTTCTGTTCATCTTCTTCTTCTTCTTTTCATGTCCCACTTTCCAAACCTGCGCCTCCTCCATTCTACTTCGAATTGACATCTCATGGCCAATTCTTCAATCTCACCAACTATTTGGAGGGCTCTTTGATTTCGAGGAGACAATGGTGGGGAGGAGGAAGGCGAGCAAGTAGAGAGCGGTGGTGACAATATCCACAAAGTTAAAAGATCATGAAAATTGAAGGCAAATGAGGAAATTACAAAGGATGAGAGCTCGAAACTCAAGTGACCATGCTGCCATGGCTGCGAGTGAGAGAAGCTCACGGCCTCCGATGAGAGGAGCTAGAGAGCCACAAATGAGAAGAGCAGGAGCGGCCTTAATTGTTGTTAGAGTAATTAAATATTATACAACACCTTCATCTACCAGCTTAAATTTAGAACAGTTGGCGGTAATCTCACAAAATCTCACATGGTATCAAAGCAAAAAATCTTAACTTAAAATCTTTATAGGCCCTCATTTGTCTCCCTAGTGAAATATTTCTATGCTTAGTATTAGGCAAAAAAACTAAACTAAGTATGAGGGGAAGTATTAGTGTAATTAAATATTAAACCACAGCCATGATCACGAGTGAGAAGAGAGAGAGAGGCCATGGCCACCAGCTCAGAGATCTAGCTGCCATAATCAAGAGCTCAAAGCTCAAGCCCATCACCACGGCTAAGAGCTTGGAGATATGCGGGCATGGCCATGAGTGAGGAGAGGTTGAATGGTGATTGGCATCGTTGAGCGAACACTCGATGGATGAGCGGTCTTAGGTGAATCGGGAACAGAGACTTACCAGTGATTTCGTGATGCTGAGCAACATCGTGCATTGAAAGTGGCTCGGCATGGGTGGAAAAGGAAGAAGAAAAAGAGAGAAAAAGAAGAAAGTGAAGAAAAAGAAAAGAAAAGAAAAAGTGTCCTTGGACGAAATATCCCTCACTAGTGTGACTTGGAAAGTGGTATGTGAGATGCACGTGCATGCCAGTCGAATATTAGGCAAGCTGCTGAGGTAAGGGTATGTTTTGAGACTAAGATGCTTACTTTGGAATCTTTTTTGAGACAAGGTGCACTTTAGAGACTCTTTGAAGCTAGACTCTTTAGGGACATATTTGAGACATAGTCCGCTCTAAAAACTCTTTTGAACTGTCCTATTTTAAGGCCTTCTTTGACATTTATGCTGAATAAAAAGTTCAAAACTACGGCATGACATTTTAGTGTTAATGAATTCGGACTCTTGTGACACCCAGGCCACTTACGTATGGACTGCAAAACTTCTTGAACTTCAGACTACCTGCATGCATGAATTATGATGACCCAGAGAACTCTATACAAAATTGCCTCGAACGAGTGGTCATGCTACAAAGTTCTTCTGCACGGGCAAATTAACATATTTTCATCTACTGATCCTTCTGATCATAAGCAACAGATGAGAGAGAGAGAGAGAGAGTACGTCTTCCAGTTCAGTATGATTGAATAGAGACGACGGAATTTTGTTTATGAGCCTCTAAAAATGCCGTAGTAAATAGAATTAGGCTCAGAGAAATGAGGTTGAGGTACATGCTCGAGCACCAAAGGAGCATGCGTTAAGTTCGAGGAGATGGAAAAGCGAAAAACGGTACTTTAAATATTTTTAGGACAGCCTGATTATAACAAACAGAAATCAATGATTCCGGAAAACTCGGATTGATGGTCGTAGCAGATAATTGAGGATCCGTGAGCACCATAGAACCATTCTTGTGAAAAAAGGAAGAACTCCATCCAGGGAATTACTTAATGTTAACATCTGCAAGCATTCGAACATGAATGAACAGTCCAGAAAAACGCAGAGTAGAATCTGTCAATGCAGTACACTGACAGTTTCTTCTGAACTGGCTAATACTTGTCGAAGCCGACTTAATCTTAAGTCTCAAATCTTCTAGGTCCATGAAAATTGTTTCAACTTTCACTTAGAAAGTAAAGATTTTCAGTATGTTGTTCATAACTAAAACGATTTCGCAAGCACGCGGGTTTTGAGTATGGAAAATGAGTGTCGGACACCTGAAGTGTCAAAACTTGGCATGGAGTGACACTTAAATGCTAAAAGTTAGGAAAGTGACACTTAAGTGCCAAAATCGAAGCAAAATGGATTACTCAAGTACCAATCCGGCCAAAATCCGGTTAAAATACTGACTTGGCGATTTATTGATTTCCTTGAGAAGTTTATTCTTCAATTCCAATTATCGAGCGTGCATGATATCCAAGATTGTAAGCCATATGTTCTAATTTAATATAATCCTTTGCAATTTCCTCTTTTGCCTTCAATTTACCATTTGTGCATTGCTTTAGTAATTCAAATTCCATAAAGTCATCGATGAAAAGGCTAGTACGAATACCTAGAGGGGGGTGAATAGGTGTTAAAAGAAATTTTTGCAAGAACATTTGTAAAATACTTTTTTGTTGAAATAAAGTTTGAAAACCAACGAACTTGAGTGAGTCTTGAATCTCTAACAAATAAACAAAATTACGAATAAGTAAAGGAGTTTAGGAAAGAGAATAAAAATACAAAATTTATAGTGGTTCGGCTTATATCAAGCCTACGTTCACTCTTCAGCGCTGACAGCCTATTGGCTGAATTCCACTATGAATCAAAAGAGATTTTACAATCACGTAATCTCGACTTCACAGTGTAAAGACTCTACTTCACTCTTCCGAAGTCTCACAAGTGTTTGCTCTCTCTTTTGAGTACAATTTGAGCTTCAGCAAATGAAATAACAAAGAACTAGGAAGCTTCAGACTTTGAAATTTTTCTTTCACACACACCCCTTGAACAACTAGAGAGACCGTCTTAAATACTCCTTCATGCCTTCACGACCGTTGGCACTTTCCAAATGAGTTCTTCCAATCTACTCATTGGACAAAATCAATCAAGGAGATCTCGAGTCGTTTTAAGATTATGGTAAAAGCCCGTCAATCATGTTCGCCCATACAATCAAGATTTAGGTTTCCGTAAGTAGAACCTTTCAAGTTTGTTTGCCTTCCAAAAGATTTGATTATCGGAATTAATTCTAATAAAGATAATCAATCATATAAGTGCTATATCCAGCCATAAGGTCATCCATAAACTATACGAATCGAATACTTGAAGATAATCTTGCATCTGAATAAATCTTCATTCTTCAGTATCGTTCAGTGTGGAATCTGTCAGTGTGAGTAGACTTTGATCCTAAAGTCTGTCATTCTTTTAACCTTAAAGTCTTGGAGTCTTCAAACTAGACTGTGGAAAAGTTTTGTCAACTTCAAAACAATAAATGAGTTTTTCTCCAACAATTGAGACTTCAAGGCATACTAAAGTCCACTTGCTTTTGAATCGAAGTTAAATTTGTCATTTCAGTTGGCCATTGATCATCCTCGACTGAGCTCCAATCATTGAAATCATTAAGTTTTTGACGATAACAACTTGACAAAAACACACCTCACAAAATTAAATAAAGGTGAAATTATCAAATGGCGCCCCAAAAGGAGGCCATTTTCTTAGAAAAGTTCCTAGAGCATGGTGTCTCAAAGAAGGCCCAAGAGTGGGCAATTTAGGGTGCGTTTGGTAACGTTTCTATTCAAAAATTGTTCTAAGGAACATAAAAAGTAAAAACTATTTCTGTTCCGGGGAACAATTTTTGAACAGAAAAACGTGTTTGGTAAACTTGTTCTGGAATAGAAAAAGAACAAAAACACGTTTGGTAAATTTGTGTTATTTTAATTTTTTAATATTTTTATTGTATTTTTCTTATCTTTCTTTCTTTTTTTCTTCCTTTTGGCCGGTCGTCGGCCAAAAGCCATGGCTAGCGACCGGCCGACGAGGGCCGGTGGCCTCACCGGTGGCTGGGCGAGCTCGGCCTCGCCGGATCGGGCGAGCTCGGCCTCGTTGGATCTGGGCAAGCCCGAGCTTGCCAGCCAAGGCGAGGCCGAGCCTCTCCGAGGGCCCGCGATGACACTCGGCAAGGTAAACAAATGCTCCAACCCTCAACGGCCGGTCGCCAGTCATGGCCGAGGCCGATGACTGGTCAAAGAAAAAAGAAGAAGAAAAGAAAAAGAAAAGAAAGAGAAGAAAAGAAAGAAAAGAGAGAAAATTTGTTTCTCATCAAAGAAAAAAGAAAAGAAAAAAAAGAAAAGAAAGAAAAGAGAGAAAATTTGTTTCTCCAAAGTGTTCCAAAAACAAGAAACAAGTTTTTCTTATTTCTTGTTTTTGTTCCAAATCTGTTCTTGGAAACAAAAAAAAATAGATTTGGAACAAAAACGTAAACAAACGTATTTTTGTTCTTTTTTTGTTCCCGGGAACAAAAAAACAAGATTTGTGTTCATAAACAGAAAAAAGAAACACAAATAAACACACTTTTAGTCTTAAAACATATTTAAAACTCACTGCCCGGTCAAATCTTCATTTGTTGACGCCATGTCACTTTGCAAGCCATGGTAAGTGGGATTTTCATCAGAGATAACTTTCTTTTTCTTTTTTTATTTTCCGTCTTCGTTTTTTCCCCTTTCTTCTATTCACATTCTTCTTCCTTCTTTTCATTTCCCCACTTTCCAAACCTGCGCCTCCTCCATTCTACTCTGGATTGATATCTCGTGGCCAAATCTTCAACCTCACCAACTATTTGGAGGGCTATTCGATTTCGATGAGGCGATGGTGAGGAGTAGGAAGGTGAGCAAACAGAGAGCGGCGGCGACAACAACCACAAAGTAAAAGACCGTGTAAGTCATCTACTTCATTTTCTTCTCTTTATTTCTCCATGCAGAGCTCATGACATATGTCTATGGAAGTCGCTACCTTTGTCGATTTTATTTCGGCAGAGGTTGCCACCCTCGCATAGCTCATAGGTCAATGGTTAAGTGAGGCCGGCCACCTCCGTAGCCATGGCGTCAGGCATGGCTCAATTGATTTGCTTGATTTTTGCCTGTGAGATATCAAAGTTCTCAAGCAGCCACGACCATGGTTGAGAGCTCGAAACTCTAGTGACCACACTGCCATGGCTGCAAGCGAGAGGAGCACAAGGGCCCCGCCGAGAGGAGCTACAAAGCCACTAGTGAGAAGACCAAGAGTGGCCATAGTAGTTGTTTGAGAAATTAAATATTAAATAACACATTCATTTAATAGCTAACTTTAAAATAATTGACAGTAGTCTCACAAAATCTCACATGGTACCAAATTAGATGGTCTTAAGTTCAATTCTTTTCAAGTCCTTATTTACCTCCCCAATGAAATATTTTTGTGCTTAGTATAAGGCAAAAACACCAAACAAAACGTGAGGAAGAGTGTTGGAGTAATTAAATATTAAACCTTAACCATAATCACAAGTAAGAAGAGAGAGAAAGACCACGGCCACCAACTCAGAGATCTAGCAGCTATGGTGAAGAGCTTAGAGCTCAAGCCCATATTTATGGCTAAGAGCTTGGTGATATGGCGATCGGCATGATAAACTTATTAGATTAAAAAAATTGAAATTATATTTCAATATAAATAATATTTGATTCTACTATAAGAAATTCAAAATAAAAAAAAATTTCAATTAAACTTAATTTTATTTATATATTCGACTTTAATTCTATATTATACTATACATTCGATCTATAAATGTAAATATATATTTACATTTATTACATATTTTAGGTATTTTGGTATTTTAAGTATATTGGTATAGTTTACTAATTAATAAAATTTTATTAAAAGATGATGGAAGGGGAAAAAATAAATAATAAAGAAAATAATAAAAATCAGTGGAAAATTAAAACAAAAAAGCAAATAAAAATAAATTAAAGAATAGTGTCACAAGAGATTTTCTTCATCTCCATTTAGGTTCATTTACACTAATGTCGTTTATACCAAAAAATATCTATGACATGACGTGAATATCCGACTTTATTATTATGATTCACCAAACAGTAGATAGAATATAATAAAATCCTAGAATTTCATAGTTTATCCTATCTAATCCTATCATGGTTAGAAATTCAGACGACCAAATGTAGCCAAGGTGATTAAGTTAGCTTGAGCTTAAAATCAAGTTAAACATTGTCCAATAGTTGAGATATGATAGATGAGGTAATGTCCGGTGATTGTTCGTGGCAAAACTTCTAGATCTAGCTATATGGGGGCAACAATTCTAGCAGTTTTGTTGGCTTCTTGAAACATGTGCGAAAGGTCCAGAATTGGAGGTGAAACAATAGATGATCGATGCCGTTGACTTGCAAAATAGTAATTGAGCAACACTACCTATATGGCTAGCATCATAGCATCAAGTGGCTTATATGACTGGCTTAAGGAAATAGTTACTGAGCTAGGTGACCTGTGCGGCTGGCATTGAAAGAAAAGTTACCTCTGTGAAAAAGGCTTGACTAGGCAACACAGCTGATATGGTTGGCATTTAAATGCCATTGTGGAATGGACTTGATTAAGTGCTTCCTCATATTAGACTTGTGCACGCGAAGTGAATATTTTTGAGTGGCATGATGGACTTATTTTACTACGAGGTACATTGGGTGCACTAGGTGCATTGCATTAAGGCTGCCTTCAGAAGAAAGCGCTCATATCAAGTTGACAATAATAATATAAAACAGAGAATTGTGGAAATTTTGTATATTTCGATGTTTTGAACAAGAATATATGACCATATGTATAGATTTTATTAAATAACTATTCTAAGATAAAATCTCAATCAATATATGCACAATCATGTAATTACATGCAATCTTAAGAGATATAGATAATCAATGAAATTATCAAATATCTCTAACATAAGAAATTATCCTAGAGAAATATCTAATTATCTCCAACAAAATTGATAGCTTTCAATAGATTGATTGGAGGAGTTGAATAGAGAAGTGAGCTTTGATGGTATCACAATGGTCGTGAATTGTTCTGAGTATATAATCCGATTAAATCATCAAATGATGAGTGCGAGCTCATTCTAATATTTGTTTAAATGCTATTCTAAATACAGGAATTCTCATTGACAAACTCCAATTCTGTTTTTCTTGGTGTCAAGTCTCTAGAACAATTATAAATTATTTATATTTTTTAATGCATTGCAGCACACTTTTTGATCATTTGAGTCGTTTTTTATCAATATATTGTAAAAGTCAAATGATCCCCAACCTACTCACCAGGAATACGGCCATAGATTTGTCCAAAGGCATCTATGGGCATGGGATCGGCAGAGAAATCGTCTTGCATTCTGTAGTATTATGATATGAGCAATGCAAAAGGATACTTGATAAAAAGGCAAAATCTTTAGGTACTTGTACAGTACATTCATGATTTACCATAAAAGAACAAGAATGAAAATTTAGGAGTCTTTCTGCTAAGGATGTTAATAATATCATCTGTTTGCTAGCTCTATTTCTGCAGTTTGCTTCCCAAGCTCGGAGCACGGAACTCTAGAATACCCGAACCCAAAGCGGATGAGTCTGAGTCCCATTCACTTCGATTTCCCGAACCTTGAGAAGGCTTATCCAGATCGGGATTCTCGAACGGATATTCAGGCGTCGGAATTCCCATATCTCCTTCCAACATCTTCACCACAGTGCTCATCGCCGGCCTCGCCTCCGGCTTCTCCTGAATGCACCATAAAGCCACCGTCAACATCCTCATCGCCTTCTCTCTTTCACTCTCAGGAAAACTGCAGACCATCTCCAACAACTTGCCATTCTGTAACATGTGCCATGTGCATTGCGGTAGCCCGGGCATTGACTCTCTCAGGTTCACGTCGAGATTTATCCTCCTCCCCACTATGTCAAATAGGACCATCCCGTAACTATACACGTCACACTTGTAGGTCACAGGATATGACTTCGACATCTCTCTCGCGGCGTAGATTTATCCTCCTCCCCACTATGTCAAATAGGACCATCCCGTAACTATACACGTCACACTTGTAGGTCACAGGATATGACTTCGACATCTCTGGCGCGGCGTACCCGTGGGTGCCACGAAACCCCGTCATGGGGATTTGACTACTTCCCCTATTGTAGAGCTTGGCGAGCCCAAAGTCCGCGATCTTTGGGCTCAAGTTCCAGCCCAGAAGGATGTTCCCGGGCTTTATGTCGTAGTGGATAATCCTCTGCTCGCATTCCTCATGCAAGTAGGCGATCCCCTTTGCAGTCCCCACAGCAATCTCATGCATCTTGGGACCATCGAGCGCCGTCTTGTTCCCGAAAAGGAGCCCATGGAGGGACCCGTTTTCCATGTACTCGTAAACGAGCGCCCTCATAGTTGAGTTGAAGCAAAATCCATAGAGACTGATGAGATTTATGTGGTGAATTCTTCCCATGGAGCTCAACTCTGCCATGAACTGCTCCTCCATCCTCTTGTCTTGGGCGTTCGTGAGCAGTTTGACTGCCACTGGAGTTCCATTCGGCAACTTGCCTTTGAAGACAACTCCATAAGAGCCAGAACCGAGCACGGTGGCATAATTTTCAGTGTAAGCAGCCAGCTGATCTGAAGAAAACCTGTTGGACTTCAAGAATCTATCGAGGATATCGAACTCTTCGGGCACTTCCCTGATGGATGAGACAGCCGTTGGCGTGACGGAGATTACCTCGGCTGGCGAAGAACGAACAACCTGTGGAATTTTTTCCAAGTCAAAGATAGCTTTCCCGGCATAGCTTGGGATTGCGGTTCCTGCTTTCTTCAAGCAATCAGCGACGAAGTACACGATGGCGACGGTCGCTGCAGTCCCCACCACAGCGGAAACTGAAAAGAGGTTGCAGTGACAGAATCGTTAAAAGTTCAATCATAATACCAAATTGCGAACACCATGCACAGGTATATTAGTCCGACTTACTAATCACGGAAGCTAAGATCCCTTCCTCGGCGCCCATCTCTTCTAGGAGGAATCAAATCAAATCGTATTCTCTGATCAGCTGGTTCTCTCGCGAGAATTCGTTATGCCTCTCTGTTTTGGTTGTGTTAAGCTCGAGAATTCAGAGAAGAGTGTGTTTGTTGCCTCGTATTTAACTTCTAAAGTCATGCAGCGGGGTGCATGCGTTGTTTAAGCTCCGACGCGGTTTTGTCAATGGGCGTTCGTCATCGAGGGAGTTTCTCAGAAGAGCATATTGAAGTTGACGTGCTTCAGTCGACTCGACAGATCGTGCTGCATTACGTATCAAGACGGCTGTGGACACCTGGACACCTGCATGAGTAAAGAACCAAATATATATGTATAGAACCATACTGGTTATATATATACATATATATAATACAAAGAACCAAAATACATATTATATCCACCTGCATGTGTAAAGAACCAAATATATTTATAGATATATGTGTGTGTATAGAACCATACTGGTTATATATATATATACATATATATAATGCAAAGAACCAAAAGTCTATATACATATTATATCCACATCCGTCTTGATACGTAATGCAGCACGATCTGTCGAGTTGACTGAAGCACGTCCACTTCAATGTGCTCTTCTGAGAAACTCCCTCGAAGACGAACGCCCATTGACAAAACCGCGTTGGAGCTTAAACACCGGATGCACCCCGCTGCATGACTTTAGAAGTTAACTACGAGGCAACAAACACACTCTTCTCCGAATTGTCGAGCTTAACACAACCAAAACAGAGAGACATAACGAATTCTCGCGAGAGAAGCAGTTGATCAGAGAATACAATTCGATTTGATTCCTCCTAGAAGAGATGAGCACCTACTCAAGTTATTATGATCGAAACCCACAAAGTGATGCCTAGTACCAGACGATGGATTGGATCTTAGCTTCTGCGATTAGTAAGTCGGACTAATATACCTGTGCATGGTGTTCGCAATTTGGTGAACTTTTAACGATTCTGTTACTGCAACCTGTTTTCAGTTTCCGCTGGGGTTCTTTATATTATGTATATTATATGTATATTGACTTTTGGTTCTTTACACATACAGGATGTCCAAGTGATATATATGCATATATATGTGTGTATGTCAAGAAGGGGTTTGGACACTCGGAAATTTGCTGAAGAATATGTATTTGTATAAGAACAATAGGTAAAAGTATAAATTAAGTAAACCCAATAATCACTTTAGCCTCAAACTTTTCCAAAAGATATTTAATGAAAAACCCATCCATGTGTTTAAAATATCCTTAGACTACACATGACTATAGATGGAGATTCACGATAATAAAGATGATTTGCAAGTAATCAAACAATATTGTACCTTGTAAATTTGAAATCAAAATTCAGAAAATTGAAATCATATTAAGAAATGAATCAAAATCTTTTCATTGTTTTCTAATTTGATATTTTTAACTATTTTTCTTCTTAGTCAAAGTGTGTGCTCCATCCATATATATATATGAATAAAGAACCCAACACCTATTTCAACCTTAATGTTTTGCGAAAAATTCCATTAAAGGTTTGTTTTATTTTGCAGATCTACAAAAGAAAACATTTTCCAAAAAATGAACGATTATATTGCTCGGAATAATTAGTCAATGAAATTTATTTTCATTATTGATAACAATTTATGTTTAAGCATTTTCTTAGATGATGAATATATTTTTCTCTAATTCATTTTTGTAAACAATAAAAACAATCATTTTTAGAAAAATGTTGCAAGACAAATGCATCTTAAGATCGACAGTCGATATCTCATGAATACAGCTCTCAGCTAATTAGAAACATTACCATCCTGGCACTATTGAGTGTCTTTATGCTTGAACTAAATCTTTGGGTAGTTTACTGATAAAAGGATGTCCCTAAAGTATTTGAATAAGGTTCGCCCACTGTGAGAAGACATACCCGCAGTGACTAACTCAGTTTTCCTTGGTTCTAAGCATAGATCCCCTCATTGATAACAGAGCCATGGTTTTATTTGTAACTTGGTTCATTCCATGCGCTTAGCAGGTAAATCCAGTGCTAATAAGATTTTCTCCATATCATGTATGATCCCAAAATCGTAGATGCTCCAATTACTTTCACTTTTTCTCCATTTTCCTCTTCTCTTTTAGACTTTCGAGTATCAAATGCTTCTAAGATTGACTATTTTTATGAGGTCTTTCTAAGTGATGATACTAAAATCTCTGAAACTCAACTCCCTTTTATGAACCCATATTCTACTTTTGCTAAACTCGCCTCATCATTTTCTCCCATCCACTCCATTCGACAACTTATCCATCAGACTCCCAAAGAAGTGAAAGAGTAATTATAGTCCTCCAAGTTTAATCAACATCCCACTCTAGCCACTGAAAATGAATATTTTGTTACTCTCACTTTCCATGGCTGAAAAAGCTTGCTAGTTGTAGCCAATATGGCCCTATTGGATACTTGGTTCTTAGAATACCAGCATGCTTGTATTGGCACCATCTAAATCACTTTGAATGCTAGGACAGTTTTTGTAACCTTATATCCAAACTTCAATGTTGCTCTTTTAGATCCTCAATTGCTTTCCTTTTTAAAGGTTCATATCCAGCTCACTGGAGCACCCTAGGCCGCTAATGCTATTGCGGCAACACTACACTACTAGATGATTTATCGAGTACAGAACCACGTCCTTGATTTAAATTTCCAAAACGGAAATGAAGATGCATTGTTTATCTCCATGCAAAATGACCAGGCATCCTGCATCCATGTTCCCAAACATATTTCTAAAGAGAAGTTGGCCAAACTCCTTTCGAAGACTTGGATTATCAACTATGAAAAGCTGCATCAGAACAACAAGCCTTTCTAGTCCTCAGACTCTAAATTTGTAAGGAAAAAGGATGGCACTATTGCCATCAAATTTGGCAAAGAAAATGAAGAAAATCCTTCCATCTTCCAAACCATGTTTATGATTGAATCTTATATTCCAAAATCAATCTCTGAGCCAGACCCCAAGGAGCTTGTTAAATTTTTTAGAGTAATGGAAATCTTGTCCATTACTACAAGGATTGATATGGTCATTGTTTTTGGAACCCTTTTTCCCTGTGTTCTTACTGCACCAATTCTCTTGACAAAGTAGACCCAAGTGCAAGGCCCAGATGAAAACCCAAAAAATCAAAAGATGGTGTATACCAAAGGCACTTGAACAGAGACCATTCTGTTAATACCCTTAGTGAGTGTGATAAGTTTAAATTCATGGTTTTTTATGCTCCATCTCCACTACTAGAATACACGTCATCACCTCCCGTTCCACTAGCCTTACCACCTACATCACCTCCTATTCCAACTCCCGTTCCACCAGCCTTACCATCTACATCACCTCCCTCACCTCCTCACAAAAAACCAGCCATTTCTCCATTCTACAAGCCAATCTTAAAGTGGACAAAAAAGCATTCATACCCACCT
This sequence comes from Eucalyptus microcorys, assembly GCA_014182515.1. Taxonomy (NCBI): domain Eukaryota; kingdom Viridiplantae; phylum Streptophyta; class Magnoliopsida; order Myrtales; family Myrtaceae; genus Eucalyptus; species Eucalyptus microcorys. The sequence continues at coordinate 24,367,568 of CM024564.1, forward strand.
GAAGTTTCAGGTGAAACATCACTTAACCAAGAAAAAAAAGTTAGTTCCTTCATCGTTATGTTCCAATAGATAGACCTTCTCTTCTTGTTCGAGAAAGTTCGAGGCTTTCATTCCCTACCCCTAAAGAATTCATCAACCCTCAAGGGAGATGTCATCATGTTCCAAAAATACTTGCATCAACCAATGTGGACAAACATGAAAGACAAAAAGGAACTCATATTGCTAAAATCGTCCTAAATTGGCAATCAGAGACTCTTCTAACACTCAATATTGCTTTCAAGACGATTGATTCCAAAATCGTTGATATACAAAGAGATCTTAAGAGATATGATGAAACCACTAAGAAGATTCTTTCAGACTTCCAAAAAAAGCTTCATGCCTTGGAATCTGGACAACCTTTAGGATATCATCATCTCAAATTCTTAAAGATGGAAATAGAGAAGCTCAATAGGCTAATCCAACTTCTTGAAAAATGAAAATTCAAACCTTTTGATCCGTTCCCAACTATGTCATGAACTAAGTATTCTCTTTCACCACCACCACAAAGCACTTCAATCTTTGTTGATCTTGTAGAAACCTCTATCAGATGAGACAAAACTGATATGGTAGAAATGCGAAACCGCCTTAGAGAACTAGACCGGTTAAGGAAAGAAAAGGGGAATGAAAAGATTCCTGAAGAATTTTCGATTTCTATAAAGGAGAAGCCAGACCAAATGATGCTATCTAACCCGTTGGAATCATTCCTGATAAATCCGGGCAATTAGGAAGAAAAACAGCTTGATCCTTCTACCTCGAAAGATCAGATTCAACTTCTCCGATCAATTTAGATTCGAAACCATACTTGGTATCTCTTTCATCTTCCTCCTCTTTTTCAATCCCTGTTATCAAATCATTTCCTATTATACTAGCCACTTCTTCAATATTCATGACCGATCCCTCAAATCAAGAGATGGATTCAAATTCTTTTGAACTAGAGGTTATCCAACTAGATAATTCATCCCAGAATCTAACCTCTTCCTCTAAACAGTTTTTTACTGTTGACGATATTCCTTATTCTAAATGGTTAGAAAGATTCAAAGAATTCCATACTTAGTTAAACGTCCAAGCTGTCATAAATCATGACAAGTATGATCTCCTTTTTGGATTTATTACAATGTTCATAGATGTTGACATCTGATTTTTAGTTGACGCGTCATTAAAAGATAATAAATCAAATTTTTTATTTTTGATTGCGATGGAGCCCATTTCTCGGCCAAAAAGTGTCATTTTTCATTTCTTTCTTTTGCATTGTCATTTTTAAGCAATCTCTAGTTCATTTTCAAAAAAACCTGAAAAGTCAAAGGGTTGGATTCGGGTTAATTTTTGGTCAACCCTTTGATCAAAAGTCAACCTCGAGTTCAAAAATTGACTTTGTACCCAAAAAAAATTCCATTTAACCTTAATTTCACTTTTATCAAATCAATTTCTCAAAAATTCAAAAAATTGACCAAAAAATCAACATTTTAAGAAATGTCAACTAAATAGTTGACTTTTAGTCAAACCTTTGACCAAAAAATGGAAAAAAATCAAAAATGCACAAAAACATTTATTTTAATGTCAATTTGACTTTTGTGTCAAAAATGTCATGAAATTCGATTAAGGACCTTGATTTCTGAATTTTTTAATTTTAGATTCTAAATCGACCAAAATTAAAATTACTTTTATTCTAGTCATGATTAGGTGTAGTTCCTTCTTTGACATTTGGTTTAGGAACTATCTGAAATCTGCTTGCACATTTAATTTTGCAATTTATTGAGTCAAATGCGAATTGTCATTTTGAGCTCTAATTGGGGGATCAAAATTGATCTATTCATAACTTGCAAATGGACGATTGTTTCTCACTCCTTTCCTTAAGATAAATTCAAATTTGAAATCAATTTTGAGAAATTCACTCCAAAACTTATCAATTTGAAGAATTTTATCCTCCCAAGCATAAGAAAGTCAAGCAATTAAGCTTCAATCATCAAAATTTGAATTGATCAATTCATAGTTATGGTTTGATTTCATAAATCTAGATCCAATTTTAATATTAGGCTTAGATCCATTTTTCACCTAAACTCGAGTGCTTCAATTCAAGGTCAATTTGACAATAAGTGATCTCCCATATGGATAATTCATTAGATAGAGTAATTGTGAGATTAATTGAATTCAATTTTAGTTAATTTACAATTTTACCCATTGAATTATAAATTTAACCATTTTAGCCATTTAAACCCAATTCTAAGCACCCATGGTTTTGACTCGTTATTTTTCATAATAATCATAAAGATAGATCAATAGGAGACCCTAGATCTCATTCATAAGGTTTAATTAACTTAATTGTATCTTAATTGACCAATTTCTTTTAAAATAGGGTTAAATTCATTTTCAATTTAATCGTCTAGGGACCAAATTGCATAAATTTGGGACTCACAGAGGCCCCAAATAGGCGAAATGATAAGAACCAAACCAAACCGGTCAAGAACCGGTCAGAAATCGACCGAATCAAACCTAACCAGTTTGACTGATCTAATCGGCCATCGGCAGGGCTAGCCAATTTAGCCCCTTGTCGATCGATTCTTGACCTCCGCCAATCGATTTCAAAATCCTCTCAATGTCAATTTCACTTCCACACCTTCAATTTCCCAAAATTTTATAGATTGATTCTTGAATTTCATCAAATTGCAAATTAACCCATAATCGAACATTTTGACGCAATTCCCAATTTTGGCTTTGGTTTTTGCAAATTAAACCCACTAGATCAATTACTCGACACCTCGAGATCATGATGAAGCCTTCAAAATCAATTTTTGACCATTTGATCAAAATTTCGACCGTTGAATCGAACCGACGGCCGAAATCGGTTAATTTGGAGAATATATAAGTGAAATTTTCCCTCCATTTTAGGGGGCTTCATTATGCACAAAATCTCTCTCTCTCTCTCTCTCTCTCTCTCTCTCTCTCTCTCTCTTCTTTTCTAGCAAAAACCATTGCCATCAATTCTAACCCCGTTGCCATCAATTCTGGCGTTCTTGTTGCTAGATCTGATTCGATTTGATCTTCATATCATCTTCTACTTGCATTTGGTCGGCATAGGTCTGATCAATCACCTTGATCTCTCGATCGACGCACGAAGGCCGATCCAATTGGACCGGTTTTGTTTTCCTTTGCTGTAGGTGGTTTAGCCGCCTTTTGAGGTTGTTACTGAAAGTGTTAGTATAAACACCTAGAAGGGGGTGAATAGGTGTAAAAACAGATTCTACAAAATACAGTAAAAACCTTTGCTTTTAACCTAAGTTTAAATAACAACAGATTTTGAGCGAGTTCAGACTTTGGCAATTACAAACAAAATAAAGGAATTCAGGGAATGGAATAAGAACACAGAATTTATAGTGGTTCGGCTTAGATCAAGTCTACGTCCACTCTCCAACGCTAACAGCCTTTTAGCTGGATTCCACTATATAATCAATAAGAGATTACAACTTTGAGTGCAAACACTTAGTAGTAGATCACACTATCTCACTAAGTCACTCTTTTGGTATTTTTCTCACGATCACAAACGTTTAAACTCACAAGAGACAAGTGTATAATCAAAGATCGCTCAAACTTTGAAATTATAAATTCTACGCTCCGTTTTTTACTTGCTCATCGATCCTTCATCTCCTTAAATACTCCTCAACTTTCAAACTAGCCGTTGGATAATATCTTAGAGGATCATCTTTTAATCTACCCATTGGACAGATCTGTATTTAGAAGATTTGGTAGCCGTTAAGTGACAAAAATAGAATCACAAATTGATTCCGATCGCTCATACAAACAGAATCTTGGTTTCCATAAGTAGAGCTTCTCCTTATAGAAGTTCTTGTCTTAAAGATTCAATCGTCAATCAATTAGATTAAGTCAATCAAATCTATCTTGATGTAGAATCCAAACCAAATCACTAGCTGTTATATGATTGGGGCTTGTGTTACGTTCTGTCTCGTTCTAGATGTAAAGTCTGAGAGTAATAAATTTTACAATTTGAGTTTGAGTGCAATTGACTTTATAATCTGGATGTTAGTTTGAACATATTTTGTTTTTGAACAAATTTAGCTTTAAGATCTGGATATAATCTGAATAAGTTCAGCTTCAGCATAGAGTCTGTCTTCTGGTTCTTCATTCACGTTCAGTCTCGAATTTGTTAGAGTGGGCAGACTTCTGATGTAGAACAGACTTTGGCAGTTTTCATATTTTGACACGAAAGTCTGGAAATCTTTAGAACAGACTTTGGACAAGTGTTACGTTCAGTCTTCTGGTTCTTCCAACTATAGACTTTGATAATATCATTTACATATTATATCATATGCACAATCTATTACTCAACCAATAAATACGTTAGAAGCCTTTGATTTATTTTGTCATCTTCAAAACATCATAAGGGATTTCCCTAACAATCTCCCCCATTTTTTATGATGACAAAACAATCTCTGAATATATAGATGTGTAATCACACTTTCTAAAATATTGATAAATCAATCATCAAATTTTAGATTTTCAAAAAATGTGATTTGAATCAAAAGACAGCAAATAGATTGAGCATAACAATATGTAGAAAAATAATTGCAGCTCAATATTATGCAATAAATAATATCAACCAATCAACATATATGCATATTTATATTCTCTCCCCCTTTTTTGTCATAATCAAAAAGCGATAATATGTCAATAACAAAAGGTAATAAAAGATGCACTAACCGGAGTTGGTAGAACTTAACAAGTTCTGTCACTTTTACCTTTCCTTCTTTCCATAATAATCAAGATCACGATCGATTCAAAAAGATTTTTCCATAATTGATCAATGGTCTCCCTCAATTTGTTGCATTTTTTAGATGATCGCGATTCTTTCCTTTTTCTTAGATTCGCTTTCTCCCCCGTCATCATGACAATATTTGCAAATAGCAACAATTGTTGCTTGTGCACGTTGAACATAATATTTTTCCATTATTTTCTTTATAGCCACAACATCCGCAACGATCACTTGCATTTTGAAATTCGAGGTAAAAATTTATTTTCTTCAATTAAGCTCGTCTTGAATTCAACCTGCATAAACTTAACGAACTTTTTGCACAAATAAGCTGTAATAATATCCACATAATATATAATGTCATTTCTCCAAATAAATTAAATAGCATATATAAAATTAAAATTCAAAACTACTCAACCTTTCATACGACACATTAGGGATTTCCTTAACAATTTGCAAAAACTTTACACAAGGAAGGGAATTTTTGAGCCTTTAGAAGATAGTATAGAATATCCATAATTTTCAGATCGAGCTTTCCAAAATCCATATGGAAGATTATTTTGCCACCTGCAAAATCTTGTATAATAGATAATAATCTTTGCAAAAATGTCACGTAATATCTTCCTTTGATTTGCGGATCAAACTTGCTAGATATAATATATCTTTTAAGAATATAGCAAGAATATCCATAAATATACAATAATATCTTTCGAGATCAAAGGGATTTCCTTGAGCATAAATCTCATATATATTATTGATGCATTTCGCGAAAAGAAAGATGATATTTCTATCGTGTGCCAAATCAAGTAAAACTTGCAATGCCTTATATTTATGACAAAAGATATTTGCAATATAATAAACAATCATCCAAAATTATGATAAATGCATGTAGAAATTTGTAAAGCGAGAAAATAAAAAATATTCTCTTACCCATGGTATATGTTTGAAATATCCCATTAAAAAAAATCATTACCAATCTTGTAGGAGATATTTTTCTGATTGCACCAAAATTTGCGTAGATTCGCAATCATTCTTGCCTTATTGAATTTGCTGCAATTAACTCATTTCCTTTTTAGTATCCATCAATTTGGATCCTTCCATTTCATTAGAGTAAAATAGAAAATCTCCATAGATAAACAAATATTCTTTCTTAATTCATCATAACAAAGTATTCAAAGAAAGAATATTATGCACAATGATATTTTGAAAAATAAATTCTCACTTAGTCATAGCATGATAAAAACAGAGAGAATAAAATCTTTGAGTATCTAGGAATATCTTGCATAATAAATTAATATCTCGTAAAACAGCTTTCTACTTTGCAAAATATGACAATTTGAGAGCATAAAATCAAACAAAATGAACTCGATTGTCTCTAAACAAGATATCAAAAATAATCACATGTATTAAATCTCAACTCACGAATCACAAAAACAAATCATACGATTCTTTCTTCAATAAAACAAAATATGATCATTATAAAATCTAAATCAACTGAGGCACAAAGAGAATTATTGCCTAAATCAAATTGAGAATAAAAAAAATTCCTTGCCAAATTCTCTTTCTTCTTTTCTTTTATTTCCTGCAAAAACAACTCACATTTTCTTTGGTACCCATATTTTCTTGGGTTCTTTAAAAGTTAGTAGAATATGTTGTTTTTATCCAATCTTTCTTGATAGGTCTCCAGATTTTAGGACATTCTTTCTCAAAATGTTATAAATCTCCACAATTTGAACATTTGAGAGCTTTTCGACTAACGGGTTTTGTAAAGATTCTTTGAAAATGCTTCTTGTACACAAGTCTAAGAGGTCTTTGTTTAAGTCTCTCATTGACTTTAGAAAAATCAATTAGAGAATCACTTTCCTTATTGAAACCAAGTCCTGACTTATTATAGTAAGGAACTTATATGGAAATGATATGCTCTAATGTTTTTTATCCATTTGAAAATCTTGTCAAAATATTTGAAAATTATTTCTTTAAAGAATCATTTTCTTTTTTCGACTTTCTTTTGTTTTGAAAATCTTTTTACAAAATTTCAAACTTTCTTTTTGAGAAAGATCCTGTTGCCTAAGCCAAGAATTCTCATTTTTAAGTTCGGAGATCCTTTTAAGAGAAAATTTGAGATTTAAGCACAGCTCATTTATATACTTTGAAACTTTGATAGGAATTTTTGAATGGCTTACCTCGATTTCCTCATTAGATTCTGAGTTTGTGTTTGAGACAGACTCTGATTCTGAGTCTGTATCTGAGTTTGACTATGATTCTGAATGTGCCATCAAGCATATATTTCCTTACTCGTCATCTTCTTTCATGGTTCTTTTATGGTCATTTTACTTGTATTGTTTTCTTCCACTGAGTTTCCTTCATTTTCTACTTAGCTTTTTGAATTTCTTGATCATAAATGCAAGTTATTCGTCGTCCATGTCATTTTCTGAGTTTGTATCATCAAAATCAACATTAGATATTAAAGCAATGAACTTCTTACCTTCGGAATCTTCATCATTGATTTGTTCCACTTCGTAAGATTGAAGAGTGCCAATCAATTCATCAACGGAAAATGGCATAATCCTCTGAGTCTCTCAAATCGAGATTTTAACATGGTTCCAATCTTTTGAGAGACCTCATAAGAGTTTGTTGACCTTCAATGGGGAAGAAATTGGCTGACCTTGATATGCTAAACCATTTACAATTTCTGTAAAACGGCTGAACATATCTCCAATCAACTCTCCTGGCTTCATCTTGAAGGATTCATATTGGCCAAGCATGAAGTTTATTTTTGTCTTTTTTACAAGATCAGTTCCTTCATAAGTAACATGAAGTCTATCCCAGACTTCTTTAGCTGTTTCACATGAAGAAATTATGGTATATTCAGCAGGAGATAATGCGCAATATAAAGAATAAATGATTTTTGCATCAAGCGCTTCTCTTTTGGATATCTCCGTCCAAGACATAGGAGCGAGGGGTTTGATTTCTTTGTCTTTGTCATTCTTATTTGATGTAGACGCAGCAGTAGGATTAATTCATTTTTCCACAACATCCCATTGCAAGAGATTTCTAGATCTTAGGAATGCCTTCATTCTGTTTTTCCCAATGTTGTATTCATTTCCATCAAAATATGGTGACCTAGTGTTGCTTTGCTCTTCCATAAGTCCTGGTGCCAAGATACTAGCTATATAACTTTAGCTCAAAAGTAAAATTATTTTTATAAACCGAGCAATTGGTTCTAATATCAATTGAAAGTGCTAGTATGAACACCTAGAGGGGAGTGAATAGGTGTAAAAACAGATTCTGCAAAATGTAGTGAAAACCTTTACTTTTAACCTGAGTCTAAATAACAACAGACTTTGAGCGAGTTCAGACTTTGGCAACTACGAACAAAATAAAGGAGTTAGGGAATGGAATAAAACAAAGAATTTATAGTGGTTCGGTTTAGATCAAGCCTACGTCCACTCTCCCACGCTAACAGCCTTCTAGCTGGATTCCACTATGTAATCAACAAGAGATTACAACTTTGAGTGCAAACACTTAGTAGTAGATCACAATATTTCACTAAGTCACTCTTTTGGTATTTCTCTCATGATCACAAACATTTAAGCTCACAAGAGACAAGTGTATAATCAAAGATCGCTCAGACTTTGGAATTATAAATTCTACGCTTTGTCTCTTACTTGTTCATCGGTCCTTCATCTCCTTAAATACTCCTCCACTTCCAAACTAACCATTGGACAATATCTTAGAGGATCATCTTCTAATCTACCCATTGGACAGATCTGTATCTAGAAGATTTAGTAGCCGTTAAGTGACAAAAGTAGAATCACAAATTTATTTCGATCGCCCATACAAACAGAATCTTGATTTCCATAAGTAGAGCTTCTCCGTATAGAAAGTTCTTGTCTTCAAAATCCAATCGTCAATCAATTAGATTGAATTAATCAAATTTATCTTGATGTAGAATCCAAACCAAATCACTAGCCATTATATGATTGGGACTTATGTTACGTTTTGTCTTGTTCTGGATGTAAAGTCTGAGAGCAATAGACTTTACAATTTGGATGTCAGTCTGAACATATTCTGCTTCTAAACAGATTTAGTTTTAAGGTCTGAATATAGTCTGAATAAGTTCAGTTTCAGCATAGAGTTTGTCTTCTGGTTCTTCATTCACGTTCAGTTTGGAATTTGTCAAAGTTAGTAGACTTTTGATGTAAAACAAACTTTGGCAGTCTTGATTTTGACACGGAAGTCTAGAAATCTTTAAAACGGATTTTGGACAAGTGTTATGTTCAATCTTTTGTTTCTTCCAAGTATAAACTTTGATAATATCATTTACATGTTTTATCATATGCATAGTCTATTACTAACTAATAAACACGTTAGTAGCCTTTGATTTATTTTGTCATTTTCAAAACATCATAAAGGATTTCCCTAATAGTTACTTGCCGTCCAAATCTATTCCTTGGCAGTTTGTGGAGGTCTGATCAAAGTTTTGGTGAAAACTTTGATTGATTTCGATCAAAATCGACTAAATTGTAATAAAATATAATTTCTTGATCTCAAATCCTATGAAGCGAGGCCTGGATTAGCCGACCGAGGCTAAAGTTCAATTTTAAGTAAATAAATGATGATTAGATGCTAGATGATGGATTTAGATGATGATTAGCTACAATTGAGTCTTCTTTGATGATAAACTTGAATGATTGTGGTTGATTTAGATTAAATATGCAATTTAGTAACCATAGGACTGGCTTACTGTTTTGGCCAAAACGAGATCCGAAACAACCTTGTTTCAACTCAAGTCCTCTTAAGCTTAGATAATGCATGTCTTAAGCTTCAAAATGATAGGTCGTACACACCAATCAAGTGTCGTTTGACCCTTGAAAAACATTTCCGAAGATGAGCGATTTTGTTATAGTTCAGTTGGATTTTTGATTTTGTTCTTATTTCGAAATGAGATTTTGTTATTTTCATGTAGGCTTCTGTGATGATTTATGGACAATATTGCTTTGATGATTTTGTTCCAAATCACTTTGTGCATGTTCTGTAATTTTTTTCGTGATTTTTAGATTTGTTAACTAGGTCAAATCTATTCAGATCCAAGTCTATGTCAGTTTGTTATGTATTAATCTTTGATTTTGTCATTATTGTACTGATCTATTCGTTGATTTCTGGAAGAACATTCCTTCATAAAAGTTGCTCATTTAGTGTGAAGCATGCTCTGTATTTTTTTTTTGAAATTTTTATAAATGATTAATTAGGTCAAAATCGCTTAGATCTAAACATAGGACAGTCTGTCCTACATTGATCCAAATTTTGTTTTGATGAAATTGAGTCCCAAATGCATTTATTTGGTCTCAAATCCTTCATGAAGATTGAAATATATGATACATATGTTCAATTGATACGTGCTTTGAAAAGTCTTAACGTTGGCAAGTGAGTCAATTGCATGAATTAAGGTTAAAATGTGCATCTCGGTTTTGTCATTTTTGTTGCGATTCGTGTGATCACATTTAGGTTTCGAACTCTAACAAGAAATGTTCATCATTGCATGTTATGTATGTATGATTTTTTGTAACATTTTTGTATGTCTTGAGATGGCTAAAATCAAGCATGTCCTTGAAGTTAATGCTGAAATAAAATCTTGCCATTATGCATATTACCATGCTTGTTTAAGACATTCAAAGACTTTTGGGATAATGTCTTCTTGACACTTAAACTTCATATTACAAGGTTTGAGTACATATTCACGCCATTACATTTAAGTATCATTTTGTATGATTAATATATGTTGTAAGAGCACATGTTTACCTAGAAACCCTCAAGCATTTCATCATGAATCTTGAATCATCTTCTATTGTCATCAAATTTTATGACATTTTCTTATGCCAATTTAGGGTTAGATGATCACCCCAATTACTTGTCACATCTATTCTATGTCACATGCGATTTCTTCATGTCATTTGTGCATTACTTGAATGGTTTTGAAATTTATTAATGCATGTTTATGTTTTGGTTCTTAGTTACTAACATGTGCACTTTTAAAGATCTTGATCTTAGAGCACCTAATTGACTTAGTTTGGACCAATGCCTTTCTAGGAAGTTGTAAGGCACACTTAGAAGTTTCCAATGCCACTGATTTTACATAGATCACTCATCGTTTGGACCACTTTTCATTTTTTCAAAATTAGATCAGAATTTGGACATGGGATCAAATTCGGACCATGTTCTAACCTCTGTTTGAATAGACCTTTGATATTTTTGTTTCATTTTTTCTATTAAGATTTTGTATTTGGCCTCTCAATGAAACTTGTTTGTCAATATGTTTGCTATGTTGTGTGAAATTTGGTGATTTTTAGACTTGTTTTGATATGACAAATTCTTGTGATATTTGCTAAGTGTCCTGCTGTTTTGACAACTTTCTAACATAGTGTTGCTTGTTGTTTGATTTTTGAAAAATCATGTGTAGGTTGTTTAGAAAAATTTCTTCACAAAAGTTGGTCGTTATTATGTCCTACATGTTAGTGAATTTTTTCATAACTAGATTGTCGATAGAAATTATTTAATTTTGCTGCAACATCCTACTTGGTTAGAAATTTTCCTGATATGAACGTGATTGTGATTGTTTAGTTTATGCCTTTTAGATTAGTTTGTGCATGAAATTAGGCCATGCCATCTTCATGGAAGCTGTTCTAAATGCTTTGATCTTTATTGTTAAACAATTGGCCTTTTCAAATTGTATCTTTCAAAAATACTTTGGTACATGTAATGTTTCCCAAAAATAATTTCTAAAAAATTCTTTTCCAAAGCTCAATTTGGCTTAAGGAAAAATCATGGTTTAGACCATATTCAAAATACATGCGATGCTTGTGAGTGCATTTATGCGAGCCATGGGCTAACCTTGGCAATTGAATGTGTTCCATAGCATAGATATTCATTAATCCTAAATATTTTCAAACATTTTTAAATCCTGATTTGACATCATAAAAGTCACGGTTTGAATTGTATTCAAAATGCCTACGACGCTTATTATGAGTGCATTTATGTGAGCATCAAGTTAGCCTTGGCAATAAAATGTCTTTCATAGCCAAGACATCATTTTATCTCAAAAAAAATTTGTGGATGATTTCGAAAGATGTCTTTGAAACATCACATGTATTGAAACATCATATGTACCTTCCATGCATACAATTATGTCATACATTTAGAATTGCCTATGTTTATGATTGGCGCATACCCTTGGTAATAAGTAACCCATCAACTGTTTACTTTCTTGCTTGATTAGTTGAGAAATAGGGTCCGAAAAGACTTGCATGCTTATTTAATTCCTACAATGCATGTGATTTTTATATGTATGATAGGGTCAATGCATGATAAAGAGGAAAAGCCCTAAGATCACATAGATTGCTTAGCTAGGAGACTTATAAATGTTATTGGCCATGCGAGATCATAATTGGTCAATAATGACTATAAGTTACAAAAAATGGATTGGGTAGGTGTTTTAGTGGGACCCATGCATGAATCACAAAGGCCAATTTAGAGGCTCCAAAATTTGATTTTCACATTAAACTTTTTTTAAGTGATTGATTTTGACATGAAATCGTGTTTTTGACTATTTAGACATGTATGCTTGTTTCTTTCCATTGTATGTACCTAGTAATAGATTTCTTAGACTAGGTTTAGATTAGGACCTCGAATATGAAGAAAGCGCGAAGACGATGGAGGTCAATGTTCATTTCAACCATAATCATGTACTATTCATTTCCCTAACATATGTCTCGGGTTTCATTTGTTATATAAAGCCCGATGAGTGGCGGGTTTTCTCTTTTCCTCTTATCCTTTTTAATTGTGTTTCTCTTTTATATTTTATATGATTGCATAGTAGATTTACTGTTTTCCTTAATTTTTATTTATTGTATCATAATTTCAATTTCATTGATTACTTTCTTTTCTTGTTTTCTAGAAATAGAATAGTATGAAAATGACTAACCACATGATCGATTAATTTAGGACCAATGATCCCTAAAATGTAAGAAGAAGTGCATGGACATGTTATGCAAACACAACGTACTATTTAGATACCGAAATGGCGCTATTAGAAATATTAACATAACCCAAGTCCCAAACCTAGATATTTGGTTGCATAGGAATGATGAAACATTCCCAACCCTTGATTGAGTTTTCTAGCAGACCCCGAAACAACGCTAGATGCGACCCCCGTCTTTTAAAAAAAAAAAAAAAGTTGTTATAAACAACTAGACCGTATAAATGAACCTGTCATGCAAGGTATGAGTTTCAATAAAACTCACCATGGTTTAACATACTCGATGTGGCAGTACCCCAAAGGATGAAGTGATGTCATCATTATGGGCAAAGGGTACTATTGAGAGAGCTACCATGATAAAGGTACCCTTAAATTCAATATTCACATCCGACCTCTCCTTTCTCCAGGTGTGTCACCCATGTGGGTATGGGTTGCAACACTCCGCTGTCACATGGGACACGAGTTTAGGAGAACTCGCAATCTCATTGAGGGAACTCACGAGAGGTTTGACTTGAAAGGCGAGATGATGACGTCTTTTGGAACATAAGCCGTGAGGGAACTTTCGTGATCAAGTACTCCTAAATCCGACATTTTTCCCTTTCCTCTCCTCGTGGTGAGGGATCAAGGGTGACGGGATCGGGTCACAACAATAGGTAGGCCTCAAACATTGGTGACAATTGGTGACAGAGTAAGATCAAGTTCAATTTTTGCTCTCAGCTATTGCTCTCCTCTACTATTTTTCATTTATAAACCTACTGACCCCTATGAACTTAAAAAAATTTGATTCATTTTACGTTCTTCATAACTAGTAGATTTACATGTACAAAATAACATACGGTGGCATTGAACACAACACAGAAGTATTTTCATTCACATCGGGCCGAAGTATTTTCCTCGATCCACACCTAGAAATCCAGGCCCGATATGTTCGGGCCAGATCAATTTTCCATATGTAAACCCGGTTCACCCTGCCCGTTTTCGCCAAGGACGTCTTGTTTCTGGGGTTAATTGGAATAATCGTCGCATCTAAGGGTCGGAAAAGGGAACGACGCGAAATTTGAGGGGCCAAAACCGAATTAACCCATCGTCAAGCTCGCGCAGCTAGGGCAATTTGGCTATGTTTCTTTCTCCCTGAGCTGGGTTCTGGGTTTTAGCTCCTCTGCCTTCTGCCTTCTTCCGCCATCTCTCTCTCTCTCTCTCTCTCTCTCTCTGTGACATTCACCGGAAGCTGTAGATTGACCATCTTGCTTCGGGCTAGCAGCAGTATCCTCCGGCTTCCGCGTCGTCTGGCGGTGTTCCGAGTACATTGCAGCTCGGACCATGATCAGGGGAGGCAAGAGCTACGTGTCCTCGCCGCCTGCTTTCTCTAACGATGCCAAGAGGCTCCTCGTGTGCACGGGCAACACCGTCTCCGTGTTCAGCACCTCCACCGGCTTGCAGGTCCCGTTCTTGATGATGTTCTTGTTTCTTCACGTGCTTGGCGACCTGTTTTCTTGATCCGGGTGACCGAGTTTTGTCCTTCTTTTCTTGGATTTCTGTCTTCTTGGGTCTGTAGGTGGGGTCGTTGGAGGGTCACGTTGCGCTTGTGACGTCCGTCATAGTGGTGCCTGCCCCGAGCCCCGCCGGTAGAATCCTGTGTTACTGTTGGACTGCTTCGCTTGATGGGACCATCCGGTATTGGGACTTTTCCACGCCGGAGCTGATGAAGACGGTCGATGTCCGACTGCCCATTTTCTCCATGGTATGTTTGGCTTCCACCCGAGTTGAAGGAGTGATGTTGCATTGGGTTTCTTGCGTGGGCCTTCTGTTCTGTTCTGTTCTGTTGGAGTTGCACGGACCATTTATGTTTTTCTACCCTGATTTTTTATTTTTTGGAGCATGTTCATATGGCATTCTATTGGAAAATGATGAGTTTCTGTCAGATATTGTATATTATCCAACAATTTGCCTTAATTGGTGCAGACAGACAGACATGGCAGGGGTTCACTTGGTGTCACAGATTTTCAATTTGCTAATTTTTCCCCATAAATTAAGCCTGGATTTTTTTTAAAGGTTATCAGCTTTGAAGAAGATGCAAATGTTAAGTTATAATATTGTTATCCTTTCTATTATACTTTTTTGAAAGTGTAATTAAGTTGTTGAAAGATTCTTGAGAGTTAAACAAGGCGATACTTTGCATTTAGAATCTTTAATTTTGTCCTTTGTAAGGATTTGAGCCTCTGCTGTTTTTGGAGCTTTTAGACTTTTATCAAATGATTGCTCTGATCTTTTTTTCATAGTTGGGGTTGTTCTTGTTGTTCCCTCTTTCTTTTTGATCCGCTCTTGAATATTTCTGCCGCACTTGATTGATTCTTTTAATATTTTGACTTATACAATTAGGTTTGGTCTCTGGTGGCGAAGCTGGTTAATTGGACTTGTTATAATTTGTTAAAAAACTGTTGCTAATACACTGTCAGGTGGAAGCATTTAGAAACAATTTCATAGCAGCTAATTTTTTTTGTTTCCTGACAATGCTATAACTACTGGTCTCGTGCTTGGATGGAACTACTGGATGCTTTCTGACGTATACGCACGCCAAAGAGCCAATAATGTGATGGGTGTGACTAAAATGACATTGACAATGTTCAGGTTCTAGTATTTGGCAAGGTCGCGAAGTTAGCATCTTCGGGCAGTTTGACCATTTGGATTTGTTGTTTTTAATTATCAGTGGGCACATTTAGTACTTTATGAGTATACTATTTTACCATTGTCTAGATCAAAGGGAAACTTGTAGCAATTTAAGCTTTCTATTGATGTCTTAGTCATCATGTTTGATAAGGTATTCATACTGTCCAGGTAAAGCATTGCTTTCTGTTGTGTTCTGGCAACACCCTGTGGATTTTATGCTTACTAAGATTGTTATATGCAGGTGATTCCATCGTTATTATCTCAGCAAAATGAGAGCAGTGAAAAAGCATCAGATGTTTTTGCCTATATATCAGTTGAGAATATAAGAGCACAGGAAACACAACCAAAAGCCTTACGTGGCCAAGTTCGAAAGTGTAACTTAACCAAATCTTCTCTTGCTGGAGGAGTAACACTGAAAGAGGTGCAACACAGATGTAGTGTGCTTATTTTGTTCTTTTCCTTATGATGTTAGTACCTGCAAAATAGTTGATTTTGCTTAATTTGGTCTCGTAATATGATTTGGACACTGTTATGGTACATTTATCTCCAGTTTACAAAGATTATAGCTAGTTAGTTCTTATGGTGCTCCTTGAAATTTTGCAATCATGAGGCACTATTCTTGGGAAAGAAATAAAGTGATTTCCATCTTAGGTTCATTTAGATGGTTTGTCTAGGTCTGTTACAATATAATCTCTACCATCTCTCCCTTATCTAGGTGGCATATAGATTTTAAGGAAACATGACAATATTATATATGAGGTGGCTTAGCCAAAACAAAAAAGACCTCGATGAGGTGAGGTGAGCTAAGGGACTAAAACGATGGTTGTTTCACCAGTCTGTGCAAAACTCGGATATAATATACGTGAGGGGATCATTAGAGTCTAAATGATGGCTCTTTCACTGATAAGGTATCCATTTTTTCTTTGTAGAGCACTGATTTGATGCTTAAGATTTCCTGAGAATTGGTCCTTGTGTTTAGTTATCGACTAATTAAAAGAGGTCCTTGTCAATCACAATGTTCTTATAGCTGTATTTTGATGTCATATTATCTGTGCAGACCAAGAAACCAGAGCATATAACTATTAGTTCCTCGGGAGAATTTTTTGGCATTCTTGATAAGCAGAAGCTTCACATATGGAAGGTTCCCGAAATTGAGTCGGAACGTGTTGTCCTTAAAAGAATAGACCTTCATCATACAAAAAAGTTCACCGTTTTTGCCTTCCACCCCACCCAAAGAATTGTGGCTGCTGGGGATGTAACTGGGAGAATTTTGATTTGGAGAGGATTTGGTAAAAGGACATTTTCCATGGGAGACACGCAAGCAAATGGAAGATCAACAAACTTTGATGAAGACAAACCTGGGGTGAGGGGAAATGATGATGCTGATAATTGTTCAACATGGCATTGGCATCCTCATGAAGTTAATTGCCTTGTATTCTCTTCTGATGGAGCTTACATTTATTCTGGTAAGTTAATGAGGCTGTCAAGTAAGAACAAATTTGCTTGTACAGAAATGTATAGGTTAATATATCTGTCACTTACTGAACATGTTTCATTGGCGTCTGTTGCTGTCTGGTAGACTAGTGCAACCTAGTCATTGTGATCGATCTTCGTGCATGAGCTGATTTTGTCTTGTAAAGCTGATGAGTAGGTTGTCACTCATGGATTGTGTAAATTCTAAGAGGTTGACATTTATACAGTCATGGTTAGATGTGATTTTATTATGTGTTTCATTCTCAAGATTAAATTTAACTTTGTTAGGTTGGTAATAACGAATTTTTGAATTTCCTATTGAAGTCCGAATGCCCTTAGGTTTTCATGTATGGGATTGCCAGAGCATGCTTTCTCCCAGTTCATATCATGGGTTTGTGGAAGGTTAAGTGTTGATGTTCAACTTTCAAGAATTTCCTGGTTGTAACTCTTTTTTGGGGCTTGCAGGAGGTAGGGAAGGAGTTCTTGTTGTATGGCAGATAGATACCGGGAAAAAGAAATATTTACCACGAATTGGATCACCACTTTTGTATTTTGTGGATTCTCCCGACCCATCACTTGCCTCTGTGAGAAAAAGAATTGTTTGCAGTACTTCATATTTGAGCATTCCTCTTAAGAGCTGGAGAAGCTGATGCAGTCAATTACTGAATGTTTTTCAGATTTCTTGTGTGGATAATCAAATTCATCTACTTAAAATGCCTGCAATGGAAATGCTGAAGTCTATTTCGGGAATCAAGGTATGTTTAAAGCAAGTCTACTTGTAGTTGATGTATTCAGGTTTCTGTGAATTTGTGGTTTGTATTGGAATTGGTGTATCTAAATCTGTTTATAGTATATCTGTTAAAGGTGGATAATGATAAGATTTTAATCTAATTTTGCCAAGCTACCATCTAGAACTATTACATTCATATATACAGATATTTTATTCGTGTCCATTAAAGTAATTATAAACTTAGCCAATGTATGGACTAGGAAGATGGTTTTAATGAAGACATTACAGTTTCAGAAGGATAAAAGTTCATTTTAGTTGTGGAAGTTGATGCAGTTATGGAAAATGTTGCCAAGCAGAAGCTAATAATCTATGTATAGTGGGAGATTCTCTCTTCATGCACAATACCTTAAGAATACACATGTACACACAGAGTCCGTATATGTGTGTGTGTGTGTGTGTGTGTGCACGTGCGCATATGCGCACGCGTTAACAGATCTCTTTGTGATGTGAATATGTGTGATGTAAGAATTTTAATGCACTCCACTATCAGTTTCCGAATTATTCACTTTTATTGTGTCAATTAATATACGATTTCCATAGGATGTATGTAGTTGCCAATATAGGTTCAATGGCTTATTTTATAAAAACTGGAGCACCGAGACCTTAAAAAGGCCATTTTCTTTTTAGAGGAGAATCTAAGTAGCAAGGTGCTTAAGTGTGAATTCCATACAAAAATCATTGAAAAAAATTTCAATGCTTTTATTTATTTGAGTTAATATTATGAAAATTTTTTGTTTAAAACATATTCAAAAAATTAAGAGGATGTTTTCGGTGTTAAAAAGCAATGATGTTCTGAAAAAAGGTTATTTTAGGGTAGTGAGTCTCCTGTTGTCTTGACACTGGTTATTCTCTTCTTGTTCTGATTCGCAGCTCCCCTTTTCACCTCCTGAAGCAGTTAGCAGCTTATGCAGTGGGTGCGTCTTTGATCAGAAAGCAGGGGTAGTTGCTCTACATACAGAAAATTATGGCATCCAGTTCTACAGCTTGTTTGATGATCACGCAATATCTGAGGTATGAAGAAGCAGTTGGCTGATCTTTTGGTGATGTAAGCAATTTTTAAATTTCAGAATATATGGCAGGTTAAGGTATGAATAAGCAATTGTCTGATCTTTTCATAATGTAAGCAATTTTTAAATTTCTGAATACATGGCAGGTTTAATATAGATGATCCGTTCAATTTCTTTTTTCTTAATTGAGTTTCCTTTAATGTATGTTGTGGTACCACAAGCTGTGATACAATGATGTCTTCCATGTGACAATTTTCCTTTGAAATGGATGGTGGTCGGAGTGAGGCTGAATTTGAAAACTTAGGCATCTTCAAGGTCACTTTCTAGTCAATGAGATTCACGCCAGAGATATGATCTTTTACTTTAGATGTAACTGCAAAAGATATATCTTAGATGAAGCACTTAGGCCACGTTTAAGTATTTAGCTCATTGTTTTCACTGAACTTTTCTTGGAGTTGTTTGCCTCATTCATTTTTCTGCTTTAAATAATCTCTTAGTCATATCACTGGAGACAACCTATGAAACTTGAAATATCTTAATGTAATTTCACCTGGACAGCATCAAAACAACATTTTGTTTTTCGACTTTTTGGCTGTTTTCAGTTTTAAGAAACTAGAAATAGTAAACTGCAAGTATTCCTCGTCCAAATGCAAGTCATATTGTTAGAAAATGATGTTGTTTGCGAAGTACATATCTCTGTGGGCAAGATGACTTTTCTGAGAACAAAAGACTTATATTTCGTTTGTCTATGTCTGGGTGCTATGAGCTGCAAACTAAAGCATTCCAGTTTCTTTTTGGCAGGTTCAAGTATGTGAGAGAAATCATCAGCCAGGCAATGAAATCACGGTAATGCAATTCATTTGTTCTTCTGTTTCTCAAGTGTTACTGCTTGGCTACATCGGGTCTCATGTCAATCCCTTTCTACCTCCTATACTTGTCTGCTCAGCTACTGAATTTCTGTTCTTGGATGGTCTGGTTACAGGTTGTAGTGACTCAGCTGGCCCTTTCAGTTGATGGTTCTTTTATGAGTACTGTTGAAGTTAGGCTTCCTGAAGAAGATATAGGCGGTCTTGTTTGTCTTAAGTTTTGGACATCAGATTCTCAGGATAAACATTTCAGATTGTTGACTGTGATTTACGAACCTCACAGGTTTGTAAATTTTTTCCCCTCTAGCAAACCAATAACAAGGCATGTCCTGAAACACCAGACATGTGCACACACAAACCCAAAAGGAAAAAGTATTGCTTAGACATTAGTGCTGAAAGCAATTGTTAAGCTTCAGAAGTTAATTAATGCTGGAAAATTCTAACTTTTGTATGGCAAAGTAGATAACACATAGATGCTGCTATCTTTGAAAATACCAATTGTGAACTTATTGAGTTTTTCTTCTAGGGATTCTGATATCTCCACCGTTGCTTTCCGGCCTACCCAGTTAATGGCAGTAACTTCATCCTTTGGTGGGGACTTCAAGGTAATATAATCACTGAATCAAATTGTTGAGATCTGTATTTATTGGTATGTTAATTGTTCCTTTGCAACATCTCAGACTTGGGTATGTGGAAACGAGATTCAAAAAAGGGAAGTGCAGAATACTGGCTGGACGTGCTATGCAGTTGGTTCATACAAGTATGGATGACTTTCCCTTCTGCTTTTCCTTTAGATGTATCACTTACTGGTTATTTTACTGTTGTTTACTTAATCAATGGTAAGAAAGTTGCAAACTGAATAGAACCTCAAGTGTGTATAGGTACAACGTTGGGCAGGCTATCCGCTTGTGAGCCATGAATTTTCACTAGTCCATTTATGTTGCATCTCCACTGCCATTTCCATTGTTCTTAGTCTTAGTGTCGGTGCTAATATATTGCCAGAGATGTCTATGATTTGACCAGCCGTCCGGCCAGTTGTCCTTGTTTGTATTATCTGTGACTGTCGAGTATTGCCATGGGACTCATTTATGCTGTTAAGCATGAACAAAACCAATACATGCCTTTTGTTTGTCATGTCTGGTGAACACAGTGTACAGTTAATTGTAATTTATCATCCTGATTGACTTTTGTTGACCTTGCAGGAAAAGACCAATGACAGCAGCTACGTTTTCTGCCGATGGTTCAGTTCTTGCTGTTGCGGCTGAAACAGTCATTACACTGTGGGATCCGGATAGGAATATACTTGTGGCTATAATTGGAGATGCTTTCACGGTGATTCTAAACTATTAATAGTCTTATTGGAGTGGATGTGTTTTGCATATGTTTATGGGACAGGGCTGGTTAAGCATGGAAGGTCATGTTTGACAGTCCTCCTTGGTCTGTTGAAGAGAAAGCATAGTTGCCGCTTGCCATGCATAGCTTGAGAATATTGACTATGTGTGGTGCATAGTTTGATGAATAGCCCATTGATGGTAGTTGAATAAATGCTGTCCCCTGGTAATGCATTTTAGTTTGGGGACTATTAATAGTTCCTCTCATCACATTGGATCTTAAGATATTCCAATGGAGTAAGGGAAATTGTGGTTGGGTCTTTTCTGCTATGCACCTGAAGCCTCTGGTGGCTTTCACAATATGAAATGTAGGGGAGTTGACCTCCGACTGCCTCTCCTTGAATTTGAAAATGAAGGTTCTCCTGAGGAAACCATTTAGTGTTTTTGCATTTTGGCAGGCATAGTCAACTGACAGGTATAATATAGTGACCAACTGTGAACCATCCTTAATGTCACAATGATCACCTTTTCAATCCCGTTTTGGACAATTGTCTTGATTGTGCATAAGCGTTTAGTTGGCTTTTTCTTGATCTTGAGGCTGGATCACTTTAACACCTACATTTACCATGAGTGGTCAGTTCCTATTGACACAGACCTTTCACTTGACTATTGAATCAAAATTTCATGCTGGACAATAGGTGGCAAGGTTAAGTGTTTTTAGAATATTACAAAGGCAGGTGAATCACTTTGTGCTAACAATGTCATTCTCTGGTCAAGAGGGCCTGAATTCCAGGCCAACTCTTATTTTTAATTTTAAAAAAAAAAAATGTTTGGGTTGTACCTTTGGCTTGTTAATGGAGGAATGGTGATGGTAACTTATCATAGCTTTTACATTGGCTGTTCCATCTCAACAGTCCCAAAAGCAGCTGTTGCAACCATTGTGTTTTACTATTAAGAACTTTGAGCTTCTCTCAGTTAACCCGTGAAAGTCTGATTGGTTTCTCATATGTCGTTTTGCAGCCAATCAAGACCTTGTCATTTGTAGGGCAGTCAGGTTACATTGTATCAGCATCTAGAGGTTCCAGGCCGCAGCTATCTGTCTGGAGCCTGTCCAAGTTGTCAAAGTTATGGTCATACTCTCTCCAAATAGAAGGTTAGATCTTGCAATGTTTCTTTCCTCCAAACTGCAAGGGCTATTTGAAATGCTTATCTTTCCCTCTGGTTGCTTTAAAAGTTCTCGCAAGAGTTAAGTTTTTGTCCTTAACTTGCCGGAGTTCTTTTTACATACTTTGGTTCCTTTACTCTGTTCATGAGCATTCTTAACTCAACTTTTCTTTCTCAGCTGTCACTTGCTTGGGCGATCCCTCGACTTTTGCTGTCCTTGCTCTCCTCCCTAAGTTAGCTACAGAATCTCAGGGAATGGCACTTGGAGGGAGGGACGGAGCAATTCTTGCTTTCGATGTTAACAGACCTGATCCCGTGGCTGTATGGTCTGTGAGAAAGGTACATATTGTCTCTGTCCTTTTGCTTTTCAAAATTATGCATTTAATGCCATTACCTTGTCCTCCTCTTTTCCTATTTATCCTCCAGCTAGATAGAAATTATTATCATAATTATTTTGAAGAAAGATCCACAATAATTAGTCTTGGACAGTTTATTTGTGAAAATGTATGTATAGGCAAAAACGAATCCCATCTCAAGTCGGGTCTAGTTTTTATTGTTCGAGTTGACTTTGTAGTAACAAGATCCACCAATCCTTATCGTGCAAACTATAATGACGCATGGAAGCTTTGCAAGAGCTCTTTGGGAGCATCAGGAAGTAGACGAGGGTGGCCATAGTTGTCGAGGTACTGATCTGTGTGTCGTCTTATAGGAGGAGGAAGAGGAAAATCAGTCTCTGTCGAGGAGGAAGAGATACTTGATGCATATGTCTTCTTTTCTCCCCTCACTACTTGGGTGTATTAAGCTACTCACCAAAACAAACAAACGTATTTATCCTTAAGGGCCAGGTCTCTTCAGCAGGTCTTTTGAAGCTTCAGTAATCAAGTGATGACTGATAGACATTGGCAGATGCAAATAAAACTAAAAAGTCCAAATATTACTCTTCCTATCAAGTTCAGTCTCATAGTTGCATATGAAACGGAAACTATCGTTTTTATTGAGGAATAGAAGAAATTAACTGAAGGAAGCATGTTTATGTTTAGAAAATAAATGAAATTTGAGATAATCCCTTTTCATTTCTCAATTGTATATTAAGCTTAAACGTGGATTATATGACATGTCTCTGAACCTGATTCCATTATCTTGGATCCTTTTAGGCTGGTCCCCATGATTAAGATTTTCTCTAAAGGCTATGCAATCACTTGGATATGCACCTGGACCTAGTCTTGGCACCCAAGTCCGATCAACATATTAGTTTGCAGAATATTAAAAATGCCAAATAGTGAGCATGGGGTTTTAGCCCAGTATGCAAAATCATTATTTTTCCTGGATAATTTAAGCTGATTTCTACCTTTGAGGAGGTCATCTGTGTACAAGTAGTTAAATATGTGGCCACTCCTGTGATGGTCACTCAACTTCTCCTTTAGTCTAAATGGTTACTCTTTTTAGCTAATAAAGGAACACACATAAATGAAGCATGAAAAGTTAAAAAAATGAATTTTCTAATCTTTGTGCAACAATTTATGAGAGGATGGATCATGTGGTAGTATTTAATTGCTGAGTGGAATATCCACCCTGAATCTTGTGACTAAATGAATCAGAGAGTACTTCTCTGCATGGTGCTCTTGTTTCTTAGTAGGATTTTCAAATCCTGTTGCATCACAACGGACCAAAACATTTTCCTTGGACACAATTTCTGCAGCAGAAAGTAGTAGTTACATTGTCCGGTTTATCAAAAAAGTTGTCTGTGCTAATTGCAGGCTGAAGGTGGTGCTCTTGCATTTCTTCAAGGCAGTCCATCACGAGAGAACTTTACTCAAGGGAAAACATCTCGTGGGTTGCTTGCATTTGTAAATGGTGATCATGAATATGTCCTTTTTGATCCATACAGTGATGAAGCAACTGAACATGGTGTTGCTCACCGGAAGGGCCTTGTTTCTGAAGAAACAGGTACAGAACTGATCTTACAGTAGAGATTTGGTGCTGTAGTGAATCCATGGACATTTACAGTGGATAAAAGTGTTTTTTCCACTAGGATGTGATCAATGATCATGGTCAATTCAGAGTTTTACACAATCTGCTAGTACCTTTAAGCAAATTAGAATCCCATTGTAGTAGTTTATTCTTTTGTGGTTGATCTTTATTTGGAGATTTTGATTATTGCAGAGAAGTATGGGTACTCGTCCGTATATGGGGAGTTACAGGAGTTCAACCATGAGAGAAACCAGACAGCTGAGATCACTATCGCTCCATCTGAGAAGCCTTGGGCTACCTTATTCAGTGGATCATCACAAACTCTTCCACCTCTTACCAAATTGTGTTCGGCATTCCTGGAATCACTTTTGGAAAAGCGAACTGCAGTTGTTGAGTAATCAGAAGCCCAACCTTTTTCAGGAACAGGTTACTTATGCATTCATTTCACCTGCCATGTGCTGATTAATTGTTGGTGAGAGTGATAGGCTGCTGTCATGATGCGTTAGCCAAGTTTTCTTCCAAGTAGGTTACTATTGAAATGCTGAATTCTTCCTTGATATGTAAATTTCACAATTTTGGCCAGAGTATCGTATTTTTGTAATGCTTAGAATTAGCGGTGCATGGTGTATGCTGTCTCAGTGGAAAATGAGGATAAACCAAGATAGCAAGGGAGGGCCGTCGAGGCATATTTTGTTTTTCTGGACAGGCTGCAGAGTAGGTTTTGACAATTTCTTTTACATTGGTGTTTCTGTATATTGTTATTTATTTTCCTTTCAAAGGTCCAAATATTTACGCCTGTCTCTGTCTCGTAACATGAACATTGTAAGGAGTAGCTGAATGTACTTGTGAAAGAAGATGATCTTTACACGAAAATGAAGGTGTGTCTCTGAGCTGGAGTATTGATTTAACTCAGAGTTTAGACCGAGTCGCCTTACAATTCGCATATGCACAAGACAATCCAGCTTTTTCTTATTTCGTTGGTATCACGTTCTCTTCCGGATCAATTGTCGTTAAAATCATGGTTACAATGTACCATAAGCTGTCCTATTATGTGCTTTGGGACGTTTCTGGAGATCTTCTTTCGGTGTGTCTCGGCGCTGAAGAGGAAATGTTAGGATCAAGAAAGACCGTACGAGGTCATGCATACAATGAGGGATGATCAGGCTTGAACAGTTATTGATTCACATATAATGAAGGCGAATGGGAATAAAAGCACAGCTGAGTTTAAGGTCAAGCCTAGGAAGAAGGGTTCCTAAATTTTGTACGACGAAGAAAACCCATTCTAGCCTCGAGAATACCGGGGTGGGTGGTTTTTATTTTTTTTATTTTTTTGGTCATAAGGAGTGGGTGGTTCGAATGTGGTATTTTTTGTACTTAATGATCTGGGGAAATAATCTTGATCTCCCATGGCTAACTCAGTCATGGAGCCGACCTAAATTTGAACTAGCAGCGACAGGAAAATTAGTTGTGCTTATAATGGTTGACAGTAATAATGGATTGTCACCTATTCCTGCTTACACCAGTAGCATGCATCCAAACTATGGACACGTTCATTCTTAATTCTTTGATCATCATCGCCTAGGTGACCAATCAGGATACAATGTCATTAGGTGCACTAGGCTCTCTAGGTCCATAGAGATCGCGAAATAGATCGGTGCATGCATCCGATCCATTCAATAATGCGGTTTAGCATGCATATAGTGCATGCGTACCATAAAATCATGTTGGTCCGAGAACGATCAAGACGACCAATCTGCTCGGTGCTTTACACTTTACTTTCGTACTTTTTAGCCGGCGGACAGCTCCCCGAAACCGAATTGCGACGGTGAAGCCCGATTTACATTACCTAAGTCCATAGCAAAGAAATGCTCTAATGGGTAACCTTTTATTGTATCAAGTTAAAAGCTTTCTCAACCACAATGTGGCGTTGAGATGCTACCCACCAAAATCCAAGAATTACACTTCGCCCGGAGTGCCCAACTTTTCCTCATCAGTGTCTACGTACGTCCTCCTTCTCCTTCTTAACAACATTTTTCAGAGAATAATCTCTTTACCTCACTTTCTCCCCCTCCTCCTTCCCTTCCCAACCTAATATTCTAAACCATTGATTGTTCATCACTCGCACCTTTAGTGCCAAACTAAATCTGTCCATCATGTCACTCGAATCATCATTTGTTTTATTTATTTTTTTATTTAATCATGCATGGAGAAAGCAGCAGTAGCCTTACCACGCGTTTCACGAGTAAAACATGATGATTCAATGGAACGATTAGTTGACAAGTTACGAAGTGCTTAGAGGTGGAGACCAACATTGTTTACAGCAGCCCGTTCTGCCGATTCGTGGAACATCTGTTGCGATTCCCAAGGGCTTGATGTTAATTAATTTCAGTTTTATAAGTTATCTGGTTCGTATGGATTGGGTTTATGTTGCGATTCCCACCTGCGCATTGATGAATTCAGGCCAATTAGCAATGGAAGAAATTACAGAAATTTAGGTTATCACATGACTAAGGATCTACACGTTACGATCGATGTTTCATTGCTTAACTTTTTTTCACTCACGAATGTCTACCGGTGATTCTAGTCCTACCTAATTCTATCATTGACATAAAGCTTAGCCCCCATCTTGGAATGGTAGCAAAAGAAGGTACGTATTTATTTATGCTTGAATAATTTCGATGCGAACTTCTCAATGTCCCAAAAAAATTAACACAGGATTACATCGAAGAACAAAGTTCGACCTATTTCAACTTGCCAATAGTCAGATAACTCAGAATGAAACATGATGACATCGTTTTAACCACACTCTTTAGTGACCGATGCAGCTGCATCAAGCTCTGTCAATCATCTCTCAAGCTCAACTTAGACTTCATCGGCTGAATCTAGAATATTCCTTAGTATTGCAAACAAAGATCAATTTTGGCTGAATTTGATTCAATGGGTCCAAGTTTGAATATGTTGATTCTACGAGTTAGTTGTCGATTTCATGGTTGCCAATTCACTACCTATTGTCAATTTACAAGTCTATCGTCAACTTCAAGACTCCTAACCAACTATCTAGCAATCGGAGGCTGCTATAATCAATTTCTTTCGTTGTTTGTTTTTCTTCAAAAGTAGTTGGTGGCTTCTTTTTTAGTGGTGAACCAAGAAGTCTTTTATTCTTGATTAGTGATTTATCTTTAGACCTTAGTGGTGAATTTCATCTATCTCAATTTTTATCCTTGGCTGGTTGAGGTGTAAGAGCTAAACTAGAAAACCAAACCAAAACTCGAATTGATTCAAACTAAACTAAATTTTCATGCATTTTTCAGGTTTCGGTTTGGATACTTAAAAAATAAGCATTATTTTATTCTGGTTCGGTTAACTAAACCGAATTGAAAATTGCTCCTCTTTTTAATATTACAACTTACACAATTTTTCTCATTTTTCACTAAACCTATTTTTAATATTTCACAAAAGAAAATTGAAAAACTAAACCAAACCAAATGCTCGATTTGGGTTATGTTTGGCTCGGGGCATGGTTCGGCTTAAGGTTAATGCATACCCAAATGGTTCAGTTCAATGTGGATTTCTCGAAAACATGAACTGAAGTGAATCGTTAACACCATTATTGGCTAGTGGCAAGTCCTTTATGCTTCAGTGATGATAATGTATCTTCCTCACGACAATGGCCTTGTCGCACCTTTGACCACTAATGGCCTCATCGCGGCCTTTGGAGGCAGATTCGGCGAATGCCTTAATGTGCCGGATGGCGATCTCGAGGGTTTCTTTGGTCATGTTTGCAAAGCACACTTAGAACCATCTCAGCTCGCTACAGTGGCACAATGACCCCGGCGAGATGTTTAGCTTGCCGTCGTACACGATCTTCTCCCACAACTCCATTGTCACTTCGAATGTGCTTGAGAATAAATATTGGGTAAAAGATGAAACCGGTTGAAAAAGTCAATGGATTTCCATCCAAGATATGCTGATTGACAGAGTGACGGTCAGCTCAGGTTTTTTATTCGACTTAAAAATTCAATTTTAAATTAAAAAGTCAATGGATTTCCATCCAAGATAAGATATGCCGATTGACAGACTGATGGTCAGCTCAGTTTTTTATTTTTTATTTCTTTCAACTTAAAAATTCAATTTTTAAATTTTCAACACTTGTTCAATCTACCCTACAGATCTCTGCAGACTGAGCAATCTGTCCTTTGCAGACAATAATAGATACTCAGAAAAGCTAAAATAGAAATTTCCTTTCATAAAAAAAAAATCATGATGTACTATTCTATCCACGATCGCTAAAATATGTTACCTACTTCTGGCCAAAAAGGGAAAAAAAAATTGTAATCTTCCGAGGTGTCGCTGACCGAAAGGCACGGGTAGACGCCGACTCTTGTCATTGACTGTCTGACTGACAACTATGATAGATTATGAGTGCACACGGGTACAGATAATCCGTTTGCTTCGTATTGGACAAATAATTTAAAAAATATTTTGATAAAGTACATTCGTTTATATCACTTAAGAAAAGAACCAACAAAAAAAAAACAATTTCATTGTTTACAAAAATACATAAATATAAATTGTTATCGATGGTGAAGATATTTTTCGTTGACTAATTATTTCAAGAGATATAATTGATCACCTTTTGGAAGATATTTTTTAAATTATTCATTTTTGCAAATATTCTATTTGTTTCACGAAAAATATATATTTTGGAAATCATCTTTCTCTTCCTAAGGATAGCTTATTCTATTCTTGAAATAATTAGTAACAGAAAAATGTTTTTATTATTGATAACAATTTAATCTTAAATATTTTCCTAAATGAAGAAAAAAATTTCGTTTATTCATGTTTATAAGCAATGTACCAATCTTTTTTAAGAAAATGATTAATATTATGAAAAAATCCCGAATGGATGCATTTCTAACAAATTTAAACCAAAGTAAATTTTGACCACTAAAAACCTAACAAATTTACCATTCATTAATTCCATTAAATTAGATTAATACCATGAGAAATCGCAAATTGATACAGTTATAATCAATGGAGGGTAAAATTCTAAATCGATACATGTGTCATTTAACTGAATAATTTTGATGGTAAAATTTAACAGAAACTAACGAATATGAATATGTCACTAATGTACTTGTTTAGAATTTTTGATGATCAAAAGATCGGTTTAGGGTAAATTTATCACGGATATACCAATTTGAGATTTTTTATGATATTTATCTTAAGAAAAAATCTTTTAAATCGTTAATTTTTTGGCGAAATAAATGTGCTTTGGTATGTGAGAACATTATGGGTCATTTTCCTCTTAACCTAAGTCTTTTCGAATAGTATGTTAGAAAGTTTGATGACATGAGGATACATATGGGGTCAACGTGCGGCGTGATCGAAAATGTGGGTAGTTGGGGGCAACTAACTTTCTCGTTTCCCCAGCCGTATTTATAGGCGGATATTGTCCGGGGAAAGCAAACCCAGGATCGACAAAAGGGCGTCTTACAGTGAAAAGTGAAACGAACGCAATGACCCGGGACGCCGCAGCAGCGGCGGCCGGGGGAAGAAGACACGGTCCGTCCGCTGCCGCCGGAGGAGGCCGCGGCGTGAGCGGCGCCTTCGCGATGCTCTGTTGCTACGCTCTTCTTCTGCTGGTGTTCGCCGGCGCCCCTGCCGCCTCCTTCAACGTCGTCAAGAACTTGCCGGGCTACGACGGCGATCTTCCATTCTATCTCGAAACCGGGTGAGTCTCTCTCTCTCTCTCTCTCTCTCTATCTCTCTCTTCTTTTCTTCTCGTTTTCAAGGAGGACGCGGGGCCTCGGTTCTTTCTTTTTTGAGGCATGGAACCCTGCCGACAAAGCATCACATGCCTGGATTTTGTTAGTAAGGTTTACAAACACCTGATCGAGAAAATTTTGTATTTTTCAATGTTGTCCACCCATTTTTCGTCTTACTCTTAGATCAATACTTTAGAAATCGAAATATGTCCACTTCACTGTACGTAACGAGTGCCTTGATGAGACCCACTTTATCCTAAGGTTAATAATACAACATAAGAATTCAAATCATAAATACGTGATAAATTTATTCTTAATTAATTTTTTAATAACAAAAAATTCCAAATTGGTATATTTGTAATAAATTTACATTCCGTTAGTTTCTCTTAAATTTTACCATCAAATTACTAAGTTGGATGATACGTACCGATTTAAAGTTTTATTCTCCGTTTGTCACAAGCATACCAATTTGTAGTATTTCTTCATATTAATCTAATTTAATGGAAAAAATAAATGAAATCACATTATTTTAAAGATTTTTAGTGGTAAAAAAAAAGTTTAAAGTACATTTATCACATGTGTTTTTGTGACATTAATCTCTAAATATATTTGAAAAGCACACGTAACAAGGTCACGAGAAGTGTGCCGCACTAAACACTATGTCGGAAATGACAAAGCCGACCTGGTTTTCGTCGCCCAATTAAGTGTTCCATTTTGTGCTCTTGTCAAAATTATTTAGCAGTAGACATTGATCGACTGACGATGATACTTAATTTTTTTTTATGTTGTCGTTGTCGTTGTCGTTGGCGTCGTGTGAAGGTACATAGGCGTAGGAGAATCCAACGAGTCCCAGCTGTTCTACTACTTCGTGGAGTCGCAGCGGACGCCGTCCGAGGATCCGCTCATGCTTTGGCTCACCGGAGGTCCCGGCTGCTCTGTCCTCTCCGCTTTCCTCTACGAAGGCGGTAATCCCCGATCGCCCGATCTCGTCGTTCTTTTCATCAGTAGCTTTTAAGATGACTCGAAAAGATTTCACCATGAAGCTACATCGATCGCATGCGGTGAGATCATATTTCGTGACATCACTCACATGTAAACTTAACGAAATGCGGGCGATGTCCGTGCTTATGAGCCACTTATCGGAGTACTGGTCAATGGGCCGATCGAAACTATAGCCGATGTATATTTGATGAAAACTTTACTGAACTTGATTAATGGGCCGGGCCGGGGCGGACTATTATAATCAAGTCTAACTCTAACATGAAATGATTGAGCAGGTCCGCTGGCCTTTACTTACGAGGGATACAATGGGAGCATACCATCGCTTCATCAGAATCCATTCGCATGGACACAGGTTCCTCATCTTCTTTTCCCTCCCTGACGATTTTCCATCGATTTCTTCGAGAACATTTGGTTCAGTTCGGACATCGTCCGGTGAATTGCCGCCGCCGTTCTTACGCGGCGAGATCGACCCCTGCAGGGCCTCAACATGCTATTCGTCGATGCGCCGATAGGGACTGGGTTCTCCTACTCCACGACCGCCGAAAACTACTACACAGATGACTTCAAATCTTCGAACGAGACCTATGAATTCCTGCGGAAGGTAATGTGCACGTCCCCGGACCCCGACTGTCGAAATGAAATGATTACGATGTCGATTCGTCTCGAAAAAGTGTCGAAAAATCCTAAGCGTGAATCGAGCTGCGGCGTATCGGTTCGGCTAGAGGGACGGCCGGCCGGAAAAGATACCAGCTCCTCCGAAACTGATGCGCGTTTGTTGTTTGTTCTTGTCATTCTCAAAACTCTTATGCAGTTCTTGCTCAGTCATCCTCAATTTATCGAGAACATGCTCTACATCGGCGGGGACTCGTACTCCGGCATACCTCTTCCGATCATCGTCCAGAAGATATTCGACGGTAATTTCTTGCCCCTCAAGTTACTTCATTCGTCTCGAACTTACCGACTTCTCCGTCTTGAATTTGAGCTCGGGTTGATTTTAGCCGACTTCATTTCTGATTCTTCTGCAGGAAACTTGCTTGGAGAGGAGCCATTCATGAATCTCAAAGTAAATGCCTATTGCCCAACCTTTCTCTTCGAGCTTATATACTTCGAACTAGGCGAAAATCGCTTATGCTCTTATCGAAATATTAGATAGAAGGCGAGAAAGAACCTCTGGTATCGTCTGATAAATAAGATCTGGGAGTGAGATTGTTTGTGATGAGCAATTCCTGCATTATTTTGGATGTTTAATTGACAAGGTGAATTGGGTTTTCTGGACAGGGGTATGTGCTTGGGAACCCGAAGACGGACGATTTCATCGACGACAACTCGAGAATTCCATTTGCTCACCGAGTCGCGCTCATATCAGACGAACTCTTCGCCGTGAGTCTCTCGCCTCATCGCCTCATCGCCTCGTCCTTTTATCGAAAGCCTCGGTGCACACATTATCACCTGCTGAAATAGTATCTTTAGTTCAGTAGAGTCGGATGGAAGCCATAGTTATGGCATTGATAGAGGATGATTTATGCTCTTGCATTGCTCGCCGTTACAATGATCTTCGATAAGCCGAGCACCATTTGGAATTTCCGAAGCATACTGCTCGGTTTTACCTAATCACTCCGTTACTAAGAACTGCGTTTAGACGTCAGACGTGGTTGCGTATCCTGAAATCGTAGTTTTCTGTGAAATCAGGACGCCATGGAATCTTGCGGAGGAAATTACGTCGACGTGAGCGCTAACAACACAGAATGTTTGGAGGACATCGAGGAGATCGATGCGGTGAGACGAGACATTCCATAACTAGATCATCTTCGTCACGAGTCGCACGAATTGTCACATGAACTTCGAACTCTGCTGTGACTAACCATGGACCTGTTTCTGCAAAATCCTTCAGTTGCTCCTGCAAATAAACCTCATGCAGATCCTGGAGCCTAATTGTCAAACCGCGTATTCGAGACCGGTCGAGGCAAGTCGAGGATACAGAAGGGTTCTCGAAGATAACTACGAAGGCTTTCTCGCCGCGCAGCCTAATCCCGCACTTTGGTGTCGGGTATATACTCTTTCTCTCTCGATCTAAATATGCATCATCGTTCATTGTCTATGTTGATTGACTATACAGCATGTATGCACTTCAGGAGTACAACTATGTACTGTCCGGCGTATGGGCCAACGATGAGGATGTCCGAGCTGCCCTTGGAATTCGAGAGGTACGGAGATACTAAACCTCGACTCCACCTTACATGTTCGCTACTTCGATGTCCGCCGACGTCACCGATGAACCGGCGACATTCTTTCGACAGGGCACAAAGGGTGTTTGGAAGAGATGCAACAGCAGCCTAGCATACACGAAGACGGTCTCGAGCAGCGTCCCTTATCACCAAAATCTCAGCAACACGAACCTCCGAGCCCTTATCTACAGGTGAGAGCGAGATCTCGTCACTTCGCGCGTGAATGTGTATATAGATCGTTCGCAAACACAGAGATAAATTAGAGATGAACGTTCTGAACGACGTAAAGACGAGTCGAAAGCTTAGGATTCTGACCCGAAAGGTATGTTAGAAACCGAAAATGTAAGAAACCTTAAGGACCAGGACTCGACAAGCTGTATCGCGGAATCAATCACCGAGAAGAAGAATCATTTTCCAGCCCCGACGCTACCGGAGATGATACAGAATCAGCCTGATACTCAACGAACTTTTGCACCTACTGAGAGCTCTGGTTAAGGAAAGAGACTTGAAATGCTGTCATATACTACATTGCTATGTCATCTCTGCTTTTCAGATCTTCCTCATGTTCAACAGAGACATATCGGAACTTCGACTATCTTAACTCGTAGAGAATCCTAACGATGCTTCCTTCGGGGGGGCTATTCATTTCGCAGCGGCGACCACGACATGTCCGTCACCTACCTGGGCACGCACTTCTGGATTTGGTCTCTCAATCTGACTCTGTCGACCGCATGGCGGGAGTGGTACGTCAACGGCCAAGTCGGCGGGTAAGCCCCTCTCTTTCTTCGCCGTCTTAAAAGTCTCCCGTTCCGCGGCGGCAGTGGCGCTGCACAGCTCCGGATTTTACTAACCAGAAGGCCATGATGTTCTTCTTCTGAGCAGGTATACTGAAGAGTTCACCAATAACCAGTTCACTTTGGATTTCGCCACCGTGAAGGTAAACCGAACCATGTTCCGATCAGCATTCAAGTGCTCGGTCGTTGGTCGACGGTCGACAGTTCTGTAATTGCACGAGTTGTTATTGACATTGGAAATCTTGCGTTGCAGGGCGGCGGTCATGTTGCGCCGGAGTACAAGCCGAGGGAATGCTACGAGATGCTGGACCGGTGGCTTGCTTATTGGTACCTGTGATCTGAAGGGGTCGAGCCGACATTTTCCGGGGGCGAATCCGGCGGGCTATGAGGAGAAACTATGACGAGGTCCGGTCGCCGGACTTTAGGAAGTGTTTCGGGGATGCCTCGAGAGGGCAATGCTCATGTGTCGTTAGGTTTTTTTTTGGGTTGGAAGAGCTGGCATTGATTGAAGAGAAATGAGATTGGCATCAGAACTCACAATAAAAACTTCTCATTGATGATCAGAAGTTTCTTTCTATGGAAGTGCAGATGAGATGATGCTTCTTACTAGGGTGGGGACTGCCCTCGTACAAGTACTCTGTCGGTCGGTAAATTACCTTTGATTGTCCGGATGTAGATTATGGTAGGATAGAATAGATAAAGAATGAGGTAATTTATTATATACTGGCAAAGTTTGTAATTAAATGTTGAAAAGAATAACTCAAACATTTCAAACATTTTAAAAAATCACTTACAAAGTCAAAAAAATAAAATAGATAAATATCAAATAAAAAATCGAGAGGATTTATGAGGGTAGACCACCGCAAGCCACCACCATCGCGGTTGCCGCCTCCGTCGCGTTATCCCGAGTGTCGAGTGATCATGGTAAATAAAAGAGCATGTCAACGGAGGTTGCCAAAGACAGCCACCGCGAGAGTGGTCTCATCCCGATAGCCCAAGTGGCCGGCCGCCCCGATAGAGCCAGAAAGAAGAAATGAAGGGAGAGAGACTTGAGGTTGGAGATCGCGAAATCTCCGGCGACCACCGTGGTCGCCATAGATGTGCGACCATCGCCTCGACGGGGTAGCTCAAGTGGTTCGACCCCCGTGCGGCGATCATTGAGGGAGCCAACAGTAGCTGTCGCCACAGCTTTGTTAGTGTAATATTGCGACGAATAAGTTATCCGAGAATTTATCGAGACATATTTTGGCTTTACTTAAACTGAGTGGGGTTGAATATGGTTTCGAAATAGATTAAGGAACTGAGAACCGATCCAATTCCAAGTTTTAGGGTATGCAGGTTAATTTTCACGTTCTAAAAATTAGTGAATATTTTCATAATTTTCATATATCTAAATATGAGTTAATGATGATCATTAGACACGAGGATTCATTGCAATTATTCGATGAATACTAGATATACAGAATATATTTCTGGTTCCAAAAATTAGTGAACATAATAATATGAACCCTAGAGGAGAGGAAGAAATGAACCCCTCTTCTCCACCGTCCTAAAACCCACCCTTGCCCCCACCTCCTCCCTCACCATCCATCCCTTCCATGGGCGACCGCGAGCGAGCTCGCGATTGGGACCGCGACCGCGACCGCGACCGGGAGCGGCGGCGGGACAAGGACGGCGACCTCCGCGACCTCCGCGACCGAGGCCGCGACCGAGACCGGGACCGCCGCGGCAAGCGGTCCCGCACCCCCGACCACGCCGCCCCCGCCCCCGCCACGGGCGCTCCCCGACAGGTACCGCTCGCGCACCCCGGAGGACCGGGCCCACCGCCGCCACCGCAACCGGGGCAGTCCCTCGCCGGACCACGAGCACGCGAGGAAGCGCCACCGCCGCGACTCGCCGCTGCCGCCGCCGCCGCCGCCCCCGCCGAGAGGGGCGACAGGGACCGGGATAGGGCGGTGTCGGACTTCCTCGACGGGATCGCGAAGGAGCAGCAGAGCAAGAAGGAGAAGGACGTCGGGGGAGCAGGGGGAGGGGAGGCGGGGGGCGCGGAGGACGATGAGATCGAGATGATGAAGAAGCTGGGGATTCCGGTCGGGTTCGATTCGACGAAGGGGAAGCCGGTGGCGGGGGCGGACGTGAGCGGCATCAGGCCCGTGACGAAGCGGCAGCCGAGGCAGTACATGAACAGGAGGGGAGGGTTCAATCGGCCCTTGCCGGCGGAAACGAACAGATAGCTCCGATTCGGAACAATTCAAGGTGCGCACTTTCTCCTCCATGGTTGGGTTTGAGCATCTGGGTCTTTTGCTAGATGCATATATCCAATAGTCTTTTTCATTTTGTGATGCTTTGTTCTGTTAAGAGACTCAGATACCTGAAGAAA
Organism: Eucalyptus microcorys; assembly: GCA_014182515.1. Classification (NCBI taxonomy): domain Eukaryota; kingdom Viridiplantae; phylum Streptophyta; class Magnoliopsida; order Myrtales; family Myrtaceae; genus Eucalyptus; species Eucalyptus microcorys. Next base: position 24,403,842 of record CM024564.1, read on the forward strand.
GCTACAAAAGTTTGTGTTTATTTTGGCTAGTCTTTGTTATTTGACATCAGATAAATTGAGGGAACTTGACTGATCAAGAGGGCAGCTCCTTTCTTGTATTTCAAATTTATCCTACTTAGGAGGGACTTAAAAGGAACACTGGAATTTGTCTGGTTGGGAAGATCTGGTTTGTGGCATGGGAAATCTCTATTGTTGAAAATTGTTCGGGTCGTCTTGCTGCTCTTTGGCTTCATCATGGTTGCAGTCGTTTCGTTATGTCAGGACGTTTATGTTGTTTAGTTCAAGCCCTGAAACGCGGCTGCACAGACTTTGTTTTACAATTTATGTCCTGTGGCTTCATACCGTTGGAGTTTGTGTCTTCCGAAGAGACTCCTTAGTCTGAATATAGAAATCGTAGTTTTCTCATTAACCACTTGTTTAAACTTGAGTGAGTCAATCAGCATTTGTTGATGTGTGTTTATTGCCAGTTTTCATACTTACCGGAATGCTTGGTTTGGTCGTAAGTTTGAATCACATGTTAATGACTGACTTCATGTTTTCTCCTTAGTAAATGTGCCTTTTGACTTGAACTCCTCATATGATGCATAGCTCAGTGCCAAAACCTTTGTAAGGATTAAGGAATGCCCAAGGACTTCAAAGTCCTGAATCCCTTTTTTAAAATGTCATTCGTGCATCATTTCTTTATTCTGGAAACCAATTAAAACCTGGTTAGTCCAGGTTCAATTAGATTTTGAACACTCAACGTTCAACAGTCTGAAACTGGACAGGACCATGCTTAACCAGTTGAACTGCTTGTTCCCATTCCATTTTTTGAAACACTGAGAAAAACTGAGATGAATTTGCTTTTCCCCCATGTGCTGCATATTGTTGAATGGAGAGCTCATGTTCCCCAAGTCATGTTATTTTAGAGGACATATTCCTACTGCAATTATGATTACTCGTTTATCATTTTTTCTGGAGGTAAAAGAAAGAAGATTATTGAACTAGACACTTCAACAAGTTAGGCAATAGTGTCTTGCACAACATATTGGCAGTCAAGAGTGCAAAATTTTATTTTAATGTACTTTTTGTCTTCCAGTGTATTGCTGCATAGTGTTATTCCTGCATACTCAGGATCAATGACAACAATAGTGAGATGGTGAGATAGTTGAATGCAGGGCCATGTTCGACTCCAGCAATAACAATTTGCATAATGTGAAAATTCTAGCATAAGAAACATGTTTCTTGTGTGTTTGGATGGATAGATAGTTAGATCTGTTACTTATAATTGGTATCTCAGATATGATCGAGAAAGCTTCGTCCTTGATCAATACTAAAAAGATGGTGATGGTAGTTTATGTGTGTGACCGTGGCATGGAAAGTCTTAACATGTCCACATCGAATCTTTAATATGCTGTCAAAAATTTATTTTCTCCATAAGTAGAGGACTATTAATAGAGTTATATAATGTCAGAACGAGAACAAAAGGACAAGCTAACCAAAAAAGGAAAAACTTAAGAAGCACCAGATGAGGTGCAATCAGAGCAATATGGTAGTGTGCAGTAAAAAATACAAGAACTTCTACGGTGCTCTTGATGCAAACTACTTTTTGTCAATCTTTCAAAATTTTGAAATGCTATTTCAGTATTCTTAGGGAGGAAACTGTGTTATCTCAGGTCAATTCTGAAGGACTATATGTGCTTATAATTTGTCGCCAGCAAGGTACTTGAAAGCCTTAAAGTTTACATGCTTCAAATTCAGCAGGGAGGATGAAGTTTCATTTTCGGCGTTTTGTACCTGATCTTGAATTGTGGTTCTGGTTATGTTGACCTCAGCAGTTGGCTAATCTCTCCTGCTTTGCTAAGAAACGACGGATGGTGATTTGTCTTGACCAGAGAATGAGGTGCGGCTGAGACCATCTGATTGTTTCTGAGGGATGTACCCCCAGAAATTATCTGAACCAAAGTTGCAGGGCAGCAAGGGAAAACACTTTCATAGAGTTAAATGTGGTGATTTGTCATGGAAGTTGAATATTGTACTTAGCAGGTTTTTCCTGAGGCAATTGGATAATCTATCGTGCGACTGTTCTACTACATCATGCACCTAGCGAATCAGGAGCTGTGCTAGAGGCGCTAGAACTTCTTATCGAAATTTCTTTACATTGCTTCTGTGATGAATCTTGATTTCTTTTAGAAACTAGTAGGGTATCCATGCTTTTGATGATGTGCTTTTGATGATCGGTAACTCGTTGCAACGTTCTCTTTGGCACCTTTCCTGTTCAGCGCGTCTCGCTCCATTCCGTCCCATCTTCATTTGCTTGTTCTCTTCCCTGAAAGGGCTCGAACCATACTTTCCATAGTAGATCCTATACCGGACGATGAGCTCCTCCATGAGAGCCCAGCAGTGGTCCTGGTAGCAACTTGAGAGCTGCTCAAGGCCGTGGTCTCGCCGCCTCGGGACATCAGAATACATAAGATTAGGTCCTCATGGGCCGGAGCAAGGGGTTGTCGGCATAGCTGTTGGTTGAGGCGGCGCCAAAGCTAGGGTTGTGGAGGTCCGATTGGGAAAAATAAGGGTTTTCAAGGGGCTTTGAAGAGTAGGGATGATTGTGCTTTGTGGTAGAAGTAGAGAGAACCGGGAAGTCGATTGATTGTGTTAGTTGAGAGAGATTGTGATAATTGAGAGAGAGAGAGAGGGAGAGGGAATCTGCAAAGGAAAGTAGAGGAGGAAGAGTAATGTTGACGAGAGGAGAAGAAGTTTGACCCTCGCGCGACCAACCAAAAATTTGACTGGAATTTACGGACTTTTTCTTTTCGTTTCTTTTTTCTTGTGGGAATCTAATACGGTTTTCGAAATTTGGGTCGATAGTGCACAAAATCCAAATTATTTCCATTGTGACATAAATACTTTAAACTTTTGGTATGTCTTTAAAAATTCTAAATTTACCCACTGTGACAGAAATACCAGAATTTTTTTTTTTTTTATGTAATAAAAATCCAAATTATATAAGTATGACTAGATATCTTGGATTAAATTGAAATAGATGATGTATATGTGATATAGTTGTAAGTTTGGATTTTTTCGTGATATAAAAAAAAAAATTGAAGGTATTTGTATCAGGGTAGTTAAGTTTAGGTTTTTTATGATAAAAAAAAGTTTATGATATATATGTCTCAGCGAGTATTATTTGGAATTTTTGCAGCATTTGTCCTAAAACTGTATTATTTCTAAATATGAGGAAATTCAACACAATGACTCTTTCTCCTAGTTTAGCTTTAATGCTTTTTAGCCGTCATTGTTTTCTGTCTCTTTAGTAATTACAATGACTGGGCACTTTCTTCAAATACAAGAAAGTTTTACGTTGAGTACCCATGAACTATCCCATCGGAATGTAAAGAAAGAAAGCAGAAAAGCAAAATAAAAGGCCTAACCAAATTAAAAACAATTATTTTTCCGTTGAAAAATTTAGTACAAGGCTGTTCAATTTTTGCTGATTTGATTCCAAGCCTTCAAAATTCCTTCATGTTCTTGGTGTTCTGGTTCCTCCATGCCATTTCCATTAAGTTTCATCTCTGTCCCATTGTTATAGCATGACACCAGGCGATTCCATCTTTGTTCGAGCCCTAGTCCAAATAGCGAAAGACACCTGACAGTGAACAACAAGAAGATGAACAACTGGCTGGCCAGAATTTTAGGACACGCAGCACCGATGTGATGGCGGTTGTTTTGGAGTGTGTACATGTGCATGCCTGCTTGATTGCTTTATCTATTTTTGAAGAACTTTGTACCGGCATATCGTACTCGGCCTTGTCGATTGTCGAATCCGATTGTATCGATCATTCCGCATCTTATATAATTTGTCTCTTTGCCATTGTGTTTATTGGTGAATTTTGTGTTGTAGGCTTTGGGACTTAGACCGGGTGCTTTTGATGGAGCCACCAATATCTCTGCTGTTTGATTCAGCGCCGAGTAAAAATGATGTTTCCTACGGTGCCTTGATCTCTGGCTACTGTGAAATGAATTGGGTCGCTTTCGATTAGCATAGATGAGAATGACATTGGGTGCTCACTTTGAGCTAGGCACTGCATTGTTCTCAAAGTAATCGCAGCAAATTACTCGATCCATCGAAAAAAAGGAGAATTCATTTCTTATCAGAAATTTTACAAACTGAAAAACTAACTACTAACTACATGGGATCTTCTACTTCTACTTTGCTACGACATAGCGGACATGAATTATTCCTCTTGAGCCACTTGACGATGCACCTCCTATGAAATAAATGTGAACACGGTATCTTCATCACTTTATCTTCCCCATCTAGTTCCTCTAAACAAATAGAACAACATCTGTTGTAGTCTCGAACGGAGTAGCTCTTCTGCGCTAGCTTTTCAATGGTGCTTCTAGAGACACCTCGGGTGACTTGGTCGGGATCCGACTCGTATTCTCCAATTGAGGCTTCCTCGGTGTCTTCCATTTCAACTTCATCTCTAATGGCCAATGCCAAATTTATGTTCACGTCGAACCCTCCATGGCCATTACCCAATGCCCGAAACGTCGTACGCAAAATAATTCTTATGATATCAGCCCGAAAGCTGTGATGAACACCCAAAGTATCAAGAACTCTCTCCAAGTGCATTTCGCAAAGGGATTGCCATGATAAGATGCAAACTGGCATCTCAAGCGACTGACTCAACTCCGACAGTGTAGTGTCTTGGAAACTTGTCGGCACTCCCAATTGATCAACGAAGACTAGCAAATGGTGCCACTTGACCGAGAAATTGAAGATAGCGGTCGGCAAGCCAGAAGAATCAGAATTTCTTGGCTTCAGCCTCAAACTATATCCCCAATGGACCGTCTCCTCCATGCCGTTGCTACCAAGAGTGGACTGAACAGGATTTCACGTGTAATGTTGAAACCCAATCACGAGAAAACCCTGGAAATTTTTGTGGAAATATATCAAGAAATAGACGGAAAAAGAAGCTCAAGAAAAAAGATTCCGAGAATTGAACGAACCAAACAACGGGAACTTCCCTCCTGCGAAGTGCGAACACAGCAATCTGCCTCGAAACCAAGAATCGATGAAATCTGGGGTTTGTGCAGAACAGGAAATTCTAATTCTCTCTGGAGATGATAAACAATGGAACACAATGTAGCCGGGTTCGGGGGTCTTATTATATAGCCGTTAGTTTTGTGGTCTGAACTTTCCTGTTTTGTAAACATGCGGTGAAAATTTAAAGGAGCGTGCTGTGGACGTGCCTCGATAAGGAAACTAATCAAATTCTATTTTTTCTTTTCTAAACTAATGATTTTCTGTGAAACCAAACAAGGAAACAGAGAAGATGGCCACGTTTGGAAGCCAATTTGACGGCGCCGCCGCCACTGCTTTCTCTTTAGGCATTTTGGGAAGATGAATGTTCGTCCATCTCTCTCTGATTGATTCAATTCCTCGAGGCTGTGCTAATCAACGCTCGCGAGTTGTTTCCTTTTGAGTGTCGTGTGGTGTGGACGGAATGGAGAGTTAGGTTTTTTGAAGAACCAAAATCAATGAAATTCTAATCACATGTGTCCGTGAGTCGCATTGTAATTTCTGTCGTCAAGGGTTAATAAATGCAGAGTGGAATTCTGCTTGGTGGTATTTTTGGTGGATGTTGAAAATTTAGCATGATTCAGCTTTAGGAATTCAGATTAGTCAATTTGAAAATTTAGCATGATTAGTCTCCGTCAAAAAAAAAAAAAAAATCAGATTAGTCAATTTATTCCCATATAATACGCGAAGAGTAGTAACATCAGTGCGAGATCGGCAGTTTGGATTCGTCGATGCATATGCAAATCACATCGCATAGTTCAAGAAAAGATTTCTGCTTCTCCGATAAATGGATCTCATATATATATATATATATACATGCATCATAAAGCAGAAAACAGATCCTGAATTAGTCTTTTCAAAATTACACATTGACAGATGGTTCTTTTTTCCGCTGTTCTGTGTTTCTTAATATGTTTTTTAAGATTGATTGGTTAATAATATCGAGCTACATGATTAATTGAATATTACCGTGTGCAAAGTACGAGTATGCCACTACCTATATTTACTGAGGATGAGGCTTAATTTCAACTGGTACCGGGAAAGTATCGTCTTCCCTACTTGTACCTTGGATTTTGATTGGATGACTCATCTGGAGTGACCCTGGAGATTTTTACAAAGCGAGAGTCTGTGAGAAAGGCTGCTTGCTTTATTTCATCGCTTGCTCTTTAAAAGCCAAATTCATTTAGCACGCATGATTGATTCCTGTAGAACTTGTCGTGGCATGGTTCTGCTGCAATTTTTTCCTTAAAGTGCAACATGCTGAACTTAAGATGTTGGGAAATTGTCGCACTGATGTATCAGTAAGTGTTTTACGCAATTTTACCACTTGTGTGACCTTTCTTTTGTTAGCGGCTTTGCTTTAAAAACAGGGATGGTATGTGTTGGAGGTTTGTTTGTCAAAACAAATTGAGTGTTTTTCCTTGTCCCACATAGGAAAAAGTGGGAGGGAGTGGCGCAATTTATAAGTAAACGGTTTCCTTGTGTACCTCAAGGAATGATTGGGTGGGATTAGATCTCCATATCCGCGTGCGGGTGTGCGCGCCGCAGTTTAATTAACACTAATCCTTTTTGTTATTTATTTATTTATTTATTATTTTTTAGTAAATTCAAAGGTTGTTTTTTATTTTGAGAATTTCGGAAATAAAATATATAAAATGAAAATTCGAAATTCTATTAAAAATATATATATTATTAATTATTATTCCAAATTTTGTTAGTGTCTTTTCAAGACAACCTTTGGAAAATTAATTATTCGGTTTGCAACATTTCCCGAAGGGTTGCAATTGTTCGGTTTTCGACTTCTTCCGAAAAGTCGCATTTGTTTATCGAACAATTTTTCTAAAAGACGTGTTTGTTCATTTTTCTTTGGCAATTTTCACGAAGAGTTGCAAGATTTTTCATATATATACTTGTCATTTTTCGGAAGAAAAATGGTGGTCATTTTTTAGTCTTCTTTCTGAAAAATTACTGCCAATTCTTTCGATTGTTTCCTAAAGAGATCCTGGAGAAATACTAGAATTGCTATCTAGTATTCTCAACCGAGACTTTGTTGTATCCTGGAGGATTTTTGCCGGTGACCATTAGCAACGTTGTGGGGCAAATAAATCCTTAAAGAAAGTGATATCACGTCTCAAAGTCCGATCTGAGTACTCTTAGTATCCGTCTTCATTGTTCTACCAAGTTCGTAGCCATATTCTTCTAATAGTATGTATGTCCAGGATCACAGACACTCGGAAGAGCTTTAAACGCAAAACACATGTCAATGTTTTCTTTATTAGGTACTGATGATATAGGCTCCCTCTCTCTTAAAGTTGCTGATACATTACCAACGATTTCCCCACATCTTAAAGTTCAGCATGTTTTCTATATTAGCACTTTTCTTCCTCGTGTCTTGGAATGAGCTGCTTGTTGTTGTTGGAGAAAACGCTACCCAATGATATCTGCCTCTCTGCACAAAAAGTGCAGGTTTTTTCTGTTGAAAGGAGAACTGAGCAACATCTTGCCATGGGTAAAGAGGAGGTGTATGCCTAGTTGCCCAGATTGAGAAATAGTGAAACTCTATTCTCTCGGTAGAGAGCCCAAATTTAAATGAAACTCAAGAGTGCAGCTGCTTCCGTTCATTTTTTAAGGATCTGTTGGTGTGGATCCTGAGGTTTTGATGGCAAGGGACCCCAATCATGACGTGTTGCCCAAGCAACTTGCTCAGGCAGTTGAGAACGGGGAGAAAGTGCTGGTTGAGATGTCTCACATTCTCGCTGTGGAAGTAAAGTTATGTGCCAGTAGTATTTTAATTTGGAAGAGGCCTGCACCAATCTTGAGGCAAGTTATGCCAATGGAGCTGAGATTGTCTTCACTACCCTGTCAAGCAGTGGCAGAATTATTCTCTCGCGTTTCTCATTGTTTCGACATGGTAGTCATTGATGAGGCAGTGCAGCCAAGTCAGGTGGCAGTACTTCCTTCCCTTTCTCTTCGTCCTGCTTGATGTTTCTAGTTGTGGATTTACAGCAGCTTCCTGCCACTGTTATCAGCCAGGCAGCTAGGACTCTCATATAGCAGGAGACTTTTTGAGAGATTTCAGCAAGCTGGATGCACAACAATGTTGTTGTCTGTTCAGTATAGGATGCATTCACAAATCAACGATGTCCCTTCCAGATACTTTTACCAAGAACACCTAATCGATAGTGAGACTGTGGTAAAGTTACCTGATTAAATATATTACAGGATCCATTGCTTAGAATTTATGATATTACATATGGGCGGGAATCGGGATTCCCATTGAGGTAGTTCTGCCTCTTACTGCATGAATCACAGTTTCTCAGTATATATGAGCATCTAAGAAATGGTTTCATCTGCCCTGTTGTATACCATTCTCTCCATGGCCAACTCCTTGTACTGTTCACTTGTCACTTATGTGGACAGATTTTGATTGTTTTAGCATCTCTCACTCTTATTAGGTAATGGGAAACGTTGATCTTTGATTCATTCTGATGACTGGGCTGTGCTGAGTGCTGATGCCAAAGCCAAAAGTTGTTACTTGGACATGGATTCTGTCCCCAAAGAGTTCTTTACTCCTAAAGGACCAACTCGTCTCCCCTGCCAGTTAAGACTCCTTTAAACTCGAGGGGGTTGAAGTCAAGTGGGTCGAGGCATAGATTGACAGACAATCACACAGAGCGAGGTCAGCGGTGGCACCAGAAGATGACGAGGACTTGCCAGCATCTTTAATCCATGCTGGTCTTTTTATGAAAAACTCATTGCTAATTATCGTTTTATTTGTGTTTTTCCAACCTTCTAGGCTTTTCTTCAGCATACAAGGGTTCTAGCCCCGTGGGTGGGGTTGCAACTTCCACAAATTGTACTCCTTTTTATATTTTTAATTTTTTGGTCATACAAATTGTACTCCAGGAGACTGCTTATCTTGGCTTATAAACAAATCTGGAAATAATTGTCAGACAAAAATCCCCTTTCGTTGTTAAAATCAGAGGAAAATTTGTGTTTTTAAGGCTTTTGAAGTGAATTTCTTTGACAAATCTACTGAATTAGTTTAATGTGCACCAGAAACTACATCAAGTGGCAAGATATTTGCACTATAAGATAGATTCAAGAATGAAGATAATTTAATGTGGCCCCTATACATGATAAAAGAGCAAAGTGCTCAACAAGAGTGTAACGTTAATTTCTTAATCAGAGATTGCTCTTATTAGTGAGGAAAGTGATTATTCATCTAGGAAATGTTAAATAACATGCCACGCATGTTGCGTTTCAACCAAACACCTTTGCCTTGAATGGAAAATTTTGGCCTCTTAAGCCACCCGTGGAGAATTCACTGGAAGCTGTTGATCAGGTGGTGACAGATCCAAGAGTATCCTGGCAATACGGTGCACAGAGAAGCAGCAGAGTTCCTCTGAAACATTGTGGAAGAGAGATAGATTACTAACTGTTCATCCTCTCTGCAATTTGATCTTTGCCTCACTCAAGCTCCACCTTGTGTTTGGTTTATTCAAAACATGGACCCTCTTGCCTAGGGGGATGAAGCTCCGATGGCCGGCAGTGCTGCTTGAGTGAGCTAAAAATGGACAGAATCAGGACTCCATTGAACTACTTATGTTTTATGATTCAAAATTTCTTAGGAGATCTAGCCACAGAGAGGATGGGAAATCCTCAGCAACCCCACCTTGCTAAAGAAGCCTTGCTGCAACAAATCTGGCCGGTCTGCCCCCCTCGTTATCTCTTTGCTAAGAGCCAGGTATCAGGCCTCCTGTGGGGACAAGATAGCTATGCAAACTTACTGGCATTGGACTTTAAGGTAAGAACGTCGCGTTCTTAAGTAGTTTTCTGATAACCACATCACGGGGATGGCGGAGTTTTTGCAAGTGTTAGAGAAAAACAAAATAGAAAGGCACTCATCAGAAATGTGGGCATGAAGACAAGTTTTATGCTGACTAAAATTTTTGAGTCAATTAGATTTTTCTCAAAGAAGTGTTTGTCTCTGGTTGTTGCTCGGGCTCTCAGAGACTCTCGGGGCATACAAGTGGATGGTGGACACACTTCTCCATAAGTGCCCTTTCTCTTTAGTTGCACTGAAGCTTCTTATTTGTATGAAAGGAGTAGAAAAAAGGAAGGAAAAACTTGTGTACTTGGATGGAATGCTTTTCTCTTTCTCAAGGCCAAGAGAAACATATCTGCAATGGGGGATGCCTCAGCAAGGTCTGGGAGGGCTTTGAGTTGTATATAATCTATAACCTACCATTTATTTTGCTCTAGCGTCTCCATGAAGTTGGCGCTTCAGGAGGATCCGGGGAAGATCAAGAAGAAGCTGATGGATGGTGACTTTGGGCACTTGTCGCGGCTCCTGCTTCCGTGGAGCTCTGCATAAAGAACCAAATATTGGACACAAATTGCGCAACCCAAGATCTCCATAACCAAAATAAGAACATGTATAATTGAATAGAAAGATTAACGCACCTGTTTTGGAATCCATTGAACATAAAGCGGAAGTAGAACTAGGATTACCTACATATCAAGGGGATCCATGCATCAAGTCCTTCTCCACCCTCCATATCACTAGCTTAATGAGGTGGCCCCCTCACGTTTAGCGTTAGGTAAACGCTCCTTAGGTGAGGATATATATGATAATTAGGGTTAGAGGAGAGATTTGAACACTATTTATAGAGTTTCCAACCAGGCCTCCTTATTACAGGCCAGGCTCAACTCGGCCCACACTAGCCAATTCTATATTAGACTAATTAAGAAACCTTCTATCTCACCTTAGACCAACCATGTTTTACGGTAACCGTAAAAATAGTAAATTACAATATCAATTAATTTAGTTCACATTAGGAAAACTCTTAATGCTCCAGTGGATGGGTGAGCAAATGTAAAGGTGGGTTGTGAGCAGGGAAGGGATGGATGTTGCCGGTGAGGGATGCGAACTACGGGCACCAAGCACCGACTCGTGTTCCACAACTGGACGTTGCTGAGGATCTACATGCTGAATGGGAATTGGAACAAGTTGTTCGTCAAGAGACGAGGGTTGGAGATCGGTGATGAGATCAGGATGTTATGGGACTCAATCACGAGCTAGTTCTGTTGTAGGATCCTTTGCGAGGTTGCTTGTGGCGCAAGCCATGCGGCAGCTTGAGTCTTTATAGGAAGGTTTTCATGATAGGAGTTTTTAGTTTGATAAAAGGAAAGGCAAAGGGAGCAACTTCTTCGGGGAAGAAACCAAGGTTGACCAACATGAAAGAGGAAAACGTCCTCGAATGAAGAAGGCGACAAGGGTGAAGTGTTACAAGCTGTGACCGAAGGGTCACTCATTATGCCCGCTACCCCCCCCTTTTTTGAGAACTTTACTTATGTGTTTGCTAGACTTGGTCATATTGGTCAATAACGTATGAATAGACTAGCCAAAGAGGGCTTGTTGGGAAATATTGAAAAAGTCGATTTGCCCATATGTGAGCATTGCCTAGTAGGGAAAGCGACAAAAACCATTTGGAAAAGGTAAAGAACTGAATTTCCTCTGCATTTAATCCATTCGACGTACGTGGTTCAATGAATGTGAGAGGAAGGCATGGGGCTGTTTATTCATCACTTTTATAGATGATTATACTCGATTCGGATATGTCTATTTGATTTCTCATAAATCTGAAGCATTGAGTTGTTTCAAAGGCTTATGAACTTGGTAGAAAATCAATTAGACAAGAAAATAAAAATATTGCGATCCAATCGAGTCGAGAATATTTATCGATGAGTTCAGAAAATTATGTGATGAAAAAGGAATAGAAAGACAGGTTCTATTCTATATACTTCTCAACAAAATAGTGTTGCGAGAGAGAAGAAACAGAACCCTCTTGAAATGGTTAGGTCCATGATGGCACATGCTAACTTACCTATCACTTTTGGAGTGATGCGTTGTTAACTCTTCTTTGCCTATATACTTAACCGAGTGCCTTCTAAATGTCGATTACTTCCACTCCATATGAGTTATGGACGGAGTAGAAAACCCGACTTAAGTTTTCTTAAGCCATGGGGTTGTGCTGCCTATACTCATGAGCCCTTTCACAAGTTTGGGAAATTGGGTCCTAGAGGAAAAAAGTATTTTCATAAGATACTCCGAACACTCAAAATGGTATGTGTTCATAGGTGAGCAGGAAAGTGAGTATAACTGAATTTGAATCACGAGATGTCACATTCTTAGAGGATGAATTTCTAAGAAGGGCGAAATAGGTGAAGATTACTCCTATTTGAAACCTTGGATCAAGATAATGATATTAGTGGAGTTCGTCCAAGTGGGAGTAATATGAGAAGTGGCGACTGAATTCAACTCATTCTCAATTACAACCACATGATGAGATGACATCATCATTATCTAATCTAGTGGGAGCATAATGGGGAATGATGTGCAAAGTGTACAATCTCCCTTACGAACAAGTCGCAAAGTATTCCCCATCAACGTTTTGACATTGAAGGGAAACTTTTTTATGATTGCTCAAGATGAGGATGAGCCAAGAAATATTAATGAGGCTCTAAATTGCCTAGTAAGGAAAAATGGATTCATGCAATGGAAGAGGAGATTGAGTCAATGAAGTCAAACCAAGTTTGGGAATTGTTGATCTTCAAAAGGGCCGCTTAAAGCTATTGGGAACAAGTGGGTTCTCAAAATAAGCGAAAAGCTGTTTTACCCCCCCTTTTTTTTGAATACTGGTACGTGGCTGGTTAAGGTAAAAAACGAGAGCACAATTAGAGCTTGAGAGTTTCTTTTATTCTTCCCACGAAGTGTTAAATGTTCTTTTTCGATTCAAATGCATATGAGTCATCGCTTTGAGAAGATGCAATTGTTTCGCTTTTTATTGTGTTTGTTGATTAGCTAACCGTGAATTATTTCAGCAGGACAATGAAAAGTGCGAATTGTCAGAGTTTACTTTTGTGGAATGCTATATTCTTGCACGAAAACAGGATACAAATTGCATAAAGTACACTCCAACGCCTCAGAACTTTAAACTGTGCTAGAAACCTTATCCAAGAAAACAAGGTATCTAAAGTATTTTCTTTATAGGAATAAAGACGTGGAAGAGGGTTATCCCTTAACTAGTTGAAGTAAACAAGAACACAAATCTCGACCAACAAGAACACATATGGCTTGAGTTTTGCTCTCTGCACTAATGGACCTCGGCGACCGGATTCGGTTGAAAAATATTTTCATTGCTTTGTTAATCAGTTAAACTCTTCCTAATTTTTTTTTTTCAACCACAACTGAAGTTTTCAATTTGCTAATTCAAGAAAATCATTTTCACCAGTGTGTAAAACCAAAGATCTTAGGGAATTGCACCAACTATTTGTGTTCAAATGTACCATCTAGGGGTCAGCACTAGTTCGATTGCCGGTTGGCGGTTCACAAAATTTGAAACCATTGATAATCGGTTCGATTCTAGGCGCAAACGGAATAGCCTGAATCGGACCGATTTTTTTTTTTTTTTTTTTGCCCGAAGGTTCTCTATTTTAGATGGGCATTTGAATATGAAAGATTTAATGAAGATGGAGACCAATTTCTCCATTACATGTATGAATCTGGAAATTGTCAAGTATAATTAATTGCTTCCACTTTAAAGGGGTGCATGTCGTTTTGGAGGAGCAGCAAAAAGAAGGAAAACCGTTGGTTTCCATATGATTTAAGATGTAGACTCTATTAAAGAGCAGCCATTTTAGTGGATCGATGATGATCAATATGTGTTTATATCCTTATAAAAAGGGTGTACAAGTGAAAGAATCACCCTTTGAAAGCAATTTAACGTCTAAGAGCATATAGAACTTCTGGCCCAATCATATCATTCAATTAGACTTAATCCTGAATTAGTATTCCTTATGTTCAATGACCAATGGGAAAACAATCTATTTTATCTTTAGAAAAGGAATAGTAGTGATGGACTTTTATTATTCTATGCAATTAGACTTCCTATTTCCCCCAAAAATTCAATCCTTGGTTAATGGTTCTCTGAAGCCCAATCCTAATGTCTTCAAATTTTTTGATTTGTCTCTTCCTCCATGGTGGTGATATATGAAATTTTCTATTCTGTTCATATATATATATATTTGATTATGAGAGAACTGATCAAGAAAAAATCACGATAGCTTTGCATTCCATTTATGTATCTAATGGCATAAAATGATTCTCCTATCACTGTCAGTCTTCACTTGCAACTTGCTATATCCAGAATAAAATTGGCTGTGAACACAGCCAAAATGTTTAAAGAATGATAGAGATGTAATGGAATAGGGGTGTTAAATGGGCCGTTTATCATGCTACAAACCAAAAAGCACGGTATCTTCTTCCATTATCATGCTACAAACTGCGAAAAAGTGGAGAGGACAAATTAATTTCCCACAGAAAGAAGGAAACCCTCGGTCCAAAAACTTGCCTTTACCCAGGCCTTGGCGTCCTCCGAAGCAGGGAGTTTTGAAAATCAACTTGGACGGCTCCTTTCAACCTGGTTCGCTGGAGGGCTCCATCTCCTGGGTGTGTCGAGACTTCACAGGGTGCTTACTCTGACGAGTTTGCAAGCTCGATCCCAGCCTCCTTAGCTTTTCAGACCGAAACCCTGGCGTTGCTCCAAATCTTGAAGTTCTTTCTGACTCAATCTAACGAAATCTTTGAGATAGAAACGGACTGTTCAACACTGATAAGGGCACTCCAATCCCAGGGCGCAGATCAAATCGAGTAGGAAGACGTGTGGTTATCAAAGAGTGTCGTGATAAGCTTTCTCTCATTTCTGATATCTAAGTTGCCTTTTGCCCTAGAGAGGCCAATTTAGTTGCAGATTAGGTTGCCAAAGCTCACGAGACAAGAGCCCTTCCTAGCAATTGGTTATCTACACCTCTCTATGTACTTTTGGATTTTTTACCTAACGAGCCCAACTTGTAGGATGTTCATCTTTTACTTAACTACTTCAATAAAGGAATTTCCGACAAAAAAAAAATGCCATGTATAATATATAATTTCTCTATAAAGAAAAAGAAAAGAGACATATATATGATTCTCACGCACATGAAATGACGAAATTATCCAATCAGTTAGTAATATCTGTATGTACTGTATATCAAACGCTCGCTCTTCTCCGAAAGATGCTCAACCGTCAACCCACCACCCGGAGCAAATCCATGCCCATGCCCACACCATCATCTCTGGCCTCTCTCGCTTCCCGTTCGCCGCCATATGAACTACGTGGCATGCGTTTTCTCTCGCATTCCCACCCACCCACCCACCTCCGTTGCCTTCGACTTCGGTGTCGGGATGATGGGTTCCCCTGGGGAGACTTCGAACGCGGGAAGGCCGGTCTCGGTCTACGCTCGAATGTGTAGAGAAAGCATCGAGCCGGATGCCTGCACTTCCACTGCACTGGTCGGGGCATGGCGCTTGCTCTTCCTTTGCTTGGCCAACTTCGCCGCCGGGCGATGAAGTTCAGGCGAGATTGTGATGCATACGTGGTGGGTTCTCTGATAAGCATGTACCGGAAGGCATTGGGCTGTGAGTGTTGCTCGTCGCCCATTTGATCAGAGTTCAATGCGGCACGTGGTTTGCTGGACGAGCCTTATCACTGGGTATTGTAGCATCGACCTCATGTAGGAAGCTCGAGGGCTGTTCGATTCAGTGCCAGGAAAAATGATGTTTCCTACAGTGCCTTGATCTCTGGCTACATTAGGAACGAGCGGTTAAATTAAGTGGATCTCTTTAGGCTAGCGTACTTAGCGCCGTGCTATTGTGCCGTGCTATTGTGGAAGCCTCTAAAGAAGGAAAATGGGTTCCTAAGTACATAGATGAGAGTGGCATTGTTTACGAACTTGGGCCAGGAATTGCATTGATTATTTTCTTGTCACATGTGGGTTCGTTGGATTCGCACAAAGAAGTGTTTGACCAAATGCCTCTGAAAGATGTTGACAACTAGGAGTGCGATGATGTTGGGGTTTGCTGTCAATGGTGAGAATGAAAATGGGCTGCAGTTTTTCTACGAGATGGAAAATAGGGGCCCTAAACCAAATCCTGTGACGTTCATTGGAGGTCCAATGGCCTGCAATCGGAAGTGTCTAATCAATGGAGCATGGCGCTTGTTCGGACGTATGAGCAAAGGTTACGGCATCGCTCCAACTAGTGAGTGCTATGGATGCATGGTTGACCTCTTGGCTTGGGCCAGACAAATCAAAGAATGATCCATAAGAAAAGTTCCTTGCAGAAAGTAGCCACTGTTGTGCTTCAACTTTGGTAGATTCAACTCTCTGTCTTTCCCCCTTTATCTGCTAGTTAGACACCAAAAGAATGATCCGTAAGAATGACTTGTTATTAAGTGGATACTCAAGGGGTAAATTGTGAATGTTTAGAACTTGGGCATAGTTGGGTTTGAAGGGCCATTGGACCATAGCCTGGTGATACACCTTGTGTCATTGTTGTATCGTCTCCATACATTCTGATTGTCTTCCGTCATTAATTTTGCATGTTATCATTCTTATTTCATAATCTTTGGAAATTCTCTAAGTTTCTACACTAGACTTGGAATCTTTTTTGGTTTCTTTTCTGTAGTTTGTTGATTCTATATCTGTTTTTCATGCAGTGGTTATGCAACGTGGATAAGTCCTCTCAGGAGCCGTGGTTAAGATTGAAGCTTCTCCCTTAGTATTGGATGATTGTCTGAAATAATCGAAAAATTTCTTCTTTTCTTCTTTTCTTTGTTTCTATCTTGCAGAACTTCTAGTCCCTATTTGGCTGGCTAATAATCAACATTTGTCTCGAGTGTTTTTAGGGCATTTTTTGGCTCGTCATATAGATGCTTGGCAAGGGGCGAAACGAGTAGTTTTTCAAGTTTATCCAGAAAGCATAGCCTAGCAGAGTTGATTCTGAGTTCTGCCATGCATGCTGGATTCACTGGTGGTGTGGTGGATGACTACCCGAACAGGTACCTATATTATTACCAGAACTTATGTCAGTGTTCAACATTGATGGAACAACAGATGTTGTGCATGTCTTTGTATATATTCTGTTGGTTGGAAGTCATCTGTTTAAGTTAAGTTTCCGAGAGCCGAATATGAGAGCTTTCATTAGAGAGGAAACGCCCATTTCTGTAATTATTGAAAGTTGGTTAAAAATCTTATGCTTTTGGTGTCCTGGAAAGTCGTGTGCATGGAAATGCTTTAACATTGTACATAATTTGTCGAGTAACTGAGCTCTTTTTGCATATGGGTTTCCACTCAATTGGTGCGCTTCAGTAATATTCTCTTTCACCTATCAATAAATAAATAAATTTATGATAAATATCTGCAACAATCTTATTAATTTATTTCTAATATACACGACAGCTTATATATGAGATTATCAAATGTGCGCATAATACACTGTTAGCCGTCTTTGCCCATTTTCTTACTAATGGGTCATTGTTGCCTAGGATAACCAGCAAAACCGAGCTAATAAAGTTGCGCGGCAGAAGTATAGCCTAAGTGCCAAAACTTGGCATGAGGGGATACTTAAATGTCAAAAGTTTGGAAAGTGCACTTAAGTGCACTTAAGTGCCACCTTCAACGAACTTTACTGGAAATCCTATGTGGCAATATTTTATTATTTTTTGCTTGCCTACGTGGCTCGCCGGAGAGTTGACTATGCTCTAACTCACCCAAAACGACGCCGTTTCCATAGTTGGCCAAAATAAAAGCCCCGAATCTGCTAAAACAACGTCGTCTCCCAAATTGCCCCAAATCTAAAACCCTAAATCGGCCAAAATCCCTATTGAAGTGCTTGAATCCAAGTCTCGAACCCTAATTTTGATTTGTCCAAAATTTCATCATCGAATATTGGAAATGGAGAGCAGGACTCTCAGCAGCTCCTCAAATTCCTATCATCGAAGCGAAGGAGAATGCCAGAGTTTCTGTTTTTGTGGATTACCGAGTCCAAGAAGAACATCGTGGACTCGAATCAATCCTGGGAGAAGATTTTATGGATGCGCCGATATAAAGAAGGGTCGAAGTGCAAATACTTCAAATGGGTCGATGCGAAATTCTCTAAACGAGCCACAGAGATAATATTGGATCTACTTCATAAAAGACATCAATCTCCATCTATGTTCGTGGACGACTTAAATGATATTGACTCAATGCAAGCTCAAGCGTCTTTCAGCTAAACTTTTCAAGAATGAAGTTTCAAGAATGAAAATTGAATGGAAGTGTTACCAAGCGTTTATTATGGTGTTGTCAAATTGACGAACCAAACCAAAGCACCTCTCCTCGGGTGGGTCAAAGAACTACCTTGCCAATATCAAAGATAGCCTATTCTTCTTCCCCTTTGAAATGAAAGTGTAAAGCATATTCTTGAAGTCTCATCGAAAAAAAGTCTCATCTACTGTCTATTATACTTTATGATGAAATGTAAAGCACTTGAAGATGAGAAAAAATTTCTTCGACTGTCATAGTTAAAAATGAGTGGACAAATGTAATTGTTTTGGATTAAATGTAAGCTTTTTTCTTTTTGAAAGATGAGAAGAAGTTTGTGTTATTCCACAAGATCGTTGTGGCTTTGTTGTTGTTTGTGCTGTCATATGTATTGTGGATTACTTCTTGTGTTTGTGGGGAGGTTAAGGAAAGGGAATGAGTGAATTAAATGCTGCTTGTACTGTGTTTTTACTTGTTCTTGAATATAAACCAATAATGATGGATGTGTATTGAGTCAATGTGTTGTGGTGGCTTTTTTACTTGAACCAAATATAAACATAAACCAGCAGCAAATATTGGAATTGAATGGAGTTGCTATAAGTTAAATTACCATCACCTTCTCTATTTTGCTGCAAACCAGCATATACACAAGACAAACATGATTGATTACCCGCGTGCCATAAGTTATATTTAGTAATCACTTTTAAGTGCTAGTCGCGATGAAAAAATGATCACTTAAGTGTCACTCGTAGTTAAAAGTGAACACTTAAGTGCCAAGTTTTTTTGAATGTGATCAGTTAAGTGTCAATTTTTTGTAGGTTTTCTCTAAAAATTGCGCTAGCCACCACCATCGGCTGCACCATTAGTCATCACCACTAACCACACTAGATGCTCCAGCCACCACCGTGCTAGTGGTTTTGTTGCAAGTTGAGCCATGCACTAGCTTGCACCATTACACATGGTGTAAGATGTGTAAATTGCACACTTGCACCAGGTGCAGCATAAGCCCATAACCCCCACCACAAATCCATAATCACCAGGCATCACCAACCACCACCACCAGCCACACCAGCACCCCAGCCATCACATTAGCACCCAACCACCACCTAGCAACCACTGTGCTAGTGGTGGGTCTGCTGCAGAAGGTGTTGGTACCACTTGGTGCAAAATGTGCACACTGCATACTTGAACCAGATGTAGCACGAGTCATCAATTGAACCCCAACAACAAACTCACTACCACCAAGCATCACCATCCACCACCACTAGCCACACCAGCACTCCAGCTACCACCACAGACCCAACACCAACAGCAACAAGTAAAAGCAAAATCAATATCTTACAAAAAGAAAAAGAATTTGACAAGCAGCAAGATCATTCCATTGATATTGAAATTAAGTCTCACAAAATCAATGACAAACTAAAGAAAAAAAAAAAACCATCCATAGCAAGTTATTATAAACGTTTACAAAACTGACTCGTAAGCTTCACAAATCTATCACGTCACATCTCATCAATCAATATGCACAACACTCCATGTTCGTGCTCCTTTTGATGGACATTTCACTTGATTCATAATTCTTGCACTCTTTCTAATTGGACGTGCAACTTCTTCTTCAACCTTATCAGTATCCACTGACTTAGATGGAGCTGCAAATGTCCCAGGCTGAATTGATTCAAAAGGAGCTACAACTATCCCAGGTTAAATTAAATCAGATGGACCTACAATTGGGTTTTTGCTCTTCTTTCTTGTTGGCGTAGCTGATGTTTTCTTTTTTGTTAATGCAGCCGTTGATTTTTGAGTTGAGCCTTGAGAGATAAGAACCTTTGAACTTCTCCCAAGCTACAAAAAGACAATAAATTTTCAGCAAAAGTCTGTAGCATAAATTAAATTAAATGCAGGTAATAAAACTTACATTTAGAATGACTGTTCCAATATGCTCATCTGTATAAATGCCATAACCATATTGTCTTAACCTCTTCCCAAGTGCCTATCTTGTTTGAAGATGAGCGTCACTTTCAGAAACTTGTGATTTGTTGGCTCTTTTTCTTGTTTGTGATTTCTTGGGCCCTTCAGCTACAGCCGGGGCTTCTTCGACCAATTCTTCAGCTGGGTGTCTTCTAGATGGCCTTTGTGTAGCTGCTCCATCACCTGGCCTTCTTCTAGTTGTCCTTCTATGTAGCCCTTCAGCTTTAATGACATCTTCTGTTGGCCTTTTTGGTGGTACTTGTGGTGACCCTGTAGTGGTTCTTCCAGTGGCCCCTGTGGTGACCCTTATGATGGCCTTTCAGTTGGCAGTTGAGCTCCAACTTGCATTCTTTGAACTTGAGAAAGAAGCAAAAGACACCATAAATATAACATTGGGCTATATAAGAAAAATTGAATACAAATTGTTGAATTTACTGGGTATTTCTTTCTCTGCTGAAGAACAGTCGATTGAATTGGCCGTTTAGCTGCTTGGGCCAATCCTTTAGCTAGCCGTCTTCTACCTTCCTTTTTCGAACAAGCACTTTAGTTTCATGACTTACCGGGGTTCTTCTCGTGACCTAACAAAGACATTACATAAAAGGCCAAATAGGATATTATGTACATATTTATGATAAACCACAAAGCAACATAAACATAAATTTCATGACTTACTAGGGTTCTAGTTGTCGACTGAAGAACAATTGACTCACTTGGCCCTTCTGTTTGCCTTTCTCCAATGTCTCTTCACTAGGCCCTTCAGCTGGCCTCAACTGTTCTTGTTGCTTTCTCAATTGACAACCTTTAGTATTGTGCCATGCTACGCGGTAATAAGAGCACATCATTTTTGCACATGTCCTGCTCATTCTTTGATGACCGGAGACCTCTCCCTCCGCCATTCTGTCTTCATTTTGGCCTTCCCATTTTCTTCTTCAGTGGCAAAGGTTGAGGTGCTTCATGATCCGTCGACTCCTAAAACTTGCTACTTCTAATTGGCTGCATCATGAACTAGTACGAAGCAAGGTATTTTGATTTTTTGTACCAATCATCAATGTAATCCTATGTATTGTGGCCCTTCAACTGGATGTCACATATGGCATGTGCACAAGGAATTCCACTTAGTTGCCATGCTCTACATGAACACTTCCTCGTATCTAGATGGACAACATACTTATCAGAACCCTTTATTATCTTATATCCGTCATCCCCATTTCAAATGGGATGACAATGCCTACTTGCAACCAAGTTCTCATCCAATTTCTTGGCAATCCTAGGACCACATTGTCTAGTCCGCTTTGCAGCCTCATCTCTTTATTTGTGTAGCCAAGTTATGACCATAACTCGTATATCTTCAAGCATTGAGATGATTGGTTTTCATCTTGGCATCTATTATCTTCGAATTAAATACTTCACATATGTTGTTGTCGATGTTATCGCACTTGAATTCCTCATTGAAGAATGCCCTGCACCAATGCTTCGGTTCTAGTTGAAATAGTGTAACACAACCTTCCATTGTCAACTGAAGCAGTCCTTCTTTGGCTATCCTAAAGTTAGCCATGTTTGTACTCTTTGCTAATTGCCAAAATTGCAACTATAGCTTATCCCCTTTATAGGTCTTTGCCCAATTTCCGTATATGTGCCGCGCACACATTCGATGTTCAACATGGGGCAACAACTCGGCTACTGCCGGAACCAATCCCTGCAATAATTCAAAGTAAGAAATATAAGCAAATAACATGTTAATATTACAAAGCAAACTATTGACTAAATTTTTGAAAAAGCAAGTATTACCTTTTGTTGGTCGCTCATGAACACCCACCCTTCCTCGTTTGTTATCTCTAAGTCAGCCATCGGATTTTTTAAGAACCAGGACCAATTGTCCTTGTTCTCAATCTTTACAATAGCCTAAGCTAGTGGGAACATTTGATTATTCGCATCTCTTCTAATCGTTGCCAACAATTCTCCCTTGCACAAACCCTTCAAGAAATAGCTGTCCAATCCTATAATCCATCTACAACCAGCTAAAAATCCCCATCTGCATGCATCAAAGCACACATAGAACTTATCGAACTTGGTCCCACTATTAGGAAGCGGCCTCTCCACCTCCTTTATATACACTCTACTTGAAGGGTTTTGCAGTTTACACTCCCAAGCATACTCCCACACCTACCCATATTCCTTACCATACTGACCAATAAGTATCTTTATCACTTTTTGCTTTGCTCTTTTGCACTGATTCCTAGATACATTGATGCTTACACGCTCCTTCACCAGCATCCTAAAGTCAGTATTTTTCATCTCAAGCATAACTTGATCAGATTGAAGAAGTGCTTGGACAACCATGCACTTGTTACCCTTTTGTTTTGAAAATTAATGGAACAAGTGTGTTCCTCTTGGTAGGCTCTAATATGGAAAGACCCACTCCTCTTAACAAACATGCTGTAAATCTTCCATGGACAATTTTGCTGCAAATACCTAACTCTTACAAAGTTTTTAGTGTTTTTAATGAAGTCAATATATCTTTGTGCAGCAATGGAGTTCTTCAATATAGCTTCCCTAAATTGTTTCATATATTGGAATTTCATACCTATTGACAAAGTAGGAGAGGCAACGGATGGATCATAGGAAGAAAACTTACTTTTTCTTCTACGCACAGCTCCTTGATCTTCTTCAAGCTCGTCTTAGGAAGTAACAGTGTCGATGCTTTCTTCATAATCCGTCTCCTGGTCAGCAACACCAGCATCTGCAGGGCCTTCGTCTCTGTTTGGAACTTCATCAGCTACCTGCAAAGTTGCAAATCTATCTGACAAAAAGTCTATTTGTTTTTTCCTTGACTATGTAAGCTCCTCGTCGTCATCATTACTTAAGATTAAGAGATTTTCAGCAAGCAACCCTTCATCGTAAGCATCACCATCACTGGATTCAGCTACTTCCCAATCTATTATGTCACCATCACTTTGGTGATCTTGTCCATCATGCCCTCCTTCATCCCTAATCTCAGTACTAGCTTGAATACCATCTCTTTCTTCTCCTACTTGGGTGTTATCTCTGTCATCATCTTCGTCCTCACTATCACTATTGTATTCAACATATACTTCCGCTTCTTTGCCATGAAGATAATGATATAGGACATCCCTAAAACCATTATCATCTTCTAAATTTCTCAAACCATCTCTCAAGCATTTCCCAGGAACACTGTACAGCAACTTTTGTACTTTATAAGGCAAATATGTCACTATATCCTTAACAAATCCAATATAAGATCTCTTCATTATATCTACAAAGATAGTACCCTCATTCCCCCCCTCATACTCCCACTCATCCTCCTCAATCGCAAAATCCCCACCGTAGCAAACAATGACAGCAATATAGTCCTTATCATAACTTTTGGGACCACATTCACAAATGACAATAGACAATTGTATGTGGAGGTCCCTACACTCTCATAGACTTTATTAAAGAAAAGAAGAAAGAGGGAAAAGATGCACAGGTTAGATGAGATTTATTGGAAAGATGCCCTCAAGACAAATAGAGGTCCATACACGACAGCTACTTTGATTATGTCGTATTCTCTTAAAATATTGAGAGGTCTTCTAGATAAGCATGGGTCCTCATGACACCCATTTCAACATTGCAATTTAAAAAAAATGCCCAGAAGTCCCCACGACAACTACTTTGAACCCTAACAATCACCATCGCACATCACATTTCATATCTGACCCCTAAAAATTACTTTTGCACATCACAATTCCACATCCGAGCCCTAAATCACACATCATAGTACCTAGCACCACATTTGAGCCCTAATTTTCCCCCGCTAAGCCCTACGCCGAGCCCTATATTTCGAGGTCGACCCTAAACTGTCAATCCGAACCCCTAATAGGGTTCTAGCACCACATCTGAGCCCTAAATCTCACATCAAAACCATCCAAGCCTAACATTTCCCAGCCGACCCCCAAATTTCAAGTTAGAGCCCTAATAAATGAGTCGGAGCCCTAATTTCACCACAGGGAAGAGGAAGAAGAGAACAAACCTGAGCGAGCAATGATGGTGAGCGATAACGGCAAGCGATGACGGTGAGTAACAACGGTGAGCGATGATGATGAGCGATGACCTGCGAACGGCGACTTGTGAACGGTGACCTGTGAATGGCGATGGAGAGGACGTCAGATCTGTTGTGAATGCAAGTGACAATTGGTTAAACCCTAAATAAGCTAAACGATGTCGTTTAGCACTAAGGAAATACAACGTTGTTTAGTTTGGCCAAGGTAGAGTGGATGGGGCAACATCGATTTTCCTCCACGTGTGCTTTTTTAAAAAAAAAAAAAAATTGCCACGTCGGTTAAGCATGTAGCTGGAAAATGCCACGTTAGCATTTTGGCCGAATTTTGGCCGGATTGGCACTTATGTGATCCATTTTGCTCCGATTTTGGTACTTAAGTGTCACTTTCCAAACTTTTGACACTTAAGTGTCCCTACGTGCCAAGTTTTGGCACTCCAAGTGTCCGTACCTCAAAGTTGCGCATATTCTGTATGTTGGTTTGCGTAAGAATCTCTCTCTCTCTCCCTCTCTCCCTCCCTCTCCCTGCTCCCTACTCATTTGGTACTCTTATGTGAAGATTCTTTTGTGAGTGTTCTCATGTAAATATTGACTAGGACAATTTTCTTTTCATTTTGCTCTCTTTCCAAATGCAGGTTACTATCTCTGCCAGGTTCTAGCCATAGAAGAAACAGAAACTATATATAGTCTCTACTGGGACATCACAGGTGACCTTGGTTTTGTAACAGGTGTGATATTTAGAACTGTAGCAGCGGGCTCTGCATTGAGTACCCAAAGTCATTGCAGCAAATTAGTTAATCCATTGGGAAAAAAAAAAGAGAATTCATTTCTTATTAGAAAATCTTACAAACTAAAACTGACTACTCTGAATCTTGTACTTGTACTTTGCCACGACATTGTGGACGTGAATTATTCCTCTCGAGCCACTTGACGATGCACCTATTGTAAAACTGACTACTCTGAATCTTGTACTTGTACTTTGCCACGACATTGTGGACGTGAATTATTCCTCTCGAGCCACTTGACGATGCACCTATTGTACAATAGGTGCGAACATGGTATCTCCATCACTTTATATTTCTCATCCAGTTCCTCTAAACAAATAGAACAGCATCTGTCAGCTTCCCCAACAGAGCAGCTCTTCCGCTTGAGCTTTTCAATGGTGCCACTGGAGACGCCCCGCGTGACTTGGTTGGGATCTGACTCGTATCCTCCAATTGAGGCTTCCTTAGTGTTTTCCATTTCAACTTCATCTCTGGTTGCTAATGCCAAATTTATGTTCATGTCAAACCCTCCACGGCCATTACCCAATGCCCGAAACATCGTATGCAAAATAACTCATATAATGTTAGCCCAAAAACTGTGATGAACGCCCAAAGTATCGAGGATCCTCTCCAGGTGCATTTTGCATTCTGTATCGAATTCGCGGGAAGACTAGTATACCAAGTGAACGCCATCTTCAACAGGGATAAAGTAACTTATCATACGCAAAATATATTTTGTCATCTTGCGAAATGCAAATTATAATTTCTATACAAGTAGCATCCGTACCATGTCAACTTTGAACAGTACACTCGAAGGTTCCTGTTCATCCTTTAATAATAATTAAAAGGTAGCCCACCCAACTCTATCTTCGACTAAGCGAAGCAACCTATTGAAATATTCGTTGGTTGGCTCGTATCCGGGGTAGCGTGGATGAAATTTCATAATATCGATCCAGTATTGGATACAACACTGAATCTGAACTGGTGTTTTAAAATGAAGTCAATGATATACATGAGAAGTCGCCAAGCACAGGGCCAAGTCTTTCAATAATATAAACATCAATCTGCCAACTTTCCCCGTGAAGAGGGATATCTTTTTTAAAAAAAAAAAAAAAAAAAAACCCAAATAAATAAATACTCCCAGCATTATTTGATGCTTTCATACGGATTTTTAAAAAAAAATAAAAAATAAATTGATGATACCAAGGTTGGTAAGACTGATATTTATCGGTGTATATGTCAAAACTATTCATGGATGCTTGAATGTATATGTCCTCCTTAATTTATATACTCATTGGGATCTATTATTTCATCATGTAAATCAATTTTGTACACCAATCTTTATGTTCTCGATATTTATTCATCCAAATTCATACTATATGATATTACATTTTGTATGTATCAAGATGCAAGAAATTAACATCCTACCAAATTCATCCCATGCATAAAGAATTATTTCCTCTGCGCAAATCTCCTCGTCGGGGAAAAAAATGATTTTCACTTTCATTCTCTACTCTAACTACTTATTCCGAGTTTTTCTCTTTATTGGTGAGAATTGGTATTACAAACCAGTTACATATTCTGTTGTTTCTTAACCTATGAACAATGAACATCATAGAAAATCTTTAGCTACCCTAGTTAGAGCATCCAATCATAGTTTGACATGGCACACATTTTATTTACAGTTAAATATGTAAGCGGATTGTCTAATCCTCTACTTTGAGATTGGCTTTAGCAAGAATAGAGGAAAATATGTCTCTTTAGTTAGATATGCAATTTCGAGTTCATTTGGTGTTACATCTAATGTAAGTGAAGATATTTGCATTTTTTCAGTCATTTATAGCTATAGCGTAATGACATTTGTATATGTAAGCATCATCCATTTTTTGGCTGTTCAAAAGTAAGTGGTACTTCACTCTGTCAGGATGAAGCATTATCAATCAACAGAAAAAATTATTGATAATTATTTAAAAAGTCATAAACCTATTATACGGTAGTTAATTCAGTCCTAACATTTTCAATTTGACCAATTTAATCTTAAATCTTTCAATGTTTTGTCAATATAGTCATTTAAGCTAATTTTGGCTGGTAATTACTAACATGAATATCGATTGTCTTATGTGGCATGGCTGGTTAGGAAGGTTGGTGCAGATGTGGATAATTATGGCAATTTTTATTATTTTTTTTATGCGGGAGTCCAGATGTCACTCTTTTCACTACATAGTGAGCTATTGACTACGTGTCTTTCAATTGGATCCTCTCACCATGATGCAATTGGGCCACTTTAATTAATTTCTGTAATTGAATAAAAATGGCAGGATTCTGTAAAGTTGGAGGGTAATTTTATTATATGAAGATACCCCAAAATGGAGTGAGACCTCCACCAGTATAATTATTTGGTGTCTCATCCATCCAAACTATTAAGTATTGTTCTAAATCACTTAAATTATAGTTATGATATGTTTTGTATACCGGTAGTCTCCTTTTATTTAATGGTTTAAATTTTATGTTAGGTATTGCTCTATGATATGAGAGCACATGTCAAATCTTGGGCCCCTCTTTCAAACTCATTGATTGTGGTGGGCTCACAACTTTGCCCACACAAAACAGGACCGTTTCCATATAAATCCTTAACTTAATAATTCCTTAATAGCGGTTCAAAATTCACTTAAACTTCAAATTTGTGGCCTAATTCCGAAAATTATTTCGATTAGATGAATAACGAGTTCGATTAATTATTGGGCATTGCGAAATGAGGCTAACCTGGCTTAGCGTGGTTCCTGTGAGATGCGCACGCAAGCTTTGTCTCTCTCTTCTCCGTTTCCTCTTTTCCTCGTTTTCCATCACCGTTTGCCTTCTTTTCATTTGGTTCGATTCCTTCATGCGCACCATCTATGGAAGGAAAAATTGATGGTAGGCTGAAGTCTAGCATCGAAAGAACGTGGGCTTGGCTAGGCCGTTAACACGCGATCAGCAAAAAGAGGACAAGATTAAAGCCGCGGAAGCTAAAGACATCACTTGGCAAGCAATTGGCAAAGTAAATTAAAGGACATGACAAAATTAATTGTTGATTCTCATTAATACATTATAAAAAGGGGGTCAACCAAACTACAAGCTGGTTTATCAAAACACTTAAAAGAGCCAAAATCAAGAGGCACAATTGAAAATTAATGAATTCTTAAAAAATAAAATGAAAGAAAGTTAAAGAAAAAAAGAAGAATAAAGCTTGGGTATGGCCACAGCCCAACCATAGCCAGCTTCGGCAAGGATCTATGCTGGTAGGATTGTTCATGAAAAACAGAAAAAACGATCAACCGAGCCAAACAAAATTGATAAGCTCAATTTAGCAGTTTAGTGTTTTAATTTTGGTTTAGGATTTTTTTTTCTTTGGTTTTTCGTTTGGTTTTAGTTTATGACTTCGAAACCCGACAAATTAAATTGGACCGATAAGCTTAATAACAAATTTATTTTCCATCTAACAAATATAATCCGTAGTTTAACCTAACCAAATAACTGCTTTTGTATTAATACCGTATGCCACGAATCTTCACACAGCCAAGAGAAAAAAAATGGAATTAAAAAGAATAACAGAATATACATCCAAAGGCTTCCAGGGAGTAGCAAGGCAGCCTTTTAGGCTGCGCATGGTAACCTTCCCCAGCCCAAGAATTTCTATTCTTTTCTTCCCCAGAACAAAAAAAGAATAGAAACCCGTTTGATAACGGCAAGTTAGTTTTTTGTTCCCGGGAACAAAAAGTTAGCCCGGGAATGGTTTTGGAATAAAAAAAGTTATCAAACGGGTTTTTTTATACAGAAATTGTTCCCCAGAATAGAAATAGAAAAGAACTATTTCTGAAAAAAAACTCTTCCCCAGCCAAGAAGTGTTATCATTCGCACCCTTATTAGCCAGCTACGTGCTGGCCAAATAACTTCTGCAAAACGCCAATAGTACACAACACAAATAAAGAGTAGAATCACAACCTTAAAGCATCTCACTATGGAGACGAAGCCCCGACCGACAATGCCACTGAAAATCTTTCATCCTATAGCATGAGAAACACGCTTGCATTGGCCAACCAGACATTGACCCCCAAAAGTGCGAATAGTGGAATCGTGTCTGCTTCTTTTTTTGTTCTTTTTTTACACGTTTTTCTTCTCCACCATCAAACCAAACATGTTCAAAACTAAAACGTAACACCCGGAAATTGTTGAACGAGTGGGTCATATGTCCTAAAACTTCAAACCAGAACCATGCAACTTCTCTTCCATGACACCGTCAATTCTCTCTCCCATCTCAGCGCTCATGTAATTCACCCAATCTCCAACCTCGCCTTTCCTGAAGAGCCACTTATTCTCTACTCCAGTAGGCAACTTGCCGCTCCTATTCACCTCCAATGCACTTAAATTGTCAAAGCTACACATCCTCAGTATTCCCTCCACGGTCCCGTTTCTCAATTCTTCTTCGTTGAATGGACGCCCCATGAAATCGGCCAACCTCCTCACTTGAACGCTCGGGTCCGCTTTCATCTCCTCATACTTCACAAACAACACCTTCTCGGGCATCTCCGAGCTCGCCTTGTGGTAACCCAGCACATGGTCCCAGTAAGGCCCGTACACGCTCATGCCTCCGCAGAACTTGTCGAGGCCCTCTAGGAGTGGAAGTTGGCCCTTCTCTTCGGGCCTGAACTTGTTGAAGTAGTGCCACATCGAGATGAAAGTGTCTTTAGGGTTCCTACACAAGTAAACCAGCTTGCAATTGGAGTGCCTCACCGATCGCGGAAGCAAGGAATAAGGCAAGTGGGTGGCCAAGAGCCTTGGGGACGTAAAAGCAGTGAGATCGGGGTTTTTATTCAAGAGATAGAGCCCGAGCTCCAAGTAGGGCACAAGATCGTGTGGGCTTTGTGTTAGGAGAGGATGGCGTTGTTGTGGGTTGGAGTCAGAGTACTCGGCACGGTTCAAGAGAGCAAAGAGGATGGCCTTTAGCCAGGTGGTACCACATTTCGGGCTGGTGACGAGGAGGATGTCAGAGGGGTGAGCTTGGAATTGGTTTTGGCAAGCAAGGACGCTGTTCAAGAGCCAAGAGGGGAACCAGAAACCTCGATACAAGCGGAGAGAGGTTTGGACCCAGCCCTCTTCCGAAGGGAGAGAGGAGAGCAAGTCTTCGCATTTTGGCGACTTGACGTCGTCTCGCAAGTAATTTTCATTGAGAGGAGGAGGTTGAGAGGGTTGCATGGTGGAGGCCACGGCCGCAGTGCGTGGTGATGGTGGTGGTGGTGGTGGTAGTGGTGGTGTAGGTGGAGGAGGAGGAGGAGGCTGGTTGGAGTGAATGATTGGGTGTCTAAATAAAGAACATGAAGATGGTGCTGGGTGTCTCTTACAATTTATACATTAAATGGAGATGGTCCTCATAGTAGGGGGAAAAAAATCACTTTTAGACTCCACCTGAACGGCTTCTTCTGAATTTTTTATTTATTAGTGAAAATTGGTATATTGATCCAATTAAATCTTCTTCCCTTTCTTTGAACTTTGAACATGCACATGAACAAAAATTGTTTAGCTCTTTTTTTTTTTTGGTAAAAAAAATAAAAATCATTTAGTCAAGGGCTATGTTATTTCCTCCGTCCCTAATTAGAGGATCCAATTATAATTTGACATCACAAAAATTTCAACTTAGTTAAATTTACAAACAGGTTCTATCCTTATTTGCAATCCTCTAATGGAGGTCTAGCTCTAGTAGGGATGGAGAAAGATATGTCGCTTTAGTTAGGTGTGTAGTATCAAGTCAATGAACCGTTTGGTGGACATTTAGCACATGAGGGTGACAACGTCAAGAGCGTGAAACCTCAGGCCCATATGTCGAATTCTTTATTCTTTACTCGTTTATAGCTACAACATAAAGATACTTGTATGTGTACTCATCATCTATTTTTGGCTGTGTTCAAATGCACGTTTAACGTGGAACTTTCATTTACACTATCAGACGAGGCACTGGATTAGGTGTATAAAACCAAATCCTAACCACTCTATATATAACACAAAATACTCTCACTACCCCACACTTTAGTTGCGATTTTCATTACATGATTAAGGCTAGATATCAACTAACAAGGATTAATAATGCTAGAGTGGATACGCACACTTTCTCTCAGCATTCGTGATCAAATATTTTTTTTTTCATTTATATTAATAAATTAAAACAAACGCATCTCAACCACACGATTGAATAAAAAAACCCATGCTCAAAAAAGCAAATAAAGCATTGCTTATAAAAAAATAAAAAAAATAAGGGTTAATACCTCAAAAAACTCAAATTATACCAACCATGACACAAATACCCTAATTTTTTTTTTTTTATTAGTAGAAATCCCAAACTTGCCAATTGTGACAAATATACTCTGAATAGAACTGAAAAAGAGAATATATATATTGGATTTGTTCGTGACACAAAAAAAAGTCAAAAGTATTTGTGTCACATATATATATATATATATATATATATATATATATATATATATATAAAGCTTTGGGTATGTATGCCACAGTGCGAATAATATGAGATTTTTTGTGATGTTTGCCCAGAAAATTGAGCATTAGAAGTGGATGTGTCCACTTAAACAACTCAAAATTGTTTTTGATCAACGAAAACTAGCAAATGGTGCCACTTGACCGAGAAATTAAAGACAGCGGTCGGTGGGCCAAAAAAATCGGAATTTCTTGTCTTTAGCTCAAGCCGTATCCGCGAAAAAAAAAAGAAAAAAAAAAGGGAAACAAAACAGAGAAGATGGCCATATTCGGACGCCAATTCGAGGGCACCGCCGCTGCTTTCTCCGGCGGTGGTTTTGCGCCCCCTCTCAGTCCACTGCACAGTTCACCTATCCCTCTTCGGTCTCTTCCGCCGGAGTAAGTTGTGTCGCACGCAATTGGGAAGATGACAGTTTGTGCTAATCAACACTCGTGAGTTGCTTCCCTCTTGAGTGTCGTGGTGGGGATGGAACGGAGAGTTGGGGTTTTTGAAGAACCAAAATCTGATCAATGTAATGCTAATCATATGTATGCATGAGTTGCATTGCATTTCTGTCGTCAAGGGTTATTAAAAGCGAAGTGGAATTCTGCTGGGTAGTATCTTTGGAGGATGTCGAAAAATGTAGCATGATTCAACGATGGGAATTCAGATGAGTCAATTTATTCCCATATGATACTAAGCGTAGTATCAATGCGTGATTGGCAATTTAGATCCATTAATCCATATGCAAATCACATCATATAGTTCAAGAAAAAGTTTCTGCTTCTTTGATAAATGGATCTCATATGAAGCTGAGATTGTCTTCACTACCCTGTCAAGCAGTGGTAGAAATTTATTCTCTCGCCTTTCTCATGGTTTCGAAATGGCAGTCATTGATGAGGCAGCAGTGCAGGCCAATCAGGTGGCAGTTCTTCCTTCCCTTTCTCTTGGTGCTGCTCGATTTTTCTATTTGTGGATCCGCAGCAGCTTCCTGCAAGTGTTATCGGACCCTGCTAGATAGCAGGAGACTTTTTGATAGATTTCAGCAAGCTGGATTGCGCAACAATGTTGTTGTCTGTTCAGTATAGGATGCATTAACAAATCCATGATGTCCCTTCCAAATACTGTTACCAAGAACGCCTAATCGATAGTGAGACTGGTGAAGTAACATGATTAAATATGTTACAGAGATCCATTGCTTAGACCTTAATTTGTGATATTACATATGGTCAGGAATCCCACTGAGGTGGTTCTGTCTCTTACCACACGAAGCCCACATTTACTCAGTATATAGGAGCATCTAAGGTATGGTTTCATCAGCCCTGTTGTATACCTTTGTCTTTATGGCCAACTCCGTGTCCTGTTCATTTGTCACTTACGAGGACAGATTGTGATTGTTTTAGTGTCTTTTACTCTTATTAGGTAATGGGAAACGCTAACCTTTGATTCAGTCTGATGACTGGGCTGCGCAGGGTGCTAATGCTAAAGCCAAAAATTATTACGTGGACATAGATTCTGTCCCCAGAGAGTTCTTGCTACCTAAGGACCAACTCTTTCTCCCCTGCCTGGTGAGACTCCTCTAAACTTGAGGGGGTTGAGGTCAAGTGGGTCGAGGCATAGATTGACAGACAAGCACACAGAGCCGAGGTCAGCGATGGCGCCATGACGAGAACTTGCCAGCATCTTTAATCCCTAGGAATGGAAATTTTTGGCCTCTTAAGCCACCCGTGGAGAATTCATCGGAAGCTGTTGATCAGGTGGTGACAGATCCAAGGGTACCCTGGCAATACGGCGCATAGAGAAGCAGCAGAGTTCCTCTGGACCATTGTGGAAGAGAGACTACTAAGTACTAACTGCTCGTCCTCTCTGCAATTTGATCTTTGCCTTGTTTTTAATACCGGCATGTGACTGCTTCGAGTAAAAATGAGAGCTCGACTAGAGCTCAAGAGTTTCTTTTATTCTTTCCACGGAGTGATGAATGTACATAAGTCAAAGCTATTGAGAAGCTCGACAATATACGTACATACATATATATAAGAGACTATCGAGAAGATGCAGCATTTGGGTCACTTTATTGTGTTTGTTGATGTGCCAACCATGAATTATTTCGGCAAGACATCGAAAGGGTTGTATTCTCGGAATCAATGCTAGATTCTTGCACAAAAATAGGATACATGTAATACATGCCAATGCCTCGGAACTCTAAACTTTGCTTGAAGTCTTAGCTAACGTGACAGCCTGAATTTTCAGATTTCGTTTTCGATTAAATAAATCGGGCCTTTCGTTGACGCGACTATGGTGCTATTCTCTGAGTTGATCACTCACGAGATAACTGGACTATCTAGGGAAGCAATTAATGAATCTAAAGGCAATGGACTTGAGAATTCGACCAGGAATCGACTGCTCGACCGTGTTGATCTGCAATGGTCATTATGGCACCGTCAGAAATCGATCAGAGACCAGAGATATGTCGATTTAACTGAGATATGTGATCAGAGTGTGGGTGATTGTACTTGATTGCAAAATTCTCGTCGAACAACACTAGACCGATTTTTGTGTCATTTTTGTACTCAATGTCCGTATTTGAAATCTCGAGATTTTCACAACAACTGAGAGTCGTCAATATATTGAAGATGTACAAAGTGACTCGAGATAAATCGATCACGGGTCAACTATACCAAAAATTCCTAAAAGTTACCTGATAGACTAGGTCACGCTAAAAGTGCATCAGAGTGAAATTAACCGTGAATTTGAATCCGATTTTAGAAATTGAAAGTTCTGTCGTGTCACGATCTATTTTAGGAACGTCGACTCATCCTCCGAAGGATTTTCGGAGATTCCAAGATTTTTATGGAAAATTGATTCGGACGTCGTGGAAAATTAACGGAAATTCAGATAGGCTCAATTGAAAGAAATTTGGACTTCCAAATCGAGCCTTTGAATTTGGGGACTTTCAGAAAATTGTTTGGGATTTTTCTTCAGCGAAATCGGATATCGATTTGGATAATTGGAGAGGAAATTGAAGCCAAATTAGTGAAATTCGGAATTTTGGAAGGGACTATAATTTTGGCTTCAATTTAGATTTAATTGTGGCTTTATCTTGTAAGAAAGTAATGGGGGAGACATGTAATTAATGGAGGGGATAAGTTGTGGACTTTAAACTTCTCTTTTCAAGCTTCTTGAGCAAGCTTGTGGCCTCCTTTTTCCTTAGTGGGACGGCCTTCTCTGTCCCTAGAACCGGAACCCGCTGCCCTGCTTTCGTTTTTATTTCTTCCGAAGCTCAGCCCTCATCTCATCGAAAATTTCACGCCAGCTCTTTCGGTGGATCATCCATCTTCACGCTCGACCGCCACCCCAGTTGCTGCCACGTTCCAGTCAACATCCAGCCTTTCTCTCCACCAAGGTTGACCGAGACAACTCCACCGTTTTTCTCCCTTGCAGCAGACTGCACCATCTCACTCCACGAAGTCGTTCGGGCCATCATCTTTCCCATTTTTCCCTCCATCGTGCGGACGCCAGCAAATCAGTCGGTCAGTCCACACGCCTCCACCATCCCTTGTGTCTTCATCCGACTGCAACGACATCCCCTGCAGCTGCCCCAATCCCGTCTACCTCCTCCCCAATCGAAGGCTAGCTGCTTCGGTCCTGTCGCACCAGCCCACGAAGCGTTCTGCTCAGTCCAGTGTCTTCAGCCACATGAGATTCAGCCCATCACGAAGCCCAGTAGCAAGCCAGCGAATTTCTTCGAAGAAGCCTAGCACCGTTCAACCCAATTGAAGTCCACGAGCCCAGCAATTTCTTTTGTTGCTTGGCCCAGTAGTTGGGCCATTTGAAGCCCACGAAAATTGCAGTAGTCCAGCTCGCAGCCCAATAGCTTCACCAAAGTTCAACCCACATATTCAGAAGCCCAGACCCGCAACCAGTAACCCTACAGAAGCCCAAGGCTGAAGCTCAGCCTTGCTGAGCTGTGTTGGGCCGGCTTTAGGCCCAGTCCAAGTCCGTTGATGCCGCCGAAAGTTCGGTTTTCGGCCATCTTCGCGTCATTGTCGCGGTGAACCGGTTTTCGCAATAAACCGGTGAATTTATGCACTAAACTCTTCTTAGTAGGCTAATGACGTTTAAGGGGTGTTTAGATTTATTTAAGTGTAGATAGTTTAGTTATTAGTTTACTTAGTTAATTAGGTTAGTTAAATTAGTTTATTAGGTGGTTAGAGGTTTTAGTTAATTAGGTTAGTGTGTTGTTATATAGCTAGGATGTTTAGAATAATTTATTTAGCTCAATAAGTGGTTATATTAGAATTATTTAGCCTAAGTTAGCATTTTTAGTATTTAATGTATTTATTTAATTAATTTCAGTAATTATTTAATTATTAAATATTTTTTGGAAATTGGACTGGGATAGCCGGTGACCGAAATTTCGTGCTCATTGCAATGATGTGGTTAATTTCTACAATTGAATGTTAAATTGTGCAAATTGAGTGCCGATTGGAAATTTACTCTCCCAAGTCCACCAATTCACGACTTTAATAGTCTAAATTTTTAACCTTGTAATTCAAATTTTTAAAATGGAGTCGCCACTAATCGATTTGGGGTGGGTTGATTAGAAACCCAAGTGAAGTATCGGGAGAAATACTCACCCTAGAAGGTTATCAATTAACTAGTTGAAGAAAACAAGAACACATATGGCTTGAGAAATTAGGATCGGGGACTTGATTACACTAGTTAATCACAAATGCCCTTTCGGTACCTAATCTTGTTTAAACCCTGAGGTTTTTTTGGATGTTGGAGGATTTTCCATACATTTTGGGAGGAAAACATTTTTTGAGTCTTTTTCTAATTTTTTTTTTTTTTTTTTTCGGACACAAAAGGGATTTTTTAGGATTTTTTGGTATTTTTGGAAAATACAAGCCTTTTTGGCTTTTTCTGAATTTTTTTTTTTTTGGCTTTTCATGAATTTTTGGATTTTTGGCATTTTTTTGGAAAATAAAATATTTTTGTCATTTTTATTATTTTTCAATTTTTTGGAAATTAAAACATTTTTTAATATTTTTGGAAAATAAATTATTTTTCGATTTTCTTATTAAAATATTATATAATATAAAATAAAAGCCGACCCGGGTCGGATCCGCGGATTGGGTCCGACCCAGGCCGGCGACCCGAATGCGGGCCCGACTCGGAACTTTTGCTTTTTCTTAAAAACTCAACCCACACATACGGAATTGGGCCTATTTAAAAAAGGGGATGCCCGGCCCGCGGAGAAGTCGGCCCTGCGTAACCCTAGGGCGCCGG
Organism: Eucalyptus microcorys; assembly: GCA_014182515.1. Lineage (NCBI taxonomy): Eukaryota > Viridiplantae > Streptophyta > Magnoliopsida > Myrtales > Myrtaceae > Eucalyptus > Eucalyptus microcorys. The sequence continues at coordinate 24,440,672 of CM024564.1, forward strand.
GTCTCACGCCCGACCCGACGACCCGACCTCCGGTCGCCCCAAATTCGCGGAAACCCTACCCGATCTGATGACCCGAGTCCCTCTTTGCGAAACCCGAATTTTCGGAAGCCTAGGGTTCGACGATCCGCGGTGCCAAGGAAAGGGATTGAAGCGTCACGGCGGCGACGCAAACAGAGGACAGCAGTGGCAAGAGGACGCGGTGCGGCGGTACGACGGCGGCGACGGATGGTGATACCGAGGGGAACGACGGATAGAGAGCGACCGGGGACTAGATCTCACGGTGGCTCAAGGCAACGACGCGGCGAACGGCGGCTAGGGTTTCCGACAGGGCATCAACGACGGATCGATGAGGACAACGCATTAGAAGGCATCTGCTACCTGTTTGCGGCGTCTAGGCTCGGTTGGCGGTGTCGACAACGAGACGGCGGCACGGCGGGATTCGGTACAGCAGCGGCGTCGGGGGTGGGACCTCTTCTTCCGCCCCTCTTCGCGGATCTAGAACTCCTTCGCCTACTCCGACCTCGCTTCTCTCTCACTCCGGTCAGATCCGAGCCTCCACCGGCCAGATTTGACCTCCTCGGACTCGCTCGCCGGCGGCCTCCCGAAGTCTCTCGGTGGGAGGTCGGCCGAGCTCGCGACTCGATTTCTCTCTCGCTCGCTCTTCGATTCCTCCCCCGAAGTCTCTCAGTGGGAAGATCTCGGAGCTCGCTCGCTCGCTCTTCAACCTCCTCCGAAGTCTCTCAGGAGGAGGTTTCCAAGCTTGCGATCTTCTGGCGTCCCTCCTCGACGATGGAAACGGGGGCCTATTTATAGGCGAGGGGGCAGCCGGTCGACGGAGCTTCGACCGCCGGTCCCCGTGCGCCAAGCGGCCTCCGCCGACCGAACCGGCGTCCCATCTGACACCAGCTGCCCCTCCTACGTGGGTCGCCGTCCGCTTGCTTCTCCGGCGTCACGTCCTCTGCGCGTGTGCTGCAGAGGCGCGAGGAAGGAGATGATCGGTGGGGCCAGGCTGAAAAGGGAAATGGGCCGTAAGGGCCCATTTGAGGGCTGCTTCTTTTTTTTGTTTTTTCCTCTTTTTTTTCTGCTTTTTGTTATTTGTTTATTATTTCGAAAAAGACAAAATAAATAAAAACTTAATTAATAAAATAAACCTAATTAAAATCGAGGCGTCAACAGCTGCCCCTCTTTGAAGGTGAGCTCGCAGAGGTTGCCTTCAAAGATAGACCGATGCCTAAATTTTATCCATGCATGCGTAGCAGATTATATTTTATTTGGGACCTATTATTCTAAAAAAGAACAATATAACTTTACATATACTAAGACAGATAAGAAGATACATGTAGTTACTTACCGGGAGTGAGTGAGATAGGGTGTTAACCCCGAGTTTGTCAAGTATCAAGGCGTTATCTTACCTGGTGATATGAGGAGGTTGCTTTTCCAGGACTCGAACCATTCTTCAGTTGCCTATTAAAACAATCAATAATTTGTCTAGGACCCGAACCTTTCTTCGGTCATCTTGACGGGAAATTGCTTTTCCAGGACCCGAACCATTCTTCGGTCGCCTGTTAGAGCAATAAGTGATTTGTCTCGGACCCGAACCTTTTTTCGGTCGCCGTGACGGTAAAATGCTTTTCCAGGGCCCGAACCATTCTTCGGTCGCCTGTCAGAGCAGTAAGTGGTTTGTCTCGAACCCAAACCTTTCTTCGATCGCCGTGACAGGAGATGCGCTGACCTTTCTCAAAGCATCTACTTGTGGGTGCCTGATCTGTATCGAGGACACCAGTTGGTACCCGACCTTTCTCTGGAGATGCGCCGACCTTTCTCAAGGCATCATATTTGTTGGGGTGTCTGACTTCTGTCAAAGACACTGGTTGGAACCCGACCTATCTCGGGAGGATGCACCGACCTTTCTCAGGACATCAATTTGTGGGGTGTCTGACTTCTGTTGAAGACACCAGTTGGAACCCGACATTTCTCGAGAGGATGCACCGACCTTTCTCAGGGCATCGATTTATGGGGTGTCTGACTTCTGTTGAAGACACCAGTTGGAACCCGACATTTCTCGGGAGGATGCACTGACCTTTCTCAGGGCATCGATTTGTGGAGGATACCTGGACATTCACAGGCATATCAAAGAGTACTTGGATATTCACAAGTACTAACTTGAAGGATATTTGGGCCTTTGCAAGCGTCGAAAGGGTACTTGGATGATCACAAGTTCAATCTCTTAGAGGATACCTGGACGTTCACAGGTATCGAAGGGGTACCTGAGATATTCGTGAAGGTCTCTCATCTTCTGGTATGTGGGAATATCGAGGACGTGCCTTGCATATTCATGAAGGTCTCTCACCTCCGGTAATTGGAATATCAAGGACGTACCTCGCATATTCGTGAAGGTCTCCCACCTTCTGGTAATGAGAATATCGAGGACGTACCTGGGATATTCGTGAAGGTCTCTCACCTCCAGGTAATTGAGAATATCGAGGGCGTATCTGAGATATTCGTGAAGGTCTCTCACCTTCTGGCAGTTGGGAATATCAAGGGCATACCTGAGATATTCGTGAAGGTCTCTCACCTCCTAGTAGATGGGAATATTGAGGACGTACCTTGCATATTCGTGAAGGTCTCTCACCTTCTGGCAATGAGAATATCGAGGACGTACCTGAGATATTCGTGAAGGTCTCCCACCTTCTGGTATTGGGAATATCGAGGACGTACCTGAGATATTCGTGAAGGTTTCTCACCTCCTGGTAAAAGGGAATATTGAGGATGTGCCTTGCATAGTCATGAAGGTCTCCCACCTTCTGGTAATTGGGAATATCGAGGGCGTGCCCCGCATATTCGTGAAGGTCTCTCACCTCCTGGTAATTGGAATATCAAGGACGTACCTCGCATATTCGTGAAGGTCTCTCACCTTCTGGTAATGAGAATATCGAGGACGTACCTGAGATCTTCGTGAAGGTCTCCCACCTTCTGGTATTGGGAATATTGAGGGCGTGCCCCGTATATTCGTGAAGGTCTCTCACTTCCTGGTAGTTGAGAATATCGAGGACGTACCTGAGATATTCGTGAAGGTCTCTCACCTCTTGGTAGTGAGAATATCGAGGACGTACCTGGGATATTCGTGAAGGTCTCTCACCTTCTGGTAATGAAAATATCGAGGATGTACCTGAGATATTCGTGAAGGTCTCTCACCTTCTGGCAGTTGGGAATATCAAGGGCATACCTGAGATATTCGTGAAGGTCTCTCACCTCCTGGTATTTGGGAATACCGAGGGCGTGCCCCGCATATTCGTGAAGGTCTCTCACCTCCTGGTAATTGGAATATCAAGGACGTACCTCGCATATTCGTGAAGGTCTCTCACCTCCTGGTAATTGGGAATATCGAGGACGTACCTGAGATATTCGTGAAGGTCTCTCACCTTCTGGTAATGAGAATATCGAGGACGTACTTGAGATATTCGTGAAGGTCTCTTACCTTCTAACAGTTGGGAATATCAAGGGCATACCTGAGATATTCGTGAAGGTCTCTCACCCCCTGGTATTTGGGAATACCGAGGGCGTGCCCCGCATATTTGTGAAGGTCTCTCACCTCCTGGTAATTGGAATATCAACGACGTACCTCGCATATTCATGAAGGTCTCCTACCTTCTGGTAATGAGAATATTGAGGACGTACCTTAGATATTCGTGAAGGTTTCCCACCTTCTGGTGATGAGAATATCGAGGACGTACCTGAGATATTCGTGAAGGTCTCCCACCTTCTGGTATTGGGAATATCGAGGGCGTGCCCCGTATATTCGTGAAGGTCTCTCACCTCCTAGTAGTTGGAATATCGAAGATATACCTGGGATATTCGTAAAGGTCTCTCACCTCCTGGTAATTGGGAATATCGAGGGCGTGCCCCGCATATTCGTGAAGGTCTCTCACCTCCTGGTAATTGGAATATCGTGGATGTACCTCACATATTCGTGAAGGTCTCCCACCTTCTGGTAGTTGGAATATCTAGGACGTACCTGGGATATTCATGAAGGTCTCTCACCTCCTGGTAATTGGGAATATCGAGGGCGTACCTCAGATATTCATGAAGGTCTCCCACCTTCTGGTGATTGGGAATATCGAGGACGTACCTGAGATATTCATGAAGGTCTCTCACCTCCTGGTAATTGGGGAATATCGAGGACGTACCTCGCATATTCGTGAAGGTCTCCCACCTTCTGGTAATGAGAATATCGAGGACGTACCTGAGATATTCATGAAGGTTTCTCACCTCCTGGTAACATAAACTTGAATGTAGCACGAGGCTTACCTGGATGGCTGCAGGCATTTAAAAGGGGTGGAACACTTGGATAGCCACAGGTGTACAAAGTACTGGAATACTTGGATGAACACAAGTATTTAATGATACAACCTGGGACCACTCAGTTGGTCTAAGTGTAAGAAAGCATACCTGGGTCAACGGTGGGTACTTGACGATAAAGGGATACTTGGTCAATCACAAGTATCAATACTCTGGAGACAACTCGAATAGGTCAAGTGTCAGGCTAAGGGAATATCCGACGGTGACCGGTACTCAAAGACAATAGGGATACCTAGACAGCAGTAGGCATCGAAACTCAAGGGACAACTCGAATATGTCAAGTGTCAAGAAGAGAGTACCTAGACAGTGGTAGGTATTCAATGATAAAGGGATACTTGGTCAGTCATAAGTATCAATACTCTGGGGACAACTCGAATAGGTCGAGTGTCAGGAAAAAGGGAGTATCCGAACGGTGGCCGGTACTCAAAGACAATGGGATGCTAAGACAGCAGTAGGCATCGAAGCTCAAGGGACAACTCGAATAGGTCGAGTGTCAAGAAGAGGGTACCTGGACAGTGATAGGTACTTTAAGACAAATGGGGACAGGGATATGCTTACCTGGCAATATCTCTGATCTCTGAGAGTATGTTTGCTATTTGCACAATATGCACACATGATTGTATATGATGTAAATTCATGAGTTCAAATGAGATTCATGCATGATAATTTTGTCAATTTTGCATCATTTGATTTCCACTGGGGAAGATTTTGAAAGACAACCTTCATTTAGAATGTAGATGTCTTGAGCATGCCAGATGAGGGACTTTCAGTCTGAAAGGACTTTTCACTCACTCTCTTGGAAAAGGCTATCCTGACCATTAATGCAGGATTTATAAGGACCACACTATCTCACTGTCATCATGTCAACAGGGGTCCGAGTATTCTCGCAAGTGGTACGACTTTACCATTGTGAGAGGTCTTTGTTGAAATTGTGATGAAGACTTAGTTAATAGCTCATCAAATGGGACCGTCGAGGTCAAGGCTCGTGAACGAAGTGCTGCACAATCATCTCTGGGTTTGCAAGTCAAGAATCCTGCGAAAAGAGATAGAGTAATCTTGCTCGTACTTCTTTGAGTGATGCTTATGCACATATGAAATCCTACGTTAATTGAAGTGCCCCTAGTCTGAAGAGACTTTTACAATGGGAATGTAATGTAGACTTGGCTCACATGCAAGAGGGTGAGAGTTGGTGATTGCCTTGGCATTTGTCACCGGTCTTTTTTCTCACTGTCAAATAGAGGCTCTATCAATTGAACCACAACAGTAACTTCTCTTGAGAATATTTTTGACTGGAGGGCATTGGCCTTGCTTTTACCAAGCACACTATTTTTTCATGCCCCTATTTTTTATTCCAGTTCTTCATTTATGGGCATTGACCTTGCTTTTACCAGGTACACTGCTTTTTTATGCCCTAGTTTTTTTTGTTCTTGTTGCTTGAGGAACTGATCTTGACAAGTTCAAACAAATGCCTTTGTTAGACTATGGAGTCTTCATCTTTTGCTTACGCTTCTGATTATTCTGCTCGAGTGGCAGCAACTTCTGCTTTGCCTCCATGTGAGGGTGAATTTACAGACTCAATCATGTCGTACAATGGATACAAGTGCGTAAAGAAAGAATTGCTCTTCACGACTCTAGGGCACTTAAATTAACGCAAGTGTTCATATGCAATAAAGACACTCAAAGATTGATGCCAGTGCAAGCAAGAGAATTTCTATCCCTTTTCTCACCTCGTGATGATGAATTGCCTCCAACTTGCCCCAGTGTGGGGTGGTTCTTCGACCGGGGGGGGGGTAAGATAGAAATTTGGCCAGTGTATGGGGCTCAAAGTGAGCAATGGAATGCCTCCCACTATTTTGGTCATCGTACCATTCGCGAGAGAACTCTTTACCCTGCAGCCATGGAATCTTCTGCACTTATCTCACAAGTGTATAGATGGGGGACTGTATGTAGGATATAGCTTGCCTGTCATCATTCTGACGTGCCTCATCCAGCATGCTCAATCAATCTTGTATTCTTTATTTAGCTGTCTATTATGATAATCCTTAGTGGGATCAATGACTTAGACAGACAAAATCATCATGCAAAATCCATTTGGAAAAGGCATGCAGCATTTTAAATGTGGTGGAGTTTGTACTCTCAGAACAAATGAATGGCTTTTACTCAAGAAAAACTTATTAACAGCTTTCAGGGTGCTTGCTTGGTGAAATGGTATTCACAAATGTGTTGAAATTTGAACATCAAAAGAGTTATTTACAAAGGGTTATTTACAAATGAGTGTCGATAGATTGCTCCTATTAGTTAGGGACATGACATATGAATGATCAGCCAAGGATTGGGAATCTGATTAGGAATTTCTACTCTTGCCTCTTGTAGAAGAGAAGCTGTGGAAATGGCTCAACCAGTAGGGCCAAGATCATAAGTGACTTGAGGCTTGAAGGGTCTTTGTCATTTGCTTTGGCGATACTTGAGACGCCATTTTGCTTGGAAGAGTTTGTCATGCCTCTCATTGATTTGTTATCTATGTTTTTGATAGTCAAGTAATCCTACAAAAGATAGGAAAGAACGTGTCAGTCGCGAATTCTCTTAGAAGTCGAACAACTGGGAACGATACAACATTACCCTTCATTGGTTTGCAATTGATTGGATAGACCTGATGCATGAGGAGGATATGAAGTTCATTAAGCTAAGGCGCCGATGGTGTCCGTAGGGCGTTTTATTTTTCATTTAACCGAACCGGCTTCTGGACGACACGTCCTTTGATACCAAGTTAGGTAAATTGATATGAGTCTCTTGATTTGCTCAAATTAACCATTAAGCTTGGTTCTTGAATCCCAATGTTTCCTTTCAATAGGGAAAATTTGTCAAAAGTGGGTTCAAATAGTGGGGGTATTAGAAACGATACAAAGTTACCTTTCCCCAGAGTTTGTATTTGTTGATTCCTAAGGATCTCTATATGTTGATAACAGCCTCTTTGTCTTGACACGGTTTGACATTTCTTTCGATTGGCCCTCCTCATTTGTGGCCCTGTGGACACGATTGATGATTCGCAATGCCTTCCTTCTGTGGAATTCTATTTTGGACCATATGACCATTAGCAGCATTGAGCAAAGTCATGTACTTCAAGCTTCTGTGGAATTTGAGATGGATAATCAAAACTTCCAATTCTCGAAGGCAATCACTTCTTGAGAGAGAGGCATCGGAGCACGAAGTGAGGTTTCTAGGTCCTCATTTTGAATAGGGGGCTAGAGACCGCTTCAACTATCTAGATTTTCTCCCTGTTGACAGTAGCCAATTCAAGAGAAGGAATTCCTTTTTTGTGCTTCTTGACTCGTCAAAGCTGGAAATCCTGTTGACGAAACCACAACATCTAGTTGCTCAGGCACGTTGTGGGGAAAAGATATTGTTCGGGTTTGTGAAGGAGTTGGGCAGGAGCGAGGTGGAGTGCACAGAGCTCCTGGGGATGGCTTGATTTCAACCGTATGCCTGTATCTATTACGTTCTATCTTTCGTTTCCTGTAAATAGAAGAGAGAGGACATCATTTCCAAAATTATATTCAAAGGATAAAACTTACCTTCTTTCGAAGTGGGATGATCTTTTCTGTTTGCCCCACTGCCTTGCTAGAAGAGTGTCTTTGAATTCGGCGAGTTCACGTCATGTGCCAGCTTCAAATGCCCCCTGTCACACTAAGTAAGAGGAGATGGGAATGATATTCTGAGACATGAAATGAGTGAGTTAGAAAGACAAACATGATTTAATAATCTTGTTTTGACAAAAACTTTTGGCGATAAAACATTTTTTGTTTTCAAAAGTATATATCTTTAGGGGGAAGAAAGCATGAGGAAGCCCAGCCCTCAATATTCTTCTTGGATGATAATTTTTTCATGGTTGGATAGCATCACCGGGCTAGTTTGGGATACCGCCTCATGCTCTCAAAATATTTTCAACTTTATTTAATAGGTGGATTTACATTTTGGAAAAGTGTTTTCAAAAGTTAGTTCCTCAAGCGAAACTGATGTTGAAAATAAAAACAAGCCAGACTTAAGAAAGATGTACAAGTTCCATGAAAGGAAATTAAAAAGGGTTCTACTCAAGCGGGCCTGCACCCATTTCCCCTTACGGTCCTTCATTGATGGTGTCCATGAAAAGGTCTCCAAACATGGTGGTCATGTCATCTGGCCCTTCGTTCTTTGTTGCTAAGGGTGCTACTTCATTGCATGAATAATACCCGGCCTCCACCAGCCCCTGATAGATGTTAGCAGTATGTGCTTCGACATTTCTGCTCTTACTATCTTCAAAACTGAATACCGCGTTTACTTTGTCAATGTGATCAGGGAGCGGATTGCTCTGGAATGAGAAAGCTTTAATGTCTAATAGGTTCTGGATTCGACTCTTGAGGGCGAAGCATTCATCAATCGAATGCCCCACTTTTTCCATGTGATAGTCGCATATTTTTGACGGATCATAGTTGGAAAAACTTTCAACGTTGGGTTGTTTCGGCTCAATCGAAAGGAGGTTCTTCTTCCGGAGGATTGCCAGTACCTGTGACGGAGATCCAGGAAGAGGAGTAAATTGTCTCTTGTTGTTGTAACGCTGGGATGGCTAACGGCTGGTGGTCTGTTGCTGTCTTACACCTGTCTGAATTGTTGGAGGATGATTGTAGGTTGCATTGACATCTACCAGGGGTTCTTTATCTTTCTTCATGCTGAACCTGCCCGTGGATGCAGGTTCAGTGAACCAACCATCCCTCAACCCGATCTCGATTTGCTCCCCTACTGGAATGAGTTGATTAAATGATTCGGCGATCGTGGTTACCATTCGTTGTGGTACTCGTAAGGGAGGGTTTTGATAAACATCTTTCTCAACTCGAAATCAGTTGGTTCAGGACTGATTTGGGCGGCCAGATTCCTCCATCTAATAGTATATTCTTTGAACGATTCGTGTTTTTTTCTTTTCGATACACTCAAGATCCTCACGAGAAGGGGTAATGTCCATTATGAACTTATACTGCTTGAGGAATGCCTCACTCACTTCGCTCCATGTTTCGAGGAGATTCATGTTCTTTGTAATGTACCACCTCAGGGCAGGGCCTATTAGACTTGATTGGAACAACTGGATCATTAATGGTGCATTATTAACGTATTGGGTCATTCGAACCAAGTACATTTGCAAATGAGCCCTAGGGCAAGTCGTGCCATCGTACTTCTCAAACTCAGGCATTTTGAATTTTTCCGGCATTTTGACATTGGAATAATCCATCAAAGTAGGATCTTGGAGGCCTTGCAGTTGTTTCAACCTCTCCTCAAGCTTTTCGAGGCGTTTGTCATGCTCAGTTTTAGACAAACTGTCTGGCTTCGCTTTCTCAATCGCGGTTTGGTGCGGATCATCCTCCAATTCCGGCATGTTATCGTCGGTATCTCCACCTTGATCACCCCTGGTAGATGATTGCGGCAACAATACTTCGACTGAGGCTGGGGCGGGAGTAAGTTTGCCCTGGATGGAGTCTATCTGCTTTGAAAGTTGTTGAAGCACATTAAAGACTTGCTTCATTTCGCTTTCTACAACCGCAATACGGCTTGGTACATTTTCTTCGGCCATTCTTGCTCTTGCTTTTGAGCGAGTCTGGATCGGCAAACGTTGATGCTCCGTGATTACCTGGTCATGAATAAGCAAGTGTGTGTGAATACAAGGCGTAGATAGGGAGTCAGTCCATGATGACGACCTAATCCTACTCATTTCGTTTATTCATGAAAAGGCAGACGATTTCCTAAGCATGGATTGAAAAAGGGCATGTGACATGTTAGCATGGGCTAAAAAGATATTTAATTTGAAAGGCGAAGAAAGCATGAATTGCAACAAATTTTGAAAAAGACTTCTATCCCTTTTGAGGCAAATGAAAATTCTTGCGAAAAAGAACTTTGTAACATGCTTTGAGAATAAAAACATCAACTGAAGGTAATTTCTTTTGCAAAAGTTTTTTTTTTTTTTTAGAAAAACTTTATGACAATTACTTTCAAATTTAAATGACCATGGTATTGAATCCTAGACTAATCATGGACCGCTCAATATATGCAGGAAGGTAATTAAATTGCAAAGTACACGAAAAAAAAACTTACATCACGCGAGAAAATTGATGACAATCACATAGACATGCGCATGATATGTGCGGCTCGATTTCTAACTGAGAAGGTTTGTTGAAATTAAAAGAATATCCGCCCGTCACAGTCTCGCGTTAGCAATATACCCTCCTAACATTGGCTAAGAAATTCGGGGAAAAGAAAGGCAACCTCTACATCGCAGTCTCGCGCTTGAGGTCGTATCTTTCTTAACACCATCCTAGATATCCTATGGCGGCCCAAGTCCGGCGGCCGGGTTGTGTGTGCCATGTGTAGTGCTAAAATAGTAAAGCATGCACAATAGTTTATAATCACAAAACAATCTATTTTAACCAAAATTAAAATAAACATTTAAGCTACTGACCTGCATAAAGAAAAAAACAAGTAAGTAAAATATTTAAACAAGATAGAATGGCCTAAGTCCTCAAATAGTCCCCAGCGGAGTCGCCAAGTTGTCGCGACCTCTTTTTTTCGGTGCCCGCAATCGGGTACGAGCGCCTAAGGAGGCTAATGGCTCGGCTGAAATTAATTAGGCCTGGACTCTCCCAAGTCCACCAATTCACGACTTTAATAGTCTAAATTTTTAACCTGTAATTCAAATTTTTAAAATGGAGTCGCCACTAATCGATTTGGGGTGGGTTGATTAGAAACTCAAGTGAAGTATCGGGAGAAATACTCACCCCTGCGCAACCAGAGAAATTAGGATCGGGGACTTGATTACACTAGTTAATCACTAATGCCCTTTCGGTACCTAATCTTGTTTAAACCCTGAGGTTTTTTTGGATGTTCGAGGGATTTTCCATACATTTTTGGGAGGAAAAACACTTTTTGAGTCTTTTTCTAATTTTTTTTTTGGACACAAAAGGGATTTTTTAGGATTTTTTGGTATTTTTGGAAAATACAAGCCTTTTTGGCTTTTTTTTTTTTTTTTTTTTTGGCTATTTCATGAAATTTTTGGCATTTTTTGGAAAATAAAATATTTTTGTCATTTTTTATTATTTTTCGATTTTTTTGGAAATTAAAACATTTTTTAATATTTTTGGAAAATAAATTATTTTTTCGATTTTCTTATTAAAATATTATATAATATAAAATAAAAGCCGACCGGGTTCGGATCCGCGGATTGGGTCCGACCCGGGCCGGCGACCCGAACGCGGACGGGCCCGTAACTCGGAACTTTTGCTTATTCTTAAAAACTCAGCCCACACATATGGAATTGGGCCTATTTAAAAAAGGGGATGCCCAGCCCGCGGAGAAGCCGGCCCTGCGTAACCCTAGGGTGCCGGGTTTGACACCCGACCCGATGACCCGACCTCCGGTCGCCCCAAATTCACGGAAACCCTACCCGATCTGATGACCCAAGTCCTCTTCGCGAAACCCGAATTTTCGGAAGCCTAGGGTTCGACGATCCGCGGCGCCAAGGAAGGGGATTGAAGCGTCACGGCGGCGGCGGCGGCGACACAAATAGAGGACAGCAGCGGCAGGAGGACGCGGTGCGGCGGTACGACGGCGGCGACGAATGGTGATGCCGAGGGGAACGGTGGATAGAGAGCGACCAGGGACTAGATCTCACGGTGGCTCAAGGCAGTGACGCGGCGAACGGTGGCTAGGGTTTCCGACAGGGCATCAATGACGGATCGATGAGGACAACGCATTAGAAGGCATCTACTACCTGTTTGCGGCATGCAGGCTCGGTTGGCGGTGTCGACAACGAGACGGCGGCACGGCGGGATTCGGCACAGCAGCGGCGGCGTCAGGGGTGGGACCTCTTCTTCCGCCCCTCTTCGCGGATCCAGAACTCCTTCGCCTCCTCCGACCTCGCTTCTCTCTCACTCCGGTTAGATCCAAGCCTCCACCGGCCAGATCTGACCTCCTCGGACTCGCTCGCCGGCGGCCTCCCCCGAAGTCTCTCAGTGGGAGGTCGGCCGAGCTCGCGACTCAATTTCTCTCTCGCTCGCTCTTCGATTCCTCCCCCGAAGTCTCTCAGTGGGAAGATCTCGGAGCTCGCTCGCTCGTCTCTCTCTCGCTCGCTCTTCAACCTCCTCCGAAGTCTCTCAGGAGGAGGTTTCCAAGCTTGCGATCTTCTGGCGTCCCTCCTCAACGACGGAAACGGGGGCCTATTTATAGGCGAGGGGGCAGCTGGTCGACGGAGCTTCGACCGCCGGTCCCCGTGCGCCAAGCGGCCTCCGCCGGCCGAACCGGCGTCCCATCTGACACCAGCTGCCCCTCCCACGTGGGTCACCGTCTGCTTGCTTCTCTGGCGTCGCGTCCTCTACGCGTGTGCTGCAGAGGCGCGAGGAAGGAGATGATCGGTGGGGAAATGGGCTGAAAGGGAGGGCTGCTTTTTTTTTTTGGGCTTTTTGTTAAGGGCCCATGATCGTATAAATGCTGCATTCTAGGTTTTTTTATTTTTTCCTCTTTTTTTTCTGCTTTTTGTTATTTGTTTTATTATTTGCATAAAAAAGACAAAATAAATAAAAACTTAATTAATAAAATAAACCTAATTAAAATTGACCTTGAGAACTTGCACCGGCAGGCCACTCTTCTCCGATGGTACCGCCATCTACGGCCCTGTAATATTTTTCCTACAACGGGGTGAGACATTGTCTCAGCAAGTTCACCCCTCCTAAACCCCTATTAGAAAGTAAATACGCCCCAGAGTGGCCTAGCCACAACATCAAGAAGACTTACCTCGCATTAGTCTTCATCTGTAGGTTAGCACAGTTTATATAATTCAATCACGTGCAATTATGATAATCATACAACTAAGGTACAATCACATCATCAGAGTAATTCAATCACTTGGATTGTCTCAACAATCAATCGACTAGGCCGATTACATGTCATTCTAGCAAATCAATCACTGCTTCAAATCATGACCCTATAGGTAGGTTTAACAAACAGTGGCAATCACGGCCCCACTGGGCATGACCTTTAACTAGGTGGTAGATCTCGGCCCAATGGGCACAACCTTAAAGAGGTGGTCAATCACGGCCCTATTGGGCACGACCTCTCATAGGTAGTCCATCACGGCCCCATTGGGCACGACCTCTCATAGGTGGTCAATAACGGCCCCATTGGGCACAACCTCTAATAGGTGGTCAATCATGGCCCCATTGGGCACAACCTCTAATAAGTGGTCAATTACGGCCAATCTCCCATCAATTTCGACACTTGAGATTTTATAAAGAATCCCTATTTAACGCAATCATGCTCAATTTGCCATAATCGATCATCCATTTTAAATTCTAAATACATAGTAGCGATCGGCACGAAATTCGAGCAATCGGGGTCAAAAATAATTTTTTTATTTTTATTTTTTATTTTATAATATTTTAATAATTTCGGATTATAATATAATATTATAATTTCCAGAATTTCGAAGCAATTAAATAATTCAAAACTAAAATCCTATTATGTCCCATCAAGGCTTAACATTAAATAACTTCTTTTAACCTTAATTAAACACACTTTAACATAAACCAACCTCTTAATCCAATTTATAATTAAATACACTAATCTACCCATCTAAACTTACTTAATTTAAACTAAACACACTTAGGGCATCATTAACATTCTAATCAAGGTTTAGTGAGGTAAACTCACTTGATTAACTCGCCGCTTGGACCAAAACGACGAGGGCGACGCCGGGATCAACTTTTCCAAAGGCGGGCCTAGCTTCTGGGGCCGGGAAGACGGCCAAAACGGGCCTTAACCGGACTGCAAAACCCCCTCTTTCTTGTTGCACATTGAGGCCGAAGAAGGGGAGAAACGGCGATGGCTAGAGGCGGTAGAGGCGGAGGAGGGTGGCGGCTGCAGCTTGGCGGTGGCTCACGGCGGCATGGCGAGGTCTCCGGCGACGGCCGGCAACTCGGGACGACGGTGGCGACGGGCTGGCGCGGGTGAAGCGGAGTGGAGCGAAGCGGCGAGGCGCGCGCGCGCAGGCGCAGGGTGTCGCGCGGTTGCGCGAGGTGGCGACGGCAGCGCGGCACGACGACGGCGGGTGACGGGGAAGCGGCGCACGGCTGGTTGACGGTTGGGGGGCTGGCCGGTTCTTATTTCTTTCCTCCCTCTCTCTCTCTTCCCCAGCTTGAAGATGATGGTGATGGGGCCTTTTTAGAGATTCAATCTCCAACCTCCACTTATCAAGCCCTCAACCCTTGGCCTCAACCACCATGACATCATCCCATATCATCATCCACTCACTCAAATCCTCCACAACTTCTCCAATGGTTGCACTTTCATTTTCTGCTGGGGTCCGAATTCTTGTACATCCAATTTCTTCAAATTTTTATTCAATTCTCTTCTAATTGAGTCCAATTAAAGTCCACAAAATTAATCCAAGATCCTAATAAGGTATGTGAAATAAGCGGGCTTACAATTTCTAAATTCAATCCCAATTTTCACGGTTAAATTCAATCTGGTGTGATTTTAGCGCTCCTAATCCACTGAGTAGCTTTTGGGGAAATTTTCTTGCATCCGACCCGAGGGTGATCAGTCCCCGAGTCTGACACGTAAAAATTCCTTAATTGCTTTACTCAATAGGCTAGTTCCCTCGTGAGTGGCCAACTCTGAGAGACGAACTACATGCATAGATGAATTGCCTGACTCAATTGACTGAAGATAAAATTGAGAAAAATTGGGATGTCACAAGACATACTATCTAGGGGTGAGCACTAGTCCAATTCCTATTTCCTAAAATTTGGAATCATTAATAATCGGTTCGGTTCCAGGTGCAGACTAAATCACTTAGACCTGATCGATTATTTTTTTTCCCTGATGGTTCTCTATTTTAGATGAAGATTTGAATTTGAAAGATTTATTGACGTAAACCAATTTCTCCGTTACAGGTATGCATCTAGAAATTGTCGAGTACAATTGATTGCTTCCTCTTTAAAGGGACACATGCCATTTTGGAGAAGTAACAAAGAGAAGGAAAAACGTTGGTTTCAACATGGTTTAAGATGTAAAACCTATTAAGAGCAGTCGTTTTATTGGATTGACGATGATCAATACATGTTTATATCGTTATAAAAAGGGCTCATAGGTGCAAGAATCACCCTTTGAAAGCCATTTAACTTAAAAGAGCATATAGAATTCTTGGGTCAAACATATCTTTTAATGAGACTTAATCTTGAATTAGTATTTCTTTTGTTTGTGACCAATGGAAAAATTTTATTTTATGTTTACAATTTTATTATTCTACGCAATTAGACTCTCTCTATTTCTCTCGAGAAATTCAGTCCTTGGTGAGCGGTTCTTTTGAAGCCGAATCCTAATGTCTTCAACATTTTTTTGTTTCATTTCTTTCTCCATTGTAGTTATATAGGAAATTTTCTATTCTGTTTATATCTATATTCGTATATATCAAGGTATACTTTGACTGGGCAAAGTTGATTATGGTAGATTGATCGGTCGTGCAATTGTGCGTGGATTACAGTTTTCTTTTACAAAGTGAATTCCAATAATTTTTACACTCAAATATGACATATTTAGTGACCAAAGTTGATTGTGGGCGGACTGATCAAGAAATATATCACGATAACTTTGTATTCCCTTTGTGTTCTAGATGGCATAAAATGATTCTCCCATCACTATTAGGTTTCAATTTCTTGAAACTCGCTATTTCCATAATAAAATTGGCTGTGAACACAGCAAAAATGTTTAAAGACATATATAGAACAGGGGTGTTGGACGGTTATAATATATAATCTCTCTATAAAACAAAGACATATATAGAATAAATATTTTATTTATTACTACGCATTGTGAAATGAAGAAATTATCCAACCAATTAGTAATAAATATATCACACGCTCGCCCTTCCCCGAAGATGCTCAACCATCGACCGACCACCCGAAGCAAATCCATGCCCACGCCATCATCTCCGGCCTCTCTCGCTTCCCGTTCGCCGCCGCATGAACTACGCGGCGCGCGTTTTCTCTCGTGTTCCCACTCACCCACCACCATTGTCTTCAACTTGGGAGTCGGGATGATGAGTTTCTCGAGGGTACTTCGAACGTGGGAAGGCTGGTCTCTGTCTACGCCCGCCATATGCCCGCACTTCCACTGCACTGGTCGGGGCATGGCGCTCGCTCTTCCTTTGCTTGGCCAACTTCGCCGCCGGGCGATGAAGTTCGGGCGAGGTTGTGATGCATATGTGGTGGGTTCTTTGATAAGCATGTACCGGAAGCATTGGGCTACGAGTGTTCCTCGCCGCCCGTTTGATCAGAGTTCAATGCGGGACGTGGTTTGCTGGACGAGCTTTATCACTGGGTATTGTAGCATCGGCCTCTTGTAGGAAGCTCGAGGGCTGTTCGATTCAGTGCCAGGGAAAAATGATGTTTCCTACAGTGCCTTGATCTCTGGCTACGTTAGGAACGAGCGGTTAAATTAAGTGGATCTCTTTAGGCTAGCGTAGTTAGCGCCGTGCTATGGTGCCGTGCTATTGCGGAAGCCTCTAAAGAAGGAAAATGGGTTCATAAGTACATAGATGAGAGTGGCATCATTTACGAACTTGGGTCAGGCTTTGCATGATTATTTTCTTGTCACATGTGGGTTCATCGGATTCGCACAAATAAGTGTTTGACCAAATGCCTCTGAAAGATGTTGACAACTTGGAGTGCGATGATATTGGGGTTTGATGTCAATGGTGAGAATGAAACTGGGCTGCAGTTTTTCTACGAGATGGAAAATAGGGGCCCTAAACCAAATGTTGTGACGTTTATTGGAGGTCCAATGGCCTGCAATCGGAAGTGTCTAATCAATGGAGCATGGCGCTTGTTCGAACGTATGAGCAAAGGTTACGGCATCGCTCCAACTAGTCAGCGCTGTGGATGCATGGTTGACCTCTTGGCTTGGGCTAGACAAATCAAAGAATGATCCATACGAAAAGTTCCCTGCATAAAGTAGCCACTGTTGTGCTTCAACTTTGGTAGATTCAACTCTCTGTCTTTCCCCTTTATCTGCTAGTTAGACACCAAAAGAATGATACGTAAGAATGACTTGTTATTAAGTGGATACTCAAGGGGTAAATTGTGCACATGAAATGTTTAGAGCTTGGGCATAGTTGGGTTTGAAGGACCGTTGGACCATAGCCTGGCGATACACCTTGTGTCATTGTTGTATCGTCTCCATACATTCTGATTGTCTTAT